>CM076260.1:30086633-30686633 GCA_038380795.1 Pyrocephalus nanus | reverse complement strand
ACAAACACAACTGATTTATAAGTATTTTCACTTTACAAATTATGATTTACATCAACATGCTGAGTTTTAATTACTTGATGATATTAGATACAAGTCTTTAAAGGAGAGGAAACAAAAATGCAAAAAAAAAAGTTAAGTGACATGCCTTAATAGTATACACCGAGAGAGAGACTACACCAACAAGTGACTTCAAATATTCATCCTTTGAGTTTGCACTGACAGACTGCCCCATGTATTTCATTCCTTCCCTTACAGCAAGGAACTGGCAGGAGAAATGTAAAGGAGTTTGACTGAAAGGAATACACAAAACTGGACCATGGGTTCAACAGTCACTTGGGTAAGGCAAATGTAACCATATAATTCAATGGAAAAATAAATAAACCTGAAAAGCTGGTCTTAGAAAGCAAGGGATGCAAACAATGCACAACAATAGAATAAGAGCTGGGAACCCTCCCCATAGAAAATACCTAAATTTAATTTATGCAAAGCTCTTGCAAACAAAGAGTCAATCCTGTCTGCCTCAAACACAGAAAATGTGAGCATACCCTTGTGACAGTAAGTGCACAAACTGTCCTGCTGGACACGCTTTATCAGCACATCCTTGCAGTGCATCCCTCTAAATGGGCACACCATGGCAAGCAGACATTCAAACTACAAGGTCACAGGGAATGGGGAAGGTGCTTCATTGCTGCCGTCACTAAACCTCAAAGGAATATCGGGACATGTTCATTAGCCTTTTGTAAGGAAAGGCAGGGATCATGCTGGATTTTAGTGCCACAAAATAAAGAAAGGAAGGGGCAATTAGCCTTCACTCATAAAACTCCTGACAAGGTCTGTGCAACGTTTCCTCTTAAAAGGTCTGCTCCTCTTTGCAGTGTTCTCTTTAAAAGGATCTATTTATTAGGACAAAGTATTTAGATGGTGGCTCAGTACATGTTTGTTTGCCCTTTTTTGCCATGCCTTTGTAAAATGAAAACACAACTATTATGCGCACAAGTATCTAGAAGTTATTGCCTTTATGATTAGTACTGGTGTTATTGCTACTATCAGTACTACTTATTATTACTACTATTGCCACTACTTGTAACCTAATTGAGCTTTGTTTTCACTGACACTGCTTTTCTTGAAGTTTATCATTCTGATTTTCTGTCTGCAGAAAGGGGAAATGGTTGCAGTACTGATAGTGGTTAATGCATTTGCCAGTGCTGTTTTACACTCACCATGTTTCCTGTGATAGCAGTCCAAGGTTTGTGCCATTTTTCAGCTTGAAAAATGTGCTGCCTGGTAGATCTCACCACATAAGCCACAACTGTCAGCTTTTCTCAGCTCTGTCATTGAAAGAAATGCAATCCTGGCATAAGATCACAAACTGCACTTAAGCAAAATACATTCTTTGTGCTTCCATTTTCCATGGTTCTGGCCAAGAAAAGGGTTTTGTGAACCCCTCTTCCCTCCTCTGATTTAATTTTAGTATTCTATTTTTCCTTGTTCCTGTAGCAATACTACTTTAAACTCTCTTTTCTTACTGCTTTGCTCAACCTCACTCTGGATCAAAATGCTGTGCCCTAAATGCCCCTATTAGCTTCCCTACAATAACAATTTTCTGTGCTGATCTATAAACCTTTTACATACTCCTTCTTGTAGTTACAGTGATTTCCCATTATGTATTATCCAGAAGCTTTTAGTAACCTTTCTATTTGTTTTGTCTAACACCTTTACTCTCTTGCATGCCCAGTTTTTAATTTGCATTAAAACTGAGAAAAAGGGTAGTTTGCTTTTGTTTTCTTGAGTCACAGATATCCTGTTTCTAGTACAATTCCAAGACTAAAGGTTAAAGATAGAAAAACTAGAGGAAGTGCTGGAGCTGCGCTTCTAAGAGCACAGCACCACACTTTTAATTTCTATTGAAGGGGTGGATTATTTATTTCAACTTGTAAAATAAACCTCAGTGTTATAAAAACTGAGTTATTTACCTAAATTCTGCCTTCAGTGTAAAATAAAGGTAAATTCACTGGCTTTCTGCATAGTATACAATTTGGCTTTCGATTATTCATTGGTCAGTTTATTCTTGTCACTGAGCAAAAGATCCTATCAATGTCCAAAGTGATGATGAGATTCTGCAAATGGCAATGCTGTGGTGGAATAATGGTATGAAAAAGAACCAGGCCAGTTTTCCATCAGCATTATAACCACTGTAAAAGTTGAAGTAAAATGTTGAGAACTGCTAAGATTCTTTAAATAGCTTAAGCCAAAAACTTTTAAGAATAGATATCCAAAAATAGCATTGTAGTAAATTTTGTATAAAGTTTTAATAGACTTTCTATTCATCCTTAACTACAGGACATGGGTTATAATTGCCCTCTCTTGAAAAGCAAAAGGACTAAGCTACCAGCCACCAAGAGCACAAACAGTATTTTTAGAGACACATAATAAAACTAAAGGAGAAGGAATGAAAGCAGCACTGGAAAACAAGTATGCATAACTGAGGGATACTTAACATTTTCTGTCATAAGCGATTTAGACATGGTTAATGTCTGAGTATGCTGCATATAAGGAACATATACAACATTAAGCACCATCTGTCCCGTGTGGTGGAAAGCACAAGCAGAATGGCAGGCAGTGTCTGGGGAAAGGATCAGGTTCCTTTAGGGGAGTCTTCAGCAAACTCTTAAACAGTAATGTCGGGCACTGCTCTAAGGCTTCCTTCCCATTAGAGAATCTTATAATGCATTATTGACACTTATCACATCTCTCAGCCACTAAAAGAAGCAGGTAAACCTACCATTCCCTCTATCAACAGATTGCAAAAATGAACCACAATTTTTACAGTTCTTAAGAGTTTATGAAGAGGTCAAATTTGAATAGGCAGAAAACAGGTCAATTCCCCATCTTATAGCTAATTTTCTTCTGGATAATACTGTTGTGATAACTTCAGCAGCACTGGTAGTTTTTGAAGCTAAATTGTTAGACCTGAACAGAAAGCAGCTGTGTTTCATCTGCCAATATGTATTCTTAGTTCAAACTGTCCATTTTAGAGCAGGCATCTCAATAACCCAACAACTGCCCAGCTGCTGTCAGGCAGTACCTGGAGATCTGCCACATATCAGCACTGAAACATGTCTTTGGAACTAATGAAATATGAAATGCTCTCCCAATCCTTGGAATTCTTGTAAAACCATGGGCATTCTTGAATTTCTTTGCTAAAATTAAAAACAAACAAACAAACAAAAAAACACAAACCAAAAGCACTTTCAAATTCTGCAGGTGCTCTACTATATAAGCAGTCCCTTCAGCATATGATGGGTATAAATCTATTATCAGTGAACTGTAGATTATGCTAAAGAACTAATGCTTTTGCAGCAAGGTCCATTGCTAGCAGGGAGTTTTTGAAGCTGCTAAAGCAGGTTCAATACGAATATATTGTGCTTCTCTTCAAAAAGCAGTCCCATGCTCTACGAGACCACATCCTTAGAGGCACGCTTATACATTATACATCAAACAGCTAATCAAGCCGCTAATCTCATGCTGTGTTCCTTGCTTCCTGTTGAAAGCTAAAGTAAACAACAGTATGTACTCAGCTGCAGCCCATTAGCCGGCGTCTTAGACATTTCTCCAGCTTGAAGACCAAGTATTTAAGTGAACAACTGATAGTTGCTGTATAATTAAAAGCTCATTATTTTCGAGTTCTTTGCACAAGCCTCCCTCTAAACTGAGAGCTGATGCAGTGACAAAGATCATGCAGTACCTAACCAAATATGATACAATGAACCTTATCTCAATCAGAGACTGCACTTTTTGTTGTCAGTGAAGACTGAGGCACATGGTCATTACTAGATCTAGTGGTTAAAATGATTACGAGCTTTTAAGACTGGTTTTCTGCTTTACTTTTTGGAAGAACGGTAGTCTGTATAATATGAGGAGGCTGTTCACACAGGTAATTACCCCTAGGTACTTGTGTAGTGCAGAGAGAAAGAGAGATACTCTGAGGTGCTCTTTGGAAAAGCTTATGTTTTTTTTTTCTTTTCTGTCTAAGAATGGAGACAAAAGGAGTTTAGATACCCATGTTAGATGCCTAAGGTAAGCAAGTGTGATTACACCAAACAAAATCTTAAACAACAAACCACTCCAAATTTTCTGTCCATTAACGAGGACTATTTGAGGTAATTTTGGTGCTCCTTAATCCCCTCTGTCAGCGAAGTCGGAGCAAAGTTATCAAGGCTAAAAAGTATTTCACAGGGTTTCTTGAACAAGAAATAATGTCTAAAAAGAAAAAAAACCTCAAACATTTGCCTGACCCATGAATACACTCTAAAACTGTCTGGATCAAACAGGTTTAAAAATTAGACAGACAAAAATCCACATTAGTGCATTTAAGGACTTTTAGTGTTTGCTGCTCTTATTAAGGAGGCCAGAAGTAAAATATTCTACTGATTTTGGTGTGACACATTTGTGTCACACATTTAGAGCTTATATAGAAAGATACAGCCAGGAAAGTCAAGCTACATGTAGCTATAAGAGGATATCACCCCACAGCCTGTTATTCAAAATGAAAGGGTCATAGTGGGGACTTTTCAGGCAAAGTGATTTAATGTGTTCTGAATTCATTCTTTCATTTAAACTGACTAAACATTCCTCAACATGCTTATGTACACAAAACCATAGAGAAGATGCTTCTTCAAACTTAGCAGAAATAAAAATCTGCAATCAATTAACTCATCGTTCATCTTGTCACCACTTAGACAATGCAGTTGAATTCACTCTGCAGTGACTCGTTTCTCTGTCCCTCGAGATTTGCCTGCACCAGTATGGTTAGGAAAGTTACGCTGAATTAACTAAACATGCAAAATAAAAATGCATCAGTAAAAATGTATTAATCCCTAAAGTGCAGTCCTCATTCACAAACAAAGCTGCCTTAATTCTTCACTACTCTCAAAAGGAGCATCTAAACAAGGCTTTTGCGCACTTAAACTAATTCACATCCACTTAACACCTTTACTTAACATCCTCCTGTGACAAAACAAAGCTAGCAAAATCTTTAGCATAAACACTTTCAGGAACAAAAACATCTTTATTGCTAGTAGAGTTTATTTCACTTTGGGAGCAGACTATTCTCAGAGCAGAACACTTTTGCCAGGGAAAGTCTCGTCTCTATTCAGACAGGTTGGTCGTAAATGCTATTAAAAAAACAACCAACCAGCCATCTTCTCAACAGCAGACAAACATATTTAAGATATTTAAGGCTATTCATGAGAACTGCTAAAAAATGTAGGTGTACTATTTTCCTGCTTCACTCAATAACATATGAAAATGCATTTCTAAATTTATTCTCTGAAACAGCAAGTTTTTCTGGTTTTGCAATTTATTTTGTTTTTATAAATACTTTCAAACAATTTGCTAGTTATTAAATGTTATTGCCTTCTAGCGCTCATCACAGTGTTAGACAATGCCTCTACTCAACACTTTTGTGTAACAATTCAAACATTTATCATTCTCATAAGTAGACACAGCTTCCTGCAGTAGCTTAGCTTATTGTTTAGCTTTTCAGTACAACCAAGCAATGCTAGTTGTAGAACTTGGCATTTCAGGTGAAATTATAGCCCTTTGCTACCATACTTATATTTCTCTCTACAGTTTTTTTCCAGAGCATTTGCTGAAGCCATCACTGTGAAGTACCAGTAAAGGCTTAGTCTTTTTCCTGATTTGTATTGCAAATGTTTTCCCTGAATTATGCAGGATGAAGAAAGCCAGAAGCAGAATTGGAAAGAGAAGAGAAAGTAAAACTAATATCTGTGATGGCACAGCCCCACAGCAGTGGAGGAAAGGAGCAGGGATGGAATAGACAGAGCTGGAGACAAACGGCATAGAGGAGGTGGAAGGATTCTCTGAACACTGCCAAGACATCATTTGGAAAGTTTGGTTTCCTTGTTCTGGCAGCAGCTGCTTTTCTGAGCATCTTTGTTTTGCTGTGTATTTTGCATCCCACAGTGTCATCTGCCTTCCTGCCTCTCAATGTGCCCCAGCCAGCTGTCTGCTCCTTCCTCACATGCTCATTGCTTTGCTATGGCTGGAGTCATAGACTGTGTAAGAGTCCCTGAGCCATGATTGCCACATATTTGCTACAGTCTCTTTCCCTTTATTACTCCCCAGCAAATATCTCTTGGTAGCTTGGCAGGTCTTTACCCCTTTTCTCATTTACAAACACAAATACATTCACACTAGTGCATCCAGTGGCCTTATTCTGTCTAAAACTCACTGCTCATTCAATGTGCCATTATGAGCAATTGCAATTAAAAAAAAGTTTGCTTTAAAGAGATGTGATGGCTCTGAGAACAGTAATAGCCCTGTCTACTGCACCCCAAACCCTCCGGGGCTCCTCCCATTCCTGCCCACAGACCAGGTTCCCATTTGAGCTCCCTGAGGCCATCAGTCCCTGTCCCAGTGATGCTGCAGCAGGGACAGCCTCCAGCTCCAACCCTACCCCTGTAGGTAGCTGATCTTGTGGTTGGACCTCCACTTCCATGTATGGCACAGCTCGTCTCCAGCCCTGCCTCTGGCTCTAACTTGTTTAGCTTCCCTTGGAAGACCCTGGTACCAGACCAACAGCCATTGCTGTTGATGGCTCTATCAGAAGAAGCCTGGTGCTTAGTCCCAGGGGGACGCTCGCTGCAGGGAGAACGTGTCCTTGTGCAGTCAGTTCTTTCTCCTCCATGACAGAAAGCAGTTTATTTTACAATAATTTCTTACTAAAATGTAACTTTCCACTTCTGGACTGGTAAGTCTCCAAACTTTTCTCTTGTCCTACTTAAGGTTTCTCTCTGGCCTTGCTATCTTTGTAAGAAAGTTACATATCCATGCACAGCTCTTCTGTACTCTGATCTTTCCCATTTTGAGCTCCCACTCCCCCAAGAAAGATCAAGTATTTGGTGCTTAAAGGTAACAGATCCAAAATCAGAAAAATAGCTGGAAAAGAAAAGAAAGTGGAGTCCTACAACCAAGGTATATTAAGGTTTGCATTTTAGACGTAATGGTTAAAACTGTTTCCCTTTTTCTCTCCAAAACAATTTCTATCCCAGCATCTCAGCGCACTAACTTTCTGCTTGAATAACTGATGGGGGAGTGGACAGCCCGCTCAGGCAGGAAGGCAGACTAAGGAGTTGCCCAGAAGGAAATAGTTGAAGATGGGATAATTCTTACAGGCCCTGGTCCTGCTTTCAGGCTGGGGGCACGGCAGCAGCGGGTTTGTGCTGGGGTCTGGGCAGGCCCTAGATTCAAAAGTGAATGGCCATACAGAAGGCTTCAAAATTGTGAAGCCAGATATCCATGCTCATTAACTTGGAAGAGACTTACTCTGCTGTGAGTGTTTCTTGGTCAGAAGTAAGTTGATGATGTAATTTAGGATACCAAACTTAACTCCTGCTGGAAATGGCTCCTGTCTGAACATCTGCTTTGGTTTCATTTACATTCAAAGGCTTGCAATGGGTCCATCCTAACATGAACAGAAACTCTAATGAGTGTGCACCTGTGGGTTAATCTAATATAGAAGTATCTTGGGAGAGCTCCTAAAAATGAGCCTAACACCCAGCTGGCCAGGGAATATGCCTGTATTTAGCATAAGATGCAATTCTTTATGCAGGAGCACACATAGATATATGATCAACCAGTGAAATCATGCCTTGCCTTTGAATTGTTTTAGGTACTCTTATTATTATCAAATGTGTTTTACATATGAGTATGTTTGAGCCTCCAAAATAGGGTCAGTAATGGATGAAATAGCCCTAGAGAATAAGAAAAAAAACCCAAACAAAACCTCAGAAGAGCTCAGACTGTAAATAGATGAGATATAAATAAAGTATATAAGCAAAAATAAATATGAATAAAATAAACCAATATATTAAACCATGAGCTAGCCAGAGGTTTATCATGATTTTAATATGCAGCCCTGTTGCTTTCAAATGTACTGCACCAATAGACAGTTCAATTTCCTAGACACTGTTGTATTTGGCTCTGCAGTTTACTTTGAAAGAACTTGAAACCTCAGACTATTTTAAAATAAAGTTAATCTGTGACTTTCTTGCAAAGGTTTGCAAAGAGTGTCTTCTGATATCTACTGCTTGCCTCTGTACTGTGGCCAAGTAAGAAAATGAGCCTTTGAGCCACCTACATTCCCCTCTCAATACTGTGTTTGATTTGAAAACAAAACTCCTGTATATTGCTTGCTCAATGTGGACATGGCAGTGACCTTTGAAAACGTTTAACTGAGTTGCAGTAGGAGCAGAGGCTATAAAATTACATTTACTGAAAATTACTTTAACAGGACAGAACACTCTGGTATATTCATGTTCAAGAATATTGTACACATGAATCAGAAAATATTGTTGAAATAAGTGGGAGGATCAGCCTCCTGAAAAGTGGAAGTGTCTCCTCAAGAAAAGACTTTGTGTTGTACAAAATTATGGAAGAGTTAAAAGTATTATAGCTGCTTCTCTCTTACTATTTATATATAAAGCTACTAAAAGTATTACTTGGCACAAATGTATTAACAAGCTCCTTAAAGAGATACTGGAATGTTTACTGGTCTGGAGGGAATGATATTTTTCCAGTTTTCTATTCCCTTTAAATTGTTTTATTTTCCATTAGCTATAAAATCCTTATGTTTTCACAGCACTGAAAACAGTAAGGAGGATTTTTTTCAAAAGAGGCAGCTGAATTAAGCAGCACTGAATACTTGATTTGCTTATCTTGTCAATCCTTCTGACTTTCCTAATTAGTCAAAACTTAATTTTCATGAAACTTTATACAATCAATGAATTTGCTTTCAAGAAAAATTCTTTTTGTTGACACTGCACATTTAGGTTTTCCTTACATTTTATAGTTTCAAAACACTGTGCAAGATTACTTTCAACATATTTTGAATGATGTCTGAACTGAGAATAAAGCATGGTAACAAAAAGTGTAAATCTGCCTGAAATCAGTCCATATGTGAGAGTTACAATATCCCATTTGTGACCCCAGTGTAACTACAGCTTTCTGATTTCAAACTCTACTTTACATTAAAAATATAACCAATCCCTTCCTATAATATATATTACAATATAGAGAGATATTCAGTCCTTCTATTATTGTACCCTGTGTCCAGCAGCTAACTTTCATATGGCACACTCCACACATTTCTCCACTTACTGACTACCATTAGCCATTTTTCATAGTCAGAGGGTGTGAACTGTGTCTTTGCTTCTTAGGCATGCTGGACCAAATACTCAGCAGATGAATTCAAGAGAACCACTTAGATGAATTAAAACTTTCCCAATGCACTTCATGATAATACAAATATTAAGGTAAAATGTAAGTTGAAGAATACCCAACATAGCATGTAGATGGTGTGAGTTGCCCAGCATGGTTATGGCAATGCAAACACTTAAAGGATACAGAATATTCTTCTTGGATAAATATTTCAAGCCATTCAGCTTAGCCAAACTCTTTAGCCTTCTAGAGTGTGAGAATATTTCTGTTTTATTTTGAAACTATTTTTGACCACTAAGTAGAAGCACAGGATTCCAGAGCATAAGTCAAATGAGAGGAGGTTGATCCTCCCATATGTTTTTAAACCTGAAAAAAATGCACAGTCTAAATGTCAGTTTCAATTCTGAATGAAATTTTGGATTAAATTAATTATAGTTCCTATCCTACTGAAATTTCAACAGAGATCCCTAATCATTAGCTACTTAAGTCAAAGCAAAAACTTTATTTAAGTGCGAATTGATTTTAATGCAAGAACAAGTTTCCATTACTCTTGCACTCAGTGTGCACATATCTGTTTCCTTGGTAGTCACAAGAAATCTTCTGAAGTCTTAGAGGCTTCCTATGGTGCACCTGAAGCCTAAAACTAAAAACCAAAACCCTTTAAAAGTTACCTGGCATCTCTCAGGGAAGAAGCTGTTTTGATGAGTAAAATGCCTTTTGGAGATCAAGGGTCTTTGAGGGTTGGTACAATATTAGAAAATCTAGGAACAGGTTCATCACTGGCATAACTCTGCTGATTCCTGAATTTGATAGAGCTACGTTAGGGGATAAATCTGTCCCCTGGTAGCTTGCAGCTCAATGAATGAATATTACTGCCTATGAGAGTAAAAGAAATTGCATTACATTCTCCCTCTTTGGGTTTAGGTTAGTTTTCTTTCATATTTATATATTTAGGACCTATGAAAAGTCTCTTAATAGTTAGAGGGCAGATTCTTTAAGTTTCTCATATACATGTATATTTATATACATTAAATCCTATTGAAAACAGCTTTAATTACCTGACATATAATTGTTAAAGCTGATTCAAAAGATGCGGGAAAGATGAAGCTGCACAAGGAAGGTAATGGTCTGCATTTTTCAGGTTCATTTAAATGTAATAAGCTGATATTGCTTCTCCCATTAAGACCTTTGAAAATGTAATTAAATGATCAAATGACTACTAACATGATTAAACAAAGAATAGGGTAGGTTATTCACTAAGCTTATTAAAGATGTTTCACATTCTGTCCTGCTCAGTAATAAATTACATTGATTTTTTTTAAAGCATATCAGCAGGCAACCAATTTTACCATTATTCCATTCAGCAGAAGACTAGTGCTGGAATGATATTCCAGTTTTAAAAAAGCATATCAGTTATACCTGTCTCATACTTATGTTGGTTTGGTTTTTGGTGGTGGTAGTGGGAGTTTTTTTTGGTTTGGTTTGGTTTTGGTTTGGATATTTGTTGGTTTGGATATGTTTTGTTCATATCAAGTCTTTATTTATGTGTTAATGCAGTAGAGAGACTACTCCTTAAAACACCTACAATATAATTAAACAATACATGTGCTTATTTCTTGAGTTTGGTCTGGTATGGGAGAAGAAAAAAGACTTTGTGGAATATACTTATGTATAATTTAAAACATATTGCACTATTAAGTGCTTATTGAATTAAAACTTTCTTCAGTAACTTTTTTTTTTCTCCCCATGACAGTCTATACTGTCATCAACTTTCCTTCCAAGGTACCTTCCCCACTGACCTTACATGAAGGAAATCACTTCACTTTTGGGCACTGTTGCTCCGTTTACACATTCACTGCTACAGGAATATGTGTGTTTGGGTATATGTGAGTGTTATATGAATTAACATACAAAACATGTATTATACGACTATATGTTTGGTCATTTTTCCTTACATTGCATCACTTTTCTACAATGACCTCCATAGCCTTTTCAGAGTTCTGTTCTCCAGGACACAAATTTCTGCAGCTACAGCTCAAATTTTTTATCTACATTTGTTCTTTGTTTCATAAAGACATATACATTTTTGAACGTAAAGTGCTGTATGTTTTAATCACTATTTAGCATATTGATGTGTTATCTAAAAATTCTACCTGAAGATTTTTCTTTTTTTTCCTGTTTATTTGTTTTCTTCTAGATATTGGAAAAGCACGAACACTAGCTCTGGAGTCTATTCTATCGCCACGAGAAACATCTTCATTCAACTCTGAGTCTCCATGGACAACTTCCCTTAGAGGTTTATTAATCAAATTATTCTTGAACCCTATTCTTTCTAATAAAAAACTCATGCACACTCATTATTTTGTCTGGGACTGGAATCAAGACAACTAGTTTCTAGACAAAGCTAGGTCTTTCCACTTGTACTTTTCAAGCAATGACACACCAGGTTCCTTTGCATTTATGCCACATTCTACAAAATTATGAGGAATTGCCACCACATAGATAGAAACCTGTCTCTCCTTCGTGGACATAGAGCAAGCCAGCAGGGCTTGTTAACGGAATAGTATTTATCCCTCTTAGATAGTGTTTCAAATTTGTGATCCTTTGTCAGATTTTATGTAACAGATGCATATTCTCCTTCCAAACACCTAACGGATATTTATTAAAGACATCTGTTCTTTTTTTGGCAACATGGTCAATAAATTTCCATTCCATAATAGACCTAAACAAACTTTGAAAAGTCTAATAAGAAGTGGTGTTTTCAACACAAAAAAACCACACAAAAATTCCTAGAATATTTTCACTTCATCAGAATAGCTTTCATGTATCTTTAACATCTGTTATCCATAGTCCATGCTTCTTAACTGTACTAAATTAAAAAATAGATGTAGCAATCCATACAAATTGGATTTTCTTCTAGCAGTTTGGAAGAGAGAGATTCAGCAGTTTTGACTATGTAGTAAGATGGACCACTGCTTAGATATGTTTGAACTTTTGCAGTGGTTATCTTCTCTGTCAGGGCAGCATATTGAAGACATCTCCTTCCTCACTTTCTAAATATATGCCATGATAGTACAAACCCCAAGATTTAATAATGTCCATTTCTATACACTTGCATGGAATGACCCTGTCTGCCTCTACAAGTTACCCAAAGTCACTTCACATCAGTCTTTAAGTCACGTGGCCCTGAAAAGCAAGAAGTTCCTTGCATGAATGAAACAGCCCCAAATGGCTGTTCAGAACAAGAAAATGAAATGTTTACCAGGGATATCTTGGCCCTCCCTGACATGCCCAAGGTTTCTTGCTTTAAAATTCTTGCATCACATCACCTTAATAGGTGCTGTATTGACTGGTGTTACCATCTCCTTTGAAATCTCTGCAGTACCTCTGTCTACAAAGCAGTTGAGTGAAAAAGTGTAGCAAGCTTTTAGACTTGCTAGCTTTTTAGACTTTTAGTTAAATTCTTATTTTAAGGAATATACTCAGATCTTACATCCACATCTCTTCTTTTAATAAAATTCAAGTCTTCACCATTATCCTGTTTTGATCTTTGTGCTCTGTAGTCTGAATTTGACTAAAGGAAATGAAAATTCCTATGAAGGTTGGATCTTGCCAGAGAAACATGAAGTATCTTCTACCTCAGTACTACATTAATTAAAAATGCTTATTTTGACAATTAAAAATTATTATAAAACAGAATAAAAATATCTTCTGTGATTTCAAAGAAAGTAATGTTGATTGAAATGAAAGATATCAAGTAAGGCTAGTAGCTACAAGTATTTTAAAAGCACTGGGAGGAGACATCGGGGGTTCAGACTGTTTCTTAGAGTCAGGCTAAATTTGCTGTGATGGGCTTTAATTATGAAATTTACTCAATTTTGACCATATTTATTTTGTTTTCTTATGTTGCATTCACACTGTGCAAAGATAATTTGATTCATACTATAGTTTTGCTCTATAATGTTTATTTTCTCCCACAGAAAAATTCTGTGCTTGCCATTTATTATGAAATTCATTGTGTTGAGGGGATGTAAATCTGAAGGTATCAACATGTACTCATCTGTCTGTAATCTTCACAGACCATACATAGCAGACTGAGGAGGGTATAGCTGGAAGAAATTAATACACTTGAGACTATGCTCTTCTGGCTAACATGGGGGATGTGTAGGTGTCTTGATAAATAATAAAAATAAAATACTATTTGCAGTGACATCCTTTATAACAAAATTAAATTTTTGAGAAGTCAGCTACTAGAAAGCCTAGAAAACTTGTATCTATTGATCTATCATGTCTGGAAAAAAAAAAAAAAAAGAGAAGGGTTTGAAAGAAAATGCCGCTAAATAGCTCTTAGCTGAGCTAGAGGGGAATGACGGTCCTACCTGTCTGTATTGCTCAGTTAAGTTTCCATAGGGTAAATCTTCTGTTACTGCATGTTAGACCTCCCACAGATGCCACTGGCAATCTTAAGCTATGTGGGTTTAACACAGAAAATTTCACAACTCACTTAGGAGCTCCAGTTTGACCTAATCACATAAAAAAATGTTTCTAATGATGATGCCCTAAATAACCTATGAGCAGTACTAGCTAGGTAAAAAATTATTTCTGAAAGTGCAACTGCCCATTTCTCCAGTGAATGCTAATGAAAAATCATTTAAAATTTAAAATAATATTCTAAAAATGTCTTTAGAACTGAAAAAAAAAAGTCAAAGAATGTCTTATCATGAAGAAAATAAGAATATAATAAATAGAAAATAGAGGAGCTTAGGTGGCCAAAGCCATCTAAGCTGTGTGGTGTGGAGCTCATGTAAGTTCAGTTTATATAATATATGCGTTATGATCATTTATTAATTGTATTGTAGCAGAATTCATTGGTAAATCTTAATACATCCAAGCAAGATTGTATAGTTTTATAAGAAATAGTAGCTTAAAAAAAAAAAAAAAAGGTGGAAGAATAGTATTGGGAAGTAGTGAGTGGGATATGTACAGATTTTTTTCACACCCATGAAATGACCAATGAGCAGCACAGTGCTCAAGCTTTTGATCCATGCCATGGGACTATTGCTTCATATCAGCATTAAACGTTACTGATTTGAGGGAGTTTGCATGGCTATAGGGTCTGTGGGCTTTCTTCCTATGAAAGCCAATTACTTTGCACACACAATTCCACACTTCTCTTTTGAGATTCAGAGCACACAACCATGGCACAATTATAAGGCTGTTCAACTTTTACCCTAGAAAAAGTGTTATTCCATTTCATACGTACAGTGGTGTAATACAATGACTAAAACTCACTGTCTGCATGCCCAGAGCTGGTGCCCCTGTGCTGTTTGAGACACGCTAACATGGCAAGCCCCGAGAGATTTGTTCACAGCCACAAGTAAAATCTGAAGCTTGCCTCTCTTGCCTCTCAAGGGTTAACTGGGTGCAGAGTTACATTTCTTCTTCACATTACTTTTCTTGACATTGATAACTTTACTAAAGCTAGGGCAGATCTATTTGCTCAATCCCCCTGGGAACTAATGGTATATTTTGCCTTTCAGGTAGGACCTGGATTGCAGTTTCTGATCACATGTCCTTTGTAAACACAATACAGCCTTGATTTTGAAGTGGAAGTGAGAACTAAAAAACGTGTTCCAAATCTGGGACATTTTTTCCTCTCAATAAACATGAAAAATCTCAATTCTCTCTAATACTCACATATGCGTATTTAAATAACTCAATAATCAAAGCCAGGGCCTTGGACAGCAGCTGCCCATTCATTACTGACACTTGGTATCAAATGAATCCATAAACAGAATTTTTTTTCCTCGTTAAATGGTTTTAAATATAGCTCGTTATAGAAAAGCACAAGTGATTCAAGGACAAAACATCCTCCTCTGCCTATTGTTTCTGCTGACAGATTTGTGTCTCCCCCCAAAACCAAACATACTTCATTTATAGCCTAAGAAATATTTATACCAAGATAAAAATCTCAGAAGAATTTTCTTGCTTTGCTTTTAGTATTTTAAAATTAATTTTAAAAATTGTCTTCTGTTTCTGCTTGGAATAGATCATTCTGTAGTATTCCACTTCAAGACAAGTCATTTGTGTTAGACTGGAATCTCTTTATGTCACAGAAAACTGTAAAGTCATTGATTAGCATTTGCTGCATGAAGCTGATATTATGGAATTGCTTTCCTTTACATTACAAAAACCAGGCCCTGCACAACTCCAGTGTATCTTCCTGTTCTTACTGTCCTGAGGTGACTCACCACTGTAACACTCCACACCATGCAGCTTGGATGGCTTTGGCCACCTGAGCTCTCTTCTGGCTTGTGTTAGTCCCAGCCAGTCAAAGCCACCATTTGTGTTCATTAAAAAAAACTATTAAAAGATATAGGAGATGACAGTGAAGAGAAAAATCATGAGGCAAACATTTGGAAGCCTGACTTAAATGTCAGCATGGCTCTGATCTGTTAAGACTCAGGTATAAACTACATAAATCAGATGGACTTAGTAGTAACAAAAATAATGAAGGTGCACAAACCCCTGTGTGAAGTTTGTAGTTGTCATTTAACAGAAAGCATTGGCAGATTTTCTGCAGTGTTTTGCTACCAACTTGACTAATACCCTTGGGCATATCCAATTTTTCTGTTTCCATGTCTTCATCTATCAAGATGGAATAACAGCACACACAGTGAGAACGAAGTGATACTCACTCTGAAGCCCTGAGGTAGGAGTTCAGCATTGCTAGTCATAATATATATACAAAATGAGACTTTCCAAAATTACTCAGTTCATAAATCTTATTTTTACTTTGTCAGCTCCAGACAGGCTGCTTTTTGCCTCTCTTCTCTAAGATAACAGATACACAAAGTCTGTGAATGCAGCTTGTCTCAGTCAATACAGTAACTGTCTCCTGCCAAATCCAGCACAGCCTCAAAAGCCCAAGTACCAAATGACCTGGGAGGTCTTGTGAAGTCTATCCTGGAAACTCTTCAGTCCATTAGGGCTTCAAATAAATGAATTATAGCTACCATGGGTATCTTTATATGCATTAACAGGACTCATCTCAGCAGCGCCTGTCCTAGGAACTTGCACAATGTCCTTTAGGTGCTGCTTCCCTTTCTCCTATTTTCTAGCATATCCCTTCTCTCTTTGATCTTGAATTGAGGTTTATACCCCAAACGTAGGAAATTTTATACCCAAGAGGCAGAAAATTTTCTTGTGTGTAGCAGCAATGATCCCTGGGGAGCCTGAGCCATAATTTCTGATTTCAAATCAGGTTAGCTCTGAACACAATGACTATTTCTCTCTGATTGGTGTCAAGGCTGCTTCCTGACCATTTTTCCTGTTATTCCAATCTGTGAAAAGGTGCACCAAAAAATCAGAAACATATTTGTTACCATGAGCGTGAAACCATTTAACTTGTAATGGTAAGAAATGTTTATGAAAAATATTTTCAGCTCAGTATTTATCTGCAACGCACAATGCTGGTAAATTATAATTCACATGCTGGAATATGAATCATATCCTTACAGTTTACCTGGGAAGACTTTGGGTCCGATCGGCTTAGCAGATGGTATGGTAGCTCGCTCTCACTAGACAGGACACCTAATCAATTTTTTTGTAACTGTGGAACAACAAAGTACATATCCAGATGTTTCTTTTCTGGAGCACAAGGCTTCTCTATGTGAATACCTTTTCATAAATACTTCATTAGCTGGTTTCTTTGCATATCTCTATGTTGACCATAAAATGCTGACAGTTTCTTAGACTAATGTGGAAGATGTATATTCAGAAAGTTAATTCTAATAAACTGTTGCATCATACTCCCAATATTTTTCACTTTGTTGCATTTTTTCTTTCAACTTTTTTGGGAGGCATTCACCATCATTTTTCTTTCTGTAACTAATCCTTACCACTTATCTGTTTCCCAAGCCTCTGCTCCAATGCTTTGCCTGTCCAGAGTGCCACAGTTTTGCTACTACATAGTTATATAGGCCTAATGCGGAGAAGAAGGTACAAGAAGAGAAGCTGACTGCAGCTCCTACTGCTACTTTGCCTGCATAATAGTTGAACACCACTTGCAATTGCTCCCCCGTTCTCCAACTTGGAATTTATGCCCTCCTGGAAGGTTTGTGTTGCTACAGTCTCTCTGGGTCCTCCAAGGACAAAAAGAAGCTACAGTTGACTCTATACACATCCTGTTCTGACATGTTTTCCTGGCAGCCTGAGAAGGTGCACCCCTATTATGCAACTTGTTGTTGGCATGTGTTCCTGTTCCACAAATGTATGTGAATCGTTACTCCAACCCTCCACTTATGATTGCAATATCTGCCTACAAAAGGAGATAATGAACTCCACTTTGAAACAGCAGGTGGGTTCAGAGAAGGAAAGAAAAAACTGCACCTTAATTACAAGAGATCTTGCGAGACACATCTTTATTTCAAAATTCTTTATCAACAGGATTATTCCTGCTGTGTATTCATATGCATCTGTCGGCCTCCACAAATTATTATCATGAAAAAGGGAACTGGACTCTATGAGGATGCACACACCTTCATCAAGAGAATATATTTCTCCTATCTAAGTTCTAGGTTACAAATTCTGCCCTCTATCACTAAATTTATTAGTAAGGGATCAAAGATAATAAGAACTGATGGCTTTTGGTGATAGAATCCAGCTTGACTTTAGGTTTGTAGGCCACGCACATAGTGTTGGCAGTTTACAGTAAACATTTTTTATTGTGAAAGTTAAAAAATGTAATATGGAAGTCACTGAGTGATAATACCCAGAGAATTCCTAAAGACTATTTACAGTAATTTTTCAATCTGGAAATATACATTAAGCCATTTCCTTCTCTCATCAGCAATTAGAAAGCCTGAAACTGAGCATGAGGCTTTCTTTCTGTTGGTGTACTACTATACATAAATGGATTGTATATTTTTTAAGAAATGAGAAATTTGATTTTGTGTGTAAGAAGCACCACTGAATAGAAAAATAACTAATCAGAAAGAATTATAACAAGAACACACATGAGATGTACAGTTGTATTGAGATGAATACTAAAGGAACTGTAAAATGCTAGCTTTAAATTGTACCTATATATGCAATTCCACTTACTTGCCTTAACTTATTCATGCATTGATCTTACAGGTAATTCAATTCTAAAGCTTACTTCTACTATAAACATACAGTTTCCCTACTATGCTACAGTTCAAAATCAGAAGTCCAGGAACCATGAAATGGCACTACATCCTTGTCCTTTATTGTTGATTAAACATCACAAAACAGATCTCTGACAGACAGCAGATTTAGCAGTCAGATTCAGCACTTACTGCATTTGTTCCTGCCTGTCCCTTCTCATTTATAGAATCTGCTAACTACAGAAAGAAACTTGGACTTCTGGGGAAACCTTGCATGTCTAAAATTAGCCTGAGGATGTAATTCAGCATGAGTATGGTAATGAAGACTATTCCTGTCATTATTGTTGCTATCTACTAGGGAGACTGAAAGATATAATCATTTGTTTGTTGGTATTTAACTTCTCCCTTATGAAAAATAGCAGGGAGTAACTGTGTATCTTATATGACATAATTTATATTACAGAAAACAATCTTCACAGGAAACCCTTATAAATAGAAATTTAACTAACAGAACATAAGCATATGTTATAATATTTTTCTAGATAATGATAATGTGCTATTTCATTACTACTTTGTTTCCAGAGACAGTATAACTAATTTTATAACCAGAATATGCTTTTGTGTGCCTCAAGAGATTTGAAAGTTTCCAAGCTCCGGTTTTTGTTTTTCTCTTTCAAATATACCTACATGTGCAATGTCAGTGTTCATATTACTGAAATAGATGCAGTGACTTCTTTTTTGTTCAAGATTCTTCAAACTTTTTTCTGAGCACTGCCAATAGACCCTGATGTGCTATAGTATCATTTGGCAGATGATTAGACAGAGGAGAGCAAAGAAAGGTGGAACAGTCAAAAAGATCTGTGCAAGTAGGATTGATACAAATCCCTGAACTCTTAGATCCTGCCTTTGTATCTTTGCTGTAGTGTCAGCTCTCTGGCTACCTTAAAAAAAATTTTATCCCTGATCCTGTACAATCCGATTTTTTAGACTTTTGTATAGACTGTCTAGAACAAACTCATTTTAGGGGGCAGAGGGGATTGCCATAATATTTTTTATAAATCTGTGCTCAGTTGTAACTCCTCCCCTACCTTTCAGTAATACAATTTGTGGATAAAGTTGTCATTAATAGTTGTATGAAATGAGTTAACATACAGAAAAATAAAATACTGTCACGTATTTTGATCAAAGGGCCTCCACTCACAAAAGGCAGATACCACCAAAATTAATGAAAACAGTTGCTTTTTTGGTCAGACAGAAAATCTGGGGTTAATAGCTATGGGCTTTAAAGCATTTTTCTGTGAATTTCTGGTTTTACCCAAATCAATGGCAAATCTCAAAGTGAAGTGTGGATTTAATCTTTTAAGGAACAGAGATGCACCATAAACAACTGGATTTAACTCCTGTACACCTTATAAGAAGCATTAATACAGTTGTTTTCGGCAGACTAGACTGTTAAACCCTCCTTTCAGCTTTTCAGTTCTACATGTCATACAATCATAGAATAGTTTGGGATGCAAGGGGCATTTAAAAGTCATCTAGTCCAACCTCCAATGTAATGCCCTACAGACAAAAATGCACACTTTTATCTGTTAATGGTTGTAAAATATTGCCCTTTGCCTCATATTAAAGTCTATTAGTCCCCATCCCACATTTTTTTTAAATACTTAAGCCAGTAAGTGTTGCAATACTCTGTTCTAGAGTGTTTGCAAAGTGAAAAAATCACTTGGCTAATTTTGCTTTATTTGCAGTGATTGTGACTTTCTAACTGGATAGGTTCACTGGAAGTCTGGGAGAGGCACAGTTCCTCAGGATCCACAAAGATCAGTAACAGTCAATTAAAACTAGTTGTATTCCATCAAAAATATAACTAAGAATCTTCTAAAGTGTTAAACATCCTAAAACCTTAATTTTCTTCTATGAAAAGTCACACAAGAGATTACCTAAAACCAACAGAAAACACAATGGAAGTCCTGCGGCAGAAGTAATGTCTGTTGCATTAAACAGCATTTGTAAATAAGGATCCCCAAAATGCTTAAAATGAGAAGTAGAGTTAACACTTAAATGATGTGTTGCTTAGTAGTCTAAGCTAGAGTAAAGGATGACTTCAACATTTAGTAGCACACAGTCTTTCAGTGAGTCTTAGATTCAGTGTCTAATTTTTAAAGCCGAATTTAGAATTTGTCTCAAGTCACTCAAACAAGTAAATTATCTAAGTTTATTCCTACTGAAAGTTATCTCAGAAGCAGTTAGGCTGAATGCTCAGCATCCAGCAGCAACACTGCATCAGCTAGCAAGTATTTCATGAAGTACTCCCTCAAATCAAATGTTGGTGATGCACACTGAAGGTTTAACTTAATTCAAACTTGCAGTAAGAAACTCAGAATTTGGAACACTGCCTTTTTTTTTTTTTTTTTCATTTTTAAGTATTAACGGTTTAAAGATCAAGGGCCAGCCTCTGTCCCATGTGCAATGTGCAGAACTCCCACTGTTGGCAGTGGGAGTATCACAAACATATCCAGGGCAGAATGTGACCTTTCTATTTGCACAACCCTTTTGGGTAAAATCAATATTTCAGAACTGACCATCAATTAGATTTACATCAACTGTAGTTTTGATATATTTTATCTCTTCTTTATTAGTTGTCTTCTAATAAGGTACAGAACACTGTGCTAACCTTCAGGGTGAACTCTATCTTTTGTTAGCAGATTGTTCAATGAATTGAAACTGTGAATCCCAACAGACATGTATTTATTTTTTCATATAAACTGCTAGTACTCTGGTGTACAATGGAAAATCCATATGTTGATTCTATGAAGATGAAATAAAGAAATTGAAAAGGGATTTTGTTTACATTAAAAAAAAAACAACCAAAACCATCAAGAATATTATAACAGTTCACCTGATGAAGGCTGTAAAGGAATAGTTCTGACTGCACTGAAAGGTAAAAAAGGAATGGGAAAAACCATATTCCTTCATTCTTTTTACGCAAAATTCCCAATCAACAAATTAATCCAATTCTAAGTAACAACATAAAGTTGGAATCCAAATTATATGCACACTGTGAATTGCACTCCTACACCATCTTTATCCTCAGCAAACAGACTGTATCCTATTAACATCCATCAGTAATTTGACAAGCTTTCATCCATGTAGTACCATTTCAGCAAATGATTATGTAATGAAAATATAAAATAACATTCAGAAAGGGGACAGATTATGTTTGTTCTAAGGAAAAGTTAAAATCTTATCAGAATACATCTAATTTTAAAGACTGAAAAGCCAAATATTAATAAAAGTACATTTGTAAAGCTAAAGTCCCTATGATAAACAGAAATATTATAGTTATTATTTTCCTTGATACACCTTTCTTTTTATAGTAATGTAGATAATATGATGCCATTTTCAAAAAGCTGAACAGCTCTAGGCATTCAGAATGCATTAAGGGTTAAACTGTATGGAATATGATATTTCAGGTCAGGGGTACAACTGTAACATTCTCTCACCTGATCTGTGAAATTCACTTCTTGCAAATACTCACTGTAAATCCTCTTTTTCTTAGTTATATGGCCATGGTGTCTGCAATAGTTGAGAAATGGCTCAAGGACACCCACGCAGTCCTATATTCTTAAACCAGTGGGAATTAAATTTAGGATGTCAGAATGCACATGCATTCCCTACGAATACTCATATTTAGAGAGGAAAAAAGCTTTTGTGAAAAAAATCCACTGGTCAGAGTATAAGCGAATTGCTACCTGACTCAAGTTTAACAGATATATTCTCAATTTCCAGACAGTATTTTACTGTCCATTATAGTATTCTCACTTTATTTGGACTTATATGGCAGAACTAGATCAAGAAGAAAATTATGGAGTAGATGTTAAAATAGCAAGTCACATAATCCCAAATTGCACAGCTCATCTTTTCAGCCTAACTTTATGCTCATGTTTACTGAAATTAAAATCAAAAGAAATGTAGAATTTTTTTGAACTGGCACCAATTTTACTGCAACAATCACAATACAAACTGAAAAGAAAGGAGTTATTCAGGAGGCAAACTATAAATTTAATTATCTTTGTTACAGAAAGCTAAATTAATAAATTGGGCAATATATTCGGCACAGATTTTTCTGTGTAAAAGAAAAAAAAAGTAAAAAACTAAAGTAGGGCTTTTCCATTAGGAAAGACCAAATGGACTGTTAGCATACTGCAGAGCATCGTTTTACTTAATGTAAGAACCAGCACCCAGGAGAAGGGAGAGCTTTTAAAGAAGCCCTCCAGCAGACCAATGGCAGAGCTAGAAATACGAGAAAGGAGAAATCCCAAGTAAAAAACTATATTCCATCAAACTTTAGATTTTAAAGGCAACTTTTTGTGAATTTCTGCCTCACCACCCCTTCCCTTATGGCTGACTAAACGTTCAGCCAGATTTGAGCACCTCTGCCAATAGTCTGGATGGCCACAGCACAGGGTAGCCCCCATTCACAAACTACATGCAGGACAGATGTAGCACCTTCAGAAAGAGGTGGTGCCTCTTGGTGAGATCCATGTGCCCAGGCACAGCCCTATAGCCTTCAGATCAGAGCTGCCTTTTGTGCAGCCGATTTGGAACACGGGGCAGAAGGAATTAGGATTTGTCAGTACCAGTCTGCCAATGCTGTGGGATTCAGCAAAGGGTATAGGGAAAGTGATATGAATGCACATACCGTTTGGCCAGTGCCAAAGCACAGACAGGGATAATGCTGCTGGCCACTTTGACAACCACAGCCCAAGTGCCCCAGCAGCCCTCAGCAGCAGCAAGTGACGTCCCATCTTCAGAAACAACATACGGAAAGGTGTTCATGATAAGAGATAATAGTGGCAAATATTCTTGGAGAATGCTGAATGATAAAATCCAACACATGCATGGAAAGAATATATAAATGTTTCCCAAGATCTCATGTAAGACCAGAACATGGCCTCCCTGGGTCATGGGCTTCTACATTCCTAGGATGCCTCAGCATGAGAAGGCAGCAACTGAGACAGCTATGTAACCACCACACATCCCTTCTCTCTGAGAATATTTCTGAGAGCTGACTGGAACAGCCTGGACTTATAAAATAAGGGATTTGCACTGAGATACTGCATGACCCATCTATGGAGGACAAAATTAATGTACTAATATCCAACCACATAAATCACAGAGATGACTAACCATTCCCATCTACCTTCCAAAGACAAAGCAATTTATAGAACACAGAAGTAATCCCATGCAGCCAGGATGTCAAAGGAGGGGAGAAAAGTGCTTAAAATACAGATATCAGATTAGAAAACTAATACATGATCTGATATCTTTACTTTTTCAAGTGGCTCTAGATTTATTGAAGCAGATTCTCATCTGAAGTATATCAACATCCTTCATTAAATCAATTAGCTGTGTTTTCCTGATTCTCATTAGATGGTGATTGGGCTGCTGGAATGCCTGAGGTCAGGAAGCACTGGGGAAGTCTCAGGAGGACACACATGGTTGTTAGGAGACTTCCTGCTCCCAGAGAAGGCAAAAGCCACGGTTTCAGAAAGAGCAGGTATCCTTATGAAAGGTACTTATGTTTAATGCTTGTGTGAGAAAGATGGATTTTTAAAGTTATTTTATAGTTCTTCTTTGGGGTGGGAGGAGGTGAAATTAAGTATTAATCAGCCAAATTAATTTTTAGTTTTTGGGGGCTTTGCACTAGCTGACAAAGCAAGCCATCTAAGTAGCAAAGATTAAATTTGGCTTATCAGCCATGATTACTGACAGTAGTACTACCTTGATCCATAAAAGGGGAATAAAACTTTAGTGCTTTTCATAATACTAAAATTATCTCTGTGAATAGCTTCTGCAGATGATAAAAAACAGTGCTTGCTTCATAGTGTTCTGCAACACTTCAGACCAAGGACTTCCACAAAAAAATGCTCCTGATATGTGGTTTTCAATTTCACCTGATTTTGCATTCTGTGGATGCCCCTGTTAACAACTCCAGACTTCAAAGCAAACAAAGAAACCAAAGCCAAGAATGGTCTATGGGGTGAAAAAAAAGTAGGGCCACTTCAACAGAGGTAGGTAATTCCAAGTAAAAGCAGCAAAAGAGTATTTATTTGTGTTTGATTTTAACAAAGAAACAAATTTCTTTGTTAAAACCGCCAAAAAAAAAACAAAACACCAAACCACCAACAAAAACAAAAACTGCAAAACAAAAAAAAAGAGAATAGGCCAGAGTTAGAAAAGTATGAATCTTGTCTGCAACTGCATCTGTGGTTTCTGAATCTTTGGTCTAGTGACAAATGGCTGGCTAGGTACCATTAAAGCTTAAAAATATTTGTAAAAGATTAGAGGATTATTACCAGGTAGCAGAAAGAACTTTAACAGGTGTCTGTCCTTTCCTTGAACTTACCCTCTCAGTTGCATGGCTCGTTTTTTGCTTTATTCTTCCAGCCAAACTCTTTCGGCTTTCCAAGTATCTGATCGTGCAGGTTTATTTGCAGTTTGCAGAAATAATGAGACTTCAGACTTGCCTCTCCATCACTTAACTTTCAAACAGACTAAATCCTGAGAGTGAGTTTGTTCTGGATACAATGTAAACTCTTCTAATTCACTGACCATGAAATTCCCATTCTGTCAAGACCAAGATTTGTGTTTTTCTCTGTTTTGCAGTACATCTGCTGAACCAGACCTGCTACTGCTACCTTAAACTTTTCTTTCTTCTTACCAAGCTGGTAAAGAGGGCTTTTAATTAAAGTTGCCAAGGGAGGGGAACCTCAGTCCATCCCACTTTGGAGTTTGATGCCAGTGCCAGCCATAGATGCTCAGAGCCTGGAGTGGGATTGCAGGTCAGCAGGAGCACCCAAAGAGCAGCACAAAGGACTCCCAGACACTTCAGCCAGTAAGTCAGATTCACCAACTTCAGTGCCTCTGTGCAAATGCACACAGCCTGGGGAGTGAATAGGAGGAAGAGATGTACTTACACCTGCAGGGCTACTGTGTTATTGGCTCCCCACATAAGAAGGATGTGGACCTGAGAGAGGGAGTTCAGAGGAGAGCCATGAAGATCAGAGAATGGGAGCACCTCTCCTACTACAAAAAGCTGAGAGAGCTGGGGTTGTTCAGCTTGGAGAAAAGAAGGCTTCAGGGAGACCTTATAGCAGCCTTCCCAGTAACTAAAGCAGGCCTACCAGAAAGCTGAACAGGTATGAAGACAAGACAGCAGCTTCCTGAAAAATACACACTAGGCTTCAGAAGAACTCTCTGAAGGGTTAAGTTACAAAATAAGGTTCTACTGATCTGATAATGCGGGGTTTTTTTTGTTTGGTTTTTTTTTTAAGAAAATAAAAAAGATTTCTCCATAACCTCTCCTTCCTGAAGGATGAGGTAAGCAGATAAGGACAGTGGCTGTTTTTTTTTGCCATGGATTTGCTTGTTTCTGCAGGCTAGCATGCTTCATGTTCTTAAACAAACTGATTTCAGCTCTGCAGTTCAGTGGGGAATTATGTGCTCTTCTTTACTGCTTCTGTCACACAAAGTTGATACTCTATTTCACCATCTTACCAGACCACTAACATCAGCTTTGCTGATATTAACTCAGAAAATAGAGAGTTTAACTTTTAAAAGTTCTTCTGAATGAACAGCCTGGGGTCTGATCCAGGGGCATTACCTTTAGGATCTACCTTTTCTTCCATGGAAGTTTCTTTGCTCAGAGGTCTGAACATGAAATGTCATATCCTGTCTTCTGGTTTCTTATTCATATGAAAACTATAAAGAGCTCCTTTCAATAGCCTTCCAAATACCCTTTCAATGAGCTTCCAGATACTATCTTAATATTTACAAATAAACATGTACATACTCATGTTTAAAAAAAATGCAAAAAAACAAACCACCCTCCTGCCCCAAAGCGCATATATTTAATTTTAGAAAGGTATTTATTTATAGGACATCTCTGAGACTTTTAGATTGGAAAAAAAATTGGTATTTAAAAGTTTTCCGCCATTAAAAAAAAAACACAACAGTAACAAAGGACTGTTCTCCAAATGCCTTTCACAAGAAAAGTGCTCCCCTTAAAATGTCACTAAGGGTTTCAAGTGTTGCTTACAATGATGAAAGCTTTTAAAGTTCCTCCTAGCAGTATATTGATTATCTCCAGTTGCTAATCCACAGTTGGATGCCATTTTCATGAAAAACAGAAGCCAACCTGGAGAGTCCTGATCAAGATAGAGCAGCATTTTACAGGCCAAGCAGACTCCTTAGCTGGTGTGGCTGCTATTCTCTCTTTTAGTCCCTAAATGCAGACTTATATATTTACAAGAAGTTCAAAACTATACTCTGAATTTCTCATGCACTTCACAGCACTATTATTTCAAAGTTGTGAAAACCAATGCATGACAATAGTTAAAAAAAAAGAAAGAAGTATTTGTAGAGATTGTAGTATGGAGAAAACAGCAACAGCTGCAACACAGGCTGCCTTGCCAAGTGGTACACGCCAGGGTTTGTATAAATTACACTATAATTGGGCAAAAAGGATGGATATTAACAGGGAACATTACATAATGCTGCTAACTGGTAATATATATAAAGAGACAAAATTTGGCATTACACAAAACAGTTTAAATTGTCAAATAATATGCTATTATTTAGAATGATCAGAAATGAATGCTATTTCCATGATTTCAAGTATTTTTGAGACAACTTTTTGGCTTTGTTCCAAAGTTAAAACCTTGGTTTTAGTGGATATTAAGAACACACATACAGTGTCAGTTGTCAGATAATTACTTTTTTTTATACATCAGAGCCACAAAGGGTGCTTTCTGGATCAGCTGATTACTGTTTTCATCTATCCAGTCTTATTAAAGCCTTGTCTTACCTTAAAGTAAAACAAACCAAAAAGAACAAGAAAAGAAATAAAGTAAAATTAAAAATTAAAAGTAAAATAGAGTTAAGTAAAATAGAGTTAAATAAAATTAAAGCCTTGTCTTACCTTAAATTAAAACAAACCAAAAAGAACAAGAAAAGAAATAAAGTAAGATTAAAAATTAAAAGTAAAATAGAGTTAAGTAAAATAAAGTAAAATTAAAGCCTTGCCTTACCTTAAAGTAAAACAAAACCATAAGAATAAGAAAAGAAATAGAGTTGAGTAAAATTAAAACCACTTTCTCATTATAGAAGATTTTCCTCGCATTGGAAGACCACAGTTCACTGCTTGCAACTGAAGGAAAAATTTGTAACTGCATCAAACTGCATTCATTATCATATAACTGCTCATCAAGGGAATCTGCTGTACCAGGCAGACACAGAAAGCAAGGCCAACACTCTTGAAATAAGGCATGAGTTCGGGTTGCAGCCATGGCTGCTAAGAGACAGAAACTACCCAAACAAATATAAGAGGAAAAAATATTTACTCTCAGGTACCAATTTCTGTCTGGTGAGAAAATCCAGAGCACCTTGCCGATTGTCACAGGCTCCTTAAGAGTTCCAAGAAGACTGCTGCCAGTGGGGACATTGGAAAAAAATATACTCTAAATCAATTAAGTATCTGACTAGACCCAAATTACCTGTTTCAAATGAAATTTAGATTCCACCTTCAGAATTCCTTGATCTTTGCACTCTATGGGTAAGTTATCAGATTGCCATGGGTCAGGGATTGCAGACTGCCTGTTTTGGGACAGCGCCTGGAAGAGGGTATTCTAAAACAGGAAGAGGTACCGAGTTCCCAGTAAATTCAGAAATGGGCACATGTGAAGGAAGTGACACACTAGGAATCCATTTAGAGACTTTTTCTTCTCCCTCAGAGAAGTTCGCTAATATAGGTTAATTGCTAATATTGTGCTCTCATAGTTGTTGCAGAGAAAATCCACTCCATCTTTGTTCAAAATGGGTGTAGATTTGTGAAATATTAAATATTAGGAGTTGTGGTAATGAGTTCTTGATAATTAAATTAATAAAAAAATAGCCCTGAGCAAACTTTTCCCACTGAAGATCCTATCTAGTGTGTAAATCACTCACATGCTTAGCCATTCACTGTGTAGGACCGTTTGCTTCTTGACAACAAATGACAGTTTTCTGAATCTTGCTCTTTCTAAAAAACTCCTTTCAGATACGTTCTGTTTCAAACTCTTGATGACTAACCAGTAACACCAAGGTTAAATTTATAATAATCTTGATACAGAAATGTGGTTTACTTAAAATGTAAACACATTAAGATCCATTATCTTTAAGATATATGACTAATTTGCGTACTACATTCCCTGGTTTAAAAGATGCATTTTAGCAGATAATCTACAGCATACTTTATTCTTCATAATGGTACTCATGGGAATTTTACATTCCATTCAGTTTTCTATTTTATGCCCATGATTTAAGTACTCATGCTAATAATACTAATAGATCAGTGCTCTGCAGCAATATGTGCTTGAAAAGAAAAAAAAAGCAAAAAAGAACTATTTGCTTTCAATGTTTCAAATTCAGCTAAGCATTAACACTTCTATGTTACACCATTAGTTAGAACTTCAGGCATTTTTGCTGTAGGATTTTGGTAGTTGAGTGGAATAGCATCACAAAATCAGAGAATCATTTAGGTTGGAAAACACCTCTGAGATCATCAATGCCAGCCTTTGACTGATCACCATCTTGTCAACCAGACCATGGCACTAAGGGCCACTTCCAGTCATTGCTTGAACACCTCCAGGAATGGTGACTCCACCGCCTCCCTGGGAAGTCCATTCCTAGCTTGAACTTCCCTTGGTGCAGCTCAAGGCTGTGTCCTCCTATCCTGTTGCTAGTTACCCATGAGATGAGGACGATCCCCACCTGGCTACAACCTCCTTTCATGTAGTTGTAGAGGTCTCCCCTGAGCCTCCTTTTCTCCAGGCTAAACAACCCCAGCTGTCTTGGCCACCCTCCATAAGACTTACCCTCTAGACCCTTCACCAGCTTCATTGCCCTTCTCTGGACCTGCTCCAGTACCTCAAAGTTCTTCCTGAACTGAGGAACAGAAATGGACAGAGGTGTGGTCTCACAAGTGCCGAGTACAAGGAGACAATCACTTCCCTGGTCCTGCTGGCCACACTGTTCCTGATACAGCCCAGGATGCCATTGACCTTCTTGGCCACCTGGGCACACTGCTGGCTCATGTGCAGCCACTGTTGACCAACACCCCCAGATGTTTTTCCACTAGGTTACTTTCCAGCCACTCTTCCCCCAGACTGTAGCGCTGCCTGGGATTGTTGTGGCCAAAGTCTAGAACCTGTCACTCAGCCTTACTGAACCTCATATCTTTGGTCTTGGCCCAGCAATCCAGCCTGCCCAGATCCCTCTGCAGAGCCTTCCTACCCTCCAGCAGATCAACACTCCCACTCAGCTTGGTGTCATCGATAAATTTACCACGGATGCCACTCGATGCCTTCATCCAGATTACCAGTAAAGACATTAAATAGGACTGGACCCAATACTGAGGCTTGGGGAACTACACTAGTGACAGGCCACCAACTGGATTTAACACCATTCACCACCACTCTTTGAGACAGGCCATTCAGCCAGTTTTTAAGCCAGCAAAGAGTGAACCTGTCCAAGCTGTGGGCTGCCAGCTTCTCCAGGAGGATGTTGTGGGAGGCAATATCAAAGGATTTGGATAAAAAAGTACAGTTGGAACATAAAATTTTAGATGCAAAGAAAAACCCTCAAGACTTCATCTAATTAGTTCATGTGTAATCTGCATAGTTCTCTACTTTAAATTCTTTCTCTCTGCAACTGTTGCTGCCTTGTTTGAATGACTTTCTACAGGCCTCCTTCCTTAACCTGCTGGAGACCCTCAAGTGATCTGTCCCTTTGCTTAAGCCACTCAAAGGGGTACAAGTTGGTAGTGTGACATGGGCATAGACAGCAAGGCTCTGATCTGCATCCACAGATGGTCACAGGAGCAGAGCTCCCTACCCCAATGCTGTGAACACCACAGCAAGGAATTTGCCCACCTCAAAATTGCTCTTATATTTTGGGAATGCTCAGCCACCCACCTTCCTGCCCTTTTGAGGAATAAGACCTTTGCAACTTGATACTTCACTGAGCAACCTGATCCAGGGGTGGCATACCTGTACATAGAAGGGGGGTTAGAAATCGATGATTTTAAGGTCCTTTTTAACCCAAGCCTTTCTATTATTCTATGATTTTCTATTTTTCCAGATTACTACAGCAAAGTAAAAAAAAAAAAAAAAAGAAAAAGAAAAAGATTCTGTTAAAATTAACTTTAAACCAGTTAGGTTTTCTATGAAAGTTGCCAAATTTCAACTGCTGAATATCATGCTCACATTTGTTTAAAAACTTTGTAACCTTTGGAACACACTGAGGAACTTCATTGTAAATACTACTTTACTCAAACTGAGCTTTACCGATTTGGCATGGCAGTTACTGTGTACTGATCCTGATTTCCTACACTGCAGATTTAATGTCTTGACTCTTTTTAGGACGTGCTTTTGAATTCTCTGGATTAATAATGAGCATCTTCGTATGAACACTAAATGTACATAAAACGTGAAAGACTGCAGTGCCCTGATACCCTGGTTTTGTCTGCAAAGCTGCCTTAAGAAGTTTCTTTCTTCATCTCTTTGTCCCACATATGGCAGTGGAACAAAAGATGCAGCATGCTATGGTTGGCATATGGGAAAAGGAGGGATTGGAAGTATAGAGATGGTGGCAGGACTGTCCTAGAATGGCTTTTTTTTTTTTTTTTTTCAGAAGCATGTGTCTTCAGCTTCATCTGCTTAAAAGCCCCGTGACACTACAGATGTGCCTTAAGTATAGGTTTAGGTAGCTCACTGAACAGTGGCAGTGGGAACTTGATTGCAGGAAGCCACTGGGACTGGAAGGAAACAAGAATAGAGCTTGTTTTCTTTTTTAATATTTGTACATTTTCCTTTATTGACACCTAGGCCTTCCAGGAAAATTAATTTAAAAGCAATACTGCTCTCAAGCTTATAGATTATTTTTCACTTTTACATCAGTAACAAAAAAAACAAAAAAAAAAAAAAAAAAGAATTGGATATGTATGGAGATCTGTGAAAGGCAAAAATCAGTTGCTTTTCTGGTTCACTTCACAAAGTAACATCCCAATGAAATCAGTGAAATGTCTGTTAAGTGTGGGCACAAGCATACTTGCCTTGCAAAGACCACACTAAAGAATAGAGATTAATAACTCTTGTAACAATATACAGAATAATCAGCAACTACACTTAGGTAACTATACTTAGTATTGGGCCTATCCTTAATTGTGTGAGCAACTTTTAGTTATTTAGTTCTTGACCAATTCTAACCGGAATTATTACCTCCTATGAGACCATTTGAAAATGTACTGGGCCCTTATTTATTTTTGAAGACAAAAATAGAGTTCAAATTACTGACTCTGTAACATTTTTTATCATTATTTTTAGTTTAACATTTTTAGTGCCAATTCACATGCCTAAATGCTCAAAACAGAGTCCTGACAGCTCTCACTTCCTCAGCAGCGCAACGTGGTGGGAGACACATATATTCAGAAACAATGAGGTCAATTTTGTTTCTTTTCTGAGCTGCCCAAAGTATAATTTCTGCTAAAATTAATATATACTTGTGTGCTGGCTGATCTTGTGACTGATTTCTAGTTGTTTTGACAGCTGCAGTAGTAGAATGGGCTGACACAAAAGCCAGTAGAAAAACTTGTTGCTAACTTCAGTGGGAGTTGGAGCAGGAGCTTTACAAGCTGTGTTTAAGAGTTTAACAAGTCCTTAGAGGCTTCAGAGGGCTAAAACGTTCTTTTCCCCTATTCTGAACAGATTGTAATGTTGCAAAGGACAGGCTTCTTCAACTATAGTGTCCACAAAAAAAAAAAACAAACATCAGCAGACCATCACCCCAGTCTCTGAGTTACCTTAAGGTGTGAAAATTTGCCCCAAAAGAGATTTTATCATTCAATATATTTATATGATATTTGAACACAAGAACAATGTAGACCTAAATGCATTTTTAGGGCATCATTAAGCCTAACTTTGTAGCTGATTTTTTATTATTAGTGTTTTAATAATTATATCCTCATTATGAATAATTATTAATATTTAGTATGGCTTGAACTTACATGAATAGGTAATACTGAAACTACAGAAAGTTTTACCTGCTCATCCTTTTGCCATATCTTTGGTTTTGCTTCTATGGCTGCGCACACTGGTATTTTTGAAAGGATGGGGGAAAACATTTAATCAGGCAAGTCTGGCACTTCCACCAGGTTAGCCTAGGATATCTTCAGTTATTTAAATTCCTGATAGCATTCCCTGCCTAGCTTGTGTCTCTAGCCACTCCCATTACATGAAAAAAGCATTTCTATACTTGAACTACCAGCTTTCAAACTGAACTCTTACACTGATAAGCTCAGCTTTTCATGCCAACAACCTTCAAAGCACAGTGGAACAGTATTTCAAGTTATTTTCTCCTCTGGCACTGGGAGATACAGTGAAAATGTTATATTGTTATGTGACAATTTTCCTTTTTTTTTTTTTTTTTTTTTGAGTAGGAATAATGAAGATGTCATGCTATATGAGAAAGTAAAGATGATAGTGTTCCAATCTGATTAAAAGAAACTGAATTTAGTTCTCATGCTATCACACAGTATAAAAATGAAAAGCTAAAGACTTCTCCACTAAAAACTGATGAAGGACAGAATAATATGTTTCACTATTTTCACCTCAGTTTACAGTGACTACTCTTCCATTTGTCTAGGCTAAATTTGCTACAGTTGTGTTATGAGGAAAGTAGATCCACAGTTGGAGAATAACTATTTAATTTACATGTTCCTCAAATCCCTGGGGTGAAAACAGTCACCAAGCATGTTTCAAATAAGAAATATGGGTTGAGGTTGATGTGCTTGACTCGAAGTGACTGTATCTGTATCTCCCTGGCACCACCTGTCACCTTGGTGACATTTTGAGAAAACACCACCATATTGCCACCAAGCTTCAGAAAGTAAGGCACCAGCAAAACAGTTAATTTTAATTTCATTTTAATTAGTACATAGCTAAATATAGCTGAACTACTGAGTAAACTGTAGCAGGAGAAGGGCTATATGTGACATATGTGACATATGCCATATGTGATGACATCAGTGGGCTTATCCTGATAGGGTGTATGTTTATTGTTGTAGCAGTTGAATACAAATTGGGTATTACATTAGTAACAGAGACAATCTACTATGTAAATCTTATGTTTTCCTCAAATAAGAATGAGATTTCTTTCCCCCAGTTCAGTATTTTCATACTGCTACCACTAAAAGTATAGCGGAAAACACCAGCCACAGACAGATCAATAAAATTAAATTTAGACAATTCCTTCACTTAGTATTTGCTTCATATAGTAAACATTACTGTAGTACTATCTTACGGTGACAACAGTGCTATTATACTAAGAATTTACTAATATCTACTTGCTATGGTAAACATTAGTTTCCATTGGACCTACCTTAAATGGCAAGGTTATCTTGTTAATATTTTTGCAAGTGACATTGTATGCACATTGTTTGTATTTTCAAGCATCAAAATGAAACTTATGCAAGAGGGATTACACTATGGGTATTTCTGTCTGTTTCCTAGAAATTAATGACAACCTGATGCATTTGAATTTTTGAATAAAAATATCATTAGTTGTGTGAAACCTACAACTGGAATGCATTAGTTTTCAATCAAGCAGATTTTTTTTTTGGTGTAAAACATGACTCCAGAATAAAAATGGGAGCGAGTCAAATTGGAACAGAGGTCAGCTAAACACTCTCACTGGAATTTAAACACATGAGTAATGTTTGTTTGCATAATTTTTCAGTGATTGCATATTCACTTGCAGCCAAAGCACAGATGTGACCGTTTAATGAAAATGAAGTCCTGCTCTAAATCAATGTCTAAGCTGTTCTCTCAAAAGAAATATGTGTAAGTATTAAAGAGATAACTAATGTCTATGATGGGATGGCCAGAATTAAACTCAATATTCCAATTATTCTCAATTGTCTGGACCTTCTTGTTTTGGTTTGTTGTTGTTGTTGATGTTTTGTTTGTTTGTTTTTGTTGTTTGTTTGGTTTGGGTTGGGGTTTTTTTTTTCATGTCATAATAAGAAATAAACATGCTAAAATACTTTTGCGTGTTCTGTTTTTTTTTCATAAAGGTCTACACACTACAACTTATTTGTATATATGAACTGCAAAGGTGTTTTTACTGCAGTCATAATCAGCCTTACTCTTGCTTACTACCATAATGAAAATCCTAACAAAAATTGTAACAAATAATAATTCTAACAAAATTCTTTGCAGAGCATCTGCTATAATCAGAGTATTCTGATAACACTAAATCACATATTCTATAAATATTCACCTTTTAAGCTGTCAATTAATGAAATATTTGAAGTTAGTTAATTAAACCCTTCTGAAAATACTTGCCTTTTATTCTAGGCTAAGATTCAAAAGGCAAAAGAAAATTCACTGCCAGGACAACATAAACTTATACATGAGAATATATTAAAGGACAGTTTGTCAAAGGAGGTCTATCTAGATTTTGAAGAATAGAAATTAAGATTCAGAAAAAAAAAGGGAAAAAAAAAAAAAGATGTTATCAATGGGTATGAACCGCTAAAAAAGTCTGAATTCCAAAAGAAGTTGTCCTGAATATTTGCTCAGAATTTAAAATCAGTTCCTGATCTCACAGTCGGATGGCATTAAACTAAGGTTCAAACAAAGCATCATATTTTCTTTTAGGATATTCAAGATGTGCTCTAGTCTGTTTTAATCTCTGAACTTTACCAGAAAACTTACTATGTAACATTAAACATTATGGCTGACAAAGTATAAAAGACTAAACCATTTTCTAAATGCATAAGCATTCTTCAATGAGCAGTACTTCTTAGGGTGCAATTTGATGCGTTTACTGCAGCTGGAAAATTATACAAAATGAAGTTGGAATCCAGTGAAGATACCACATTCCTGGCTGCAATTCCCCATCCCTATTAACAGCTATCAAGCTGGAATAACACAGCTGGAGCAGGCTCCAACTGAGATGTTACTGAAAGATACACTTGAAACACACACTTGAAACACAGAAAAATTTGATTTTTGAGACCAAAATTAACCAAAATACTTCTATGAGTAAGGATGGACAAGCACTGTCTTGTGCTTCCTGGTGCAGTACGAAGCCAAAAGGGTAGTTAGGACAAAACTGATAATCACACTTTTCACCTTGCCTTAATACAAATTCTGAAGCTGACAGTCCTGCTGAAAATATGGTGTAAAAATACTAAAAGTTTAGGCCATACTGCAATAATTTAATATTTGCTTAAAGATGGTGAAGCACATCCTGACTGCAATGAGACCTGTTATGAGACTCATTGTATCTTATGAGTCTACTACAAGCACCATTTTGTCAACTCAGTTTGCAAAAGGGACAAGCCATGGAGTGAGAGAGATGCTTCTTGGGAACATCTCAGCATCACTGTCTAGAGACTAATGTCTTTCACTATTTTTACTTGATATTAGGGGATTTACAAGCTTATCATAAGTTTTTTCTATTGCTTTCAATGTGTTTCAGATCAGTCTTTAATGAGGAGAGTATATGCCCCTGAAGACAGCCTGCTCCAATGATACTATTCCATGCCATGCCTCAGTCATTCGATCCTAGCACTGCACTCAGTTTTGACTTCTCAAATCATAGGCCTCTCACTGCCAACTGCCAGTATCTGAGCATGGGAAAATATTTACAGCCTACAGTAAGCACTCTTTGTGCTGTACTTGCTGGTAAGTGCAGAACAAGCACTCATGAGATTATCCTGGAATCATAGAATCATCTAGGCTGGAAAGGACCCTTAATATCATTCAGTGCAATTGTTAACCCAGCACTACCCGGCCCACCACTAAACCGTATCCCCAACTGCCACATCTACCTGTCTTTTAAATCCTTCCAGGGATGGTGACTCATCCACTTCCCTGAGCAGCCTGTTCCAATGCTTGACAACCTTTTTGGTCAATAAATTTTTCCTAATAGCCAATCTAAACCTTCCTTGGCGCAACTTGAGACCATTTCATCTTGTCCTGTCAAGTGACACATCAGAGAAGAGACCACCCCCCACCTGGCTACAGCCTCCTTTCAGGTAGTTGTAAAGAGTGACAAGGTCTTCCCAAAGCCTCCTTTTCTTCAAACTAAACAAACCCAGCTCCCTCAACCACCCCTCACAGGACCTGTGCTCCAGACTCTTCACCAGCTTTGCTGCACCTCATAGTCCATCTTATAGTGAGGAGCCCAAAACTGAACACAAGATTCAAGATGCAGCCTCACCAGTGTATTGACACATACAGACAGCCCTCTATGACACCTTTTCCCTATGGTATGTTGTATTTGAGGTGCAAGGAAGATAATGATCATTTTATATATGAAACCGTAAAACATCACACATTAGATAAATTTCTTTCCAAGTTGTAGAAAGGTGAAGTCACCTTATTATGTTGCTGCTTCACAAAGGAAATACCCTTTTCTTATGAGAACCAAAAGCTAGTATTCTTAGAACTTATTTTCATATTACCTAGCAAGTCTTCTTTTCTTACTTTGTGAAGTGTGAAGACATGTAAAAGGATGGAAGTATGAAACCATGACTCTGAGTGTCTACATTCTGATAAAAAGTATATATGTTTGTAGCATTTGCTGAATTATACATTAAAGAAGATACTGATATCTCTAGTTTAATGATCTAGTGATGTGGGATTCAGCAGAACCAAATCAATACAAGAGAAATGGTGAAGTTTCCCACCCAGGTTATCATCTTTGTCATGATATGAGACAGAGAAAAATATTTGCAACAATAGTACTGAAACAGAAAAAGCTGTATTTATGTCATTGTGACATTATCTAAGCCGAAGCTCGGTGTTTGTTACGATAGCATTAGTGAAGCTACATTTAGTACTCAAGGAACAATAGTTCCAACTAATTATCTCATTACTGTTATGGTAATGGCTACAATTTTTCTGCTTCCTTTGTCCACCTATATAACTGCATAATATCCACTATGTTGCAAATGCATTCCTTTCATAAATCCATATTTCACCTCATGATTTTTCCTTACACCCAAGAACATTTCTCTAAATCTTCCTGGATACAAAGGGAATATATTTGCAGCTGTTAGGAAAACAGCATCTTTGTCAAACCTGTTCGGGGACAAGGCAGCTCATTCCCCTTGGATCTCTTCAGAAGAACAGAACATGTCGCATTGCAACAAACTTAACCTGGCTTAACCTGCTGAACAACACTCATGCCATTTGCTCACAATAAATGAACACAGAACATATTTGCCAGATTATTAAGACCAGTACTCAGAGAGCTGTAAGCCTACAGAGAGCTTGGTACTCCCACTCGCTGTGCAATTCTAATGAAGGCACTAGACAAGTAACAAGCTTTGCCACAGCATCAACTTTTCCTAATTGCCATTGACTGGCATGTGATTATTACAGAAACCCTCATCTTCTGTGGAAAGAACTATTTGTTAAAATTGGAAACCTTCTTTCTTTCCAAGGACACATGCATATGTATACACCAAATTCAAGTTATAAAATCAAATGTTCCCTCTTTGGACAGATTGGCAGTAAGGCTCTTGGGCCAACCTTCGTTTAGACCCCTTGTATTTGTGCATCACTTTACTGGCATTAATTGTATAGTTGTGTAATCACAAACTCTTTGATTTCTGATGAGGTCCACATTTTTTCAGCCCATATTATAGACAGTGGTCACATAGTGAACATCTATTCAGTATTTCGTGTTGTTCTCTCAGTGTGGTTCATGTCTGTGTCACAAGAAAACACAGCTCTCATTGTACTGTAGTAGTATTATCAACTATCTCTTTCCTGGGCTGTTTATCACAGTGATACCACAAATAACAATAAAATAATTTTATAGCATGATGATAAGGTACATTAATTCCCATTTTATGGATATAACTGAATCACAGGGAATAAGGTAGAAAATGTGTCTGAGTCTTCTTGCACTGGCCTGTCAATTATTGTTCCTAGACAACAGGCTTAAAATCAGTCCACAATTTCATTAAAGCTCTTTGGCACTACCAGAGTAAGAGAGGCACATCTGGATCTTACGTCTATGCTATTCAATTACGCAAGTCCTGGAAAGTTTCTGGCACTATGGGGAACTGGCACAGGAAGTTTGCATCCACATCAGCAAAGCCCACTCATCTCCAGCACAGCCCCAACTGCATGAAATCTGCTTTCTGGGAATGGTCTCTGGACCATTTTAATGGCAAACCATGCTGGCACGCTGTTGGGAAGGTGCTGGCTGGGCCACAACAGCTCAGGCCAGGGAAAGTTATAATTGTGCTAGCACAGGTGTTTTTGCCCGCTCCTCAGGAATGCTCCCTGGCACACAGTTAGTACAGTTTTCATTGCCAAAATCAGCTTCTGGCATTTTACTTCTTCTTCTTAAAAGCACTGCAGAAGGTGGCTTGCTACATAGAAATCAGATAATTTTGCTTATATTTTTTATGATGTGTTCCTTACCCAAATGTACTATAATGAAACAATATGGAGCCGAAATATCCATTGTACAGCATTTCATGTTAATAATAGTACGTATTATCTGCATTTGTACAGCTTGTCACTCTAACACATTTTATGTTCTGGATAAGAACCATTACTAATGTAAAAATGCAAAACGTATCACTACACTGAGCAGAAGATAAACCTGAGGCACAAAATAGAGATTTAATAATTTTTATCTTCCTTAAAAAAATAAGAAGGATCACATACAGTGTTTGCCATTTGTGTAACAGATGAATTTATCACATTGTCAAACTGATGGGCCAAGAGGAAGAAATCTTAATGCAGCATAGAACACAGTTCAGTCTTCTGGAAAATAACATTTTTTATACACATGCAAATGTGTGGCCAAAGGGTATGAAAACTGTGCAAATAATTTTTAAGCAAGTGTTACTTTAAAAATACAATGATACCCTTTCCCACCCTGGATCCTGGGTTCTTGTGCTCTTGTGAGAACAAAACGCCATACGCTATGTTAATCAAGGTATCTCAAATGCTGTTTAATATTTCTATTTTATTTTAGTAGCAGTATTTATTTATTTATTCCCCTGCTTACTTTTAACTGTTGTATCCCCTATCTGGTACACTCCTCTACTTGAATCCTCAAATTTCTAAGTTATCTCATTTGTAGTGCCAAATGACTCATTTGTTTACATTTTTTTATATTGCTCTACTGAAGCTGCTATTTTTATACATGATGATTTCTTTTGGTCGTGAAAAATATAAATGCTTCTATTACATATCTCATTATTTTGGGGACGGAGATATGTGCCTAGATACTATGTTTGTCTTATTACTTTACTACTCAGAATAAGGAAGTACCCAAAAAATATCTTAGAAGTGAAAACATTAAAATCATGAAGAGTAAAAAAAAATCATAAATGCCAAAATTAAAATGTCAAAAATTCAGAATATTAATATCTATTTAACAGAAGCTAATTTTACACTGCTTTCAAGGTACTCATTCAAATGCTATGTATGTGCAGAAAAAGAATAATGTTGTGTAGGGTTTTTTTAGTATTTTAAACCACTCATATTAGAGCTAAAAGTAGTCTGCTCTGGATAAGCATATTTGTTTTACTTTAACATCAGAATCCAGATTTTCAAGAATTCCAATATCACACAAAAGTTTTATTACTACAGTAAGAAATTGACTGTATTACAACCCAAGTGCACATTTATTGTGATTAAAAAGTAAAACATTTCCCCGTTGACTTAGCATTTCTTCCAGAAGTTGTAATATGACAGAAGGCTATAGTGAAATGAAATTAATTATTTTACAAATAAACTGTATACTGATGATATATAATATATAAATGCTTATAAACAATTGCAAGCATCTTGGAGACAGATACTATTATCCTGAATGAATCTAAGTACATATCAGTCAAAGGCACTATGGTGAGTTACAAATTATTCTGAACAGTAACCTGCTGAAGTCTATCTCTGTTTCAAATATTATATATATATATATAATTATTGAGTTAATGTAAATAGTTTATAAGTTAAACATAATACAAGAGAGCAAATTGGTTATAAAGGGGCATGAATAAATTTAGATTTAAAATTACAGGGTGATATTTAAACGTTTGAGGATTAGAGTTCTGAAACGGTTGTATAGGGCAGGAAACCTAAATTGTTTTACTATTAAGTCTCATAAGGTTATGAAAAGATTATATTTAAAAAATAGGAGAAATTCTGGAGACAAAAATGGGTAATGGAAGTCTTATGTATTTAATTGGGAGTTATCAAGATAAAAGGAGACTGGACCATAACATCCGTCATTATAATGTTTATTGTATTAATCTCATAGTGAGGTCCAATGATAGCTCCTTATGGGATTTAGGAAAACATTTTTCTGTCTTGGAAAAATTAGAAAGTGAGAAGACCAGGAGAGGGGGGATGTTCATTTAGAAAGTACAAATCAGTCATTTAAGTCAAGCACTTGTTCTCCTGTCTTCTACAGGTCTCAGACGTGTCGTTGGTGTGTTCAGATCACTTATTCATGGCCAAGTTACTCTGAAAATTAAAGATCAAGAATTGCTTTTTTTCCACACATCAGATTACTTGGACAACCCAGCTTGATTTATGTTGGTTGCTCCCTGCACACTGACCCCCATTGGTATATCTACTAATATCACCAAGGGATATTGTTTATAAAATGTATTGTTACTATACAGAATAGGATTTGGCAAATCCCTAATTCTCTGCAGCACATTTCTAGACAGAGTAAAAAAATCATACAACCTTCTCTGTTACAGAGATATACATCTGAGTGTTACAGATAAGGGCTAGGAAAGAAAAACTTCAAGCCAAGGATGTGTGAGTCCGTTGAATCAAGCAATGACACTGTGAAAGTAACATATTACTATTGGAGCTCCCTTTAGTTTTATCATCATGTGAATATGAAATAAATTATTTTGGCACCATATTAATCAGTGGGAAAAATTAAGTTTAATCTTGCACTGGAAAAAATTTTATAGTTTGGATTATACCCAACATGAGGTTCTTATTAGCCAGTTTTCTGTAGTCTGTACAGACTAAGTAGAAGCATACACTCTGCTAAATTATGTCCAACCACAAATGCTATAAACTCTAATGAGTTTTGAACAACAAAAATACTCCCAGGCCAATAAACTTTTGCCCTGATTAAATAATTTGGAATCTTTTATCTCAATATGAACTGGAGACTCTTTGTTACTCCTATTAATCTAACTTTATCTACTAAACCAAAGTGTCTGCATAGTCGATAGTGCTACATATCTCTGAGTTTATGAAGACATCTTAGCCACTGTTGGGACCCCTTCCTCAGCTGATGAAGATGAGGAGGGTGATAAGTGGTGGTAACTGCACATCTCATCCAATGCTTCACCTGCTCATCTTCTTCTGCCCTAGATAGATCATTCCTCTGTTTCCAGATCCACCAAACAGTGGCTGGAAATTAGTGCTGTGCTAAGTGAGAGCTGGGTGTGCCAAACTATTGCATGGAGTCCACCAAAACCACGCTGCATTTTCTTTAGGGCAGAGTGGGAAAAAGGTATCTACACAGAGCACATGCACTGGGCATTTTTCTGAAAGACACTGGCCTTAACATGACTATATTTGTTTTCATATCAGGATAATTACACTGAGCTAGATTTCCACGGGTTGTAAACCTGAGGCCTCTTTGCTCTCTATGTTTTCCACATAGATGATATTGACTATTGCTACAACTGATTAGCAAATCAGTTTGCTAGTGAGGAACAGAAACACATAAAAGGCAAAAACAATTACAGGACACCTATATGTGGCAACAATTTTTAAAATGTTTTTTACCAAGTTTCCAAATAGAAGGCAAACCAGATAAACATCACCAGAACTGTTGCCTTTCTGCTCTTACTTTATTGAAAACAGAAAATTTTCTAACATTATCACAGTAGCACAAGTTTTTCTGAATGCATGTTTCTCCACAGTCACTACTTCACCTTTCTCCTTCTAGAATTCTGCAACATGTGCTGGGTGCTAGAATCTTTGGCCATGAAAACAGATTTGGTGACATTGCTTTTTTTGTGGCATCTAACAGCACTTGGACTAATGCAGTAGTGCAGCATCACATTGCTATCAAAAGGAATGGACTGAAAATAGGGACAAGCAAAGCAAAACCACTCCTAACAGTGTTTGCTGACTTCATATTGTAGTGGACTGTCAGTTTCTTGATCTTGAAAAAAAAATAGCCTGTCAGAATGTTTTAAAGGCTAAATCTTAATGGAAAAAATAAGCCTACCAGCAGCAAAACTAGTGATTTACTCACATCTGCACCCCATAGTTGAAGATTCCTCTCACATCTTCTACTAACACATCCTTTGCTGTACTGTAGCCATGCCTGTTGAAGTTAACCAATGGTCCAGAGAAATTCTCCAGCTTTCAAACCAGGTGGCACAGTTTGGATTACTGATTACTCCATATATACTTCTACAGCTAACATCTGCTCATATGTCCAGCCATTTATGCAGCTTTAAAAGTCAAAGCTTCGTGGCAACTACAAATATTAATGTTTTGATGGCGTTGTGTTTGCCAGAATGTGTGTTATTTGCTCTTTTATTCAGAAAACATCTGTAAAAAAAAATCTATTATTTGAGAGATATTTGATATGAAAATTGTTTTCATTTTTCCTTTTTTGTGACCCCTCTATAAACCTTGTGAAGTCCTCAGTTTTTTTTGAAAATTCATCTTGACCCATTTCTGCCTCTGTCAGTGATTTTATGCTTTTAAAAATCAGGCCCTATGTGGCTTAAGATTTTAAAGCCAATTTTAAGAAGTGATATTAGCACTTGCATCCCACTGCATTTTGGTGAAATTGACTGTCCAATTTTCAGGAGACTTCAAATTGATTCAGAGAGGTAGCTAGCAGAGCTTATGAGAGCATCAAAGAAAGACTTCAGTGTGAATTAGACACCTAGAGCACTTAATCAATTTTTGACTACAATAAGGACATTATCTGAACCTGTTGGAGCCTTTAGGCTCCAAAGTGCTTACATCACTTTGAAAATGGAACTAAGGCTGCAATGATGCTCCGATAATTTTGGAAATGTTGCCCTTTAACCTATCACACACTTTAATTTTCTCTAAGAAAGATTCACAGAAAAAAAAACAACTTTTCATTTCAGATCTCTTTACTCTTCTTTTTCCCCTTGGCTTCAAAAGCAAAATTTCTACTGAAACCTGTTAAGGATCTACTTTGAAATAAACACCAGAAAAAGCTCATGGAACATAACTGAGTTGTGTGAATTTCTAGATGATGTGTTGAAAACATCTCTATAGAAAAGATAGCAGTGTCTATTCACAGTAATTGCAACGAAACATTATTGCTTTATTATTTATTTTGCCTATATTTTGCAAGTAATTCTCTGTGATTTCTGCATGTTAGATCTAAGTTTTCCAGAGTTTAATCCTTTTAATTTATAATGCCAAGGTGCTTCTCACATTTGGTGAGAACATAAAGGCATATTGACTGACACAGGACAGTTTTGTAGCAACTCAGTGACCTGCCTTCACTGCCTAGGAGAAGAATAATTGATTACTATCAGAATGAAGATAATCTGTCAGAGAGTAGTGAAGTCAGAGATGGTAGTGAAAATGTATGTACACATGTAACTAGAGAGCTTGGTTTACTGTAGGACAATCTGTTACAATTTTTAGGTATACAAACCTCTCATCATCTTCAACAGGAATTACGCAGAAAGGGAAGCACAGAAGGTATGTAAAGCACAGCAGAACAAAGAGCATGTGGGGTAGAAACTGCCATTGGAGAGATCTGGGATGACGTACACCATGGACATGAGGTGAAAGGAGAAAGGAAAAGAGAAAAAAAATAAAAAAAAGGCAGACAAAATTGAACCTTGGCTCCTACTGGGATTTGAATTTGTTAGAAGTGGACTGCTGCACTTGTTTCCTAGTGCTAAGGGAGAAAGGAACCACAGCGCTGAGGGAACACTCTGCTTCCCTGTCATGTTGCCCACCTGCTCGGTGCCATCACAGTGCTCCCACCACCTCTCTTGTGCGTTATCTCATCACTGTGCCACATCAGCCCCTGCCCAGCATGGACAGTGATGCACAGTCTTGATGGCTGCTGTTTGTCCTGCCACTGCTGCCATCCCCACAGGGCTGGGAACAGTTCTCACACTTCATTTGCACTGGCAGAGGCACAGACAGACAGCAGTTGAGAATAACAAATAGTGTCAGTTTGAGAGTGACATTTTATTTAACTGACAAGAACATGGACAGGGATTGCTGTGAGTTTCATTAGCAATGAGATTTGAGTTGCCAGCTATGACTTTCTGCAAATTTTCTCTTGTCCCAGCACAGTTGCTGATTGGCAGAGTCTGAGACTTAAACAGAATAGGGGTAGCACAGCTGTTCCTGGTTGTTAAAAAAGCTGTTCCTGGTTGTTACTGCAGCAAAACATTTGTTTTTGCCCTGTTGGTAGTGATGCAAAGTATGTTATACATATATGCACATGTATGTGTTCTCCATTGTTTTTTACTTATTAATTTATATATAACAGGTTCATCTTCTCTATCACTTAAATGAAGATCTTTGCTATTCACTGTGTAACAAAAAGCGTATAAAAACCTTTTGAAAGCAAGCATCTTTCATAGCCCTGAAGACAGAGATAACACTTAATTCAGGCTGCCTTATGCTCTTAACACAGCAATCAATCTTCATAAGCTCTCTACTAAGGATTATTTTAAAACAAAAGTGGAGAAATACCTTGGGCCAAAAAGGCCATATATATATAAAATACTGGGTTATTAGGACAAAAAGCTCCCACAAACCCAAATCCAAAACCTCATAAATTCATATTCTTGTATTGTTTCATTATATGCCTGGGGAGCAACCTCCCAGGCTGGATGCCCATGGGTGCACATGGAGTTAAACCTTTCCCCAGATGGCACAAAGAAAGTCAAAGACTATGCATCTTCTGGATGAGTCTGCTGTTTAACATAATAGAGACGTGCAAGTTTCCAATGTACACTGTTCTTGCAGTTTACTTCTATTCACCCTACAGCAAGGATGACAGGGTTGTGTTAACACAGCACTCAGCTGGTCTTTTCAAAATCTCAGCTAGATGAAAATATCACACGTACATGTACACAAATCTCAGATCATCTCAAGGCCAATGCCACTGACAACAGTGAAAAAATTACAAATTAAGCTTGTCCATACAACTTCAAGGTGAATTTAGTCACTCTTTCCATTCACAGGTTTTTAATAGGGCCTTACTTCTGTAAAATTCATGTTTTTAGATGTTTTCTCCGTGGGGTTTCTCTTGACTCATTAGCTAGTAACCTTCTAAAACCCCAGACAGATGCATTCACTTTCACTGGTTCTAATCCATTAACAATGATCAGTGCCTAAACGTAGAACATGATAATGTTCTGTTTTCTATGGCACTGAAAAAACTAATCATATCAGGAGATCCAGTCTGAGAGGAAAAAATTAATTAAATAATCTCCTAGGGCCTTACTATGCCTATCAATAGTTTAATTTCATAATTTTATTTTTACTCTCTTATCATTTCAGAAGATTAAAATATAATTGGTGTAATAAAATTTTTCACTTGACATTTAATTGCAATGTTCAAGTAATAAACTTAATGTCATCATAACTCTTCATATTTATGTATTGATTTTCTAAAATGAACATATCAAATTTACCTTAATTCTGCTTACAACTCTATAGTACATAAAATTAAAGAAGAGTGTTTGTAATTAAAATTTCTACATATGTTTAATATGCACATTTTTCTTCATGCCATGTCAACTACTCTCCTTATATGTACATGCTGGGAAATCAAAAATCTTGTTCCTGCATATTCATGTTATAAAATGTAGATTTTAGTATGTGGTGATGCAACGGGAGAAAAAGATACCAATTTTCTTATGGAATACCATATATGAACAAATCATTGCCAATAAAACATGCATAATACATCAAGGTGTCTTGGATACTGAAAGAAGAAAAGCTCTGTACCTTATTTGGACTTCTACCAAAAGAAGAAAAGGTCTGTACCTTATTTGGGTTTCTAACTTACTTTATAATATCTTGTATGTTATACACTACTTTTGCAGACACTGTAAAGGACCATATTTGTTCTAGCTGACACGCACCAGCTAAATTCATAAAGCCTTCTGAGTTCACAGGCTAAATACAGATACATAGCAGACATCAAATAGTATCAAAGAGATGCAAGAACATGATAATGACAATACTGAGACATAACAAAGGTTCAAGCACAGCATCTGTCATGGCTCAGTGGAAGAAGCCTAGGCAATTATATAAGAATAACGAAATGAGTAATATTATTTCCTTAGAGTGCTACCCTGGGCTTAGCCAGACACAGCGTCTTTGCTGCTGACAGACAAGGTTTTTAATTCCATGAATTGGTCCAGTTATTTTTCCAATTAATCTAAACTGTTAGCATCCACAACAAAATTTCCTGGCTCAACTCCACTCTGAGTGAAGAACTGCTGCCTCCGCTCTGATTGGCCTGGTAGTCCCCGATTTTATTTCATGTCTCCTCTTGCTTTTAGTGGAAGGTCTTGAGTCTCCCATCCATCTTTGCTATGCTACTCCTCACCCTTAGGCCTTGTCCTGCTTAAAGAGTTCTAGTGCCCATTAATATACCTAAATACATAAGCTGTCCACAAAGGTTTTACCATACTTCTTGACCATCTTTGATTTCTCTCCAGTTTCAGAACGCCCTTTTGGAGACGCAGGAAACCAGAACTTTAACAGTGTTCATGACACTCACACATATGTCCAGCTGCATAAAGTTTTCTGTTTTTTTTCTCCGCTTCCTTCTAAAAATTCTAAGCATTTAAATTGCCTTTTTTGATCGATTCTGAACTTTCAGCTCACCTTATCGTAGAGCAGTCTGTTGTAACTCCCATATCTCATTCCTATGTGGTATTTGTTAGCTAATAGCTTGTTACTCAGTGTCTGAAGGAAGGATTGCTTCTCTTTCCCTTGTGTATCACTTCACATCTGAATTTCATTTTAACTTGTGGTCCCTCTGCAGTTCTTGACAAGAGTTCTTCTAAATGACATGATATGTAACATTTCTTTATTCGTCCCTTTGCAAGTCACTTGCAAGTGTTCTGATCAGAATACGCCTAGGTGGGATTACACTGGTGTTCTATCTACTCTGTAAAAACCAAAAATACATTCCTGAACTTTGTTTGCTACTCTTTAGTCAGTTGTTTTCTTCTGTGGGGAGTCTCCCCTTTATCCCAGGATAACTTTGTTTCAGAGTCTCTGATAAAGAATCCTGTCAAAAGTCCTTGGTATGATCCAAGGACATCATATCAAACAGTTCTCCTTCAGCTGATCATGGAAACCCTCAGAGTGCGCCAGTGAATTATGGAGCTTAATTCTCCTTTGCAAAGTCACACTGACTGCCACAATATCACATAATTCACTACTTTACTCCTTATTACAATTTCTTTTGTTTGTACTAATTGCAGATAACAGGTTTACTCATCTGTAATATTATGGATCTTTCCTGCAGTCCTTTGAAAAATAAGTGTCCTGTAGTCTCTTTTCTATCATCCAGTACTGGAGTATTTTTAAGCAAGTGGTCAGAGATCACAGCTTGTGAATCAAAATTCAGCATCCTCCTATCCTTCAGAACATGTAAACAGTGTACACTGTCACTCAGCTATAGTGCACCTGAAAAATTATTTTATCAAATGACAAAAACAAGCCTACCAGAGAACCACACAGTTAAAGTTTTATTTCAGATCTTCCTGCAAAAGATCTTCAGATCTTCTTCAAGACTCATTCCATGCTGGAGCCTCTGCTATAAAACTTCAGTGTGAAACAGCACTGGGAAAGTAACCAGCAGTGGAAGTCACATATTTTTCCTAGAACTTGATGTGGTTTCCCTGCAAAGATCAACACTAACTTGCATTTTGCAAACACTGTTTCTCATACTAGGTGCCAATAGCTTTTTGTCTGGTTTCTGAATGTCTTCCCTTCATCACTCCAGTTCACATTATTTTCTTTCCTTTCCGCACTATTTTTATCATCTTCATTTCCCTTATTAGTCTTTGCATTTAATGTATATCTGCTCAAAATTTACTCTTCTGCTTACCACATACTCTCTTACTTCCTTACCTAGACAGTTTCATTCTGCTGTTAATGGTGGTCCAGCATCAATTTTAAAACAAGAGGACGTCTTAAAATGCATATTCAACAGCAAATGACAGAATATGAACTCTTCTCCCTAGTGCATGTATAACTGGATGCACAACTTGAGTTAATGGTAAATAATCTGTTTCAATGTGCAGTTATTTGTTTTAAGTATGTAGATGTTAGCAGAGACTCAAAGTAGGGGATTTCCAAAAGCAAACTTCAGGCCAGGATGCTAACCTCCCTATCTCTGTTTCTGTCATGACCAGAGACAGACAAGTTCCTGCACAGGGTCGCACAGTGTGATTCATTCAGATGAGTTTCCCACTTTGAAGAAATATAGTGAAAACTAGGGACAAATTAAAAAAAATGTTTTTTAAAGCCAGGAATAACTTGATAATATCCTCTAAGATTTCTTACAAACTCATGAAAAATTTCTACCTCTCTCCACTTCTAAGTGAAGCTGTCTGCCACTAACTGTTGAATGGAAAGTTGATATTCTGTTATAATACTATCAGAAAAGCAGGGATCAAGTATTATAATTGATAAACTTCAAGAACATTCAATTATGAAGAAATCATTAAAGAATTTTTCCTTAGAAACTGGTGTGAGCTACAGCCTTCTGTTTCCTTTTTCATTACTCATTGAAAATCTTTGAAAGAGTGGACCTGTCCTAAACAGAGGATAGATGCAAAGGGAAAATGCTTACCATTGTATTCAGTTGTTAGTAAAACATTTCTGGAAAAAATAATACCAGTTCAATGAAGTCAGTTATATTAGGATGTTTAACATGACATACATAGTAAAATGTAATACAGTGAAATGGAAAATATGGATAATGATAGCATATTTAATTACAGTTTTCAAAGTAATCAGCAAATGAAGAAAACAAGTTCCCTTTATTTTCCTGTCTGTCTTTAAAATATAGATAAAATTACACAGCAACAAGATTCCCAGAAAATGTCTTGGTCAGAGTTCATTTCAGATGTACACCTCCTTTCTCTAGGAGAGGAAGACAAAGGTAGTTATGAGGACAACTTAAAAACATGGATTAACCATCAGCACCCGGAGGGATAAATAAAAGTAAAGCGAGATAGTAAACTTAGAGCATCTGTGCAGGAGCCCAGGTACGTGGAGACTGGGAACTGAATGCAGGTTTTTTGATAAAACATACTTTTGTCAAATAAAAAAAAAAAAACAAACAAACAAATAACAAAAAGCAAAAACCAAAAAACACCAAAACAAGTTTTTTAAAACATTCAGGGAGTTAATTTGTTGGGAAGATTTCTCAGGCTCTGAAGCAGAGAGAAATGAGAGGAGTTAAAAATTAAAAAGGAAGGAGAAAGAAAGTTAACCCTACTCCAGAAAAATTTACTGATCAAACATTTCCAAAGACCATCGAAGATAATCATCTCCAAATCTCTACTCTGACGGCTGCTGTCTCAGGCAAGAGTGGCATTAGTAGGACTCTGTCTCAGACTTGAAATTGCTCTGCTTTGCCTAAGTAACTCCCTCTCCACCACGCAGGAGAGAGGCTGACTCAGGATTTTCCATTAATAATGTCCTCTCCTGTTGCCCATCCCACAACAAACACATCTGAACCGAACACCACATAAAGCACTCTGAGCAAATGAACTCTTGTTCAGGAAAGCATTATATTTTTTGAAAGCAACCACCAAATGAAAATTCCATAAATCAGCCCACATCAAGGGTACATGCCTTTGGCTGAAGAGGTTCATCCATTCGCAAACAGGAAGTAAGGGGGTTCAGTGTAGGAAGTGCATGAACCCAGTTTGAAGGGACAAGGTGTGTGCCTCCTTTTTTTTCTTTTTCCCACCTTTGGAATTAGGAAAGGGATTAATTATGGGACATTGTGATCAGTGTACATTCTGTAAAGGGTGTACTCTTACATACTCTTGCTGATTCTAATTTTTTGTCAAAAATCACAAGTAATCATAAAATATCTTTTGTGTTCCCACCCCAAGTAGAGTTTAGATATCCTTTGGAGAAGGAAATAAAACTGGCTGAAAGAGATGTATGTAACAACAGTGTGAGCTTGCAAATTACAATTCCACGGATTTACCAAATGACTCAATTTTGAGATATTAAAAAAATCTTAGCAGAGCCATAAAATCATGGCCATAATCTATGGAAACAGGAGAAAACAATTATTCACATAATATATCTTTATTTAAATTTTCATTTCTATCTGCAGTATCTTTTTGCTGGTAAGACTCCTAAATAGTGCAAATGGAAGAATAGGGAATTCTACTGCACTGTCTTATATCACCTTGTTGATCACTGCCTGGTGACAATTAGTTAAAATCTGAGGCTTACAATTCAGCCAGTTCTTAATCCATGCCCTGACTATTGACTCTTTAAGAATTCACTTATTTAATCAACTCAGTTACAATCTCTCTTATGAACTATTGACTCACACAAGCTGAGAATCTTATACATTCAAAGTAATAAGCTGCTATTAATTTCTGAAATACCAGCCAAATTATAATGCTTCTTAGTTCAACAATTAGAAATGAGAAAAAGAATTTTAATAAACAATTACTGGTTCTACAGATGGAAATGTCTTTTTTTGGCTCAGACTTTGAGTCAGAAGCTACAAGTGTTACATGTGACAAGCCAAAGCAGATATGAAGCGGCTGATTTGAATGACTTCTGACTAGCTTATCAAAAAAAATAGAAAGATGTAGACTTAGCTAGAAAGTTACTTGTTATTTTTAAAAGTAAGATATGTGTTGCATTATGTTTTGGTTTTCATTTACAAATGTTACAAATATTACAGCTTTACAAAATAAATCTAGCACAGAAATACCTAATGCAATTAACATAACTTTAAGAAATATATTTTAAGATAAAATGTGCTTTTGGTAATGTTTCACTAGAAAAACTTAAACAAGCCAAAGAAATTTATATTTTGCTTAGGTTATTAGTTCTGTTTTGAATTCTGTCACTTGTAATTGAAAATAGCATTCTTATTCCTTGAAATCACTTCGTAATCAATTGAATTTTGAGCATTGTTAATGCTAAGTATTTACTTGAAAGATGGCAATATTCTTATAGTTTGTAAACTTGATATGTAAAATCCATAATTCAGCTCAAACTTGTGTTTGATTTTTTTTTTTCCTGTCCGTCTTTTCCATTTATTTTAGTAAGCTTCCCAGGAGAAGGAATATGACTGATAAGGCAAAGAAACCATTTGCATATTCCTTGTAAGTTAAGTTAAATTCTTATTCTGATGAGACAGAGTGAAAGATTATATACTTGTATCTCATCTGCCATTAAGTTTCTATTTAGTTTACAGGGTTTTCAGTTGCTAAATCAGACTGGATTTTACCTACTGACAGTAGAGGATCTGAAGTTTTGAAGTATGTGCACATGTTTAACAGCCTTTCAAAATGCAGAGAGGAAATATAACATGTAGGGAACTGTTTCATTGTTTTATTCTAAGCATTTCTCAAATTATTCTTTTCTTCCTGAAATTTTTCTTAAGGCCTTCACTACCTGAATAACACAGCTGTGGGGGGAAGTCCATTTATATCACTGGCTATTTCTTTTCCCCAACCACCTCTTGCCTATGGGACAAATCTTGCCAGCACAAGTCATGTGCCCAGCTCTTCGACTACTTCGTTACTTGTTCAGACTTACTCACCTCATTAACTTCAATCCACAAAAACACACTAGATTTTGGGCAGTTTGCATGCAGGCCTTTACCCCCTCTTTCTAAGTCTTCACTCAAATAGCACAGCCATAAGTTAGTGGTTTTACAGGTCCTCCATGTTGAAACACAAAATGTGCTCCCACATATCAAATGACAACACTTAATTTTCAGTCTGGAGCCTAATGGAATTTAAACAATTCCATCAGCTTCCAATGCTTGGTCAAATCCACCCAGATGTGCCTGTTCAGTGACAACAGAAGACGAGTCACTTTCCAAAGCATCCTACTCTGCAAGGAGCAGAAGGAAACTGCCTTCCAGCTGTTCTGACTGGCATTGCTTCTCACTACTTCAGTCTGAGTCAGAAAGCAAGGGGAAGAGCGACTCACCTAACTACTCCACTTCTCTGCCTTTTTACAGCAAGGCAATTTTCTAAGCTGTATCAGCCACATGAAAGCGGCTCTTGGATTGCAGCCATCCTTGTGACAGGCTCACATCGCATAAAGAAGAGAGGGGGTTAAGAAGAAGCTGACAGATAGCCTTCTTATTAAAAATTCTTGATTTTAAAGAAAAGTGCTTATCTGCTCTGTGCAACTGAAGTGTAACAGAATCACCAAAATGATACAGCACTGCTGCAAGAAAAGTTAAAAAAACTACAGATATCTCTGAATAATTTAACCTCTAACCTAGGTAACACTAACACCTTAACAGATGGATTTCAAACATAAAACAAAGCAGGTCACAACCTAGGAGTTTGGTAAGACAGTAACTTACCTCAAACACTCTTTCCTGTTGTGTCAGTACCTCTCCATACTGACACTGGATGCTACAATCCTACCAAGATGTGTTCCAACAGTTGCAAACATCCTACCTTGATTTATTGCTATAATAATCAGTCCTCAGCTTGGCAGCACTTCAGTGGGAATTGCAACTGCCCTGGTTTCTCAGAATCAAGTCTAACCTGCTGTAAATCAGGCTGGGGCTATCAGCAACTGCTTTTGAAAGAGTGGGCATTTAGCCTTTCAGCATTCATTTACCAATCCCAAAAAAGGAACCATACTTATTTAGCATGGATCTTGTCATGATTAATCCATTGATATTGCTGAGGCTCTAGAAAGAAGTCTGCTTGCACAGCCTTTTTATAACCTTTCCTTTTTTTCTTTTTTTTTTCTGCATTCACTGCAAACTCTGTGCTGTACTCCCTGTTATCAATACTTTCTATATGAAAAAGCCTTTATCATTGCAAATACAGAAACTCACTGTAAACATCAAGAATCTCATTGTAAATACAGAATACTCAATGAGACAATAACCTATAGCCTAAGCTTTTTACCCCAAGAATAGGCATCTGAAAGGTGCATTTTCATCAGATTGTTCATGTCTTTCAATGGTGATCAACTTCCCCTGAGAGAAGAGCAGCACCCTCACATGACTGCGCTGTTCTAATGGGCCTGGGTGTTACATCAAGGCGGCCCTGCCACAGCGTTACCGACATCTCACAAGGCCGGTGGAGATGGACCAGCTATCAAACCAAAACCATTTATCCCATTGGTTATTTTTGATGATGTGCAGACCTGCATCATACCAATATTAGCAATTTATTTGATCTTTGACTACTTCGTGCCAACACTGAACTTAATTTTCAGATATTCCATGAATCATTTCTACTGCGAATTGAAACATTATATAATGTGGAAAAACAGAAATGTTGAAAAATTAGAACTCATCAGAAAATGAAAGAGAATCAAAAATGTCCGTTCCTGTTCATCACTAAATTCTTAATTTTATCAGTTTTGCTTCTTACCTTCTCTGCAACTGCTTTAATTTTATAAAATGTTAATCAACTGTAGAAACCTCAGCAAAGCAGTCAGTCCAATTAATCAATATTGTTAGAGTAAAAAGAAAAAAAGAACAAAAGCAATACATGAAAATGTAAATTCAGATATTTCCATGAATATTCCAGCTTTTAAGCAGTAAGACATTTTTCACAGAACTAAATTTTAATTTCCAAATGATGAAATGAAATAGGAAAAAATAACAGAATTTAGAGAAAGTGCATAAGAATAATCTTGGCACTGATATTATAGTGTTAGATTTTAAGTTCAATGGGTTATAGCAAAAAATTACATTTGCTTACGTTAAATCACAAAAAAAAAATACCTCTTCAACTGGTTTTCATTCTGAAAAGAAAATTTGTGTAAACAATTTTGCAAGCCTTCATTGCATTAAAAATCCTTATCTCTAGATAGAATTGCTCTTTAATACAGTACTCTAGGACTGTGAATACTTGATTTCATATTTATATTTTGAATTTTCCTGTTTTCTTTTTTTTTTTTTTTTAATTATTCTAAGACCCCACTGCCAAGTGACCAACCTCACCTCACTGTTTCCTAATTGCAAATCCTGTGACTCCTCCAGGTTCTCCAAACTGCACTGGATCTAAAGAAATGTACATCTTTTTCTTTAAATCACTATTCTGATGTTTGTAGTATAGAACCCACCTTGATTTTATCCAGACCAGCCAGTACCTGGTAAAAACAGTTGTTTTCACTAGAGGGATACAAAGTGGAACAACACAAGCTCTCTCAGCCACACACAGAGAAAGTATCTTATTACTTATTTTACAAGTTGCTAATGACAGAGAACAGTTTTCAGCTTCTAATGAAAGAACATAAAATACAACCACACTAGGACACAGATAGAAGGTACTGGAGGCTTCTTTGTAAACATATGCTGCTGCATTTCCACTGAATATAAAAAAGACTTTTATCTTCTTACCTCTTTTAATCCACTATTCCTATTAAATATTTATGAGTGTACTTTTATTTTCCTGTAGATTTCTAATATCCTGACATTTTTTCCTTCTCCTTACACTTAATAAAGTTACTCTGAAAGCTAATTCAAGAAAGTAATTTTTCTCCCTGTTTAAAGTAAACACAGCCACCACCATTCCTTATTTTTAAAGGACAATGGCTCTAAGGCATTACCTTTACAGTATAAAATTGCTAATCCCCTTTCTGAGAATATTTAAGGGTACTGCTAAGATGGAAGATAAATCTCAGGCTTAGTTCATAGGAGTATAAGTAGCCCTGGTTGTGCAGGCTTTAAAAAAAACCTTATAAAACGTAAAAATCTCTACATGCAACAGTTTCACCCCATATTTGCCCAGGAATATAATGTTACATTATATAAGAAGACAGCCAGCTGCTGTGAAAGAAAGAAACACACTACAATTTTGAAGCCCTGGTATATTTAATTGCATATTCTGCATTACAAAAACCTTAGTTAGATGGGAAATCTTAAATAAACTCACATAAACACAGCGGTGATATTTTCACAGAGTTTGGTCATGAAAATGAGCTTGGGCTAGTCCCACTGTTTTGGTCCAGCTTTTGTAAAATGTTGGTTTAAATTTGATGCTGGAGGTAAGCAGTCATCTAGTATCACACTTGCTGACACATTGATGTGTATTGAGGCCACTGATAGTGCCAAAATTCTTTTCATTAAACACATTTGCCAACAGCTTTAAAAAAAATTAAGAATTTTACCTTTTGAAAAGAATTCACTTCACACAGTAAGAAATTGTTAATGTTTTCTGTATCTGCTGCTTGACATAACTACATTTACTCAAAGGAAAGCAATTTTAAAGGAAGGAATAATATTTAACATACATTTTTCTTTGCTTTTAATAAATAGTAGTGGTACTGGGTGATTACATTAGTCATTAAAATTGGATCCAAGCAGATTTCACCAGAATCTGTATCCTTTTTTAAAAGATACACTTTGGAGAGATTGAAATCTAGTGAATTTATCTTCATTACAGAAGCCAACAGTGGATTTCTCAGAAAACTAATCACTTCATAGCCAACATTTGGCAGCTGAAAGACTCTGAAAAATTCAAGATCTTGACAGAAGGTCAATGGAATAGGCAGGCTGCTGTAGAAAGAAAAATAATTTCCAGGGTTTACTAAAAATCTCAAGGTATGCCAGGTTATGCAGCAGCTAGCCATTCATAATATTTAATTGTAATAGGTAATATTCCTGACAATGAACAAGAAGACATTTGCAGTGATAATTAACATATGGAAATTAAAAAGCAAAAATTACTGAAATTTGATCATCTATAGCAAAAGTGTCACTAGTTTGTAGTACTTCACTGCTTAATTGGCAGTAAGAATTCAGACCTCCTTTTAGAGTATTACAAATTATGTGGAAATAAAGCACAACTGCAGAATATCACAGGTGGTAAAGAACAGAAAACACTTTAAAAGACAATAGAATAACGAAGAATGAAAGCAAAGGAAACAGTAAAGATATCAGTACTATAGAACCATAGAATCATAGAATAATGGAATGGCCTAGGTTAAAAGGCACCTTAAAGATCATCTATTTCCTACCCACTGACATGGGCAGGAATTCCACTAGACCAGGTCGCTCAGAGCCCCATCCAATCTGGCACTGATCACCTGCAGGGATAGAGGCATCCACAGCTTCTCTGGGAAGCCTGTTCCAGTGCCTCAACACCCTCACAATAAAGAATTTCATCCTCATATCTAATCTAAAGATACTCTAAACCTACTCTCTTTCCGTTTAAAACCATTCTCCCTTGTCCTGTCACTACATGCCCTTGTAAATAGACTCCTTATCTTGTAGGCTCCTTTCAAGTAGGCTGCAATTAGGTCATCATGAAGCCTTCACTTCTCCGGGCTGAACAAGTGTTATGACCCAATAATTTGAGATTCAGTTCTTCTCTGATTCAGTTCCACTCACCTTCTGAAACCTTGTGAAAAAATGTTCTCTGGGTTTTCATGTTTTTCCACTTGTCTAACAAACGTAAACCAACTCTCACTCTGGAAGAGTGAAAGGAGGTCCATCCAGTGCTTTCTGTCATTGTACACTCAGTGTCTGTTCTTCAGGAAGCACAAGATAATAAACCCATTTCTACAGAAAAAGGGCTGATTGCCACACACATGAGTCAGTCCTTAATTTCAATGAACATAGACCATAAAAAGCACATAAGTTGAGAGAGTATGCAGGAGCTTTTTGCCCAAGTCACTCGAATTTACGAATTGGCATTTTTTGATACAAAAAGGAACAACTATTCCAACAACTTTAGATTTTCTTTTTTTTTCCTATTTCTTCCTTTGATGCCTTGTCAGTATGAATAATGAAGGGTAAACACCCAGCTGGTTACACATTAGATATCAGTCTGGCTTTGTCCTGGGAATGGAACATGCTAGATTCTGTGTAATATAAAAATGGTGCAAAGTAAGGCAGAAAGAATAAGAAACCCCAACATAAGAATGACTTTCTTTTACTCAGTCAGCAACACTTTTAGTTTGTTTTTTTTTCCCATTACGCAGCGATAAACACCTTCAACTTCAGTTGAAAATGTATGGAATGGATTTCCTTACGCTCCTTGTCTGAAGTCAAGAAAATGTAAGAAAATTATATTAACTATTAGTAACAACTGTTCACTCAGTCAAGGTCTGTTTATAATAATGTTACCTCTAGCAGCCAGTATTACAGAGCAAACCAACAATAAACTATCATGCCCAATTCTTATGGAAAATAATGTATGAAAGGGTGGTCTGTGATGTAATCCATTAAACCAGCATGAAATCTGCTGTAATGGTTTGTTATAAAGCTTCAGATAGACCCCAAGCAAACGTTTACTGCCCATATTCAAGAAAGGAGAGGCATTCTCAGACTTTTACTGCAGGATGCACTATTTTTCCCAGTTTTTCAAAGCTCATTAGCTGTCATGGCGGAGGCAAACAGCAACTGTGACCTGAACTGCTAAAAATACCTCATATTGGCATCTGTTCTGTGGTATTTTGTGTTCATTGGAACCTTCAGTGGGTGTGTGAAATTTTCCAGCTGCTTATAATATATAGGGCTGAGCCTCAAATCACTCAGTTGCAGACCTTGTGTTATACAGAAGGGAAGATCTAGAAAGGGTACAAATAAAAAGGGTGTTACTACATGCTAGTACACTGTACAGTGCTTTACACCATGCAGAAGTTTGCTTGCAAATAACCATGTTTTTGCAAATTATGGGGATAGGCTATCCAAAACCTGGCTGATTCTATTATTTCCACAGGCTTGCTAGACACACACCGTGTTTTCATCCTGCGAGTATCTGCTTGTTTTCTTCTTTGTATGTAAGAGATTGGAAATGACTTCTTATTTTTGCTTGTAAGGAAAGTTAAGCTTTTTTTTTTTTTTCAGACTGCTCCATGTGATAGCTTCTCCTACATTTTTGACTCCCAATAAAGTAAATTAAAGGCTGAAAGAGAGGACTTGGTCATTTAGGTTTATTTTATATGTTTAGTCAACAGTCTGGAGAAATCACAACTAGCAAGACAGAGGCAGAAGCCATTGAGTTGGATGTTGAGTCAAGACTGTCTACTATATGGGAGCCCAGCATGCAGCGGTGGGGTGAAAGGCTGCCCTGTGCCACTGCTCACTTTTGTCAACATCTTCAGCATATTAACTACCACAATAGGAGGCAAAGGCTTATTCAAACTGCAAGGCTTATTCAGTAGAAAGAGGCTTATATTGCCTTCTGTAGCTGATTTTCATACGTTAAAAAATGTTTTCTGCCTTACTGCTTTCTCATGTGGTAGGTGTTTGAAATAAAGACATGTAAAAAAGAAAAAGAGCTGTTCAATGTTTCTTTAGGATTTCTCGTAATAAGGAAAGCGCCAATTAAAGGAATCAAGAAGTTAACTTGCAATAACAATTTAATGAAATGCTGTGGGTCTGATCATCTATCTGAGCTGATATTTGCCATGGATATAGCAACTGTCTGTGACAAGGTCATTGGCCAAAAACAATAAAAGGCATGAGGAACACAGAACTACTTGCACTCAATTAAGGAAGTGACACATTATGCATTAGTTATACCAAACAATACTAAAGTTGAGTGAGTTTAAATGATCTCAAATGGCAGAAAGGGAAAGAGCTCCACCACCACCTATATTCAGTGAAAAAGCCTGAGTAACTTAGAGAAAATCCACCCACAGCATATCCTTTTTCCAACTACTTAATGTGCATTCTGAATGACTATACAAGACAGCTGAGATAAGCAGAAAGCCTCCTGATTAAGAATTATTGCTGAAGACATTGGTTCACTGTGTCTCCACAGGGAAATTGAGTAAGACTTTTCTTCCATCAGCAGATCCAGTGAGGAGAGCATTAATCACACCACTTTATGGAATATTTTGACATTGCTAACTGATCTTTTTTTTTTTTTCCTAAGTTGTAAGACAAGACATCTCTTCTTGGGAGATGCATAATGAAGAATTACCACTTAGACAATGGAAGAGGGCAACTGTGAAGTTGGTCTTAGATAGGTGGCACTCAATATGCTTTCAAGAATAATTTCCAGCTACAGGAGTTACAAAATCCCCATCATCAGACAATGAGTTGGTAAAAAAAAGGACATAACTATTTATGTGGGTATCAGATTTCTCTTTGAGATTATTTGTACTGCTCACACAGGTTTTTCTGTTTCAAGGAGATAAAGAGTAAGCAAATAAACTGTAATATGCTAAAGGTAATGAATATAAACTTATTTACTTCTCATAGTTGTGCATTGAAAATTTCAGTGTATGGCTAAGCACACTTAAATCAGTACCTTACCAGAAAATGTGTATTGCAATGTAATAGTGTATCTGTAAGCCTCTTAGAGTAATGAAGATAAACTTACTGAGAAAGCAAAAGATTGCACTGAACCAACAAAATCACCTGGTTTTGGGATCCGCAAAATCCCATCAGGGACTCTCAGGATCTTGGCTAGTGTAAAATTTATTAAGAGGTAATAGCTCTGGGAAGTATAGGAACTTTCAATGGCAGTTACACAATGTTCAGAACTCATGCAGCCTGACTCCATCGTGGGCCTTTCTGCACAGGGAGTTACACCACAGAAAACTGTATATGGTTTTCCTCGTTTGAAATATGCAATATTAGATGGCACCAAAGGAAATTTGATTCCAACAAAGTGAAATCAAATGAGCAGATGCAGCAAGCAAGTTGAGTAGGAGAAGAGAATTTGGCACCAGAGCTCTTATCCTCAGACCACCTCTGGCCCCCAGTGCTATGAAAAACATTGCCTGTGAACTCTGAGGAGTGCAGTGTGGCATTTGTGCCTTCTTCCCCAGGACCAACTGTCCCCTTGGTGACAACATAGTCAAGCTAAAAGTGTGCTGCAGGTTGCCAGTCCTTCAAACTGAACCCCTTACCATTGCTATTGCCAGGAGGGATTCCTGCTGCTCATAGAAGAGGGCTCAGGCTGTGCTATGGGGCAGTTGCACTTCGGATATCCGCTGCCAGACAGCTGTACAACACCCAGTCCTGGCAGTGCCTGCTCCTGTGGCCAAAAGGAGAGAGATTGTGGGCTGGGATAAAGATTCTGAACGTGCCTGGGCGGTCAGCCTCGTCGGAGTTTCAGACACCAGCCCAGCTCTCTACATGAAGTCATCTTCATAGACAGGGAACATGGATGGGAAGTAGATCTGACTGTAGAAAATGGATAGGACAGAGCAATAATTAAATGGCTCAGGATGACAGCAACGAGAGATAAGGAGAAAACTGGAGGACAACAGGTGAGAATTTAGTCATCTGTGAAACAGGTGCAGGAAGATGACAGTCCATAGACTAGGAGAAATGATGGAGGAGATGAAATGATGCATTGACGCGATGAGAAAATTACCTGAGGAAATACCAGCTTTTAATTCACCTGCTATTTTTCTCATGGCCTATCACAATCCCTCAACAAATTATCTAATGAATTTAAAGGCAAAAAACTTCAGTGACTTCAAATACTCTCTCATTATTTCCAGAGTAAAGCTGGAATCTCATCTTTTCATCAGCTTTGTATTTCAAATTATGTTCTTGAATATTTTATCTCTGTGTTCTGATCATCCAAAATGAGGTTTTGAGCTCCACACTTTACGACTGTAAATATAAAAGATAAAAACAAATGGGGAACATGTCATTCTTCATCCCCAACTTTAAAGCACACAGCTGGTTGAATACCACCACAAGATGTAGAACAGGAAAACACCTTGTATTGCAATGGTCTTCTCTGCCTCTCAGATGCCATATCCATGAAGGACAGTTGATTTTTGATGCAGTGTGATCTTTTCATGCAAAACACTCATAATATAGTGTATTTCATGATAAAAAAAAAATAAATCACAAAATTATAAAGGAAAATAACCTGCCATTAGCTTCCTTCTGTGAGAGGAAATACATTCTATAATCCTGGCAGGGCATCACAGAGCATCAGGAATATAGAACAACTCTTCTTTTTAAAAAACAAGGCACTTACTTATGACTGCCCTTTAAATGAACAGAGCCAGTGGGAATTTGATAGCATTTTGCCAGAAGAATGTTTTGCCTGTGGGCTAGAATGCCTATGGGCAGCACAGTGTCACTTCAATGAACTCCAGCTTACCAGGGCATGTGTGAATGATTTCTTTATGCAAGGCTCTCACAGCCAATGTGCTTCTGAACGAAACACTGTTTTCAGAAATTCTAGTCTTAGTCTTCTTCTCACTCCCTCAGTCTATAAAAATAAAAAGTTAGCTTAAAAATGTACTAGAGAAATAAAACTGCATCCAAATAAAATTTATTCACTCCCAGGCAACTGTGCTTCTATTTCTAGCTTACTGGCAGAAGATGAATTTGCGACTTAAGGGCAGAATTTTACAAGTGGGAATATAGTAAAAGAGGTACCTTTATGCAGTATGGATTTCTGTACTTTGGAATGAGAACTTTCAGACTTTCTTTGTTGCATATCTGAACCTCATGAATGTTCAGTTAGGGATTTTTATATTTCCAAGATTCTGCTGTTTTGAAAACTGTGCATTTTAAAAAGGGACAGTAGAGGCTAGATACTTTTCTCAAAGAAATACATTCATTTTACCTGCTCTGAGTGTTAGTCTAGAATATTTGATAGGCATGTAAAACTATAATATAAATTTCTTGAAGAGCTGCAAAGCTTCTTCATTATCAAATCTCAGTTATATCAGCATGAACAGTCTCTTTCTGGTTTTGGGTTGTTTTTGTTTTCTTGCCTTTTTTTTTTTGTTTGTTTGTTTTTGTTTCTGTTGTTTTTTTAAATTACTCTCTGTTTGAGTTCCTTGGACAGAGCTAATAAGGCCTGAAAAGGTGCAATAAATATGCATGCTTATATGTGCAAATGTAATGATAAATAATCATTAAGCACCACTTATGAAAACACAGGAGACAATCAATAGGACTTTAATGCCTTTCTCAAGATGGAAAGAAGAAGCTTTTCATCTCCAGCTGTATGGCATTCAGAATAATCTCCTTAAATCAGCTTTTAGCAAGAGAGGAGAAAATGTTGCTGTTTATTCTGAAGCCTAACACAGCATAAAAAACAAAGAAGAATATGATAATTTTTTTTCTTTACTTTGGATTTTTGTAAAAGTGAAGAAGGTACTGCTGTTGCTTTAAAGATAGGACACATTTTAGCCAAATTTATACTAAAATCTTTGAATTAATGGTGATATAATGTTCCTGCTGTTCCAAAATAGTACTATTCAAATAATATTTAAAAATGGCAATATAAATTAGGTCTTTTCCTAAGTGGTTCTTGTTCAATGGTGTATGCAGTACAACATTAAAGCATATTGAAAACAATTTTGTATTGCTATCACTGATCAGTGTAGAATTACTAATTCATTGCTGCGGCACATGGGAACTAACTCACAGGAAAAAAGGCCTTATCTGCATGGTCTAATATATATTTTGGTCCAAACACACTGCAATGTATGCAAGTGTGCTATCAGTTTTTAAGATCTAGGAGCTCCTAAGGAATTCATGTTTTGGTCTAGTGGGACAACCAACCACAAGCGCAATGACAGGGCACAGAGGTAAAATGGTAAAAAAGCCAGTGGGGTTTCCCACATGTAGAAAATAAAGGAGTCAGTTAGCAAAGCATTTGAATTCATATTTTGCAGGTTGTTTTTTATGATCTTGAGAAACAATGTGCTAGACGTGATGATTTGTCACTGATATACACTCATGTATTTCCACCTCAAGAATTACTGCTTTCTCTAGGAAAATTATGCCACGACACAATATGGATTTTAAAAGTACACCATGCTTTATATTTTTTCTAAACTCACTATACTATGACATAAGCAATTCAGTAAGAGAATCTTGTCATTACTTTTAGTCTTTGGAGGGTATTTCATGGAAGCAATTCCACTGCTTCAGCTAGTGTAGCTGAACTGGAGATAAATAATACAGACTCCTGCCCACTGAAGAAACAATAAGTTAACTTTCTGTGGAGATTTAGTTAAAATAATTTATTTCTATGTCCTCCAGATAATTATTTGCCTTAGATTTATTAATATAAAGAGGACACTATAATCTACTAATGATTTATATTCTTTAGTGGCTGTTGCACATATTAGTTGTTTCTTTCTCATTTAAACTCCTCTGTAAACTACTGATTTTTTAGTGCAATCTAGATTAATTTTGTACCATTAAATTATCCTGACATCATGACAGGTTTCTTTCTCTGAGTAGTTTCAAAAGAAAACGGGAATCCAAAAGAGGCAAAAATCCAGAAACAAGACAGCTAATTTAGCATAAAAGGTGACTCAAGGGAACCCTGCATGTTCTCAATACTGCTAAGTTATGAGTCTTTTCTTATTATGATGAAAGGGATAATGGATTTTGTTTTACAGCAATGAAAAAAACCCCACAAGGAAACCACAGGAAATATAGGAAGCAGTATCTGCAGCTCTCCTACATTTCACTGTTTTGATTGTATCAAATACACACATCCTAAGCAGAAAGCTTGGTAAGGCACAACAGATGGTAGGGCTTCTGGAATAGAGCAGGTGGGATTGGTAATCTGGGACCCTCTGATCTAACCTTGACTGGTGCAATGCTGTGATGAGTTCAAAGGTAGACCTTCTCAAATATAAACAATGGAGATAATGTTGACTACTTTCTGAGGCTGCTGTGAGGATTAATACTGAGGCAACACTTCAAAAATGTTCTACAAGCATTGCATATTAAGAGAGAAGGAGAATCTTTTGAAAGATTAAACACTTGGAGACACATCATCGGGGTACCAACAGAACCAACAGAAATATTATTGGTTTATATTTGGCAAGAGCCATCTAGAAAAAAACCTATCACTTCTTGAGCAGAGATTGCAAAATATGTCTCTCCAAAGGGGCTGGAATTATGGAACTTGAATCAGAGTGAGGGCAGTATCTGAATGCATGTGCAAATCCTCACAGCACTCACAACTAGGGACTGAAGAGCTACTTCTTTTGGAAAAACAAAATGTGCTTCAACCCCTCTGGAAGGGAAAAAAAATCTGTCATGAGTCAAGAGTGAAGCTTCCCAGAATGCTATAGGACATCCAGAATGCTATAGGACATACTTCTTTGGCATGGGGACATTTCAAGTCTCTTACACACAGAAAGCACATGTTCAAGATATAATACAACCCTCTTATCCAACACCTTGGTTGGAAACCACAGCAACTGAAATGGGCAGAAGCGATGATGAAGCTCAGTAACTCAGTATATGAAGATGCTGTGCTGTGTTAAAGAGAATTAATTGGCTTCTTAAGCAGGTTTTGTAGATTATGCAGGTATCTACTCTAATAAGCATTCATATCAACCAGTTACACCTCTGTTTACTACACTGGTATCATTTCTGTAGACACTAGTTCATTAGTCATATTTATAGTTAAAAAATAACTCCTTGGAAAAAATGCTGACACAAATTTTAAATTAGAGTGTGAAAAGAGCAAGGATAGCTCTATTAATGATGAACAGATTTACAGCAATTTTAGAAACATAGGTGCTATCTAATGGGTTTAAAATGCTTGTGAAAATTGATAAAGACTTCCTAAAAATACAAAGAATTGTTAGTATAATTCCTCAAACTATGAATATGTATGAACTCCTATTCCTTTTAAGTGCATGATATTTTTAAATGTATGAAAATTTTAAGGACTCAGACTAAAAAAGATGTCTCTGTGATATATTAAATCATCATGAATAAAAACACAAACTAAAAATTAAAAGTTCAGGCTAAGGACACACAATATTATAAGCCAGGAAAACACTGGACTTTTTTTTAAAAAAGTCTTATTTAATAAAGAGCATCCCTATTCTGCTGTTGTAAATGCTATTCTGTCATTAAGATCGTCAGCATATGCAGTTTAATTTACTTTTGATTAGATGTGCATTGTATGAGTCAGTGCAGATCTTAAAAATCTATTATAAAATACCGCAGTCAGGAGAACAATAGTTAATACAAAGCAGTTGACTCCTTCTGCTGATTGAGTTTGATTAATGTGGATGGCAGCCACACATGCACAGGAAGAAAATGAAACCCTGCAAAAGAACTCAGGGCTTTGTATGTCAAGGTGGTGGCGTAGAAGTCCTGGTGATGTTTTTCCCCCAACACACTTCCAGAAAGGAACAAAGCAAAGACAAACAAATCCATAATGACGACATGTTCTCTCTCTACACATTTCAAAAGAGTATGCCTTAGTTTTTCTGGTTTACTTGGCTGCAGTAGAGTGAATGTCATAACCAGAAAGTGGTTTTCAAGTGTAACTCGCTTTCTCAACACATCTACAATATGCTGTTAAAACTCCTATTAAAAGAGTAAATGATGTAGTTAGAAACCTCTAGGTGTCAGTGAGGAACAGGGAAGGACTTACCACAAAAAAGTCTGCCAGCAATCGGCAGTGCTTCGGTTTCCCAAGGATCACCCTCACCACCGGGACTCAGACACATCTAAACAACATTAGACATCCAGGTTCGACAGTGAGGACCAACTTCTCTGCTTTGCACTGCCAGCTCCTGGAACTAACAGTTTGTATTTAGAAGGGTTATTAATCTCCATTTGAGATGCTGTTTATTTGAAAATTCTTTCTCTCCAATAAACATATGCTGCCAGAACAGCCTGCTACCTTTGTTCTCCACTTTTCTTTCTGTACTTTCTAAAGAATGGAATAATTAAGTCGTATTCAGACACATTAAGAAAAGCATGTACTTTACTTGCATGTCACTCTCTGAAATAGGGGTAAATGAATTCAGATGATAAAAATAACTTGTACCTAATCACATCACCTACAAGTCAGCACAGGAGATGGGCAGCAAATATTTGTGGTCATCATGCTGGCCAAACACTGTAGGAACAAACATCAGCAGGCTTCTGCTAGTGCTGTTCCAGTTTCACAAGATGACATGTGTGACCTGGAGCTACTGTCAGACTTGAAGCACTCTAAGCCTGTGTGTACATTATTTTCCTATCAGATGCAAAATTAACTTAATCACTGAACCATATTTATTCTAAGGCATCTAAAAAAGCACAGAAAACATGAACAGTAGCAAATTACAGCCACTTGCCATCAGGCTAAATGCATCAGCTTAGATGCCTAAACATTGGCACCCATCACTACTGGAGATTTACTGAGACATCTCCACAGGACTGGCAGATGACAGAAGATCAGGAGATCTGCATTCTCCAGAAGCCACAGCTGTTGGTCTAGAGAAGACCTGGAGAATCTCAGACAGCACCAGATGCCTGTGGGTAGGCAGTAAAATGACCCTAAAAAGATACCATAAAAAAGTTTATAGACGTTTACCTCCATTTAGTAGTATTTCCACACTTGATTTAAATTGTTGGTATTCTCAATAATACTTGTTGCTTTTCTCTATAATAAGTCCAAAGAGTGAGACTGGACCAGAATCTTAAATCAGGCCTTTGAAAGTATATACTAACTTTTGAATGGAATAGTAAAATGACATCAAAGTACCATGTTCATAGCAGTGTGTTGCTCCTTACCTGAGCCCCAAAAATATTTTGATACCACAGAGGCATTGTCTGTCAATGTTTTTTAATTTAGCTATATAATTTAGCTATATATTTTCATTTATAAAGTTCGAATAATGAGCAATTTTTCTTTATCTAATTACATTTGGAATCCTTGAAATCCTGTTTTTGCAAGACTGCAAGAGTCATAGAGTTCACAGCAATATCTCCTACTTTCTTTATATTCAAAAAGGATAATCAAGTGGATATCAAAGTGTGGCAACAAGAGACACGTTATATTCAGAAACTGCTATAAAAATGCAAGACACTAAGGATTTAACCAATAATTTTTAAAAGAGCTTACAATTTTTTTTATATCAGGATTAATTTTACTTAAATTAAACTTGAGACAGTTCTTTTTCTTTCTCCAGTCTTTTCACACTGGTGGCATAGCTGTCTGAATATAAACATATTACACTTGGTAAATGAAGGCATTAATAGTGGAAAGGCTAAAGATTTTCTAAGTATACTGCTATTAGTACTTAAAAACGATGTGTGACCTTTCTTCATGGTAGTCCACTGGGAAAAATTTGGCTTGATTTTCCCCAAAGGAGAAAGAACATTTAAAGATTATAATGCAGTCTCACATCAGTCAACCTCAGAACATGGTCCAGATGAAAAGTTTTAAATTTAATTTAATTTCAATTGCAATGACAGTATCTTGAAAGTATTCAGATAGAACTCTAATCAAACAGGGAATATCCAAGCAAAGGAATGGGGTCCTGTCTGTCTCCTCTTTCACAGAAATATCAGTTTGCTGCTACCTTACTCTGTTTCTCTAGTCATTGCCTTAGGAACATGGATCTTAAGCTTTCTCGAGTCACCCATCATTTATGATGGAGGAGATCTCTGTCCTTTAATTGTTTTTCATAAACTCACTGTCCAGGGCAGAGCTTAGCCCTACGTGGCATGACTGTGGCTAGTCAAAAGTTGGTGACCACCATTCTCCAAGGAAATGTTTTTGCTCATTAATTTCAATCCTGTATTTTCCATTTACATTCTCCTTTGTAAGCCATATTCCCCAGTGCCACAATATCTTCTCATGGACCATGTTTTTGAAAACTTAGAACAGGTGATTAAAGGAACATGCATTGACTAGAGGATAAGACTGCAATAAACTGCTCTATGAATTCCAGGAGATGAAATGGTAAGGACATCCAAGTGAAAGCATTGCAGCTTTCTTTGCTGAGATGAGAAGGTTTTAGAAAATTGTTTTTGATGAAAACCCAAAACTTTTCATGGAAGGTCAGCATTTTTTGAAAACAAAACCAAAACGATATTATATTCCAATATAATGTCATACCCCCTAAAAAGAAAGAAAAAGGTGCTAACCTAGATATATCCTTGACTTTCTTCTTCCTAAGAAATAATGCTGGTGTTCCAAGAGGAACATTTCAAACGTACCTCCTCAACTGGTTACATTAACTCAAGCTCAGTATGGTTTCAGCTGCCCCATGTGTGGCTTGTTTTGTGGTGTAAAGATGTGCATAAGACCACTCAGAACAACTGCTGTAATTATTTCCTCAGTTCTTTGGCCACATTCCCATTTCAATCAAATTAGTACCTGCTCTTCTTCATTCTTCTACCTCTGAAAAAGCTGCTGAATTGTCTTGCTTCCAGTCTCTTATCCTAGTGAAAACTGGATAAAGACAGAGAGCGGGAGGGACAAAGAAGCAGGAAAAAATGAAGGGATCTCCTCTCACAAGTACAGTTTGAGAATGTAAAAAGACAAGGATAAAACACTTAACTGTCAGTACAGACATAGTCACTGGTTTTGTATGGCTTCTAAAGGATGTCAGCTACTCTTTACTATAATGACTTTTGTACTCTAATTCTCAAGAACAACTGACATAGATGAGCAATGAGACTACAGGTCTGAGGAAGTACTGGCTCTCATTCTCTAGGACACATATTTCAGGCTTGTGTTGACTGCAGACATTAGGCTGACTGGAGCTTATGATGAGAATGTTTCATACAAAGTTGACTAGGTTTACTTCTGGTTCATCATCTGACTTTCAATTTGTGACTTATTCCTGTACACTTGATCTCACAAAGTACAGATTTGTCATACTATGTTCTTCAGACATCTATTATTTCCTAGAAGAAATGATCAGTGAAAAAAACTTGCTGCATTATCAGTGCATTGTTGACAACTCTGAGGCTCATTTTGCTTAATTGGCACATGTTCTCTAAGAAAACTGTAACGTACACAGCCAAATTATTTGCTGCTGAATGTTAATGGCTCATTTGCAGCTAAGGCATGAGAAAATGAAAGCCTGTATTGCCTCTTAAAGCTATTGCTCGAAATGGGTTACGTGCTTGAGACACTGGAATGCAGGAAAATTGTCTGCTCATTACTGATTGCAACAATTATTATTGATTGTGACTAAGGATACCAAACATTTTCCAAAAGAGAGTGTCTTGTTTTAATTTTGACAGAACCACAAGAAGGTATTTCTGTTTTAATTAGAACTACATAAGACTTCAGCCATGTAAACTGAAAACAAATAGCCTTGGAAAAATAATATTACTCATGTAAAAAAATTATGAAGATCCCTTATTTGAACTACTCAAAACACACACAGTTTAAGGCCACAGGAGAAATACTAAATGCTCTTAACATCCTAAAGGCCAGGAACATAAATCACAGCACTTCCTGAAGAAGGCAATACCAGTTGAAAGAGGGCATCCATAAAGGGGCAAATATGGCATTCAGTTATAATACAGACAATCCCTCCAGCACTTACCCAATTTTCATTAACGAAACCAATCTAAATTTAAATTTATTTAAATTAAGGTACTTTGATTCAAAATGGTACTTTGGGTTCAAAAGCATTCTTTGAAATAGTCTCTTTCATAGCCTTAACTCCCACATATTGGTTAGCATGTAAATCCATACCTTAAACTGGGCTGTGAACAAATGTGGATAACAGATACGGGTTGCTGCTAATATTTGTATTATTCTTCTTAGCAGAAGTGTTCAAGAAACAGTTGAAATTTTCAAACTGTTGAAAGAGAATATGACAAGAGAAAAGTGTATGTGGGAGAAAAAGAAAAATAGGTTTTTGAACCCATAATTGTGACTCCCACGCTGTTTGTTGCAACTGTCTGTGGTGATAGTGTTTATAATACCTCATCCCTTCAAGGCCGACACCTCTTCAGTGTGCTTAAATATTAAACTTATTTATTTTTGCCACAAAATAGGATACATTTTAGAGAATCTGGCTATGTTCATAGATTTAGAAAGCAAGAAGCATATTCAGGGAGAAGTGTGGTGGCAAAAGCAATATAATGTTCATTTATGCTAATATAGTGTCCTACAGTCGTGCAACAAAGCGTATGCCCATTTGCAGCCATGTTAGTACTGACAGCCTAATTGTCAGTGTACCCATAGAAAACCCAAACATTCATGCAAACTGGCACAATTCAGGCTGTACAATAATAGAATATAATAGAAATGTGTACTTATTCACTGATTCTTAGCTGAAGCAGACTTTGAGGATATTTCTTCTAGTTTTCATCCAGATTATGAACCAATACTATTAAGCAGTGGATGTTCATATTTCAGTGACTTCCACAAAACTGTTCCTGGAATGATTCAAGTTCCCTACAATACAGGATGAGACTCACACTCCAATTACTGGATCCACCAAATCAAAAATTCAGATAAAATGTACATATCCACTCAACAATCTTTCAGCAACAAACCAAGATAATTATCACTGTGTCAGTATGTGCAAAGTAACTACCAATTAGGAAACTAGCAATCCAAGAATAGCAGTTTAAGATATCCAACCAATACAATCTCCAAAAATAGTACAATGCTTGACAAAATGGAGGTGATTATGCAACTGCAGCACATATTTTTTACTAATTTAGTCTTTGTATCTTAAACTACTATCCCTGTCCTAAGAAACGAAAATTTTATTTGTGTCAGTATTGTATCTAACTTGAGAGAGAGCCATGTACCACTGCATGCTGCATACATTCCTTTAATTTTAAACTACACTTCAAAGGTGCTTTGGACTAAATTCATGTCTTCAATAACTAACTTAATACACAGGTATTTTATTATCAAATCCTCTCTAAAGCAATAAATCTGGCATGATATTAAAAAAAATGGAAATAAATCTTGTCAAAGATGTGAATAAGAACAGGATGGGTGTAGGACAGAGTATGGTTTAAGTCACAATTCCATTAATTTATCTTCCAGAGAAGAGCAAAGAAGCTGGTGAAGGGACTCGAGCGCAAGTCCTATGAGGAGAGGCTGAGGGAGCTGGGGTTGTTTAGTCTGGAGAAGAGAAGGCTCAGGGGTGACCTTATCACTGTCTACAACTACCTGAATAGAGGTTGTAGCCAGGTGGGGATCGTTCTCCCAGGCAACCAGCAGTAGGACAAGAGGGCATGGGCTTAAGCTCTGCCAGGGGAAGTTTAGGTTGGGTATTAGAAAGAAGTTCTTTAAAGAGAGAGTGATCAGGCATTCGAATGGCCTGCCCAGAGATTCACTGTCTCTGGAGGTTTTTAAAATGAGGCTGGATGTGGCACTGAGTGCCATGATCTAGTAATCACAGTGGAGTTGGTTCAAGGGTTGGACTTGATGATCTCTTAGGTCTCTTCCAACTCAGTTAATTCTATGATTCTATGCTCTTGCTCCTCTACTGCTCAACAACAGACCATGCCATTCATAGAACTATTAATTTTAAAACTGCTCCCATATATGGGCAATGAAGACTTCAGTTCTGTGCCATTACTAATTTGCGGAGCACGAAGAAAGGGGCTGTTTCTCTCTGGCATACATTGAGTACCTTTCCTCAGCTTCCTTATCAGATACACCAAGAGGACCAAGAGGAAGGTCTAGATCAGGGGCATGCAGCAGAACTGTCTCTATGGCATGGAAGACTGGGCAGGCAGATACCAGAAAGTTTTTCTATGGGTCTGCACAGCTCACAGCTGCTTTCCTGACCCTCTGTGTGAAGACTAGCAGAAGCCTCCTCCCCGCTGAGATGAACAGCCCTTCTAAAAGAGGCACGTTAATTAGAATGAAAGCCTTGAGTCTTACCTCTGCCACAGGGAAGTGAGAAAGAAGAAATCTGATTTTCATCTGCCTACACTCATTTGCTTTTCATAAAACTTTTTGACCACCTCTCTGTAACTTAGGAGAAGTCAGCAATAATCCACTCTCCACTGGTTCCAAAATCAAAGCTTCCCTCAGGAAGCCTAAGAGAACACATTCTCCTTGGTGGAGTGTGAATCTAACACACCCTGCAGTGGTATTTCCTATCTTCACTTCATTGGTCTGCAAGAGGTAACCAAAAGTAAACAGATTTTAAACAGAAGTGGGAACACAGCTGGTGTCTTACTTCTGTAATTGCAAAGTACCTATTTTTACACATTTTCTGTTGTGCAGTAATCAAAATTCTATGGAAACCAATTACAGGACATGTAGAAATTTTGCTATGTCTACAGAATATAGAGAAATATTAGTATGCAACAGATGTAAACATAGAGATATAGGGACAATTTACCCTATTTCATGGCAGAGTTTGTGTGCCCAGAGTTAAACACTTTTGAGGACACTGCATACTAGGGATACTTCTGAGATACTTCTATTTCTGGAAGCCTAGGTCAAAATTTATAACCAGCTACTGAAGAATGCTGCATCTGTCTACTGTCTTTAATTTTACTCAGTTTACTCCCACTTACTGCCTTAAATTTTAAATGAAGTTAGCTACCTTAAAAGATTAAATGCAAGTTGGCTTTCATTACCTACGTGATGTAAAAGAGAGAGAGATCTTCTAATCTGGTTTTGGACTCAAATCTTTGGTGTGGAGTGGATGAGCTTTCACAGCAGACACTGCTCCAAGCAGACACAGCTCCAAGATATGGAGCTGAAAAACTGCTTCCCTGCTCTTTCCCATTCCCTTTTTCAGCATCTGGAGTACCACTCATTGGTAGCATTCACTCCTGTGCAAATTAACGCTAAAATGTATTCACCCTTATCATCAACAGTTCATAATAAACAAAAATCACACTCATTTTGCATATATACATTAAAGAAACACTAACCAAACAGAAAAAGGAGCAGTATTTTCACTAAGGTACTGGGCTCAAGATTTTTGTTTCGTGTCATTCAGTTGGTGAAGGAGTACATTAAGATACTGTAACTGAAATGTGTAATTTGGAAGTCTTGAAGGTGTTTTCTGACAAAAATTGAAAACGTAAGAAAGGAATGAGTGAGAAAATATGTTCTGAACTGAGAATAGATTTGAAAGGGATGAAAACATAAGGAAGGGATGTGAAATTTGCTTAGGCTAAAGATTTAAACTTCTGGAATTTGTATCCTATATGATGTGAGGGATCTTGTGGTACCACTGCAGACATACTTGATCAGGCTAATACAATACTAGGCTGACAAAGAGCATTTACAAGGAATGAGATAAGGAACTCAATGCTGAAGAATTTAAAAAGGAGCCAAAAGCTCATTTGATATGTTTTCCAATTATTACAAAAAAACCCCACAAACAAAAAAACCTGAAAAACCCAGAAGGTGAAAGATAGCATGACTAATAGGAAATTGTAAATATATTCAGAAAGTAACACATCTGACATGGAAGGAATTGCAAAGCTTGACACTCTGATTGTGGTTTTTTTATCTTTTGGTAACCTTTACAAAAACCTGAGAGAAGTGGCAGCTGAAATGACTATACAATTACATATGGACATTTAATAATTAAGTAATTTTAATAAAAAAGTCATGTTGAGGGAATGGTGAGGTTATACCTCTCTTTGGAGATGGAGGATGGAGAGTGTGAGCTGAAGCAAAGGATTTCAGTATTTTGCAACTATCCAGAACAGGATATGTGGCAATACCAATTCAGAAGTACCTAGCCATTGAGCAGGAGCTAGTTACAAGTTCTAGAAGACTACATCCTATTAATAATTTTGGCTTTAAGCTGAGACTACTCAACTGAAATAGCAGAGGAGAAAAAAGTGGCACATGGGTGGACCAAGAATGGCTAAAAACCATCAGTGTCAGGTTGCTGTGGAAAAAATGTTAAATATGACCTTGGATTTTAATAGATGAAGTATTTCCAGTATAGACAGAGTGATATTAGCAGCACAGTCTGGAAACTACATCCTGTATACTACGTACAGCTTTGGTCACTGTTCAAGAAAGAAAAATTAATCTGAAGCAAAAAAAACCAACTAAATGAGGAAGTCGAGAAAGTGAATTCAACACAATATGAAACTCAAAGAGCTTGCTTGTTCAGCCCATCAAAGCAACAGGTGAAAGTTTTTTTAGTTATTTGATTTTTTAAAAAACATGAGTGAGATTATAATGAAAAAGATATTTAACCAGTATTCGATGCTATCACATGTTGTACTGACTGCATGATCATAAACTACCCATGAAAAATAGGGTTAAAACTAAGATTTCTAATTAAAATTGAAAACAGTGAAGAAAACCTATGCAATTTTAAGATGGAGTTAATAAACAAGAAAGCTTCTAATGATCATATCACAGAATCACAGAATAGGCCAAACTCTAAGGGAACCACAGGGATCAACTAATCTAATCCTTAGCTCTGCACAGGACCATCCCCAAGAGTCACACAATGTGCCTGAGAGCATTGTCCAAATGCTTCTTGAACTCTGTCAGTCTTGGTGCTGTGACCGCTTCCCTGGGGAGCCTGTTCCAGTGTCCAACCACCCTCTGGGTGAAGAACCTCTTTCTAATATCCAACCTAAATCTCCCCTGACACAACTTCAGGCCATTCCCTCGAGCCCTGTCACTGGTCACCACAGAGAAGAGAGATCAGTGCCTGCCCCTCCTCTTGCCCTCACAAGGAAGTTGTAACTGCAATGAGGTGTCTCCTCAGTCTCCTCCAGGCTGAACAGACCAAGTGACCTCAGCTGCTCCTCATACAGCTTCCTGTTAAGGCCCTTCACCATCTTCATTGCCCTCCTTTGGACACTCTCTAAGAGCTTAATATCTCACATTGTGGTGCCCAAACCTGCACCACACCAATGCAGAGCAGAGCAGGTCAATCCCCTCCCTCGTCCTGCTGGCAATGCTTTGCCTGATGCCCCCCAGGACATGGTTGGCCCTCCTGGCTGCCAGGGCACTGCTGGCTCATAATCAACTCGCCATTGACCACGACCCCAGGTCCCTTTCCTTGTCACTGCTTTCCAGTGACACTTTCTCATTCCCAGTCTGTTTTCCATCCAGGGTTGCCCCATTCCAGGTAAAGAATCCAGCACTTTCCCTTGTTGAACTGCATAAGGCTCATAATTGCCCAGTCTTCAAATTTGTCCAGGTCTCTCTGCAAGACCTCCTTGCCTTTGAGGGTGTCAACAGCTCCTCCCAGTTTTGTCTTGTCTGCAAACTTGCTTAGTATCCCTTCCAGTCCTGCATCCATGTCATTTACAAAGATGTTGAAGAGCACAGGGCCTACGATGGAGCCCTGAAGAACCCCACTAGTGACAGGTCACCAGTCTGGTGTTACCCCATTCACTATCACCTTCTGTGCTCAACCTATCAGCCAATTGCTCATGTGCCGCGATGTGTTTATCCAGCTGTGTGCTGGACATTTTGTTCAGAATGATCCTGTGGGAGACAGTACCAAAAGCTTTACTGAAATCTAAAAATATTACATTAGCTCGCTTCCCTTTATCAATGAGGTGGGTTACCTTGTCATAAAAGGAAGTCAGGTTTGCTAAGCAGGACTTTCCTCTCATGAAGCCGTGCTGGCTGTGATCAGTGACTGTGTTGTCTTTCAGGTGTTTTTCAATACCTTCCAGAAAAATCTCAATAACTTTACCAGGTACTGGTTATGTGTAGGAGCTGGTGATTAGGCTCCACAGGAGTAATGTTATATAAATAATGGGCTTACATAGACAGCTAAGCCAAAGCAAGACTAGACGAAAAAGCAGTTCTGGTTGACTCCAAATGGAAATTCTGATAGTCAATAAAATTAAATGGGAAAACGCCACAGTTTTTAATTCTCCTTTCAGTCAATAAAATGATTCACTTTATTCTTGGGTTACTTACTAATTTTTAAAAGGCTTTAAAATTTTGTTTGGTTTCAAAACATTATTTCAAAATGAAAATCTGAAACATTTGTTTTAGAAACCACTGAAATGTCATGATTCATCTTTTTAAAGGTGTCTACTCTTTTTAAAGCTATTTAGGCCAAATCTATTTGAGGATTCAAAACAAATTCATACAGAATTTATCTGTAGTCAGAATCTTGGACTACATGTTTAGGATTTAAATATCCAAAAAGGTGCCACATTTTAATTCTAATATTGGATCTTTATTTTTATCTTGACAAGAATAGTGAATTGAAGAATAACTTAACATTAAATAGAGGGTTTTAATATTAAAAAAAACCTCTGTGGTATACAAAAGATCACATGAGTATGTGTGTTAAAAGCTGTAGACTTTCAAGACTTCAGTGGAGTAGGGAATTTAATAAGGCTCTTGCAAATGCCTCTATATTTGGAGAAGTTTACTACTTTTCTTTCTTCTTTCAAAAATAATGATTACGTGAAACTGTGAAGAAGAGAGTTTGAGGAAAGCATTTCAGCAATTTTAGCAATCAAATTGTTTATTGTTAACAAGAACTTTATAAACTGTAACCTTTTCCTTCCTATAAAATTATATCACAAAATCCCATTCTTAAATAGACTTTAATTAAGAATTCCAAGTGGACTTGGTGTTTCCCAAGTACAAAGTTAGATTCTGTACAACTATGTCAGGTACTTGATAAATACCAGTGAAACTAAATTAAGCACAGACATAGATTTCATATAATAGCTACAGCTGAATGACCTCTTCAATCCAAAGTGTATTTAAAAAAAAATTGGGGTTGTTTTGTTGGGTCTTTTAGTTCCTTCTCCCAGGAAAATAGTTTCTTTTAATCTAAATTTCTTATATTTCAAAAATGTGCCTTCTGCATATATATTCCACAACAAAAATTTGAATTTTGGAAAAGAAGTCAAATGCAATATGCAAGGATTTTTGCAGTAAGTGAAGTTATTTTTCACTCAGTTTTACTGAACTAATAAGAGTCAACAATACACAAAATTGTAGATCTCTAAAGAGGTGGAGGACCCAAAAAAAAAAAAAAAACAAAACGGAAATATGTCTTTCAGTACCTATTCTTGTGGATTATTCCTTTTGATATCCATAGTAAAGTAGATGGATTAATAAATAGTCTGTTTTCAAAAGAAAGACATCTCTGTATTCATAACTAATATAATGACCTCATTTTATATTAATTTATTTGCTGACATTCCTTTCTCAGAGTAATACAGATGCCAGTTTCAGCTGAGTTGTCCATAAGTACATAATGCTTGACAAAAACAAAATAGTTATGATTTAGTTTCTCCAATGATTATTTTATACTAAATTTATAGCACAGAACTTTACATTCCACTCTGTTCCGATTTATATTTTAGGATAAATGTTAGAAAATATTTACACTGGATATGCATCTTTTAGTCTGGACAAGAGTTCAAAAATTCCAAAAACTATAACATGCAGATGCTCTCCTTTAATATCATCTGTAATAGCATGACAAGTCCAGAATACTGAAATGCTGGTTCTTACTGAAAAAAGCAACAACCAGAAACAAATAGTGCACATAGGTCTTGCTAACAATGCCAGAAAAGTAACTGAAAATTTTGACTGAAAGGAGTTTACCTGATAAAGAAGTGGAGGACAAGCAAAGTAGGAGAAGTAAATTGAAAGAGAGTAGTTTAGACCAGATATTAGGAAGAAATTCTTTACTGTGAGGGTGGTGACCACTGGAACAGGTTGCTCAGAGAAGCTGTGGAAGTCTCATCCCAGGAAGTATTAAAGGCCAGATTGGCTGCAGCTTTGAGCCCCATAATTTCTAGAGTAGCAGAGGTCAAGCACATAGTTCTTATTTTGAGATTCATAAATTGGGTGCAGTAAAACAGAGACTCTTGTGGAGTGGCCATATCGTGGAAAACACATGAGGACAAACACGTAGAAGCTGCATCGATATAAATCAAAAGGATGAGGCATCACCACAGCAAGAAAATAAAAGGTAAAAATACTCTCCTCTTCTTGACAACATTCGCTCCATCACTGACAAGATTATGGGCTCATTACAAACTCCAGAGAATAGAATTTGATGCCATGTGATGCAGGACTCTTAGGACTACTTTTGATGAATTAGGGAAATGCAGTTTTCCTGAAAGTTGTAGAGGTTTAAGGGTTAGTGAAAGAAAACAGAAATTTTCAGTCACCTCCATCTGCTAGCAGAGTTATTTTGGTTAAGGACTGTGATGCTTTCCCCTTGTTCCTTGCAGACAGGTGATGCAGGTGCGTACCGCACACTCTGGCCTCTGGAGTTGCACTTACAGAGTGAACTTTCACTCCCTGTGGAGCAGCTCTTGCCTTTGTCCTTATACTCTCTAGGGCAGAGAGTTTAAATGGGTAACCAAACCATTCTTAAAAACAAACATTTTCTATGCTCCCTTAGCAGAGGGCGCATCCTCTCAAGATGCTTGAATTAAGCAAGTGAAACATGCAAGCAAATTTGTGGCCTGAAAAAAAAAAAAAGTATCTTTGGGCTGCTCATATTTATTTTTAATAAATCCTAGGCAAGTTCCAGGGAACTGGGGGTGAACAAGAGAGAATAGAAAAGCTGACAAAGGTAATTTCAGGATAGAAGGGCTCTTAAGCTCACACACCTCTGCCCCCAAACCTGAGTGGATGACTAATACAGAGTTCAATAAATCTAGTATGGAAACAAGGAAATATTACTTAGAGTCATTTCACTGAAATTACAACTGGACAAATACACTACATATTACCCTAATAAATTTATGTGCTTAGTTGACAGAAGGAGGTATATTGATGCATTAGGATTAGATATATTAGCCTATATGCTGTTCAAGTAACTCAGAACAGTGTAACTGCTAAAAAAATTGTGGTACAACCACCACAATCATATTCAGAAAATAACTGTCAGACTTAGTATCAAATTAGGGTCTAACTGGTCTGATCCTGCAGGAACTGGTTGTTGCCCTGTGTTGTTCATTTTTTTCATCAAATGATGTACACAAATATGTCATCATAAATTGATATGCACTATATTTGTGAGGCAGGGTGTTCAGGTGACCTGTTCTTTGGGTTGAAAAAGAAACAGTGAGAGTTCTTCTGAATCCATCTTTATCTTTTTTTGCTGAAAGGCAGAATGCAACTTTATATTTTTTATTCATTTAAAACAGATGATTTCAGAGAAGGTTAAAATCTCACTAGTAGTTCAAGGTCTGGAAAACATAGATTTCATCATCCATCTTCGCTGGAAGTTCACATTGTACAACTTATCAAAAGCAGGATTAGAGATTTGTAACAGAAATAACCTTTAACTTCTGACATCAGTCAGTTCTTCAGAGACAAAAGTACAATAATATCATATGACTAAAAGCTAAAGAGAGGATGAAAACTGGAAATTATGTGAAAGTTCTTTTATCAGGAAAGCTGGAGCAAGATATCACTGAGTAAATGGACAAAGGAAGTTTCTATTTCTATCATGAATGATGAGGCTTAGTAATGATATGAGGCCATGTGTCTATTGCCTGAATTATGAAAGATGTTCATGACCCACTATCTAGCTTTAGTATCTTTGAAACTGTGAAATGAATGGAAACTCACTTCCAGCTCGGAGAAAAAAAAAAAAAATCACAATGTGTGCTGCTCTGATGACTCAAAACCACATGAGATTTGCAGACCTTTGCTTATACCCCTCTGGTAAGACATGACAGTGTCAGTATCTGAAAGGTATTTCCACTGTTGCTGCCTTTACCATCTGAACCAGGATGTTACTCAAATACCATTTTAAACCACTTCAGATTATGAGATCACCTCTCAATTCTTTTTTACCTTTTTGTACCTTTAGGACACTAAAATATCCTGCACTGAGTTGTAGATAAAATTAATTTAACAACTGGAATATACGGCTCTTTGTAGTATGGGAAAAGGTAGTGGTTTCTTTTTCAAAACAAGGCTTTTACCCAACCCCAAACTGTTTCTGCACCTTAATAGAAGTTCATTACTCAATATTTTGAACCTTATTATTTCAAACTATCAATGAATTCATTAATCATCAAATATAAGAAAGGCATCATTCGTAATCAAAAGAATTTATGGTTGGAGGAATCTGTTTTTTCCTACAAACAGCCAAGAACAACCAACACTAATCAGTAAGGTAGAAATGAAACATCTGGCACATTATAATGTTTGTATTGCACTGATAAAATTCAAAGAGTTCCATAATATATTGACTGAATGGCAGAACCTGCATTTGCAAAAAGTACTGTAACTACTTAATACCCTCAAGAATTATGCCTTTATGTATTTATTTATAAAGACTCCACACAGATAAACTCTAGCCTATGTTTTTGATTTTCCATCTCATATCTTTTAAAAGAAAAATTATAAAAGAAGTTCAAGTAAAGAAACATCAGAAACTTTTTGCCCCTAAGTATAAATGTGCACTCCTCTGCCCTGCCTGTAACTAAACACCCATGCTAAACAAACACTGAGCTATTCAGAACTGAAGAAGCAGTGTACCCATCTTGCTGAAATCACGATCAACTTCAGATGGTGAAAGAAGTGAAGAATATGGTCTCTGTTGATCAACTATCAGAACAATAGTTACTAAAATTTCTTCTTACTTTTCTAAGAACACAAAAGAAGGATAATTAGGTTCACTTAGGCAGAAGGAAATATATAGCAAAAATCAATACATACTGAACACAGTGGTAATTCTCACTAGATCTGTAGTTCTGCTTTGGCATAGTGCTGACTGGCCCACTGATGCCATAATTCAATGAGGAATTTTTCTGTCCCTGTCAAGAAATGAAAGTTTGGTAGCTTTTGTATCAGGTTAATGTAAATGTAGCTTCAAGTAAATGTTATAGTATAATCCTACTCAAGGTTATCTCTCGTTGAATAAGCAATGGAAATATGACTAAACACTCTTCTAGGTAAATAGCCTTCTATGATGTCTATCACTCTTTGTTCCAAGTTCAATTGCAGAGACCAGTCATCTAAGTCTGTTGTTCAACGCATGCCACACTAGAAAATCAAGATTTAAAATTGATCAGAATTAGTCTTATGGTCTATTATAGTGCATATTCTTTGGAGTATTATTTTGCAAAAGTCAAAGATTTCACAATTTGCTCAGATAAAGACATACCAGTATAATAGTGTGTTATCATAAATGATGGACTCTGTGGCAAGTGGTGCATTAAATAAGCCTGGTTTGACTTTGTCCACATGAGAACAAATTCCAGTCCAGATTAATCTAAAATTAATTTCAGGTACCAGGGTGCTCATACTAGGGGGCACAGCTGCCCTGCACATTGCACTGCAGTTGGCAGTGTCAAAGAGAAACTTCCCAAGGAAATTCAGCTCTACTAAAATCTCAGTTGTCTGCTGGAGTTGCCTATTTGTGTTGGTAAATTATGGACAGAATCTTGGCAGATAGTCAATAATCCTAAATTAGCCTTCTTAGTTATATACCTAAAATTAGGTGGCATTTAGCTGAGTATCATTGTCATGTAACATACGCCAGGAACAGTCTGGCTATTTACTAACATATGTGGGCAGTTTTAATTCTTTTCTTCTTACTTTATGCTGAACACTCCCAAAGCAAATTTTCTTTTCTTCTTACTTTATGCTGAACACTCCCAAAGCAAATTTTCTGATAGGAAATGTGAATGTTAACTGAACTCATTCAAAGTCTTAGCACAATTATTTTAAAAGTGACATTCTAAAGCAACTGAGCTAGTGAAAATGTTTCAGCTGAAAGTGGTACTATATACTCTACTTTTTGCTCATTTGTAACAGTTTGAAAAGGTTGCCTGCTCTATCTAGTTTTCAAGCCAATTGGATGCTGGCAGTCTGAAGTTCCATTTTCCCCCACATTTCAAATGTTGTAGGGCTCAGTGTTTTTCTGCTGAAGAAAGTACCAGAGGAGAGAGAGAACAAAGATAGCATAGTGTTTGCACTTCTGTCTGATTATTTGTGCAGAACATACAAATCTGAAGAACCACACAAGTATATTTCTCAGTTCTTCCTTCTCTGCTAATTTGGTACTAAATTACTTGACTGTTCCAGGGTTGCTCCCTGATACCACCAATTTAGACTGTGATTTCATTAAAATAATCATTTCCAGGGTAATACCACCCAAATGAGTGTGCAGCTGGTAAAACACCACAGCTAGAATGCAAGAAAGTCTGCTTTAGTTCCACCTCTTTGTACCTGCTTATATTAAGAATAATGAATATGTACAAAAACCTGCTACACAATAGAACCTGAGCACTTACTGCTTTGTAATCCTTATGGAACAATTTCCACCAAGATCAAGAGAAATCATTTTGCCTTTCAAGATTTCTTTTCTCTCGTATTCTTTGGATCTAAAACTGCAATATTAATTTTATCCTCCAAGCACAATAATCCTTATATTTTTGCACATATAATGTGTATTCATTTGCAAATATTCTATATTTTATTCTATCTTTTTTTTGTTGCCATGTAGTATTCAAACAGTAGTTATCCTTGACACTCTATACTCCACATAAATCAAAATTGGACCTAGGCTCTTCACAGGCCCTGAAAAAGACAGTGGTCCGTCATTTCCTCTCCTTTCTTAGCATTTTTCTTTTTTCTTCAAAGGAGTTCAGATGTTTCAAAAATTGTAGTTAGTTGGTACAGGAGGTTTTTAAAGGACGTGTTTTCAAATCTGTTTCTCAAGGGATGTTAATAGCTCCATCCTTTTTTGTATATGTAATGGGATAAATAGAATAAGTAATGCTCCAACATAGAGCAACTCCTGGTTTATAACAACTTGTTATAAAGTTATATTGTTGGTTATAACAACTAGTAAAATAGATAGCTTTAGGTATAGCAAAACTGCCTAAAAGCTGGTAACACTAAAGCACATTACCAAATGCATGAATATATGAATTCATGCTAGAAGGTAAATTATACACAGTGTTAATCAAGATTAATCTTACTTACAATGAGATCTGGTTTCATCAATAGCATAAGGAGTGATTTCTGACAGAAGACCCCAAGGATAAGCTCCATTCTTTAAGCTATACATCACATATTTAGTTTGCCCAAGCACCAAAATAGCATGACCTCTATTTAATTAGATGTTGTATTTCCTGCTCTCTTCAATCTTTCCTTGTCAAACTGTGAGTACTCCTTTGAGAGTTTAACTGGTCTGCTAGTTTTCCTTTCTGCATATAAAATATAAAATCTTTCATGAAGCTCAAATGTTCAAAACTAATATGGTGACCTATCTCAGCAGTAAAAAATGAACTACAACATACACATCAATAGATGTAAGGGAAAGAAAAAGAAAGCTGGGAGTGGTACAAAATTCACTTCTTTAATCCAAGAAAATCAGCATATAGAAACTGAAGTACAATAACACTTTTTATGACTCATCAAATAACAATGAAAAATCATGTTCTTTTTAAAATATGAAGTGCTTGCTAAATTATCGATCAACAAGTCAATTGTGAGAGAATAAACAAAGAAGTAAATTTTTCTCAGGCTCCATAAACTAGTATAATGAGTTCTTTCACATGTCTCTACCTAACAAAAATATCCCCTTAAAATTAATTTATCCAGAACGGGCAAACATTTCATTCACAAATCTTGTCTTGTCATTGATTTGAAAGAATATTTCCTGGGCATATGATTGTCATATTTGATTATGTAAAGAATGGAGGAAATTTAAAATATGCATTTTCAAGTATTTCTCAGACATTTAACCTGAGCAATATGGTACTTAAACATCAGTTTATATTAGATGTTTCCAAACTCTGGGTAAAATATAATCTGCTATAATGGATACACCAGCTTTGAGACCCTGTATAAAAAAGACAGAGAAACAGAAGTAAACACTATAGCATAGCAAATGTCACTGGAGTGGGTTTCACTATTTTATATGGGAATATATTAGTAGATAAAAATAGTATTAACAAGAAGATAAAATAAAAACACAGGTCCACTTTCCTCTAGTGATACCTAAAAATCGTTGGGGAGGTGAAGGTAGTCCTTGCAAAGATTGTGCAAGATCCATACAAATGTGTAAAACACTGATGAAAAAAATTAAATTTATTTGGTTTCTCTGTAATACAAATAAAGGCTTTTCCATGGAAAACTTCAGATCCATCAACCCATATTCTCTATGAAGAAGCAGAGATTACTTGACAAGTCTCACGTATGGGTTTTCTTAATTTCTTTTATGAACCTACTATCCTTTTTCACTTATTTATTTCTATTGAAGTTTCTTAACTTTCCCTCTGTCAAATCGAGTAATACATGTGGTAAGCAAGCAACATGAACAACCATTTAGTTTGGCTCCATTCTGAAGAAATTTTTTAATATATAATAGAAGAACTTTGTATCAGATAAAGAGCATTCTCATATCCAGACATTATAAAATTTCTGAATCTCTGTAAATGAACAGTTTATAGAAATCTTCTGTTACACAAAAGTGGAGAAAAGGGCTATGTGTATAAAGACTAAACACCTCAAAAAACTTTGAATTTGCACAACTTTTGTACAAGCAAAGAGGTAGTTATTCTGGTAATTTCAAAGGCAAATTTGACAATCACTAAACACTATTTCTTCTAATAAAGCATGCTTCCATTTCATGAGACCACAGTTTGAAGTCGTAACATGAAGAGGCAGCAGTGGTTATTTATCAGTAATGCCAAAAAGTATATTAGTAACTATGGCAAAATCGTGTGGGTTATTGAGAACAGACAATGTGAATTGAAAGGAGAGAACTGAAAAGGCTATGACATTTAATGGTGTAATTAGAAATGTAATGATTCTGTTTGACCTCCAGGAGCTTGAGATTCATTCTGTTGCTTTAACTGAGGAGATTTATCTTTCCAGATTTGAATGCCCTTTGTAGTTGACTACACTTCTCCTACTGCTGTGTCAGAGTCTTTGTATTTGAACCTTATTGTTAGCCCTTATCTCAGCAGTGATTAGCCATCAGGATGACAAGTTTAGAGGTGCTTTTATTGTCTGGGCCTTTGGCGACTTCTGTTACAGCTTTTCATCTCTTATCTTCAAGTGTTTCTCTGCACACTAGAAAGAAGCTTCTTGGAGACAATTTAACAGGTTGAAGTGACCTGGGACATTCTGTCTCTTTCTGTTTGATGAATGTAGGTCTTCTATAAGAATTATGTGGGGCAAGTCTGAGTACAAGATGTACTAGAACATGGAAGGTCCACCACTGCTATTTTAAAACTGCATCCAAAGATTAACATCACAGTTACATCTAACAGATATATTACTTTGGGAAAATATGTTTATGTCTAGGTAGCAATTTGTAATGATGTTTGGGCAGGAGTTAGTTGTAAAGATTAAGAAAAAGCAATCATAATATAAAGTGTACAGAATATAGAAAACACAAATGACACAACCAATAAGCTGCCTAAAATGTAATGTTGGAGCAGTTCAAGTAATAATGTTCAAGCTGACTAAAATCCTTTTTGCTTGATCCACTTCAATAGTGGAGTAAGCATGTTTAAACACTAATAACATTTTAGTTACAATACTGACTATTTTGGAGAAACTCAGAAATCAGAAATTAAGTAGCAGGTGTAAGTGGCTTGAAAGAGAAGGAATTTTGGAAACAAGAAACAAACTGGAAAACTTAATGTCAGAGTATCTTGAAAAAAAATCTGAAAATACAACTACACTAGTCTTTTCTGTAGGAAAGTATACCATTTTTTTGAAAATACAAAATTATTTAAGCTAGCAGGGCTTTTAGATCTGTATCTAAATGAAGCAAATCCACTTGAGTTTTAAAATCTGCAAATTTACAGTTAAAATCCCCTTGTTACTTGCAGGTAAAGTCATTCTAGCAGCATGGACAGGATTGGTAACCCAGGGTTTAGGCTAATCCATTTCTATTTCTCTGAAATTTTTATAGTTTTCTAGTTGCAATGCTGATTTTTAATGGGGAGTGAAATGCCAGGGATTACACTGGCTAATTGTATGTCCAGCTAGGAAGTGATTGCAGTTGTACGGAACTGTAACTGGCTTCAAATTGGCCAGAGTTGATTTCTTCTTGATCTCTATCTTTTATGCTAGCACATGGAGATAAGTTCAAAAAGCAAAAAATAGTGACTATGCAAATGTTAAATGCTGATGTATGCTATCTGCAAGTTCCTACAGCAAACGCCATTTCCCAGCTGATTAGCTTGATAGTGGCAGTAAATGCATTTGCTTTGGCGTTTCTAAAACACAGACATTTCTTTACAAGAGACCATACATTCTCCTCTCCCAAAATGGTCATAAGCCACAGAAGGACAGAAGAAGAAGTAAACATATGTGTCATACAGACACAATCCTGACAGTTCACTTGATTTTCTTTTTAGCATTTCTAGCATTTCCTAAGGGCCTGGATCACAAGATATGAAGTATTCAAAAATAAGACAAAGTTGTTTGTTTGTTTGTTTGTTGTTTGGGGTTTTTTTTGCATGTGTGTCTAACACCTAAGTTGTTGTTTTGTTTCTTTGTATGTGAAAGATATTTTTCCTTCACACAGACAGAAGTCTAGAGCTTCTAAAGGCATAAGGATGATACCAATTCACTACAGTTACGTGCTAACTTCTTAGTGGCAAATAAAGCACTAGCATCCATAATGTGCTGAATTAGCCATTTGTCATAGTTCTGACTTCAGCAAGGAATTTTTCTTCCCTTCCCCTCCCCCTGTGTGTGTGTGTGTGCTCAGCACACCCATTCAGGTGAAAACAAAAGAACTAGCCACAGCGCTAATGGCCGAACATTAGTTGCCTAGCAACGAAGGGGGAGGAGTTGGGGGGGGGGCTGGTGTGTGGGGCTGGAAGGAGGTGGGGGGGGAGTCGGCTGGCTCGCGGGGAGGAGGAGAGGCTGCTGTGAGCGGCAGACGCTGGTTCTTTTGGGTTTTTTTTGTTGTTTTTCCTGTCGGAGGGAAGTTTTTTTTTGGCTGCTGCTGTTCTTTCCCAGCTATTCCTACTCGCCAAGGCCCCCCCGGAGTTCGTGAGTTTTTTTCTTCCATTGAGAGAACTTTCTGTGTTATCGGTGTTGGGTTTTTTTCGCTTCCCCCTTCCCCTTCACCCCCCCCTTCCTCCTTTTCCTCGGGAAGGGAAGAGGAATCAGGTTTTTTTGTTGTTTTTTCTCCGATATACCCTGGGGGGTGTTGTTGTTGTTTTTTTGTTTTCCCCATCCCACGTGGCAGTGACCAGGGATCCCACAGCGCTGCCTGGTGACAGGCACTGGATATTACAAGCTCTGCTCCTGTAGTGATCCAACAGCGCCACCTGGTGACTACCATAGGACACTACAGGTTCTGCACTTCCAACGACCCAACAGCGCCACCTGGTGAATGGTACAGGACATTACAAGTTTTACATCTCCAGTGACCCGACGGCGCCCCCTGCTGACTGTGGTTGGAACTACACCAAAGGGTGCTAAAAATTGAACTATTTAAATTTTCCTTTTGCCGGGCTATCGGTTTTGTTCTTGAAGGGGATTATTGGTGGGTATAGTAGTATTGCTTGGTTGTTTACTTGATTTTTTTTTTGTGTGTTCTTGTTAATACAAACATACCTTTTAATAAAGGGCTGTTATTTTGTTTTCCCTTTTCCATAATTTGGTTTTTTTCCCTTCAATCAAAGCTCCTTGGTTTTGGATTAATAATTGCTTAGGAAAAAGTTTGGGGTCTTTTCCTCCTAATCCATCCTCAGCAGAAGACCCTTGTCCCATTTAAACTGGGACACCATTCTAAATTAAAACCTGCAAGAAAAAGTAGCTCTTTTTCTTCTATATCTGCTTTCCTCAGATAGCTGCCCACTTTGCAAAAGGTTGGGAGGGTTGGACAGAACAAAAGAAAATGGAGAGGAAGTAAAAAGAAGGGAAGACCGTGAACACGATATAAATTTATATTTTATTCTGATTTAAAAGTCCAAGTATTATAAAAACATCATGATTGTGCTTGTTGGCTGCTGACAAACCATAATAATTTTCTGAGAAAATAAACACAAAACTTGGGCGCAAATCTCTAGAAAATCATGTTAATATGAACTGAATGGTCATTATCAGCTGTAAGAAAGTAAGTCCCCTAGTTACACACTGCTCACATGCAACACAGACATTGCTAGGCCATGTCTGAAAACAGCTTTACGTGGAAGGATATCATGCTTACAAGAATTTAAGATCTGGTTTTGGCCTTCCTTTCCAGCCTTTCTTTCCAATATGTGGCATTTACAGAAAAGGCACCTTCCTGCTGACATTCAAATAAAAAGGGACAACTAATTTCATGCAAAGTGTAACACACAATAAGACAGGGAGGGAATGTAACCTGTTGGCCAGAAGCAAATAAACAACCTCCAAGTTAACATGCATTTGAAGAAAGTCAAACATTCTTTGATGTATCACAAGATGAACAGCTGAATTGATCTGCTAAATCTTCACAGTCATGGATGTAAAACCTGTTTGAGATATGTACTAACTTCTGTGTCAGAAAAAAAGAATCACAGCACAGAAGACATATGAAAGAATAATTGCGTTATCCAGAGACAGGTCACACTGGAACCTAATTTTCTAGTATTTTCTGTTTTACACTTTTAGCTCCTGCTGCAGTGCTGCAGAAATATACAGGCTCTGCAATGAAATACAATTAAATGCATTTACGCCCTCTCACTAACTGTAACTAGAGTAGTTACACCTCAAAAGCCACAAACAGGAAACAACAGACTCAGAACAAAAAAAGAAACATCTGGGGATTTTTATTTTTTTCAAAAAGCTGTACAAACACCATATTTTCAGAAGGATGTTCAGCAAAGAAGCAACATTTAAATTCAGCTTTCACTGACTGAGGACAAATGGTTGCTTTTTTAGCTAGTGGTAAAACAGCACAAGAGAAATCACCATCTGGTGCCTCTCCAGGTACCCTTACATAGGTACATCAATTAAATAACATGTATAAAACCTCACTAGAAACTTACAGACCAAGAATGACTTAGGACACATGCCAAAATTCGATACTACTCTGCTTGGATGCAAAAACATGTCCTTTGCAATTTCTACTTTCCAAATATACAAATTAAGTAAAGCACTGAAATGAGAGTTTACTAAAAATGTTTTTCAGGCACTGTTCAAATCTGTGTCCTTGTCCCCTTCCTTCTCTGGACATGTTTAAAGATAGAAAAACCTGTAGGATTCCCCTTCCCAGTTTAAAAAAAAGTCAGTTGTAGGCTGGTTCCACTAATTGCAAAACCATGACCAAGAGATGAAGAGCAGAGCCACCCCTCAACCATCACAGAGAGGTACACCTTAGCCTAGACGCATCTACAAACACCCTGCCTATGGTCTCCTCCGCTATTGACAAGAACACATCAACCAAGGATTGTCAGGAAAGTGGTCACTGCCACCTTGGTGGCAGGGAAACTGTGATGGCAAGTCTTGTTTTTGTCTCTGTCACCCTCTGCTTTCTAGGAGCCTCAGGCAGTGTTGGTTCAACCTTGGTGCAGCTGAAGGCTTATTCTTCTCTACCAACCTTTGTTGAGCCATCAGCAACATCTATTCAAGAAATAACGAGTACTCCTCCACAAGCAAGCCTACGTTACTCTCCATGTTTCCTTAATAGAGTTATCCTGAAAAAATAACATCCACCACATCGGCTGACCTCCAGACAATATAGTGAAGGCTTTTTCACTATGCGGAATGTAATGTTTTAGACTTAGGATGGCTAATACTCAGTGGCTTGTCTTACTGAAACTTTATGAATTAGATACACTTGAAAAAAAGAATTAGTAAAAAAAAAAGTTATAAAGAACAATATGAGATCTTTTTCTCCTTGGCAACACCTAAAGTAAACAGGTTTATTAAAAATTTCAAATTTCATACAAGTTTTCAAATGAATATGTAAGTAGGAAGCATTTTTTTAACAGTCTGGCCACATTACTAATCTCATTAGTTTGCTTTGTGAAGCACAAATCAAAACAGAGGAAATGTCAGTTTATGCCTAAAACTAGCCAACAGTTGGCAGAAAAAACTTCAGTAAGTTTGAAAGACTCCAGAATGAAACTTAAACAAATGTGGGTCTATAAGAAGAGAGAAGGCATACTGCCTCAAAAACAAGAGGAAATGCTACTAAAAATTCAAACCCCTCAAAAAGCAAGAAAACTATCTATTAAAAAAAGCAACCAAAAACCTCCCTTCTGCCAAAAACAAACAAACAAACAAGTGTGACACAATGATTTACTCTCATAATAGACAGAACAAACTTATAAAAGCAAACCTATAAAAATAATTTTTCTAGCACTTCAGCTCACAAATATGTGGAAATGCCAACAGAAGGATGCCTATAGCAAGTAGAACTTTTCAGATGCACAATCTTCAGTGTTGTGACTAAGGGTGATCACAACTGCCCTTATGAACTCCATTTTAAAATCCAAACTATTTCAAATTACATTGAAATATAAAGTAGTGATTACATACATTGTTTGGCGACTTTCAGGAAGGTGTTCCAGGCCACATAATTGGAATTAATTTTAAAGCCAAAATAGTAATTTAGTTCTGCTCCCTAGAGGTGACTTACATTCAAAAAACAATAATAAAATGGTACATACTAGAAAGAAGCTGTAACATTTTTAGGAGTATTAACTTCAGTCAAGTTTTTTTATTTTGATGTTCTTTAAAAACATGTAAATATTGGGTACCTGTGACTGGCTGAGCAGCACCTAGAGCAGGTTTTAGGTATGTGAGTGAAATGTGAGTGGCAGAAAGGCTTGTTTGTTGCCACCATTAAATTGGATGAGCAATATCATGCCTCTTTCATCTGACCAATCACATGGTAATGTAGCACAGATCAGCATGCATGCTTCCCCTAAATGCTTTGAATAGATCCAAAGAACTAAAAATTAGTCACAAAAATGCAAACTAATAATTTGAATAAATAATAAAGTGTGAGAAAATAACAGGTTATTCACAGGATGAACAGATATGGAAAAAAGCTAATGTAATTAAACAGATGGGTTTTAAAATGCATGTTCTATTTGTTCTACCTTATTTCTAATCCCTTTGCACTTTAGATTAATTTTTTGTTGTTTTGGTTTTTTTTTTAAATGTTGCAGATTCACCTGCAGGAGAAACAGGGATACCTGAGCATTTGCTCTTCCTGGACTTCCACATCCTCTGCCACAGAAATAGAAAATTATGTTTTAGCTCTGCATAGATTCTATGTTAAGCAAATGAATAGGAAGAATTTATAAAAATGTGGTGCCATTACGTTAATGTCTATGTCTACTTGTATTTTTATTATCACAGCTCAGGAGTATCATTACTGTTTATACTTACCAGTACAAACTTCAAACTACTGAACATCCAAGGCAAAGGGTGTGACAGGAATACTTAACATGCCTACCAAGGTTTTTCACACTGAAAGCCCATGAACTGCTTTTCATCCCAGTAGGGGCAAAACCATTGCCACACAGTTGGCCAGGCAACTAAAGAAATTAGTGTTGGGCATTATCTTGCTACACAGGTACTGTGCTATTCAAACATCAACAGTAGGTAGTTAATAAAATATTAAATGAGAAAAAACAGATATTAACACTACAGCTAGATTACAAGAAAGGTGCCCAGAAAGGTGGTGGAACCTTTCCCCTGAATATTTCCATGATCTGACTAGATGAATTCATCGTGACATGCTCCAGTGTTGGAGATACCTGTGCTTTGAGTGGGATCTTCGGCAGAAGTTCCTTTCAGCCAAGTTGTAGTTTACACAGATAAAGCTTTCCATATACATCAGGAAAGGAGACATCAGACAACATTTGAATGGGAAAAAAAGAATAATTCAACTCATATTTGAGTTAGAGACAACTTGGCAAGAAGACAACACAGCAAATAGGTCCTAGCTAGGAGAAAGTAGGTTCATAGTAGATATGTGAGTCATCGGCACAAAGATGATGACTTAGTCTGTGTTCAAGAAAATCATCCACTGATGTGATAACAGCAGTAAAAAAGACTTGAAAAATAGACACTTTGGGTACCTTCAACAAATCCAAACTAGGGAAGAAAAGACAGAAATCATTAGAAAAACAGATGTACGTAGAGCAAGTTAATCCTGAGGAGGTAACAATTATAAGAATACCTTTTGTGTTGTCTCCAGTGTCCTGGAAAGATGAATGGGAAAAGCAGAAAGCTGGTGGTAAGATTTGACTGAAAAGATGAATTAATCAGAATTCTATAACTAAATACTACCAATTAGAACCCAGAAAAGACTGGGTTTTTTTCTGGGTACCCTTTTCCATCCCACAGCTTGTTTCTGGCAGCTTTCTGACTGCCCTCTCATATGCTATGTTTAAATTATGGGTCTCCAGAAGTTGAACTTAGCACTTATAAACAGGATTTGCATCAGGATCCTGGACTTGAACTGCAAGCTAGCATGGTGTGAAAGAGAGATGCAACAAAACCAGCAAGACAGAAGGACGCATTTATTTGGGGGTTTTGTTGGTTTGTTGTTTATTTTTTTTTTGTTGTTGTTGTTTTTGGTATGATATCTGACAGTATAATTAAATCTTTGAAGAATTTCAGACACACATTGTTGACTAAAGCAAGAAAATAATGTGAGTCTTCTTATGATATTTTCCCTTGCACAGAGGCTGTTTTTCTGTTAGTGTTGTGTTTTCTTTCTTTTGGTAATCATGCTATCCAGTACTCCTGAGAAACACAACATACAAGGCAACTGTGTGGGAATATGCTAAGAACTATAATTGAAATTAATTTGCCAGTGAGACTGCAATGTTCTCCTAAATTAACAAGCCTGGATGTAATAGGCTTGGTTTTGATCATTTGATCATTTAGATTTACACCTGTATAATCAAGAGTGACATACTTAAGAGAAAGTCTTCACACCACTATCACTTGCCAATATGTATTTCTGCAAGTTCAGTACTCCAAAGTGGGTGTGTTCTAGTTTGTTTCTGAACTCTCAGCTATAGGTACTACTTGTATAAATATGTAAATGATCTTGTGTATAAGAATTAGCATCACACGCAAGAGGAGTCTTGTATGTGGAGTCAGTAAATGATCTCTTCATCAGAAGCTAAACTAAAACTAAGTAAGTTCACACAGGAAAGCAAACTTTGAAGTATTATATTTGAACAGATGACACTGAAAACATGTATATACTTGCCTTTAACATTACCCTGGTTTATAAAGTCATTTTTCCTCCCTACAGAAGAGAGTTTATCATGCTCAACAGTCTTTAGAGATACTTCAGGAAACAATGGTAAGTGCAAAGTAAAATTGCCAACCTAAAATTTAAATCACCACCCTTTTCAAGTAATTGCATGAATAGCTAGGAACATATAACATTTCCTCTTGTTAGATAAATGGATACATTTCACAAAGAAGAAGATTAATGTGCATTTGAAGTAGAATAAGAGCTATAAACAGAAATTAAAGTGGTCCATTAAGACACAAGATCCTAAAAACAATATTCTAAATCTAATCTCAGAGAATGAATAATTGCTGGACCTTTGCATTCCTCTTAATGAATCTATTTACACATAATTAAAACTATTTATCCTCCTTCAAGTCTGAGATGTCTTGGATGACATATTAGCAACTTGAAGTCTTCAGTTTGCAATTTGTTTTTAAGAAAACCATTTTGTGGGGAAAGAGTGATATTCCTTTCAATTTTATTGAACGCCAGATCTTTTATTTGCTAATTATTTCATGCTAAAGTTCAGATAGAAGATATTATCTTTTAATTAGCAATGAATAAAAGACATACTGTTATTTTGGCTACATACCTTAGGAATTACTAATAGAACGGTGGCAGTATCTGTGATTTGCACTTGTTAAAAGTGGCATACTATCTGCAGTTGCTATTTACTTTATCGTTGCATCTTTTTTGCACAAAGAACAGCATTTATCTTACAGTACTGACAGTTTCACTATAATTAAAATCACATTTTGTTCACCTTCTTTGATGGTGTCAGAAAAAGCATGACTGCTAATTCCAGTTATGTGTACAGAATCACTCCTCCAGATGCCCTGATCACATGCTGGCTGGACTTGGTCTTTCTCGAATGTGGGTGACCAGAACTGCAGAAGACATTCCTGCAAAAGCCTCAAGATCATCCCATGATTTCCAGTCAACATTTCCCTGTAATATTATGACCACATTTACCTTTTTCACAGACACATTTTGGTAAGACTGGTTATACTGCAACCAGGCAGGATCTGATTTAGAGCCATTTTCACCGCTGTGCATACCCAGTTCTATGAACAACAAAAAGACAGGACTATCTTGAACTTATGAAGAAAAAGGTCTGTTCTCTTCCCTGCAGCTTTGTTTTCTGTATTCTCTTTCAGAAAAAAAGTTGTGCTTTAGGCCACTTAGATGTATAAATCACACTTACATATACATCTTTCTGACTTTACATAGTAAAAAGACACTGTTTCACAGTTACCCTCTGTACAATGGAAAAAAAGCAAGATTGCTAACAATTAGTGGCTATGAATAAGCATAGGATCACAAGTCCATTGGGCATTAATTATAAGGAACAGCAGAGAAGCATGCTTTCAGAGAAAATTTAATTGTACTAAATGCTATTCATTAAAGGGGAGATTATTGTACATTAAAACTTGTCTAGTTAAGAAGTTATGCCATTACTGGCATAACTTTTCCTTCCCTTTTATGATAAGAAAATGATTTTTTAAAGTTATGAAAACACAAGCTAGTTTTAAAAGTTGTTTTATATAAAATGCATCTCATCTCTTAAAACATTACCTAAAGTTCAGAGTTCCTGGAAAGTTACCAAGGGAGGATGAAAAGTTCATGATGAATACCAGCAACTGTGCTACCGCAGAACAGATGGAACCATTTTCAGAAAAGATCAATTTAATATAAAAAAAAAAATCCAAGAAAAGAACTCCTGTAACTTCTTTTCTAGTAAAATATGATTGAAAGATAAAATACAGATTTAATGTTAAATTAAGAATTCTAGTTCCAGTATACTCACTGGCAGGACAAACATTGCTGGGATAAAAAAATCCTAGGTCTCTACACTCTGAGTTTGCTGCTGCAAATAAACAATCTCCATCAGGAATAAACAGCTTGGTTAATTGTTTTACAGAGACTGGGGATGGAGTTCATTCACTGAACATTTTCTTTACCTGTTCTTAATGTCAAACAGAAAACATTGATACTGTAAAGCATCTTAGTCTTGGGATTATTCAGATTTTTTAAAATTACAAAGCATAATTTTGCCAACGGAATTAGGACAGTCATAATTTCAAATCAGGGAAAAAATTAAGTATAGATTAATATACATTAAAAGATTATAGATTAACTATAATACAATTTTTTCATCATTAACAAAATAAAGCTTTATATTTCAAAGTTCAAGAAAGTACAAAAGAGAAATCTCTCTTTGTGCTGACAAAATTGTGGAACAGCTTCCTTAAGAAAACTGTGGGGGACTTACAGAAAAATTATATTTCTTCTGTTACTTATCTGCATGATTCTGCTACTTGTCATGAAAAATTAAATTTATTATAATAGAATTAAAAAGAAAAATTCTGAAAAGGAGTGCAGACACACAGCATAAATTGAGATAGAATGTAATTACAACTCTTTCTCCTAGAGACTGATGGACTCCAGACATCAAAATCTAGTTTGTAAACTAATTTCCTTGAAAAATTCAGCTTGAAAAACAAGAAGTGATCCAGATTCATGGTCTGTTTGCTACCTTACTGTACATTTATTTATTTTGTTTATTAACTGGAAGGTATTTGAAATTGCAGAACTGCCATTCAAAATACACAAATTTGTGTAAGCACTGTAAAATATCTTGCTACACAAAGCAATATGTCATTGCTTTAATGCAGCAACTGATGATTTAAACTCTAAAGGCTAGGAAGAGAGGAGTCCAAAAGGAATGATACCTGCCTTTAAGCACGAAGATATATTATTCAAGGCACAATGAAACACTTGAAAAGCAGAAATTAACAGTTGCCTCAAGAAGATACAGCTTTCTGTGCTGAATACATCCTCTCAAAAGGCAGACTAATGTAATTAGAAGTCCTCTTAAGACCATTTATATATTGTAGAAGCCACAAAAACAAGCGTCTCCAGCAAGATACATTACTACAAGTCCAAAGTCATTTATGTGAGGCATCTATAAGATTAAAGAATTAAGCACAATGCACCTATCTATTTAGTTACCTACTTTCTTCCACTCTTAGAAAGGCAGAGGTCAGCATGGGTGGTAAAAGCCTCCTCCTGATACCTGTTGTGCTCACGTCCCTGGAGAGCCAGAAGCACAGAAGCCACACTTGGATGTTGTATAGCCACAGCAGGTGATCCTGTTTGGATTTCTTTCCTCATCTCATCTGCTCCCCAAGGTACTACTGCTACTCTCTGAGGTTACTGGGTATCATGCTTCTAAGAGAATAACATTATACATAAAAAAATGAGACACAGTCGTCTTCCAAGAATCCCCACAGAAGCCCTGGGAAAGGCACATGTCATTGACAGAAGAGTGGGAACTGAGTCATATCAATCGAGTGCAGTAATTGTAGTTCACAGGAGAAAGCTGGGAACTTGCTATCCCTTTGGCGAGCCCACAGCACTGCCAGGATCGGAGCAGGTAGCTCCTCAGGTTCCCGTGCAGCTTGGAGAGACCTTTAAAGCCATGACGAGGCTCTTTCTCCCTACATTGTGAGTTATGCATACATATGAAGCGTGAAACCTACGGGGTACTTGGCTGAAACATCTCCAGCTCAGAATCTGTAAAGAGACGTGGGGTGCAAACGCTGTAGCTTGGCATGAGTGCTCAGTGACACTCACTGAGTAACTCTGATAAGCTGAGTTTCTTTTTCATCTGCACTACAACAGGACAAATGGAGATGATCCAGGACATCTCTGCTCTCTTATTCAGATTACTGAGAAGAGTTCTGTAGGACAGAAAAAAAGATTTTGCATGTGGACACAGAAAGGGGATTCAAGCTAAAGTAAAAGCAGTTGCTCACAGTCTGTTTGCAGGCTTGTAGTTGAACTCTGAAATTAAAGATATTGCATTTCTACAAGCTTCATGTTTTCTTAAAGCATTTAATTAATAGTATTTAATTATATTATTAGCACAGCGAATTAGCAAAAGCTAGTAACTTTTCAAAGCAGAATTATTTTTTTCAGTACTGAGAGAAAGCCTTAATTTACACAATGTAATATTAGCTGCAGCAAGATCTTAGGAAAGTCTTTGCATCGGTTGCTTCCCTGAAGCTCAGGTTAAGTGATGGCTTATTTTTTACAATGTTTACAATTTACAACATGTTTTTACAATTTTCTCAAGTTGCATTAGGTAGAATTATTTTTCCAACTCCAATTATTTTTCATTCAGAAAAAACAATGCTCAATGCTGAGCTTAAATTGTTGAATGTTTTGAACACGGATATTCTTATCAGACATGCACTGTTTTCTTTTTAGCACCTTTGCCTCAAATATTGATTCACAACTACACGTAGAATGCATTAAGACATAGCAGATTTTGGAGCAGCAGAAGTGGAAATGCGTATCTCAGGGTTAAGTTTAGCTGAAATGTCACAAAACAGCTGCTGATCTGCTGCTTTCCAAGGTCCTGTTTTTCATCAGCGTGGGGACTACAAGCCACATGCTCAGAGTTTTGCAAGGAAGAAGTAGGGAGATACCAAGGAAAAAGAAGAATGCTGGGAGTCCAGCCAAACTGCAGGTACCAGTAGCATCACTGAGATGCAGCTGAGAGAGAATGAAGAGGTGTCTCCAGTCTCCGGGGTAGCACTCCTGGACAGCCTCCTGGAAAACTCAGGCCTGGCCTTCCTATTTCTTTTATTGGATTTACAGCACTGTAACTGCACTGATGCTGTGCTCATTGGTATAATGCTATTTCTGCTGCAGACTCTGCAATGCCTTGGATCCTGACAAAGCTGCCATGCTCTCTGGACAGCTGAAGGTGCTGCGATGGGTGATTCTCACTCAGCCAAGAGAGTCAGCTCTGGCTGTGACCTCTTGGAATGAAAAAAAAAGGACTCTAACCCTAAATTGAAATCACCTAATCACTAAGCTGGAGAAGAATCATCACTCTTCCTTTTGCAGGGAAGACAGAAGAGAAGAACATCAGGTAAAGACTCTACCCACGAGAGCTAATGGGCAGAACAAGGCTCCTACCAGAGGTTAATAAGGGAGGGGGATGTCAACATCACAAAGGTCAGTACCAAAAGAATGCATGAAAACTGCTGTAAATATGAAAGATGATAAAATTCAGGTACAAGAAACCCACAGGTGGTTTGCATGACATCTGTTTCATTTGTAATATTGAGTAATAATTTGTCCAATACAAAGTTATCATATGATTTTAGCATATTTTATATTGTATTGAGTAGTACTAATTTAATTTATTTTGAAATCTATCTGAATATACCATCCAAACTGTAAACTGTAAAGTTGCTAAATTAGATGCAATGTGCCTTTTTTTTAAGGTGATTACCTTTTCTCCCAAACTTAAAGCATTGTAATACAAAGCTTGTAAGAGCAGTAAAGGATAGGTTTTACAAGGTCTTCTTGATTTTTCTTCTTGGAGAGATGCTTTTAGAAAAGAAATCATAAACATTTCTTCACACTCACTAACAACATTTATCTAAATCAGTATTGCAGTTTAAGAAAACAGACCATGAGACAGAAAATTTGAGAGAATGACTTATACAATGCAGCAGAATAGTCTGAATGTCTTTCTAGATGAATGAGAATAAAATTATTTTTAGAACAAGACTTTCTGCTGCAAAATTCTAGTGTCTCAAGATAGTTCATAGAAAAAACCCACAGAAACCAATATATTTTTAAAATATTTTGAGTTTGCACTCAATTCTCCCTCTATATTTATATGGAAAGAAACCTACAAGGAATGAAGTAAACCCCACTGGGCAATTTATTACACTGATCTAAGAAAGTAGGTACTTCAATTAATTAAAAAAAGGGGAATTTAAAATCTAGGAACACACTTCAATTCTGTCTTTTCAAAACTTTTTGTTGTGAAATTCTTCTCTGAAATTTGAATTTAAATGACAATTCAACAGCGGTGTCACTGTTACAGATTGATCTGGCTAACAGTTCCTTCATGAAAATCTAAGCCGTTATAAAGCCAGATAAACCTTTCCTTCTTGCTCTTTCCTCTTTCCACTTAACATTAAGTGGAAAACACTGCATTACTTGGCTACTAGAAAGAGTTTTGTATGTGCATAGTACGTGTATATTTTAATAGTTCAGTTTAAATCAATTATTTTATCATCTGTTGGACATGCATAAATATGTAAGTCGATATCCTAATAAAAGCAACAACACATGCCAGAAGAAGTATAGTTTCTCTTGATGTATTTATGCATATAAATCTTTATTTTAAATATTCCCTCAGCATAGTTTCTACTATTTAACCTATTAAGCTGCTGTGTTACCAGCACGTATTATTAATGTTTGGTTCTATTAAGTTCTCACAATTCTTGTCTGCCAATGATGTGCAACATAAAATAGGACAACAACTGGTTAACAACTGAGCAGAGATTGTTTAAAACCTGAATCATCTGTGTTATTTCTAGTGATATGAAAAAGCTTGCATTAAAGTTTTTGTGAAAACAGGTGAACTCTCGAACTGCTAGAAACTGTACTATATACCTGATGATGCCTAAATTCTGCCATATCATAAGTTAGCATACATAATATATAAATATATTTCAGAACTCTCTGCCCACACTAGCCTTGCAGACAGGAGGAACTGTCTTTATTTTGAAATGCCCTTAGATGCTGGTTTTGTTGACAATACCCTTGTCTGCATCGAAGCAGTTACCAAGGCTGTACCTCTGCCCTGGGATCCAAGCTTCCTTTGGTTGTGCCACAACTTGTGCATCAATGGTGGAGTCTCCTGCTTTTCTACCTTGCCTAAAAGACTGAAATCCATATGAAATTAGAGCTCATGGGGTCTTCATAAGCCTGGGCCCTGGCCACAGTCCTGCACTTTGTTTTACTGCTTTTACAGGTGTGAAAACCGGGATGGAGGTAACCCATGGAGAAAGCTCCCAAGTGCAGTGATTCATGGGAGAAGCCCTGGTGACCACCAGGTGACAACTCTTCAAGTCATTGCTGATTAAGCCTCCTCAGTGTCTGTCCCATCTCTCTGGGTTCTTCCTCCCCTCCTTCCTGTCTTGGCTGCACAGCAACACGATCCAGACAGTCCCTGGTGGCATGTCCTCTCCTCCAGGTGAGAAGACCAAGACAGACACATTCAAAAAGCAAACACAAACAGGGAAGTATTGAAACCAAGGAGACCCGGAGAACACAGTATGTTCAGAAAGAGGTAGCTAAAAGTAAGTAGGTACGAAGAAGTGATAAATGAATACAGCTGTATTTTCAGTGTTCTAGGTTCAATATATGACATAATTTAATCTGCTGTGTAACCACATACATTACAGACATGAACTGCAGGGAGATGACATCTGAGTGTTCAAGCATCAAGCTGAAGTGTAGGAGGGCATCACAGGCTTATTAACTGATTTTTAAGAATAAAATATTGCCAGCAAATATATTGTAAAAGAAATACATATGTTGAAAATATATTCATTTTAACCAAAAAATCCTACCAACGCAGGCCATCTGCTTTTGACTGATAGGTTTGGTAAACTGTCAGAATATCATGTAAACTGTTAGAAAACTCATTTAATGAATATTTCAAAAACATACATAGCTCACATTACTGTCGAACTTTTAATGAAAATGTATATCAAAGAATAAAATATGTGTGAAATCTGAATTTCAGTACTCAACAAGATAAATAACAAAGGCTGCAGAAAAACAGCAAGAGCTCCATCTATCAATTTTGAGATGAATCAAACCCCCACAATTTATGTAAAAGTCTTGGTTATCAACTTCTTAAGAAATATATTTTTTTCCATTGCTAATTCCTTTAATATTATAAAGCATTTAAAATGATTTCCAGAGACCAAAAGCAAACTAAGAAGAGATTACAAGTTCAGCCCCCCATGAATATTTGCAGAAATTTTGTCCAAAAGGCAGCTATTCTCCACATCCCTTTACGTTATCTGAAACTTTTCGTATTTCCCATTGCCATCTCATGACAATCCCCCTTATGCTACGATGACCTTATAAGACTTAGTTGGAGATTCCTCTGGTGTCTAACCACACCCTTTCTGGACTGCTTCTCTACACAAAAGACATGCACTTCCCTCCACAGGATCATGCACTGATGTGCATGTAATAAATTCTCTCTGTTTTAAAATTTTGTCCATAAGTTAAAGTTCTCTCTTTAATTCAAATGCATGAAACATTTACCAAGAGAACTTCTATCAACACCCCACTGACTTCAGAAATAATCCCTAATATTCTTGAATATTTAAATTTCACTGGCATAAAAATGGTAGACTCCAGAGACTTTCCACTGTGATAGAAGATCAGAATTGCAAAAAGAAAAAATGCTTTTTCCATCACAGCATGTCAGGTATAAGGCACTACAGCCTCAGCCCTTTCCTAGGCAGCTTTCTTCCCTGACATGTGCTGTTGCTCTACTCCTTGCTCTCCACCTCATCATGGCTGAGTACAGGGCTGCCCACATAGGCCACACCCTCATGGAAATGCCTACATACAAATAGCTTAAAACTGCAAGAATTCGGCTTCTGTAGAAAAGCAGATGATATAAACTAAATGTCACATAGTCTCAATGTTTTCTCTACAAATTTCAGTCTAACACTACAATGTTAGTACTGAATGGTGTGATAGCCCCATACATTAATAATGACACACAGCGAATGGAGTAGGTGCAGGCAGCTGTCAGATTCTATAGAATAACACTGGAAAAATGCAAACTATTACTTATCATGTCTAGAAACTCAGTGTCTCCTTTCACAGCTCCTTTCCTACAAGCTTTCTGTGACGGCAGACAATTTTCTGAAGGAGGAAAAGACGACACTGCTTCTCCCTCTGAAGGCTGCAGTTGGATTTTGTAGACTACTGGAGCCATCCACAGTCTCTCATCCTTCTTCTTTGCGTGTACAAATGCTTTACTAAATTAAGCATTAGATTCTCATATAAATCTGCCTTACCCTGCCACTAAAGTGCTACCATAACATGAAATTCAACTTTGGTTTTATTTCCCAGGGTAGGGATAGACTCCAGAATCTCCCCCTATGTATTTTATTGATAGAGTTTTTACACCCATTTTAAATTGCTTTGCTATCCCAAACCATATTTCACATTACCCTGTTTTCAGTTTCTACAGCTCATATGTTTTGATTTTGAAGCACCTTTTTCTTTTTATCAAATTGTATTAAAAAAAGTTTCTTTTTAGTTATGTGTATTTTTATTACAGCAGTAAGAATGGCAGCAGAAACTCAGAATACTCTAGCCTTGCTAAATGACTATTTGACAGCATATAATTTCTCTGTCATTAAAAATACATATTCTAGCACTGAGTTCATTTTGGAAGAATGTTACACCAGGGAACAGTTTTTTCTCATAGTATGTAATTCAAGTTTACTTAATATACTGTGCATTAAAACAAAGGGCAGTCAGTTCTGAGAAGAGAAATTCTGATATAACTGAGCATTTATAACAATGAGAACTACAGCTACTTCTCATAAAGGAATTTCAGAATGCCATTCACTGCGTATAATGTCTTGGAAGGGTCTGATGGTCTCTATGCTCAAATGTTGTTACCACAAGATAAAATACACCTGAGATTCTGGAATGCCATGCAATAAGCATTGTGCACAAACTAATTATTCAGCCTACACTTTTAACATATCTACAGTAAGGATCTGAAGAAATACTTATGTTGAATACAGCAGTCTTTAAGATTACTTTTTTTCAGTAGTACTTTTATCCAGTAACATGAATTTTTAAAGTCTCTTCTATTCTACAAACAGCTCAACAGAGACTAGCTTCCTTTTCTTCTCTATCTTAATAAATGCCTGGCTAGCAATCATCTGGTCCGAGCAAGATCCAGTGCTGAGAGCTGATCTAACTCACATTTTAGAAAAAAAACAGAAAAATTTTTGAAAGTCCAAAGAAGACATACAGGTCTTGAGAAAATGTCGAAATTTGGAGAGGAGATATGCAGCAGCTGTTCCATTTAATGTAATTTTCAAAATTAAATGACACCCAAGGGTAGTAAATGGCAGAAATTATTTTTTCTTGAGCAGTTATTTTTGTATATACTGTTTGGTCTCAGTTTTCTATCCTGTGTAAGACAATCACCATTAAACAGCATTTGAGTGCGCCCTGGAAGTGCACACTACAGAACATTATTGCCTTTTACATTCTCATTTTAGTATCTCCTGTGGCAGCAGTACCTTGTCAACTTTAATAGTTTTATTTCTGACAGTGAAATTAATATATATATTTATCTTGTTGCATATTTAGAAAACTATGACAAAGATCAAAGAAACAGAACTGCAACAGCACTGGAATCTGCAAAGTTATTTCACCCTTGCAAGAGCCCCTGCACATCACCATGGGAAAGTCACTGCTCCCACAGACACCATTTCATCAACACGGGAGCACTGCAACACACCACGAGAGCTGCTGACCCCTCTGGGACAGGCATGATATGCATACGACAAACACAAAGTATTTTGGGCTGGTTTCCTAAATTCAGAAAGTTTGGTGGAGCAGAAGTGGCGTGATGCCTGAGGGGTGTGTGGTGCCAGCCCCAAGTCCTCAGGGTGTCCCCACCACTAAACAGGCACAGAACATGCAGACTGTTACAGCTGACATTCCTATTCCAAACTGCTGCAAACAAAACACATTAGTAACCCATACTAAGGCAAACATGGTAGAACAAATAGGAAAGGGATGGTAAATGAATGTGAAGCAGATACTTTCATGTCACATTTTCTTTAACTCTGGAATTTTTCAATTTAATGTGGAAGGTAATAGCTTGGGAATGTCAGAGTTATTAGTTTAAAAATAATTTTAGAACCTCAGTAAAGCTCTCAAACAGTGCAACTGCACCAGTCATTTCATAGTGGATATCCATAAAGAAAAATATTTTTAACATGAATGCCATATTTACCACATATTCAGAATATACAGAATCATTAACATGTAAATATAAAGAAAATACTAATTGCAGGTAACTATAATTTTGCTTTCAAAATAGATAACAGAGCAGTTAGTATTTTTCACCCCCTTTATATGTTTTACTACAGATAGCTACATATTCAACTGATTTGATGATATTTGGGATAGGTTTTTTTAAGGTTTAGAGTGGGATGATTGAGTGGTAAGAAGCACTTTACTGATCCTATAAGGGTTGTACTAATGTGTTTATGTTGCTCCTCTTTTTGAGTAAACATGGTCAGAGATACCTTGGGCATCTCTGCACAGCAATGTGCAGCTCCAGACACATATATACATAAGGCAGATCTGCAGCTGCAAATTCATTACTAGTGTTGTGTACTCAAGAGATTTTGCTAATTAACTGAGCCACCCACTAGTTCATCATTATTATTTCCTGCATCATTTGTGGATGCCTAGGTTTCCCATCAAGAAAGTAAAGCCTATTTAATGTGTGGGGACTCAATGGCAGGACAAAGCAGCTGCAAGCTATGCAATACTGCTCTTTCTCACAGATAATCTTGTTATGCTACCGAAGTTTTAGTCTGGAACAAAGAGAACACACGGAGAATTGCACAGTACTCTAGTAGAAGTTCAATCACCAAAATATGAGGATTAGGAAAACAATTTAATGGCATTACTTAGAGAGCTCTGGGGAAGGGGAGATTGTTTGCCAGAGGGAATTTAATTTGCTGTAGAGCAGCACAATACTTAAGCTGCACAGCCTTCTTTCCAGCCCCTGACTAGGACTTCTTCAGACAGCAAATCCTAAAACAATAACAATAATAAGCAGACCAGGTTTTTTATGAAACATTTGCAGCACAAAGAGTTCAGAAAAATTCACTGATGCCCTCATAGATTGGCAGCTGATTCATATGATGATAGAGTTACCATGGTAATTTTCAATTCAAATTTATTAAATCAGCGGATAAGATATATACATGTTCTGCTGTCACTACGGGCCTAGAAGTCACCAGAAGAACAGGACTACACAGCTGGTAGAACAGAAATATGCCCAGAAGTCTCATTACAAACCAGGTCAGAAGTCTGAAATCAGAAGATAATGCTAAATTTTACAGCATTATTTGAATGTCATGATTTAAAATGACACAACAATTTACCACAGAATCACAGAATATGCTGAGTTGGAAGGAACCTAAAAGGTCCAACGAGTCCAACTCCTGGCCCTGGACCATCCCCAAGTCACACCATGTGCCTGAGAGTATCATCTTCTCAAATTGCTTCTTAAACTCTGTCATGCTTGGTGCCGTGACCACTTCCCTGAGGAGCCTGTTCCAGTGCCCAACCACCCTCTGGGAGAAGAACTTCTTTCTAATATACAACCTAAACCTTCCCTGACACAGCTTCAAGCCATTCCCTCAGGTTCTGTCACTAGTCACCAGAGAGATCAGGGTTTGCCCCTCCTCTTTCCCTCATGAGGAAGTTGTAACTGCAGTCAGGTCTCCCCTCAGTCTCCCCATCTCCAGGACAAACACAGCAAGTGATCTCGGCCACTCCTCATACAGCTTCTCCTCAAGGCTCTTCACCATCTTCGTTGCCCTCCTTTGGACACTCTCTAAGAGCCTAATATCCTTCTTATATTGCAGTGCCCAAAACTGCCACAATATTCAAGGTGAGGCTGTACCAGGGCAGAGCAGAGCAGGACAATCCCCTACCTCAACTGGCTGGCGATGCTTTGCCTGATGCCCCCCAGGACATGGTTGGCCCTCCTGGCTGCCAGGGCACTGCTGACTCAGATTCAACTTGTTATTGACCAGGACCCCCAGGTACCTTTCCTTGGCACTGCTTTCCAGCATCTCATTCCCCAGTCTGCATTTATATCCAGGGTTGCCCCATCCCAGGTAGAGAATCTGGCACTTTCCCTTGTTGAACTTCCTGTGGTTGGTGAATGTCCTGTCCTATAATTTGTCCAGGTCTCTCTGCAGGGCCTCCCTGCCTTCAAGGGAGTCAACGGCTCCTCCTAGTTTTGTCTCATCTGCAAACTTGCTTAGTATCCCTTCCAGTCCCATATCCCAGTCATTTGTGAAGATGCTGAAGAGCACAGAGCCTAAGGTGGAGCCCTGCAGAACCCCACTAGTGACAGGTCACCACTCGGATGATTATGAGAATCTTGTCCAGTGCAATCTTTCTATTTCACGCAAAACCAGCTGAGTAAAACTCCTTTTTCTACCACATTACTACCTCTGCTGGAGCACACCATGGGGGGCTGGCTGGGTTTTAGCAAAATACGCTGAAGTTAGATGCTAATACTCAGTGTGAGACAGCAGCTTGTACTTAGGGTTTGAGGCTGAGACATGCCTGTGTCTGGTGACACCAAAATCTTTCAAGTCACCTCCACGGCTCTACCCTGCTAGCCCTGTTCTCTGATCCAGGGGCCTGTGCCTGGCAAGTTGCTCTACCACTCTGTTGAATTTTTTTGGTCTGGTTTATTGAACATCCTGTTCATCTGTGATCTGTTTCTGATGCATGCATGTTCAAACACAGTAGGTTTTGCAATCTGTTCTAAGCCTGTCTTTTAATTTCTCATCTGATTTAACATTTTACATTTACAGCTGGCAAAGTATACTATCCGTACAGTTTTCCACCCAACCTGCTGATAGCAAGTTGGATGTCATGGTTAACTATCAAATATCTCAATTTTCCCAAACAGGCTTTTAATACCCAGTTTTCAGAACATAAAATTTCCATCTTGTCAACCCTCTGGTCCTGGAGACTATGCCTGTGAGAGATTAGTGTAAGAGGAAAAACCCTGAACAGGGAAGCAGGAATTAAAACACTTGGAACAAGGCTTAGAAAAAGAGGTACATTTCCTGCCAGAATTTAAATGCTGAAAGATCTTTATCACATAAGTTGTTAAAATCAACACTAAAAGTAATTTTAATTGCTTGGATGTATAAAGAAATGTGTGCTTCAGTTTGTGCCCACTGACTCATGCCCTTTCAAGAATAAAGAGTGTTCCATTGGCATGGTTTGGAAAAGCAGATAAACATGTAAAAGACAAGATTTCAAAAGACAATTCCAGAGTAATAACTCTTACACAGCTTTTAACAGTATACTACTTAGGATGCTGTGAGGAGTACTCTAAACATATTTTAATTATAAAAAGAATGAAGACTGTCAGATAAGAAAGAAAAAGACACTTAGAGATCTTCCTACTCCTAAATTTGGGAGATTTAGTAACAGATGCATGAAAAATTCTCAACCACAGTTGCACTGTTGATTTTCTCTTTGTGCAGTTCATAAACTGAAATGAGCAAGGAAGGTGCTACCACATCCCCTCTCCTACGAAGCACCACGGCACTAGATAAAGGTAGTTACCATCATCACTTAAATTATTTAAATTGGAAACTTCTACAGAACTTGCACTTCTGTGAAACAATGTTGGAAGAGATCTACAAATTCAGAAAGGGCTTTGCCAACTTTAAAGTCTGAATTAAATAAATTAAAATAATTTGGGTGATTAAATGGAGATATGTTTTTAAATGACTAGTTTAAATGTCTAAGCCTTCTGAAAAAATAAAATAATGATCCATGGATGCAATAATAAAGGATCTGGAGAAGAAGCTACTAAATGTTCCTTTCATCACTACAGTAACTCAAAAGTTCCTTTTCCTGTATTATTTTTGCTGTAGACCATCACATAAAGGGAATAATGGCTTTAAAATTCTGACATGTCATAGGTACTTCCATGCCCCTCTCCCTCCTCCCTCAAGACTACGGTGACTTTAATAAAAGTCTTTATTTTGGAGTCACAATTGACAAGACAAGAATTATTTTCAGTATATGTCAGACAGAAAGAAATAACCTACTGCTTAAATGCATATATGCATTACACTACATTCCATAAAGAAATATACATTTACAAATATTCATAGAAATCAGACTGACAAACGTTCTCATTCTAAAACAAAACATGTAAATTACTTTATCATAAGTTGAATAAATTTTAATTATTTAATTAAAGAAATTAAGAAAACATCACAGTATCAATTAGCTAATTATATATAGTAGGAATGACAAGAGGTGGCAATCTGCAGTGTTAGGCATGAGGGTGCACACACATATGCTCTACTTTCTAGCAGGAATATATAGCAACAGCCTTGTATTTCAACAGTTAGCCACTTGATATGACAATAAAAAGCACCATGTAATCTTCTCATTACTATCATACAAAATTAGGGTGAAAAGACAGCCCATGTTTTTCTAAAGAGATTGTATTTTATTATTCATTATGCGCCTGCCAAAGAATACAGAATCAAGGAAATACTTTTATTGTCCACTTTTGGCACGCTGAATCATAGCTGCCACAAATAAAGTGTAACAGACTCATGTTCTGCATTGTTTTTCAGGAATTAATAGATAACTGAAAAAAAAAAAAAAATCAGATCGTTATTCTTTCTAAGCATCTAAAATGCACTTTCCACTATGTTATATTTGAACCAAACCACAAAGAGATCAGATTCAGAATCTTCTCTCCATTACAATTACAAACACATAGAGACAACCTGCTTATATGATATCTTTGCATGAAATTTTTGCTCTGTTGTATGCACAGGACAAACTGGGAAAGGTTAATAATTATCAAATAGGACTATTATCATATTCACAGAATTATAACAATAGTACCAGCAAATTTTCATCTAAATAAGGCTTCTTAATGCTATGTTTAGCACTTCCGATTTTTGCAAAATGCAATTTTCTAAAAGTGAAATATGAAATTTTAGAAACTCCAAAAATTATGAGGAAACAGAAATATGAGCAATAAAACATGATTCAGGGAATCTTTTCCCATGTTAATACAAAGTAAACTGTTCGTGTAGTAATTTGAGAATATATTCACAGGTATATTTACATGACTTTCTGTAAGATGACGCTTTCTACCTAACAAATGATTTTACTGAACTTTCACTTCTGTGGCAATTATGCCATACTAGTCTTTGGATACAATGACTCTACAAGCAATACAGTCCAAGGAACACAGACAAACTCTCTGAAAACCCACCACTGATTTCTAGAAGTTTTTCCTTCCGCTTGACTGTGGATACAAAAACATGACTATCAATAAACAGAAAAAGGCATTCCATTGCTGAACCATTTTTTAAAACCTACATTATCAAAATGGAAAAAAACATGATAAAATGCTTTTACGTATTTTCAGTGATGAATTTTCAATACTCACTGTTGTGAAATCATCTTTTTCCATTTCATACAGCCATTACACATTACTTGTCCTGTCTTTTAAACATTTAGATTCAAAAAGTTAATCTTCAGTATCTGTAAAAAATCTTCATGTAACATCCAACAGAAAGCATGAATAAATTACAAGAGAAGAAAAAGCTGATGTGGCTGTGTCCTGCACTGTTTCCAGCTGTCTAAGATGCCTCCATAAATAAGTATGAATCACTGACTATTTTAGCGTCTCATAGGACAGCTAATTTGAATTAACTTATTAACTCACTTTTACTCTGGTATAACCCTCCCCCCAGCAGTTTCTTAAAGGAAGCTGTCATCATTGCCTTACATGGAACTGAGTTTTATAAAAATCACAACAGGTTTTCTACTTCAAAGAAGGTTTCACCAGTCTTTAAAATAAATGTTGCTTCTCTTATTGGCCTTGCATCAATTGAAGTCTGCTCTCCATCTCCTGCCACGTGCACACACATATACTGGGAAAAAGCACAGTCCAATTGGTCTGTCTCAGAACTTGAAAGAGTTGGGTGCCTGGAAAGAGCACTTTATGCTGTCCTAAAATGAATATCAAAGATGATAGTTATGATATCTTTGCCTCCCAAGGTGCCTTTTGTCCTCTGCATAGGTTTACATACAGCCTTTAGTTGCTGAGTCTTGTTAGGCTAAGGCAGATGTCTTAAATTCAGATATCCAGCTTCTGATTGGTGAGATGATCTCAACTTACCGATCACATAAAATAGATCCAAAAATAATCTCAAGTCAAAAGCCTGCATTAATAGTGATAATCTTAAAATAATTTATTTTGCTCATGCTTTACCAGCACACTGATGACTTAACACATATATCACTAATATCAGTGAAAACCCATACTGAGCTTTACTTAATGCATACAGAATTCTTTTGGACTTACTTGAACATAAATGAGCACCACACTACAAAATTTAGTACTAACATTCACTGAATTGAATCCTTGAGTTCAATATTCTTGCATGAATATTTAACTAATCAGAAGCATATAATTTTATGCTGTAATAAATTCTATTATTCCACTCCCAAACTCTTAAGTATTAATCTGCAAGAAACTCTTATTAAAAGTAATACCATGTCCAGCACTTTTAGAGAGGTAAGTGCTGACAACAAGTACCATCAAGCTGAAGAACAGAATGCTGGAAGAGAGTTGAATATCAAAGTACAAAGAGCTTCAAAGTATAGCTTGAGCATTTCTCAGTGTAGCTCTCTGCTGAGGCACTGCCACAGTTCACTGGAGCATAGCAGGATATTATCTTTCCATACCTGTGCATACTGGCGATCACAGGTAATGTATCTTTGCTCTGACCAACATGGCCTTGTGTATGCCCTTAGAGATGAAGAAATTAACAGCCTGAAGTAGCTTCATCCCCATTGAGACAAAGAAATAAACTGCAAGAAGCATAGGTGAGAGGCTTCTCTGCCATACAGTGGAGAAACCCAGACAATTGTTTTTGAAAAAACTCTGAGAACTCCTTGTATGATGAGGGTAAGAGTAAATGGCTGTTTTGGCAGAGCAAAAACAAGCCAAAGAGAGTATAATCCATATGTCTGGATATATGGAGGCAGTGAGGGAGTGGAGACAAGACATGGTTGGCACAAAAGCAAAGGCATATAAACTAGCAATGAAAAAATTCAAGCTTCAAGTTAGATATCTATTTCTCACTCAAAAAATAGCTGGATTTTAGAACATTCCAGTGCAAGGTGCCAGCTAGTTCAACCAGAAGGTGCCTTCCTTCAGGCATTCATCATGCAGGGCCATCGCTAATTGTACAGTTGTCACTTTAGGACCTTAAAATCTCTGTAGTAAAAGAGTGCAAAAAACAGAAGTAAAATAGTTCCACAGCTTGTGTTTCATGAGGTTTTTTCTGGTTACTATTTTAGGAGTCATTCCTTTCCAAAAAGCTCTTAAGCAAAGCTTATGAAGCTGTATGATTAAAGTGAGAGATGGTGTTCATTGAAGTAAAAAAAAAAAAACCTGAAAGAATACAAAATTAGAATTACAAATAACTATGATTTTTTTCTAAATAGACAGTGAATAAGAAGGCCTACGCAGGCAAGTTGCATTGAAAATATAAAGAAAATAGCAGGCCATTTGGCATTTGTTTTCACTGGACATTTGACAGTGCATTCAACTACAATAATAATCTAATATTTCAGTTCATTCCAGTTCATTATAAACATGCTGAGAACTGTAAGAAATCAAGGTCCCTCCACGAGATCTATAGCCTTTGATGTAACTTTACAGTTAGAGGAATTTTCCCTAGATGGCAATTTTACAAAGATAAAATCAAAATTAAAATGTCAGAAAAAAAGCTTAACATTTTTTGACATGAGAAATGGGAGTAGCCTCTTTTATATTGAAATCATTCTGTAATTACATAATTCTATAATTATAATAGAAAAGTTAGTTTTAATTCAGATACAGACTAAGTCAACTTTTCAGTGTGCACAAGTATAAACTTAAAAAAAAGCTTAAACAGCAATGACTGTTTAATGACTTTGTACAGACAATGACTTTGCCTGTACTGCAAAAACTGGTAGAAGATTCTGGATGATTACTACAGTTCCACTTTAATCCATGAAAAGTCCAGAAAGCTGACCTTCTAGTTATCACTCATTTTCTAAATTTTGTTTCCTCATCCCAAATAGTATTATTATTTGAATGAATAAGATGTAAAGTCTGGGTGAATTACAAATTCTTACTTACATCTTACATCTCTTAGTGCATTTTGTAAGCTTAAGTAAACTGATTTAGCTATCAGCCCTTGAACTTCTCTGGAAAGTCTGCTGTGCAAAAGCATGTAGCAGCTAGAAATGAGAAAAAGTCAGTCACAGACTTTTCCTGGTCTCTTCTGGCAGTAACTTCCACAGTGAGTGCTCTGATTCTGAGAATAGTTTGCACAGGAAACAAGCCAGGAGTCTCTTCTACTATTCTGCGTGGTATATGGCAAAGAATGGTGTGTTTTGCTTTTTAAAAGGTTGACTTTTCCAATCTATCAGATGGTTTTGTAGGTGGAGAATTTTAACTCTGTTCTGATTAGACCAAACTGCAAGTGAAGTTCACAGAGGAAAACTACATATTTGTTTGGCCATTCTATTGTCCATGAAAAGCACTGCCAGTGACTTCAGAATAACCACAGAAATCCACTGGAGCACTGGATAGCTGACAGTGGTGAAGTATATCCTTAAGTTCGTTCTTACTATATTTTTTAGTTATGCAAAGCTATTTTTCTTATCTGAGATACAAAACTGAATTTCATTAAATTACACAGTTGCTAAAAACAGAATTTACCTGGGCTCAAGTGCCCTAGATCCTGCATTATGTGACATCACCAACGTAGTGAGAGCGCTGAAGGCTGGACTCTTACTTTACAACCCGAATAAGTACTCAAAACAGAGCAGAATGTTACATGACCTATAAAAACCAGTAACAGCACATTCGAAAAGAGTTCTTCCTGCTCCCTTTTTTGACTTTCGACGGGGGACTCAGGACATTTCACTGAGTTATCACAGACAGGGTCACCTTCTATGGTATATGGTGTGAGTCTATTGCCTCCAGAGTGGAAAGGTTTATAATAACAAAAGCTCATGGAAAGTGAAAGCAGCAGTTTGCTGGCTCTTGCTGCCAACCTGCAGAAATCTTTCTTCTTACACAACTGTGATGGGTGTTGACAGCCTTTGCAAAGAGCAGCAAAGAGATCTTCAGTGTAAATGTAAGCTCCAGCATAAATGCAGTCTGAGCCATCTTAGTGTTTTTGGTCTATGGTTAGTCAAACAACTGTGTTTGTTTTATTTGGTAAAATTAGCAGTGCATGGGCTTGGAGAAGAAGAACCGGTTTGCATCTTCAGAACAAATCTGAAGAAAAAACTACTGGATCTGCCTGAAAACTTCTACCAGTCACAGCAGAAAACAGATTTATAAGAACAATCTTGACTACTCAACCCACCAAGTCACTTACAGAAATCCATACCCCAATTTTTGCTGTATTTCTTAGAGTTAAATCACATGAAGCACAGTTTGTGAAAATCACATCTGTATGTATGGATGTGGTGTAACACCTGGTGACTAAGAAATTATTCAGTGCACTAACTAAATTTAAGAACCAAAAACTTAAAACTTTTGATATTAAATTGAGTGATTTGTTTTCATAATTTTGCTCAAATACACTACATCAGTAGACATCAAGTTCTGATAATACTATTCAGTATTGTCACTAAACTATTTTGAATGCTTCCTTTTTCCATAACCCCCAAAAGCATCAGTAGCTTTTTGGGAAGACAGGGACTGAGATAATTTCTACATTTGAATCAAATATCAAAATAAACAATTCCTTCCATTGTACAATATTAAATACAGAGAGGTTTTTCTGCTTCATTTACATGAACTGTGCATGAGTTCTGCTGAGAAATCCTGGATTCCAACAGTGACTCCCTCAGCAGCAGCTGAGCCTCTCAACCTCAAGCTCAAAATACTAAACTTCTTGCAAACTTAGTAACCATCATTCATTCCTCTGTAAAATTCTACCTTCCTGCCTCTCATGTCCACAGCCCTATATATTATCCAGGCAGAGGTAAAACTTCCAACACTGTTCAATGGATCAGCGGGACTGAGAAAGCCAAGAGCCTGGCTGCAGAGCAGCGTACGTAATCTGTGTATGCAACCATTATTGTGGAAAAGGCAATAATCCTGTTTGAATTCTGCAACTCTAATAATCTTGGTTTTTCTCCCTTGATATTTCAGATTTATCCAACATCCTTCTCTGCAATTTAGCTCTTTATTTAGCTCACAAAGTAGGCATTATCCTAAGTAGTTGGAGTATTCATCTTTTGGCGTCAGTGCCAGTTACCCCGGCAACAAACCTTTGAAGGGAAACCTTGTTTTCATCTGGTAACTCAAAATAAGATGAAAGGGTCAACTGCAAAGCAACTGCAAAAAGGCAGCTCTTAAGCCTGAAAATAAAGAGTCTGCTTTCACTTGCAGAATTCAAATGTCATGAAGAGATTTTTTTTTTTTTTTAAATTTACTATGTCACATGACTGGAAAAAAAACCTTAAAAGTAGCATGCCAGTTGCGCACTTAAAAAACAGATGCAAGATCATTGCATTTCAAGAAGCGCATCCACTCGGGAGAAGCCTCAAGAACGTAGATGACTGAATTTAAATAAGAAACCACACAGTCTAATTACAGAAGATAGAAACAATTACATACCTTTTAAGACTACTGTGTCTGAGACACATTTATCTATGAACACACACCAGTGGTGTAGCTCACCCTTCCCCTGCACTGAGACCTATGTGTGCTATAATTGCTAAGTCTGGACAAAGTGGTCACCATAAACACTGAATTAAAACGGGTCCTATGGCAAATGAAAAAAGTAAAACAATTAATATAGGAGTTATCTGAGACTTGGCCTGTTGACTTACAGAGCTGGAGTGCTTTCTGCAGAAATGACATGTGAGTCTCCACAAAGACATGAAAGTAGAACAGACTTTGACTATCTTCTGCCAAGGCTAGAAGTAAGACCTTAGCTTGGTTTGGATCATCTGAAGCAAAATCTCCCAGGATCAGGACAGAAAACTCATGCCTCCTCTAGTGACAGTGGATTCAGTATAATTAAGATTTGTCATCTGTTATGAACCTTGCAACCTTGAAAATGTTTCCAAGGCAGAATGAGCTTAGAGCATGGCAGTGGTAGAATCAGCTCTAGATGACAGCAGCACACGGCATGGGATTCATCTGACAAAAGGCAGATACTGCCTACCATGTCACCTATCCTGTAAAAACAGTGCAGAAAAGCTGATAATTTTAGAAGGAAGTTCATCTCATTAGAAACTGAAGGTCTAAATCAGTCCAGATGAACTGCATTCTAATACCTATTTTTCCCTGCTGGCTATTTAAGGGAACATGGGATACTTGCCTTCCACGAGATATCCACAGCATGGTCTCTAATGCCAGAGGACATAACGCCCACTTCAAAGCCAGAGTAAGCATGGGTTCACATCAGGAAACAGAAAGCCTCTATTTCTTCTGAAATTCTCTTGAAATATAAGCTGAAAGCCCAAATGGATATTATTCTTTTAACTGACTTACAAGGTTCATATAAATACATTCCTGATCCTTTATATATGGGACATGGGAATTTCAAAACAAGACAACTCCAGAAATGTCATTTACATTCATTCTCATTTCTGTATACTTCACATATACCTAATCATGAAAACATGGAAAACAACTGAAGATAAGTGACAGACCCATAATTTTGCTTTGGCCTTGTTTTTTTTCTGGGAGCAGTTAGGTTGAAAGACAGGAGCTTCTTACTAATAGTTATCAAAAGTACACATAAAAATATAATATAATCTAAAATTTGCTTTGTCTCGAGAAAATAACTTTAGTCAGCGAGCAGCACTGCAATTACTGACCAAGCATGCATAGGTCAACATTGCTCAGCAGAAATATTAACTGATATTTTTTATTTTAATTTTCATTTATAAGAATAGAATCAGCACATGCAGGTATTTGTTTCACAAGTCTTAGAATAACGCACACACAATATTTAACATTTTGCCATAACCTTTTTCTACTGAAATTAATCAACTGATACTGATTTCAACGAAAAAAAGAGGACTAGTTCATGTTTGCAATACCATCTACCGTGTATTATTGCTTCCATAAGCAAATAATGGAGGACGTGATGCTTTTATTTTCATTGCTTGGATTTCTTCTCTCTGAAGTGCATTAGGATAAAATTAGTAAGCTATATTTCTACCCACTTGTGATTAGCAATAAATACTCACTCTTGTAGCCTAGTGCACTTTTCCCTTGTGAAATCTAATCAACACCCACTTTTAAAAATTCAGATATGTAGATACATATTTCTTCTTCTTATGTAGAAAAAGAACAAGGAAAGATAATAAAATGCTATATAATAACAAATAGGTCTCTAGGGTAGGGGAAAAAAATTACTGAAGTAGGGATGTCTACACAATCATGAAGTGAAAACATTTACTATTTCTCATGGTTCAGAAATTAGGGCTATCGAGGGGAAGTATGCAGTGAAATACGCTTTGGCTCCACTAAGCACAACAAAAAGAATTCAGCTTTCAGTTTAGAAAGCCCTGAACCTTTCCTTATCATAATCTGAGATGGTTACTGGGGGAGACTTCAAAGAGGATGTTGGCTCCTTCACTCTTTCTCTAAGAATCCATTATTGGCTTGTCCCGGAAGACTGTAAATAGGGGCAAATAAGGGTAGCTAAAACCCTAAGCTGACTCCATAAGGCTATTTCATGAAAAGAATGATGAGTGGTGTTTTTTACTTAATATTGTAAATTTCTATTTTTAACTGTGAAGAGTCTTCCTCTATAATATTATTCTTCTAAGGTTTTTTTCCTAATCAGAAGCAAATCTGTGCTCCTGATTTACCATCCAACTGACTTTTGGTGAATACTCATTTATTTGCTCCAATTGACTGGGACATTTGATTTGCCTATGTGACAGACAAATGTATGGAATAGATAAGTCCATTTCTGTAAATTTGATCACAAGTCCCTGATGAGACTCCAAACTAACACTTACTATAGTGTTACATACTATTGAAACTATATCTCGTAAAACTTAAAAAAATCCTGGTGTAGCCAGTAAAGAACTTCTGCTACAGGTGTCACTATAAAATCACTGGTGCAAGGACCAACGTCTTTACACCACATCTCTGGTAGTAAAACTGCACTCTGGAGCAGTATTATCAGAATCTGGGTGGATGGACATCGAGTGAGTCTGTGACTAGGCAGAGAAAGAAACTGATTACAGATTACCTTAGAAACAGTGCCAGAGATGCACAGAAGACACATTTATGAATACAATTTCTGGACTTCTATTAATATGAACAGGTAAGCCTAAGGCAAACTTTTTCCAGTTTGAACTGCTGAATTGAAGGTATATTCAGTTCCCATTGGGCAGATATTTCTTTTTTATGCAAACATTTCCCACTTTGACCTGCTTCTTCGAAAGTTTGTTTTAGACTACAGAACAGCTTCCTTCATATTATTCCTTTAAACTCAAGATTCTGACAGTGCTACCCCTGCTAGGAAAGCAGTTTATTGGAAAATAGCCTAGACTTGATTCAATGTGGTCTCCCTTTCTCATGATATTAACTCATACCCATGGACACAAATCAATCTGTGTAAAAAGGGGAAATAATTCTGTTTACTCTCTCTCTTGGTCTAAGTCAAATTGCACAGGAGGGGAAGTAAGCACTTTTGTCTTTTGTTGCGATTTACATTTTATCAAGAGTCTCATGCTCAGTCAAAAAAAAAAAGCTGGAAAGATCTGAACTTATCCAAAAGCAAAACTAATTTTGCTTGTGATGCCTCTGAAACAACTACTTTTCAGGAAAGGCAGTTATAGAAGAGTTTTAATATCCCATTAAATGCTCTTCTTTTTAATATAAATGTTTTCCTTGTTGTTATAATGAAAGTAATAAAGGTAATAAAACATTTGTGGATCAATTTAAAAAACTAAATTTATTAATTCAAAACATTATTCATCTGAATTATTAAGAAATCTCTTTTTAAATTTATTAAAATATTTTCTTCAAAATTTGCTCTTTCATTTGATTTTCTAATAAAAGGTCTATTATCTTGATTATTACCTACTAAAACCTGTTGGGTTCCAATTAGCTACAACTTTTTGGCACTAGTTGTTGCTAACCAGAAGGCTACATAGGTTATATATATTTGCACACAAAGAGATACTAGATATAAATGAAAACATATTTACATAGCTTTGTATCAGAAAATTTATTAATTTGATGACATTTTGCTTTCTAATTTACGAAGCAGTGAAACTAATTTGTATCAAACTGCATTCAGATGGAAATTAGAGTCACAAAATGTAGAAAATAATGTTCTAAAAATAGTCACGTACATTTATTGGGCTTCTGGATTCATACACAAACAGTCTCCTCCCTCCCCACCATTATCCCCAGTTTAGGAAAATTATTTACAAATCCAAAGAAAGCTGTATTTTCAGCTCAACAAGCTAAAACTCCTGATGATCACATATTTAAGGAATTTAAGACTAAGAAAGCCTTATTTTATATGTAAAAATTAGGCAGAATGCAACTGCATTTCAATTCCAAATGAATCTCTTTCGTTATTGAACTGAACAAGCTGAGAATACTATTTCTTCACTCACAGAACATACTAGGGACTACTACAGAGAGGTTAAGCCAGAAATTTTCACATTTGGTGGTATATCAAACACGATGGCTATAAAATTTGTAGCACTTAGAAATTTCTGAAATAAAATATAAGTAGTACATAACAGTAAATATTGAAAGCTATGTTGCATTTTTAAATAGAAAGTACAAGTTCAAAGAAAAAACCAACTTGCTTGAATAAAGTAGGCAAAACTGGCTCAAATTGTTATACACCACAACACGCATAAACACATTATATTCACCTCCTGAAAAAGATGGGGGTGTGATATGAATCCTACCACTTCCTAGCTTTCCAGCATTGTACTGGTCAGTATAGTATTTTATTTTCAACATGAAAGAAGCCATAAAACAGTTCCTCTGTAGCTGCTGTTGTCAGGAATCACCTCCTTTTTAAAAGAATCCTAAACCAAAAGTGGGCAAATTTAGTCACAACAGCCAAACACTGTGTGGGACTGCAGCTTCTGTACATAGTCCCGAGCCACATGAGACCTGGTCGTTCTATATTTGCCTCACTTCTCATTTCATCATCTTCTTCTGTTCCCAGCAGCAGAGTTGTTTTCTGGAAGAAGACCTCACTGGTTTCTGACAATCCTGTATTTCAGTGAGAGCCAAATACACATTCAGGATCAACCACAGGAAAAAAAAAAAAAAAGACTGATTCCTCCCAGAACCAGGGTGGTATCAAAACAGTTTATGAAAACAAGCACAAAATTCTTCCAGTCTACACATAAGGAACTCTACTGTGCATAGAAAGAAATGTGCTAACCAGATAATAAATTGAGCTCAATTTGCCATGAATAAGCAATCACTTTTTTTTCCCCTGAAGTTTGTTTAAATGCTACAAAGTCCTAATTTCATAATAAATTTACGTTTACTGCAAAATGGAAATCTCTTGGCACAGATCTGTTAATAGGTACTTCTATTAATGTACTGGCGTCATGTTAAGAGGCTACTAGACAGTGGGGATAAGCCTTAGCTCCCTTTGCATCTATGACTCTGAATCTATCAGCTCTTCCTGAAATAGAATTTGGGCAAACTATTTTCCTTTTGTACTTCATTAAGTCCAGCTTTGTGTCTAGCATTGTATTTTCTCCCATCTAATTTTGTCTAAGACCATTTTTGCAAAACACCTTACTTCTGCAACCCATAGACTAACATTTTTTAAAATTTATATTATCAGAACAGTAAATAATATTTCACTAAATTTTCTTTCTAGGATGAGGAGTCCTCATTCCTGACCCAATCTCAATTCAGTTGGAAAGAAGTAAGGAAGCAGAGTCCTACAATGCCATGAAACACTAATGACGGCTGAAGCACTGTTTCCAACATGATGCTTCATCCTCATGTAGACAATATGTAAAAGGAGTTAATTCTTAACCATGCCAAAGCATGATAAGGATGTGCATACAGCCACTCACATCTTCAAACCAGAGCATCACCTCCCCATGCAGACTGAAGGTCTCAGGGGTCCTGCTTCTGTCTGCTTCTCTGTAAGCTATGATACCAAGAAAATATTCATCTTTTTGCTCCACAGACTCCAACTATAATCTCACAAAATGTCTTTTTTCCATAAACAAAGCCAAAAATAACTTCTTAGTCATTTGATTATGAACAGAATAGCTTTTTATCAAAGCACTTCACTGCTGACAGATATGGCAGTAATTATCACCCTCCCCAAATATGTAACATAGAAGGACATATAGTCCTTATCCAGATAAGGGGAACCACACTGCTTGCTCAATTCTCAACTAGTTTTATAAGTCTGATCTAATACAATCATAACAATTACATTTAGACAATATGATTAATAAGACATAACCAGGAATACCATACAGATACCGAACAAACCCTCCCACAATTCATTACACTAGGAAGCAAGGGTTTGGGGGTTATGCTGATTATTGAAGGCAGGGAGCCACACTGAACAGACGTATCAAATGGCAAATAACCTCACTGCAGTCAAATGCTGGCAGCAGTAACCCCACCAGCACCCGCGGAAAGGGCAACAAATCCTCAGCCCTCCGGGCCACAGTTCAGAGCCAAACTGCTTGCAACCACCTCAAACTATTTAACTGTGACACTCAGACTTACCTCAAATCTCACACTGATGATAAAATACTGGTTATGTGAGTCTGCTGTGTTAGCACAAAGAAACTGCCTTATTAAAAACCTCATGTTCAGTAAGATTGATTTCAGATAAACATAGCTGTCTGTGTTGCTGGGAAATGGGAGGAAGTGAAATACTATCATATTTTCTATTATTACAGGCACATATCACATAGCACAACAGGACCCAATTAGCATTAGTATGGCATTAGTATGACATTAATGATTATTAATGCCAATTTGTTTGGACAAAACTGGATCTCTCGCAAGGATTTGATCCATTTATTAATGCCCATTTTTCAGGATATCTTCCAGAAGCAGAGCAAAGTGCTTTTGTCATTTCAAACATTAAAAAGGCATGTACATTATATTTTGTTCTGGGCTGGTAAGTTAATTGAAATTATGTCACAAGCAATCAGACCACAAAACCAGGATGCTCACTATGAAAGTGGCCTAGAATAAAGGGAGCAAAAAAAGATACTTCACAATTTGAAATAATAAGCTGGAGCATATTTCATACACAGCGTCAGTTTCACTCTCTGATTTCAGTCAGTGACTATCTCTTTTGGGCTAAACTGGAAAAAATATTTTTGGTTCTTTGCTCAAAGACAGTTATTTCCAAGATGAATACAATAAACACCCCAACACTTTCTGTTTGTGGACGCATAGAAGGTATAAATACCTAGGACAGTACAGGACTCAATTTTTAAAATGAGAATACGATGGTAAGTTTCCCATCCGTGCAATGCTCTATAGCAAGAACACTCAGAAAGGATATTGGATGCTAAGCCTGAGCTTCCCCAAAGTCAGGGTAAACGCCCTAGCTGTCAGAAGAGGCAAAAGTATCATAGAGTCATAGAATAGCTTGGTTGTAAGGGACCTTTAAAGGTCCCCCCAAAAGGTCCCCCACAATAAACAGGGATGGGTTGCTCGGAGTGTCTCCAACCTGACCTTGAATGTTTCCAGAGATGGGGCATCTACCACTTCTCTGTGCAAACTGTTCCAGTGTTTCACCACTTTCTTAATAAAAAAAATATTCCTTATATCTAGTGTGAAACTGTTCTTTAGTTTAAAACCATTACTTCTTGTCCTATCACAACAGACCCTACTAAAAATCATTTGGAGCAGCTCCATATTACACAAAATACTTAAAAAATTTTCTAAGAAACATATCAGTAGATCTTCTCAAGACGCAGAACATGATAGCTCCCACAAAGCATAATAATATGTCCAGAATATAAAGGTAGATATATAATAGGAGAGATGGGCATCCTCCCCTAAAATGCTTTGTAAACTTGTAGATTGAAATTCATTTCAGGAAAATAAAAGGATAGGAGAGTGACTGACCAAAGATACAACCTTTTTTTCTTAGTGACTTTCTGAATCTAAAGCCAACTGCCCTGTATGACAAAACAGGTCACCAAATCTAGTCATTATAAGCCAGTATTTATGATGCTATGGTTAGAGACTTATTAAACTTTGAACATCTGGAAACATCACAGGGTGTTTAATAAATATATACATACACAATGGAAGTATTATAGGTAAGACCTGAAAAAAACGTAAAAGCAAACTAATATATCAAAAGTATGTAGAAATCATAATTATTTCACAGAATTAAAAAAAGAAATCAACATTTAACCAGTGACAATCATATCTTGAAGTTTCTGCTGAAAATATGGGAACCACGTCTGTTTGCAGTTACACCATTTTAAGCAGAGGTGCTGTTTTGCAAAGTGAAACTTGAAGCACGAAGTTAGAGGTATAAAACTCAAGCCTTTTGGTATGTGGCCATGGTGCATGTGGCTTTAGCATGTCCTCTAACTAGAGGGTTTTTTTGTTTATGCGATGGTAATTCCTTAAAATAAGTAAAATAAAAGATTATCATCAACACAGTCTTTGTTACTTCACTGCCTATTGTGTGTTCTTTTTTTCACCTTTTTCTCCCTGTCTCAAGTGAAAAAAGGGGGAACAGACAAATTAAAAAAAATAGTTGCTGCTTGCTTGCAGAGAAGTGTGTACTCCAGATTGGACAGTGAACTCAGAGTTGTTTTGATTTTAATACTTAATTCATTAGTAATGGAAAAACTTCACATCATAGTAAAGGAATAATCTGGTGAATTTCTCAATTTGTAGGACATTGTTTTTGGTAATTTGCCAAGCAGAGCGGGAGATTTATTACACGGAGTATGCCAAAATGGCAAAAGGCTTTTCACGCTGCAGGGCCACAAAGCAATTGTTTTACGAGACTGAATTTACTGGTTCTTATGCTTTATGGCCCTATATTGCTGGGCAAAAAACCTTAAGTTGGCTTTAGGTTCTCTATTGCATCTCAACAGCCTGAGCAACGGCTGGGATGTTTCATTTGATTCTTCGAGCCACCAAATCACGTCTGAATAAATGTCCTGATGCTTTTGTCAACCAGATGGCCAGAGGTTCAGCATGAACTTTTGCTATCACTGTTCTGTCACTTTTCTATGAAGAAAAACTAAAATATTTCTCCTTGAAGGTGATTAGTTTAATTGTCTTTGTGTATAGTACAGGTGATGTATCCATATTTACTTTTATACAAAGTTTATTTTTAAAATTCAGATATTTGCTGCAAAATATAAGTATTTGTCATAAAAGACAGTTCTTTTTATTTCAACTTCAAATTTCTCCTTGTAATTGTAAACAGGATAAAACACATTCCATATCTATTTATATCTATATATAAATAGATATAATTTATTTATGTATTTATTTATTTTCTTTTGAAGCTCCACCATAAGTAGGTTAGGTCTAATTTGTTGATTGTTACATTTGTGTAATTGAAGAAAAATTCCAGTTCTAAAAATATCTGATATACCATCTAATGATATCAGGAAAACACACAGTTTGTAGTTGTCAGTGGGACATATCTGACACTGATGGGAAAAAGATATAACCAAAATTTGTTTCATAAACATAGGAATATACCTACAGTGACATAGCTCTAGTCTCACTCCTAAGTTGACAAGATCATAGTTATTTTTCCTAGTTCTTGTACAGTAGTCTCTGATGCCTCTTTTTTTCAGTTAAGAAAAAAATGTACATGCTCAGATACAGAAAACAAACTTGAAGCCCAGACTGTTGTCATGGTTACTTTCAGACATCCTGGTATATAAAATATCTTACAGGTAATTTTGGTTTTTGTTTTAAAAAATTATTGATTTGTTTACAAAGTTAGAATTCTTTACTACTGCACGTGTATGTGGCAATACATCCATAATTTAGTGGTTAGTGTTTTTCCAAGTAATTTAGTTTTAATGGTCCCTGTACAGTGAAAATGTGGTTTTCCAGAGCACTTTCAACCAAGATACAGCGCAGTGCTTTGTCTTGATAAATTGGACAACCCAGCCATAGCATATCACCTTCCAACTGTGGCTTCTGAGATGAATTATATGTTCCTTTTACTCCAATGTTTTAGCTAAGGGCTGTTTTATTTATTTATTCTGGATACACTTCCTTATGCCATTGTAGTTAAGCACTTGCCAGCAATTTTATTTTTAGACTGTTCACTTTGGTGGTAAAAACTGAGAAATAGCAATATTTCACACTGAAATTTCAATTTGTATTGTTTAAAAATGATGTTTCTTTTCTGAAAACATCTACCCTTTGAACTTGCATAAGAATAAGAACCATAAGAATATGACCTAGAATTTACATGTGTAAACAGGAGTTGGTAAAAGATATTCATAAAATTCCCAGCAGCACACAAAACTGGTTATTTTAAATAATGTTTGTGTACTCCAGCTCAGCAACTGATGGGAAGCAATACAAATTTTTACAAACACAGTTAACCTCAAATTTTACAAGCATGTTAATGTTCTAGCAGTTTAAGTATGCTACTGAAAATGTGAGCTGACTGCAAGCATGACATTTCTTTGGGGTGGCTTTGTTCAACATGTTCTTGGCTAATTTTAACACAGGATCTTAATTTTGGCATGATTAAAATTCATGATGGGCATATCTTAATAGAGGATCAAATATTTTAGGGAACTATTGTAGTATAAAACTAGCCATAAAGGTAGGCAATGATGTTAATGCCTGTTATACAGGAGTTACATTTCTGTGTGAACAGCAGCAACAATAAGAAAAACCTTAACCTGTGTCTATGGAGGAGGAAAGTTCCCTGAGTGTACATCTGGGTACCAGTTTAACCCAGCTGCTTTCTCTTGAAAATGTTCAAGTTCACTCACATATTCACAATGGGTCTCTTTAATAAAATGTGCATTTAGGAAGCACCTTTCTAGAGATCAAGGGAAGGAAGAGAATAAAATAAAAAAAAAAAAGGATTGATGAGAAATGTGAGGGAAAATGAGATTCAAGTCAGCAGGCAGCTAGAAAGGAGGTAATTTGAATTATTACCCATTACCTGATATACTGCAAACACAGACATGGTAACCCAAATTGCTCCCAACTCTGCACTCTCATACTCTCTTGGCAAGAGTACATGGCAAAATGAGGAAAAGGATAAAAGCAGAGACATATTAAAGCAATTGAGAAGGCTTCCCTCTCCCTCAGTAACATAAGGATGAGAACAAGTGCAATTTACCACACTTTTATGTTTATTTTATGCATGGTAGAAAACACGGTTGCAGGGAGAAAACCTGCATCACCTTGTTCATAAGCAGATGGCTTTCCTTATATCACCTGTGTAACCAAGCAGACCTGGCAAATCTAATATTAATAGTAATTAAATTTAAGATATGCCTTTGCCAAAACTCCCATGAGCTTTCATGACATGAAGTAGTGTATTCTCTTCAGCAATTACTGATACTGCCTCTGGATCACCAAATCAGTATTTCCCTACAGTGCCACAGATCATTCTTCCAGTGAAAAAGGCAGTAAGGCCTCCTCTGCCAGCACTGAAATGTTTATTCTTCAGCCTCTTGCCAAGTCAGGTCAGGCCAGAAGAAGCCTCCTTATTGCTACTGCTGTGCTCTGGTGGCAAATAGAAATCAATCACCTTGAGCAGGGTCAGTCAGTCTGGACAGAAACAGCCATGTGAGCCTGGGAGCATCCAGGTTTTGCTAGAGGGAAAAACCCTTATTCAGTCTATTCCTGTAAATGAAGAGAAAAGCTACTTTATCTTAATTAGGGCACCATCTTATTTAGATGAGAACTAAGTAGGTACAATGTATGCTCATTGTTTTTAAATTATTTAAGTCATTGAATGATTGATATAATTTTGTTATGTTAATTTGTTTCAAGAGGGCCAGTATCATGCGTCATACATACCCAGGGGAGGAAAGGTAGGGGCTCAAAATCCAGCTAAATGAATCAGCCTGGACCCTGATATAGACTTGAGAATGGAAGGAAATGAAACATCTCATCCTAAGAAACATGAAGGAAAAAGCTGTCATTGCAGAGGAAGGGCAGCAGAGGGAAAGAAATCCAGCCAACCTCGTAACTCCACTGCACCATCAATTAATTAAGAAACTGAGCCAAGGTAGACATGTGCAAATTCCATTGGCATCATCTTTACCCTACCCAGACATAAAGGTCCATGGCCAGGTTAGCTCCTTTTATTTTGGTTATCTCCTGAAGGATCAGAAAAAAAAAATACCTTTAGTAATTAATTTCAGTGGGAGAACTCCAGGTGTGGACATCATTTCATAGCTGTCCTAGCTGTGAATCAAATACCTAGAGGCAATCTGTGCACAAGTTCTAGGCTATGGAAAGGCAGAAGGATCTTCACAAAAGGGGTGAGGGAAGAGATACCTTACTTGTACATCCCATTTGGCTCCTTTCCCAAAGGCCAGGTCTATCTACAATTGCAACCCCCTACTCTAAAGCAACTCTGACAGCTTCTTTCCCAGCTCCTTTCTTTTATTTCTGGTAGCTAAATGTAAAAAAACCCATCTCTTTCATTTTTTGTTTGCTGAGTGTGTTTCTTTAAGTATGCTGGAATGTTTTAATTTATCTTTTTCTAAATAATGCAGGTGAAAGGAAACATACGGTTAGGAAAAAAATCTCACTTAGTATGGCCCACATCTAGAAGACATGACTGAGAAGACATCCTTGAGATATGGATGCGGAACATCAGATAAATCTGAGATCAGGCAATGATACTGACTGAAACTATTGTTAGAAAAGAGAAAGAGTGCTCACAGGCCTCAAGTTTATGCTGCTTTGCAACCAAGCTATGTGTACAACAACACTCACATGAGTTCATCATTTCTGAATACAGAAACAGACACTGAAATGTTCAGGACTGTTCACACATTATCACAATTCACAGCCATCTCCTGTCCTGAAAATGTTTATGTCTTCCCCTCCTCCATATATCTTTGCTAAAATGAGGGAATGAAAATAAATAACTACAAAGGAAAGCACATAAAATATAATGTGATATTAAGCATCTTTATCATAGGTTTGCCGCATCATATTTATGAGAAGCGTTTTCCTCCAAAAAAACCCCACTCAGCCCACTAAGCTTTGCCGAAGTTTTCCCCATGCATCACACAGAAAGCCTAAGCTTTCAATCCATGCTTCCTAAGCTTTCATTTCATTACACACCTTTCAGCAAAGCTTTCCAAGTGGCACTGCAATTGTAGATGTTCTGTGTGAGCATGACATCAAAGATTTACCTTTCCTTTAGCAATAGCATTTATTTAGTTTTCCATATAACTTCACTTCTAAGGACTCCAGACTGTTTACCTTCACTGAACTGCCAAATATTAATCTTCTTCCTAAAACTAATTCCATAAACATCTTCAGAATTTGGAGCAAGACATATATGTATATTCATCAATTAAGAAGATAAAGATGAAGATGCATCTCAAGGATATAACAGTTCTTCAAGCAAACTTTGAGTAAGCTGAAAAATTCAAAGCTACAAATTTCAAATGACTAAAGTTCAGTTCTGCGAAGTCAAACTCACAAGAAGTATCCCTACTGTCACATTTTTCTGTAATTTAGAAAAATTTATTACATGAACTTGAGACTACAAGGATTGAGACATTAGCAATAAAAAGCCTTTTCTAAGAAAGCAAAAAAACCCATAATATAGTTCAAGTATTAAATTGAAACAACATAGCATGAACCTTTCATTCATGCTTTTTTTTCCTACACCATCAAATGTCTTCCAACTGATGATTAAAATATACCTTGAATAGAATATCTGTGCTAGTTCTTAGTATTAAGTACAATTTTTGAAACCAGGTGTGGATTCATGCTGAATAAAACCTTTTCCATGTGACTGCAGGATGTAATGCTCAATATTTGCTTTGCAAATAAAAATGTTAAACAATATCCTGAATTCTCACTGCTCCTCTCATGCTGCAGATGCAATCAATAGAAACTTGGGAGCACAGATGGTTAAATCTCTCTGCAAGTTGCAGGCAGTAATGTGCTGACTTTAACTCATCAGTCCCAAATGAAAATGCTAGACAAGTTCCACATATCCTTGTCTCCAGTGTTAAGTTTAAATTTTTTTCTTTTTTTGAAATGTCATCCTCAAAATGCCTGAGGTCTGTATTTTCTGGCTACCTACCTCTCTTTGCCTGTCATTTAGGGAGATGTGGTACAGCAAAATTGTGTTTTCAGTCCTGTTTCTACAGCCCGTGGAAACTTCACTTGCAAACAAAAGCACTGCTTACTCTCCAGCTGTAGAGCTGACTGAGAACCTAAATCTGTCAGCATTTGGTTTTGGTTTATTTTTAAATAACAAAAAGGGAAAAGAGCAGTGAAAGAATTAGGTCCTAATTTGGTGTACATGTAACAAGTGTAGAGGAACAACTTCACTAAAAGACCAAAAGAACACAAATGTACACTCGAGCCAGGACCTCAACATGCACTTTGTTTTAGAAGAAATATATGGCAAGGTGTATGAGAATCAGAATTACAACAGAGGTATAAACTCTATTAAAAAATGTCTACTAGCTGAACAAATGAGTCTTGTATAAAACGCAGAAGAAGCCTTAATTAAAATTTGCTTTAGGATGTGAAAGTATTAGGCAGATTTCTGTGAGTTCAGGGACATTTCTGTCCTTCAGAATTTTTTCCCTCAAGTTCTGAAATTATCTTCTAAACTAAAATACTCCTGTAAACTTCTGTGGTGAGAATCCATTCTACATTCTCTTCTCACCATGTCGTCAGTCTCATAAGAGCATGGCAAGCTGATAATACGAACTAGTCATTTACATTTTCTGACCATTTAGAAAGATCTCACCACCCAAAAAGAATTCCTAAATTTCCTAAAAGCTAGCTTGTGAAACAGGGAACACAATTCTGTGGGGGTTTAGATACAATTAAAGAAAGCTTTCACAAAGCCTGCACTAAGACTAATGTTACAAATCCACCCTGAAAACATAGAGAAACCAGCTGACGTATGTGCCTGCACAGCCCCACGCACAAACACAGAGTAAGATTTAAGTGACAATATAAACACAAACAACAAAAGAAAATTAGGATGTCTGGATTCTGAAACCAGAGATTTATCCTGATTTTATTTCCATGCCATAGAACATACTAGACAGGAAATCTCCCACACTAAGCAGCAAGGTAAACTGACAGAGCAGAATGCAAATAACACTTGCTTAACAGTTTATTTCCAAAACATGTAGGTAATAGCCTTTTAATTTTTTAAATTCATGTTGGTAATTTATAAAGTATATACAGCTTTTGAGCAGAGATCACCTCCAAAGCTTTAAGCAAGATATCAGACCTCTCAATTTGAAAAAGTTTAGCTCCACCCATACTGAAACCCATAATCCACTGATGTTTAAAATTCCTAATTATCAGATAGTAGTGGTACTTTTGTACTACTCACAGATCAGCATGTTGCCTTGTCATGATATGGCTCTCAGTTCAGTCTTTAATGACAAAAATCTTTCCAATACAGCTTGTTAAGCTAGAGAAGTAAACGATTTCATGGTACAACTTTAATCTAATGGGAAAGAAAAAATAATGACTGATTATATTGAACACCTAAATTTTAACCTAGACACAATCTATGTTAAAAATTCACAGTATCAATGAAGAAGGAAAACCTATACTGAATTTGAAGTGAACTTCAAATATGCATCCACCACTCACCCCTAAAACATTTGGAAGATTATCTATCAATCCAGAAAATATTGACTGTGACTTAAACCTGCTTAAATTCATTTGCTCTGATTTACACTAAATCAAAGCTAAAACAAGAGTAGAGAGCCCATTTCTCTGCTGGAAATGCTACTGGTAGCATTGATGTTCTTGGCTACTGGGGGACAGGTAAACTAGGTTAACTAAAAGTGATTTAAAAAGCACCTAGCTTTCTTTCATAACATTAACAGTTTCAAGAATCCTCATCAAAAATTTGATTTTTTTCCATTTGTTAACCTAAGCTTTCACCGCTGAAAGAATAAATATCTTGCTAATCTGACTATGATAATTTCTTTGTGTAGATGCAATCAAGCTGGAAAAAGTATAATAATCAAGAAACCCAAATTTTTTCACCATTACTTTGAGAGTATAGAAAAAAAGGGCAATTAAAAATATCTGTCTTTGGGTACATTGTATTAGCCTTTCTGTGCAGTATTATTGAAAGTTGTTTTCTAAAACAAGGTATTTTTTCTAACCTTACAAACTGTATTCACTGTGGCAAGTATTTATGTGACAGGTAATATTAATTTTTAATTAATGTCAGTTTTTAAATTCTACTGTAATTTGAATATGTCCTGTTATAGTCTTAAGCACCCCAGCACCCGAAAACCTTTTGTTATGGGACAAATGACATGATTAAGATTTGCATAATTCAGGCCCAATGTTTCTCCCAAGGGCATGAAATGTGTGTGCACTGTCATTTCTTTTCTTTTATAATATACAGCCTTTGCATGGAACTACATGTTTTTGGGTAAGGTGAAAGCCAGTGACTTGTTCCCAAGTTAGACAGTGCAAACACATCAATTTGCTGGATGCTTCTCATAGCTACATTGCAAATACTGGGAATTTTTCCTTTTATCTAACATGGCCTTGACTCACTTTTCCTGTTCAGATTTGCATGGCATCATCTGCTAACACAAAAGAGGAATAAATTGTCTCAGAGAGGAAAATTAAACTTGAGTTTAGCTGTGTTGGCACACCCAGACTACACTTGGAATACAGCTTTTAGTAACAGCTTTTAATAATTTGTACCTTTCTTTATTTTGGAAATACTTTGAAAGCCAATTATTGGGTGCCAACTTGCTGACTAGGTATAAATAGTGGGCTATGCAAGACCAAAAGGCTGAAGCCAAGAGTTTCAAGATGTAGGAAGACCAAGCTTAGGACAGGCACACCTACCACAGCCAATGCAGCCAACAACTACTCTCTGCATGGATGACACCTGCAGCTTCAACTATTTTCTAACACCCTAGCATGTCACATTTAATCAAAGACAGCTTTCTGAAGAAACACAAAGCACAGGAATGTCTGTTTTTAAATCCTCTGCCAATTTGCGCCATTTGATTCTTCAGAATAGGGTATCAAGTTCAAATTTAGCAGATACTAAACAAATCAGCAGGAGATTTCCTTCAAAGCTCATTTTATTTTTTGAGAAAGGGTTCAACATTGCTGAAAAAACGTGCTGGCAAAGGTATAGGACTGGCAGATGTACCTGCAGTACCACTAACATCCCCCTTAAATCAACAGTAGCTGCTTCCAATTATTGTTAAACAGCATTATATTTAACAAGCACCAGGGAAGTGCTAACCCAATCACAGAGCAAATGAGAGGAGGGGGGGACAATCAGTCACCATGGTCTTTGAATGTAGCTGTCTCTTCTTGGTGATGGACTGGCTGAGTTTTCCCGACCTTTATGCCGTTCTCTAGCAACACACTTTGCACACTTTGTCTGCTCATGATCAAAGAACTAGTTAAGTTATGCTACTGTCTTTCCAAGCAGTATAAATGGACTGTGAATCATGTTGCAACTCACAGCAGGTACCCATTTTAATGCAAGGTTTAAGCCCATTTTGTGCAAGGAGGAGCCCTCTGCTCCAGACCTCAGACTGAGGCTCATACCAGCTTTTCCTCAGCATGGGCTCTTTCACAGTGCTTGGAAAAATTTGCTGCCAGTCATCAAAATGGTGGTAAACATGTAGATTTCTATGAATCCAGGGTTACTTCCTCCATACCTACCTATGCTAAATGACCATCTCCAATTTCTTCTCTAGTGTTTAAATATTCCTGAAGCATACATCAGGGATTCAATGATAAAACACTGATAAAACCCATATAGTAGGTCTCAGCCATGCAAAGTTATAAAAGCCAGCATCAATGGCACAGATGGCACTAAAAATGCAAAAAATGCAAGCGCTGTCTACTGAAGCTAAGGAACCCTGAAAATAAGGTGGACAGAAAAAGATGACAGTCATTAAAGGAAAAAGAGATGCCCTTAGTGAACATAACAAAGGAAAGAAAACAGGGAGGCAGAAAAGCACCAATGTGCAGTGAAACTGGAGAAGATGTGAAGGAATTGAGACATGCCACGGAAAAAATACGGTATGTAAAAAAAAACAGGGTTGCAAATATGAATGAGTGTTGAAAAAATGGGTATAGACATTGTGGTCCCTGTTGAGAGAGCATAAAACTCAACACATGCTTTCTCGGCATGAAAACAGATACAGTGGTTTTGGTACAAGACTTAAACCAAATGCTCCAAAGTAGAAGCATGCCTAGAATACATAAAAATTTACACTATGGCAAAAAGTTGACTGTACTCAAAAAGGTCTGAAAAGTTACTAAGTGAATTGACTTTACTGTCTTCAGTAATGAACATTATCATAAAAAGCACCCAGGTAGGAAAAGTAGCAGGAAGAGATCCCATCAGCAAGCAAGGAATTTCAGGACCATCATGCTGCAGCATCCAGGGACTTTCTTTGATAAAGGAGTGAAATAAAATCATTCCAAAGCACACCATAAAAAAACCTCTAACTCAGCATAGCTATTTGCTAGTCGTCAATTCACTATTTTTTCTGAAGCCAGCATGTCTACCGATAGCACACATCTGCTGTCTCAAATAGCCACTGCTCTGGTACTTTATCTTCAACTGCTGTAAATGGAACAAATGTCATATTTTTAATCAAACTAATCTTCTTTTCCTTATTGTTTTTCCACATTAGACATGCTTAGAGCTTTGAGCCAGATCTCAGGTCAAATCTTTGAACGTTACCTACTAGAGACTCAAAGTCCCTCTCAACTGCTGAGGTTCTCTTGACTATTCTGAAATAAATTTTTTTATCAAGTTTGCCAAAGGGATAGAATAGCCAAGAGAAATAAAACTGAAAGTCTGTCATATATTCAATGTGAGCATATCTTGAAAAAAAAAAAAACAAAAAAACCAGTCCATCACAAAGCACAATTTTTCCTCTGACTTTACCTAACTTTATTTTTTGTTGATATACATATATGTATAAATTATTAACTGATTTTGTTTTAGTGGATCTTTTTGTATGTGAGAACTATGCCTCTGAGACATGTAAATTATATCCAAGCACTATGCAAGAGTCCATTTTCTTCTATTTACAACTTTTAAATCAAAACCTCCATAACCCCCACTGATGAACATGCTCCAAACTAGACTGTCTAAACAGTGGTTCTGGTTTGAGTATACACTTTTCAGATACTAAAAGCATAAGGATTGCAAGTATTTCAGCATACAAAATTTAGTTACAAAGTGTAGTTCAAACACACACACTCCTACTGACTGATTTACCTTGAGATGCTTGCAAGCAAATATTTTCTTCTATCTATGTCATAGATTAAAATCCAGACATCATTTCTTTCCCAATATTCCACAGCAATTATCCTTCACAAATGAGTGGAAATTGAAAGAGTTTCACCTTAAGGAAGTAAATTTTTGATCCTCCCACTAGAGCTCAGGTTCAGATTGCTCAACACTCCACCCTGTTGAGAGACCTCAGCTCTGTGGAGACGGGAATGACTTCTTTCCTCTTTTATGGAGTACAAATTATAGCTCTGGCCCTTGACTATTTCAATGGTGTCTTGCTGATACAGAGACTCCAAGGGAACCAACAGAGAACAATGTCCTGGGCCAGGGCACCACCAAACCCCTTCCTCAGTAGTGTGCATGTTGGTGCAACAAGCTTGCAAAAACCTAAAAGGAAGGTCCTTCACATAGCATAACTCAGAAATGCACACAAATTTATACACTAATTACACTTTGTGCCTTTCATTTTCAGCATGCATTGCAATTAAAACAATAACTTGTTTCAAATTTCTCACCACTTCTCTCTCTACAACACTACCAGCCTGGAGTATTTCTGTCCACGTTGTCTACAAAAGGAAACTGAACATGCAAATACAACTTACTCTAAAAATGTTAGGCATAAAATCATATTTTGGCATGTTAAGATAAGAATTCTCATCTCTCTCTAGTTTTCCAGCTCCCTTAAATCCTAGGTTTTTTATTCCAGGAAGAAAAAAACCCCAATGAATTCTGAGAAATAACTGACAGCTGCTCCACAATTCTTCACATTTATTTTCATCTTAAAATGCATTAAAAGTCCACAATATTAAAAACATTGGAAATTTCTAGAGTTAGAGGCATATTTTTTTTTAACTGACAATATAAATTATATTGGCATGTGTTTACAGTATTTAAAATATTTTAAATCAAACCAGAAAAATGCTCATTTTTTTACTTTACAGATGTAGATATAAATTAATTACATTTATTCACAATATATTTTCTAACAACTTACCACATTTCATCCAGATGACCATTCTTATACATTAACTCTTGCACTTCATTTCTTTAGGAAGAACCCTTATTGGTCTCATTTTTGCTGGCACTAGAACAGTTTTTACTGTCTAACTTGTGGAAAAGTGGCTTCATTCCCATTTCTAATTTCAGAGTGGGACTGACTATGACTGGGTTATGAACCCATATAATACAGAGAGCCAACAAAAACATAAATAGGAAAAAAGTTTTTATAAAGAATTTTATAATAATATCTTTTGGCATCTGCAATTTTGCTAGAATGTTTACAACTCTACAAGTCTTAGAAACCTAAAGGGGCCACTTCTTTAACTTCTTGCACTTTTATTGCTGATAAAAGATATGGCATTTACTTAAGTCCTTTAGAAACTGTTCTTGTCCTTCAAAAATCATCAGTATCTAGAAAAAAACCCTTGATTAAACAACGGATACTCTGTCAATTCATGTTCCTTAGAATCCCTAAAATGCTACAAACTGGCTCGTTAAAATGCCAGTATTCTCTTACAAAATTATGAGAATATGTAGAATAAAAAGGAATTCTAAGCATTTGTTCTTGGTTGGTTGTTTTTCTTCTTCATTTTAGACATGCAATGATGTTCTTTCCCTATAAAAGAAAAAAGTAATCCATAAAACCCAACCAAAATCAGTTCAAGCATCCTCTTTCCAAGAGTCTCCTTTCCATCCAAACCTTTCAGTGGCCTTTTTGTGAAGAAAATGGTATTCCAGATTTCATATAACTTTATTTCTTAACCTCTTTGTCTAGAGAAGAACTTTCAGCCATCCTGAGAAATAGTAACAAATGAAATGTTGTTAGGTTTTGGCTTGTTTGGGTTTGGGTTTGTTTTGTTTCTTGGTTTGGATATTTTTGGTTTTAATGTTTTGGGGTTTTTGTGTGTGTGTGTGATGTAGACACATGCCTCAAAACAGGCATGATCTAGTTTATTTGCCAGAGACAAACTTAAGCCATTGAATAGGTGACATTGAGACAAAGAACCCTGGAGAGGGCTGTGCCTTACTGTGCAACCAATTTCCACAGCATTTAGCACATGTAGATGGAATGGCATTCAAATGCATAGGGTGACACGCAGCAAAACTATTGCTGCTTTTTGAATTTCAGGTATGTGAATTATGCCAACCAAGTCTTGCATTTAAATTACCTGCCAAGTTTAGAATTGAATGAGTTTATGTATATACAGAGTCTATGCTCACATACATTCAGTCTCTCCATTCCTGCTAGTCAGCTAGACTGTGTACCTAACATCAAGCATGTTGCTTCCAAGGCATTTGGTCATTCTAGATTATTGATATGTGCTTCTTGTTTTAGACCAGTAATTTTAATCTCATCCATTGCTTTTGTATGTACTTTTGTAAAGTTGTCACTAGGTAACAAAGAGTTTATTTTTTCCTCTACTGTAGCTAAACTGGGGTGGGGGAGGGAAACATAAAAGTATTTCTCAGTTACAGCTACAAATCAGCAGTAAAAAATAAAGAGACTTTAAAATCATCATTCTCCTGAACGCCATGAAATGAAAAACAAAGCCACTTTGGTTGGAACCTTTTTTGTTACCAATACATCATTTTTCCTTGCCTCCAACATTGTGAATGAGATTATGCTAATTAACATGTACAGCCTTGATGAAAATTTAATTGTGAGATACGACTACATGTCCTTCTGCTGAAGCAGGATATTGCATTTTCTATGTAGTGTAGATAGCAAAGTCACTCTAAACCACTTGATACTAAAGCATGCTGATTTAAAACTGAAATAATTTACTCCAAGGAAAATTTATTCAGCAGAGTTCAACCACTACCAACTAAACTTATTCTACAGAACAGTTACCCAAGGAAAAGTCTCCATTCAAGACTAATAAAGGCTAATTTTCCAAATCAATAAAGTAAGATACTATTCAGTAATAAAAAAAGTGGAATGCTTATGCTTTTCCAGGGAAGACAAAAGGGCAGAAAAGAAAAATGTGAAAATGTTCTTTTATTATACAAAACAGTGATTATAATTAGGGTTTTTTTCTGTTTTCCACAGTCTCAAGTATTTTTTCCGTCTAATTTAATGCACTTCCCACAGCATGGTTGTATCAGCTCCCTAAGGGATAAGAGTATTTCTGGATGTTTCTGAAGGTGCAAAGCTCCTTTTCCATACGGCTTCTCCCTCCATCCCATTCACCTGGCCTGATCCAAGTGTGTCCTGTACTCTGCTTTCTTGGCAGCCCCTCTATGTTTATCCAGTCCTTACAGTCCTGTGGGCATCCAGTTTATTTAGAGTTTTCTTTGAACATCAGTTCCAAATGCTGGCAACTATGGAGGAAGCACTATCATTGCTTAACATCAACATCTCTCCAGACTGAGAGAAAAAGGGTTTGATTTTCATTAATCATATTAATTTTATTAATTATATTTTCATTAATTCATATTAATCTCCTTTTTGGCCCACAGGGATAAAGCAACAGGCATGGGGGTACTTAACATTAACCTTTCCAGGAAAACTCTCATTCAACAGGAATGCTGCTCTTGTTCATAGCTGAAAGACCCTGGGTGAAACCCAAGTGGCAAACCAATTTTAACATGTTGTGATTTGTATTTTATTTAGGTTAGCCTTTGAGAGAGAGGACTCATCTTTTCCTAGTGAAGCAGAATGCATGTTTATGGCACCAGAAAATCAGTGCTACTACTGCCATTTATTTAAGTCAGCTCTCCAAGGATGAACTAATTGTATTCTAAAACAAAATATGCCACATAGTCTAAAACTGATACTGTTTGCTTCTGGGAATATGGTTAGTTTAGTCCTCTTCAGTAACAGATGGGATAGCAGTCAGACTGAAGTCAGATTCTTACAGAAACAAGACCTCCGCAATCAGGTGGATTGTGTGTCCACTTTTCCACTCCAGCCTCCCTTCAAAGCAATTTGGCTTTTCAACCCAAAGCTGATTTTAGCTGATTCTGATCAGACTTGACAGAGGGGAGAACTGACTAAAAATTTTACCTTGACATACATATTTAATGAAAACAAATAACCTGGCAGGGAAAAGAAACTATGTGCAAATCCTGTGCCGAAGACAAGGTGCCATATGCAACACAGCTCTTGCTGTGCATAAGAAACACATGGAAGAGGAAACTGCAACATGCCACAGATGAATAAGAAGTGTTGGACTGAGCTCTGATCATCTTAAGGCACCAAAACAGAACACAGAAACATAATGCCACATTTTATTAATTTTGTCGTTTAAAGAGCTACCTGTTAGTTAAAATCATACTAATTCTCCGCTCATCCAGCATCTTTTGAATTTTTTAATTGCTATCTTTATGTGCAAGGAATAGGACTTAGAGAAGAGACTAAAGAATATTGTCTTGGAATCAGTCAATAAACATGAAGTAAGTTTGTGAGTGTCAAAACCTTTGCAAAATGTGAGGCAATAACTACTTTTCACTTGACATAGAGGTTGCAGCAGAAACATATGTTTGCCAAAGAGCAGACTCCCCACCACGCCTCTGTCCTGCCAAGCCCAGCAAGAGGGTTTGCTCTGCATTTGCCTGGCACTTCCAGGAACTTCAGGGACATCAACAACTCACTTCCACCAAATTTCAATATGTTCTCTGTGCCTTACTTGTTACAAAGATTAACCTGTGCAGGCCACATTCCAGCCTAAAACCATAAATGGTGATACCTAGCAGTAGCTTCTAACCTTATCTCTAAAAAAAAAGTGTGACCTTGATTTGTTAGGTGTCATTGTTCCCCAATTCCCCTACATATGTAGAGAGTTTGGATCATTTGGAAGAGTCAGGAGGAGCAAGAGAAGAGTCATACTGCAGGGTATCAGCTACCTGGTTTTTATTTCCTCTGAAACCTTGGGTGGCAGGTTTTCAAGATGATCCGAGGAACTCCATAGCAGACCAAACACATAAACTATGGAAAAGGTCTGGATCAATCAGTTTCCAGCATGTTGCATATTTTTATTTCAAACAAAACATTTAGATGTTTATTTAAACTACAAGATATTCAAGATCTGGAGTGGACACAAAAATTCCCATAGAAATTAAAAAAAGAATAAATTTCAATTCTTAACTTTACAAGGAGAAATATGAAGTACAGAATCTTTCCTAAATTATTTAATTTTGAAAAAATCCATATGAATGTGGTAAGATCTCCAAAGCTCCAGCTACCAAACTCATGGATGTCTCTGCTCAGTGGGCTTCCCTCCAGCTTGCCTCAAGAGAGGTCCACTAAGGAAACACAGATAATAAATGGCAAATGGAAAGCACAGGAAACTGAGGAGAGGACAGACAGGTGTGCAGGAGTGCAGACAGCAGGACAGACATGTGGGCAGGAGTGCAAAACAAAGTGGTGCAGACGGTCATCAGCCCCATGCACCCCTTCCAGCCAGAACTGCAGGATGATTAAAAGGTTCCTGTGGCACTTCCTTGTGGCTTTCCTCTAGCAACAACTATCAACTGAGATCAGTAAGGTTGGGAATAACAGAAACTGCCAAGCACATCTACTATTTTCCCAGAACTCAATGATGAATGACAGGTGACTGGTATTTCACAGCATAGCATAAAAAAAGCCAAACACAAAACCACTGCAGTTTTTAGGTTATTTTCCTGATCTAAGAAATCCTCACTACCATTACAGCAGCATCTGCTAGAAAAACATAAATGCATATAAGGGCACATTTTCCTATGAATATTTTTTTTTTTTTTATCAAGAGCATAACTTCAAAAAGCTCCTTCATGCTTAAAACTGTGACTACTTCAAATGAATCATAAAAGTTAGTGGTTGTTGTACTGGCTTCTCAAGCTGTTATTTTATGCCTCAAGCCAAATTTAAAAGAAGCAACACCAGTGTGCAACATCAACTTGTCTTCGCTTACTGGTTTGCTTCATTTGCATTCTCTCAACAAGGAGTTGTGAAATGTTAAACAACCTGAAGAATATTTCTAACTTGCAGCAACTTTTCTTTAATTATCCTCTGTTAGTACCATAATAAAAAGGCTTCTTTATCATAAAAGTATTTCAGACACAGATAAAAATAAAAAAGTTAAAAATACTACTTCATACCACTAAAAACAAAAATACTACTACGCTCATTATTTATCTGTCCAAACATTTCATACATTCATATGAAGTCCACAAATGCTGCATTTGGTACCTGAATGGCTCACTTTGATTAGAGGTCTTTAAAAAAATATATCAAGGTAGAAAAATCATAAGCAAGTATGGAAGAAGAAATACATATGGAGTAATTCATCTTTCTTTAATGTGTGGTTGGGGGATAAAATGATAAAAGACACTTCTAAAACATTATTTAGATACACAAGACTTCAGGTGAAAGTAAACAAAAGCTGTAGGGTTTGCCTAGAGAGGTGGTAGATGCCCCACACCTGGAAACATTCAAGGGCAGGTTGGAGGGACTCTGAGCAGCCAGATCTAGTTGAAGATGCCTCTGCTCATTGCAGGAGGGTTGGACTAAATGATCTTCCAACCCAAAGTGTTCTATGATGCTGTGATTCTATATGGAAAACAAACATCTCCTTTTAGTTGGATTCTTCTGGAATGTCTGCATCTCCAGTGAGACAAAAGGAGAAGCCTGGAGCAGCTAGCATGACAACACTGCTGACGGCTCATTAAAGGTTTGCAAGAATTGATCATTCCACAGTGTAGAGCTATGTTTGCACTCATGAGGCATAAGGTCTGGGCCCTTGATAACTCCAAAGGCCAAAACAAGTCTCTTCATTGCATGTGCTGTGCAAGCCCATCTGGGCTGCTGGTTATTAAGCTCTGCCACAGGGCTCTGCTGCGTGGGCCTTTGGTCTCTTACAGCAGAAGCTCTGGAGAACACTAAGATCCAAACTGAAAGTATTACTAAGAACACAGGAGTCTGAGTGAGATAGGGTGAAAAACACGCTTATATGTATAACTTCCACAGTTTTAAAGCAGAGTGCTCTTGCATAGTAAGTTTCAGAAACCAGCCCAGACAGACTCATGAACTTTTTCACATAATTTTGCTTTTGTGGAGGGGTAGAAGTAGGTGATCCAAGGTTAAAGCTGGAAGTCAGCTGGCTAAACTCTATTAACATCTTCTAATGCTTTTAACTGATATTCAGCAATACTCACACCCTCTCTCTCCACCCTTTCTTTCAGCTCCTCAACTCTGCTTTGTACATGTAATACTGAACTGTGCTTCTTAGAGCACCAACCAGAGGGAAGAAGCTCATCTCAGAGAACAGTCTCCCTCTGTGAATTCCTCACGAAAAACGCAGCAAGAAATCTCTAGTGGGAGTCTCACCTCCTTTCCACATGTTGATCATCTGCAAAGAAAAGAGGGGAAACAGAAAAGAGAAAATGGCTGGTGGGGAATTTTTTGCAAATATTTCTCCTGAAAAAAACATACTGATTCACAAGCACCAAAACTTTCATGAAAGGAAATGATTGATTTTCTTTCTGCTTCCCATGAGTGTTGAGATGTCTGCAAAACACTTTGATATCAGGTAAGAAAGTCCTCTTAGTGAATTTAAGCTCAGTATATTAAAGTATGAAGGGGCTAACACCAAAGCATAGTATTTATCTAAGACATAGTTTTACATTTGATTTAGAAAACAGTGAACAACAACAATTTGCTGCAATTTAGGATAGAATTTTTTAAATCCCACATTTTCACAAGAGAAATAATATTCTCTACCAGCTCTGACTGCCAGTCACCCCTTCTACACCACGGTCTGGGGAGTTTTGGGTACGCCTATATTGCTAAACACAAGGTGGCCAGGAAGGTTGCACTGCACTGCTGGTCACTTCAGCTGTGCAGCCACTAGCTCTGTTTTGCTCCTTGTCTTCAGGGACAGTTTGCTCCCACTATCCCTCATTTTTTGGGGAAAAGGACACCAGATGGATGAAGTGGCCACAGAACTCGCTCACATGCTCCTTGACAGGTCATAAAATGCGTGATTTGAGCTTTGTGCTATAAAAAGCACCATTCTGATGGGCTGCTACATAAATTTCTTTTGGATACTTTGGACAAAAAAGCACAGGGAATATGCGTAAGGACTATCACTTCATGCCTGGAAGAGATCCATGGCCAAGTATAAGATGGGATAGATGCAGCCCATCAACTCTGGTGCAAGTTAGCCCTAAGTGATGTGGAAACAGGAAAGCCTGCATCATTTCACCTCAAGATCAGGAGCTGCTATGTTCAACAACCTGTTTGTACATACATACATATACACTTATGTATAAAAGCTCTAAGTCCACCTAAAGGTGAGTCTGCAACTTGTTGGAAGTGATTCACTTGCATTTAGAAGGAAGAATAACTAAGCATACTAAATAACATTAAATAACAGTAAAACATGCTCAAGCTGCACTGATTCACCTATCCAGTGTATGGCTGCTAGGTCAAAAGAAAAACATCACAAAAACGATGGGAAAGCTTAAAACACAGGAGAAATGCCAAAGTTTTGAAAACTACAGAGCAAGGGATAAATGTTCATTCACAACAATATTATTTTTTGAAAAAACTACAGTGTACGGGTTTTAGATTGATTTTTTTTTAATTATCTACTCAATTTTTAAAAATAAACCAAAAAATACCACAGCAATTTTCTCAAATTTTAGTTTTGGTTTTGTATTTCCACTCTTTGTGCCTCCAATGTCACTTCATTTTTCTTCTCTCGGAAATTCAAGATGTTGTCTATGTCCTTAACTGGAATTTTAGGGAATGTATTTACCATTCTTAGTCTACTTCATTGGATTATAAAATGCATTTTAAATAAAAGAAATTAAATAATCTAGTCTTAACTATTTAATACAATTTTGCAATATGTATATTTTTAATGGACATCTTTCAATGTTATAAAGTTTTACAGAAAAAAAAATCACATGCAAAGGATTTTTATTAGGGGGATAAACAAGACTAAAAAGACGCCATATTAAAAAAAAAAATAAAAATAAATGAAGATACCCAATAGGGAAAAATCCTAACTATTCATAAATTAGAAAACATAGTGAACCAAACCTGGCATTCACATCACTACAGACTTCAAGACTGACTACCCAGATTTGAAGTAAGTACCATAACAACAGCTAGTAGCTTGACAGCACCAAAAAGCAAGCTTGGTTTCCCAAACAGCCACCTTATTAGACGTTTATTGTTACCTTCCATGCTGGATCTACATAACTACTCCGAGGCTATACAGGACACTGACATTTACAGGAATGTCCATGACATATTTCAACATAAATGGAACAATTTTTTTTTCGAAAAATTTTTTAACCATCTCTTGCATTCCTGCATTTTGTGTGCCTGGAAAGTTGCACAAAACATGTTGCTTCAGGGCTGCACCTAATTTTATTGGGCATCCAGAAATAGGTGCATCTGACTCATAATTTCTGCATGCCTTGCCAACCAATCAAACGATAAGAAATGTAAACTATGCTGAAATTAAGCAATAAAACACTGCAAGCTGCAAGTTGTAACGTATTAGCATACACCACAGTGCAAGGAAGAAGGAACAACAGGAAACAGTTTCAAAGTTTATTTGTACCCAGCACTGCTGAGAGTATCATCACAACTGCAACTTTACACACCTTGAGTCTAAAGGACGAACTATTCCAAACTGAAGGTTAAAGAATTAAACATCAATGAGGGTAAGTGCACTAAAGCAGTAATATATTTAATTACCAAATGTTAACTATCACCTTTCTAAGCCTTTATAAATGCAAATTTTTTTTCATTTGATAATCATCCCTCTCTGTAGATAATCTTCCAGCCAGATTTAATTCCTTTAATGACTGACAAACACAGAACTGGTAGAAAACTAGACTTAACTCATGCTGAGACTTTGTCATTTACCTTAAGATAATATGGTGAGTTCAGGTACATTATTTTGCAGTGGTCCAGAACAGGTTGGCAACAGACCAGACAGATGAACACAAAAACCCCATGCTTGTCTGGGTGTGTTCACTCAGAAACATCTTGAAGACAGCAGGTGCAGCTGAGCTGTTTTATTTTACTCCTTCACAGTACTATGTGGGCCAAGCTGGGCCAAATATGGTCCCAGAGATTTCAAAAGAAAATGTATTTCATCATGGGAATGATAGGGTATTTGTTTTCATGCCTCAAGAGTTACATTACTAATTAGCAATTTACACAAAGTTGATAAACAATGTACAAAGCAAAACAGTAGATTAATCCTCAGATATTTTCTGCTTAAAAGCTAAAAATTAATCACAGTCATTACAGAATGGCCTGAGAACTACAAAGCAATTACAGTCATTGATAGCCACTGCATACATAGGCAACAATGACAGCAATTAAAGGAGAGACCATGCCAATATTGAGAACTTTCCATGAACAGCTGCTGTTCCATAGCACCATTATAACCTTGCTAATCCAGTGTAAGGTCATTTTCTAAATGGGAAGTGATAAGTGTTTAGTTTTAGTTGCAAGAAGTTCTTTTAGTTGAGAGCTATGTGTCAAGCAATGGGGCAAGAAATTCCAAGGAATGTGGCAAGTTAACATGAACAGCATTATATGAATGCAGATAGATTTTTACATTGATAATATAAAGAACAGTCCTAATCTATGCTCCTTATGGAGCAAACTCTGTTATTAAAAACTGTTTTGCACAAAGGCTGCAAACATAATACAAATAACATAAAATCAGCTCTCAAACTAAAATGTGCTTAAGAGCTATTTGAAAAATTGAAACATTTCCTATTCATTTTACCTTAGAAACATATCCAGACCTCCATGCCTGCAAGACAACAATAATTTTCAGAAAGGAATAAAACTGTATGTAACAGTAAGTTACTTTGTACTATATAAGTTTCCAAACTCCATGGTTACTTTTGCAATAATATTTTAATGGCCACTTTTCAAGACAAAGTATTTTGCCAATTAGAGTCTCTGTTACTTGTTGCAAATGATTAAAACAAATATCTAAAAACACTGTTTACAGCATACTGTGATACATTGCAGCTGCAGGTGATTTTCCATATAACATACCACAGTTCATGCCACACAAGCAGTCCCTCATGAGGCTGCACAAGAAAGAGAAGACACACAGCTGATAGAAACCTGGAAAATTTTTTAAAAAAATTACACTGCACTCCTACAAAATTCAAAAATAAGAAGATAAATCACCCTATTACTTTACTGGCATTTTGCTTGAGTAAGAGCTTCTCGATTAAGCCTGGAATTAAAGGCTTTAGGATTTGGTCTGCCATTTGTACCTGCTAAAGACTTCTCTATCCAAAAGTACTAGTGTTTGCCTCAACAAAGTATAAATCATGTTCTCTGCTCTTATTAATGGGGACAGTAATGTATGTCAGCAGTTTCATATATATATATATATATATATATATATATATATATAAACACTTACATGCTTGAATGCATCAGAGAGTTTTCCAAAAGCCAAAACAGTGTGAGGTGAATGCCAAGATAGTGCTGAAATTTCAAAGGAAATAAACTGCAGTGCTAAAAGCTGTGTTCTTTTTACCCTTAGCAATGTCCACTGAGTCTTCTTACAAGAGTGACCATTAGTAAGCCTTGAGGTTCCACTTCCTTGGTCTTTTGAGGGACAACTTGAGTTAATCAAGAGAGTACAAAAATAGCAAAAAGATCATTAGTCCTTTAGGAAACCATCTGAGCACAAGCAAAAGAAGAAAAAATTGAATAGCAGAATAGCTAAAATCAATTCAAATGGAAGTCTAATATCTTCATTTTGGGTGGTATTTTAGAAGACATCTGAAATTTGTGAAGAAGAAAAATGAGCTTTTTTTCACCTTTCCATTGGAAAAAGAATATAGAAACACTTTGGACTCACACCTTGTCATGACTCTCCACACGAAAAAAAAAAAATTCTAGTGGGTTTTTCTGGGGTTTTCTTTTTGCCCTCAAAATACATGAGCCAACAGTCTTATTTGGTTTGCCTTTGGGGAAGACAAAGAGACCCAGTGGACTCAGACTACCTATACACCTACCTACCATGATATATATCAATTTAAACACCTTTCATCCAGAGATTAGATGGTAAGATAGAAAAAACTACTTAAGACACTTAGTTGCAGAGATCTGAATTGCTGTTCCATCCTAGGTCCCAAGCAAAAACACTATTTTTCACTTCTGTTTTTGAAGAACAAAATTTATACACAGTTTTAGAGGTTTGGTAGAATATCCCAGAAGACACAGTGATGATATCCCAGCAATGTGATCAGTTGAAATTAATTAAACTAGATTTAAATCAATTAATCTTGGGAGAAGAAGCTTCAAAAAAAACATACCTTAAAATGAACAACCTACTCCCATTCATGTGTGGCTTTCTAAAAGATTGTCAAGCCTTAGGATTTTGACAGCCATCTGTTTCAAAGAACCCATGAGACTGACTTCAGGATGTTCTCGTATGGTATCCCATTGACAGTTTTCCCCATATTCTTACCAGTCTCTATCAGCCACTTAATCTGGCAGGTTTTTTAACGCTCAGTCTCAAAGAAAGTTGTAAAACTAGGTGTATCTTTACCACCATTAATTCAGCTGCATCCTGGTTTCCCTGCCACATTCTGAGAAGCTGTGTTGCCCTTCTGCTTATTCTTCTACCAGTCATCCACTTCTCTAACTCAGTACCTTCAGACAAAGACAAATAATGCAGGAAAAAGACTCTCATTAACCACGTGATATTCAATATTCATAACGTTTTTTCAGTGAAACTTCCAGCTAAAGTAACAGCTCAGCACCTGCCAAAATAAATGTCACTTTCAAAAAGTGACTGGAAAAAATACATCATAGTTTTAGTCACAGCAAATTAGAAATGCATCCATGGTAGTCTACTGCTGAGAGTAGTTTATCAGTGAAAGAACAGCATTTCTATCACATGCTGCTGAGGCTATCAGACCCAGCAAAAAGGAACAGTTTCATTCAGTTTTGAGCTTTTTGGTTTTTTTGGGTTGGTTGGTTGGTTTTGGCTGGGTTTTTTTTGGTTTTTTTCCCCCTTGCCCCCCACTTATTGAATAATGCAAAGCTGACTTTCTGGTTTTGTAATTCACTTCTAAATGTAATTTTAAAAATTACTTTCAAAGATTCTTTTTACAGCTATTGAAAGTTAAGAGAAATAACTTTCTCCCCAGGCTGAGAAGCTGCTGAGGGGCAGGGGTTATACCGCCATGGGGATGAGCACTCAGAACATACTGCTGAGCCCAGAGACAAGGAGGTTGCATTGTGCCATTGTGTTGCCTTTCCATACGATTCCAAGAGAAAAGACAGATTTATTTTGCAAAGATTTTTCTCTGTTTGCGTAGCATCTAAGACACTGACAGATAGCTAGACAGTTAACTAGAATACCCAAGAACATAACTAATACAACCATATGGATTGTTTAACAATGAACTTGTATGTTCTGCATTTGTTACATGAAAGAAGTTTGCGGATTAGTAAACTACATCCTCCAGAACTGTAACTCTAAATGCCATTATCTTCACAAGGTATTCTAACAATTTTCTTGTATTCTTCATTAATTAATGTTTTTAATCTAATTAAAATGCCAAAGATTTTTTAGAACACGTAACCAGAAATTCTCAGGGCTAGACTGCAAGATACCAGTTCTATCCTGCCAGAAAACAGTATGAACTGTATGTGCAGTGATTTGTTGCTGCCACCTGCACACCCTCTAGAGGTAGGCAAGGCAGCCCTCAGTTTGAAATTAATCCACAGATCCATACTTGGAACAGCAGAACCTGCCAACATCACATATCCATTACAGTATGCCTCACGTTTAAAGACAAGGCCAAAAGCCAGAGCTTTATTAGTGAGCCATCTCTAAATACTGACTACTGCAGACACCCCTGTGGGTTCATAAGACATGACTCTCTGATACACACTGGACTGTGATGAAAGCAGTCACTGGTTCACTGCAGGATGCTAAATATAGGTATTGTGAGATGAATGGGCCTCCCTAATATACTTATGCCATTTCTGACAACAAAATACACTTCAGATCTCTTGACTCACTCTTCTGTAAATCTCTTCAAAATCTTTACAACTATTCACATTTTCATCCAGGATCAGTTTCATTTAAGTCTTATTTCGCATAGATTTGGCTTTTTTATACTCAAGACAGAGAAGAATACAATTTTGCCATGGATTAATAAACCTGAAAAACACAATCAAAATTTTATAAACTCATATTTCTTAAATAATGAGCACTCTGATAGTTAATTTTATCTTCCAGATACAGATTGTATCTGAAATGTCACTGTATTGTCGTAACATATCAGAGTTTTCGGGTACTATCTATTATGTTATTTGTGATTAACTCCTAAAGCTGGAGATAAAGGCAAGCCAAAAAATGCCATGACCTTTCATTGTGGTGAGGTAATTTACAGATATGGGCAGATAAAAAATCCTGGAGAGCAAAATCATAGAAAGGATTTTTCCAAGTAAATACTTCTCTTCTGACGCTTACCGGTGTGGTATCACGCTTCAGGTTGGTACAGCTACTTCAGCTCCAGCTTTCCCATCAGTGAACAGCAGCAGTAACAACATTTAATTTAATATTATCATACTTTTAGATGTCTTTTATATTTTATGGGTATCATTAACTCAGCTATGGTTTCAAGGAGAAATTCCCTGGACAGGAATAAAACTGACTGAATTCCTTTCTGCAGAAAAAGTCCCTGAGGACTGTATTTATCACCAAGCTTCTGAATACCGAGGGGTATTTCAGATGCATCTCCCCAGATTTTCCTCCAGGTGTAGATGGAGCCATTCTGGAGGTCAGAGGTTGGACTGCATCTTGCTGTCCAGCCGCATCTCTTCCCATTAAATGACCTGCAAGAGCAGCTAAAAAGTGACCTAAGCTTCAGCAAAGAGTGGAAGCACATGGGAATAAACTAGCTGAGGCTCAGCTTCAGCAAGAAGACTTGCATGAATATTTACCAAAGGAAAAGCAATCAGAAACACAATCAGGTAGTGAATAAAATTTTCATGTTGTGATATTACTGACTATTTTCTCAGGTCTGCATACAGGGTTGAGACCCCAATGGAAGAAAAATGTATAGATCAACATTATGTTTTATTTATATATAAATCCAATAAATTGACTCACATTGTTACTTCTTCTTTGTCTTGACTCACATTGTTACTTTCTCTCTCCAGAAAGCAGAAAATAAAAAGGAAGAAATAATAAAAACATATTCTTAATAGTAAACAAATACATTCCTAACCAGAAAGTAATATACAGTATTGGTCAAGTACTGTTACAGTAAAGTAGACATTCATAAATTCTCCTTCACCTCCATAGATAACTTCTGCCTCTGCAATTTCACAAGTGCTCTAACCATAACTCTACCTATATAATATCTCCAAACTGCAGAATCTCATGCAGAGTGCCTAGACATACATAAGTAGTAGCATTGAAGATTTCAGATTAGGCTTTCCTCTCTCTGTAGAAGAATTTCTCAAGAATAACTTCAGAAGCTTTAATAAAATGTCTCTAATTCAGATGGATTTTTGCCATTATTTCTGAATGAAAGATAGAGCTTTTCTCAATGCTCAGTTTGATGATTTCTAGTAATTACTATGTAAGTGCCTAAAACTATTAATAACATCACTAAAAGTATGTCTACAAGCATTTTCAGGATGAAAATCAAAATTTTTCCCAAAAACTATTCATAATTCAGGGCCATCACCTACCTCATCACAGCCTACAATAACCTCTCAATTCCAGTACCCCACCCAGCAAACAGACTATTTGCAGAAGACAAATCACGAGTTTAGTCAGCAGTCAGTGTGACCTTTGAGGATGGCTAATTTCCTTCCAGACAGTATCTTCAACCACCAAATTAAATCTACCGTTTCTAAGCTTAAGGGGAAAGAAATATGTCTGCTTGAGCAAACTATTGTATTATATAAAAATTTACAACAGCCACAGACATTTGCAAAGTTGTTCCTCTTTTAGTCTAAATTTTGCTACAGATGCAGTTGGGACATATCAGAGAAAAATCCACAGATTAAGTATAACTAGAAGCTCAACTAATCCCTTGAGAACATGCATACTTACTGCAACTAACCATATTTGCACCGGAAGTGTAATGGGACTTCCTTGAAAAAGCAACATTTAAATAACATTTCTAGTGAAAACAAGTAGGTGTGGCCAAAGGCATAAGAAAACGATGTTGAAAGAAGATTGAAGTGAGGTGGGGAGTCAATCTCTTCTTCCAGGTAACAAGCAATAGGACAAGAGGAAACGTCCTCAAGTTGGGGAGGTTTAGATTGGATATTAGGAAAATTTTCTTCACAGAAAGAGTTTGCAAGCATTGGACCAGGCTGCCCAGGGAAGTGGTTGAGTGCCCATTCCTAGAGGTATTTAAAAGACTTGTGGTAGATACGGCACTTAGGAGTGCCATAGGCACTGTGGTGGACTTGGCAATGTTAGATTTGAAGTTGGATTCCACGATCGAAAGGCTATTTACAACCTAAATGATTTGGCCTCAAAACTACACTTCAGAAGAGTCTGAGAGAGAGGTCTAAGAAAAGCCCTCCAACTGTCAGCACAGGCTCTTCCTTCCTCCATGCTCATTGCACAGATTCCTGCAAGCAGCTCATTCACACATGACTTTACATTTCCTGCTACATCTTTTTGCATGGAGCTGCAAAGATCACAACTGTGCTCCTCCCTGTGGCAATGGTTCCTCTAATATAAGTGAATAAACCTGACTCTACAGACAAGTATTAACTGCACAGAGATGAAAACAGAAAAAGAGATTTCTTTCCTCCTAATGAATTTAGAGACAACTCCTAACCTCAGTCAGCATAATGTTGTTGGATGCAAAAGAGTTTTTCAAACTGATATGTTTAATGTGTGATTTTCTAGACACATGGCAATTCCTATCCTCCAGTGATGGCCCACCTGAAGGGAAAAGGACATCACCTACTCGTCAGCCCCAGCTGTAGTGTGGATATCACTCCAACCTCATCACTCCAGCTTTGACTAAGCCATCATCTGTCATTTCGCCTATGATGTGGCAGTTTTACCATTGAAAAAATGCAATTACTGATACAGACTTGTATCCCAGGGAGATTGGCCTACATTCTCAAACTCACTACCAAGGATCAGTGCCCCTCTACCCTCACTACTTACAGAAATGCATCCAAAAAATATTTCATCTTAATTTTCCCACAAAAGGCCCTTTCAAGTATGTCAGGACTCTTATGCATATTCAGAAAGGCCCCTGCAGTAACTTTTAAGTGCACTCCTGTCATGAGAGCTTGGAAGGGAAAGATTTGTGCATTTGTTTCTAATGGGTAATTCTCAGATACCATAGTTATGGATGAGCTTAGGCCACATAAAGCAATTAAATGTAATGCCCTAGGATAAGTTAGATGCTATTTCTGACTGAATGACCTCAAAAGAGTGTGTGCAGATGCTCTAATGTATGACATTCATGAATTAGGGAAGCATCTTAATGCATTCAGTAACATTTTTTTATTCTCAAAGCAGAAAGTTTCTGTTCTCTTGATTTGGTCATATTTGAATCCTGGAACCAGTCTGCTGCTTCCATATGATATCAGGTATGACTACAATAAAAGAATTAAAACTATACAGAAATCTCAAAAGGCATAATATGTTTGCTTTGTTGAACTACAGAGTCTCAAAGCCAGAAGGAAGCCAAGACAAACAGGAATATATTGCTTAAATCAAGATGTGGGCAGGTACAGAACTTCCTTTCTTCATTATTTCTAATCAGTTTAAGAGTATGATTCATTTGTTAAACTTCATTCTATACAAGTGGGGAGAAAAAAGTGAATTACCCATTCAATACACAACAGAATAATGAAAGGAAACTGCAGGTACTCCATGCCTTTGAAAATTATTCACTCTTAAAGAAAATGCTCAGAGATGTATTTATGTCCATCTCTGTTAAGGAAAATACACACATTTATGTTTGAAGATTTTCTTGGATGAAGGCCAAACAGAAAATTTCAGATATGTCTGGCTAGAGGACTGTGACCACCTCTGAATCACTGGACCATACCATATATATTAAGAAGTAATCACATAGTCTTTCAAGCAGAAGACAGTGTCTGAGACTACACTTCAGTGCCCAAAATGATGAACGTTTTGCTGAGCTTCCTGTAACACAATTACACTGCAACTCAGACAGCTATCACAAGATAAATCTAATGCTCAACAGAAAATTTAAAATATTGCTTGATTAGGTGCAGCTGACCTATAAGACAGCCTTTGAACTTTTAATTAATTTATTTAAAGGAAAGTTTCTTTGCACATAAGCACACAACTCCTTAAAATTACTTTGCAATTGCTAAACTGCAGCTGATGAATTTCCTACCTTAACTCACCCGCGGTGGCAATCCCCTGGGTAATCTACATCTGCTGTCTTACAGGAAACCTGCAAATCAAACTCAAAAAAAACCCAAAAAAAAACCCAAAAAAACCCCACCACCTAAAAACAACCTCTAAGAGAAAATAAGAAAGGAGAAAAAAAATTACCAGTTTCCTCAAACTCAGTATAGTTTATATAACATGTTTAAAAGTGACTCGATACACCAGCATTAATTAAAAGAGCCAAGAATGTATGTTCTGTTGTATTAGTGGTTTGTAATGGGAAAAAAACTACATTGTGAAACAAACATCTGCCTAATTAGGAATAATGTAGCAAATTAAGTCTACTTTGTATACATGTTGAAGATTTTTTATTAGATAGTTTTATTTATACTTTCGACTCCATCTTTTCTACCTATGAGCAGAAGACACACTTCTGTTTCAATTAAAATCAGTTACAAATGTCATTAATTTTCATCAGACAATTATGTTAATGAAAATATGATGATATAAGAATGTTAAACACCTGTCAAATAAGTTTTACCTTCAAATTATTGAGAAACAACTACCTTACCACAAAGAGATTTATTTGCAAAGTCAGGAGTTTACATGGCCTACAAATAAAAGTTTTTCCTTCTATATGTTTTCTCCATTAAAAAAATTATTAAACTAATAAACTATGTGCTTTTCCTTTCCACTGAAAGAGTTATGAAAAATGTCACTACATTTTTATGAGTATTGGTAAGTGTATTACTGATGTTTACTTTCATGACACTATTAATGACTGAATAATCATTGGCATTCCGTTTGGTTGATGCTAGAAATTATTTGAAATTATTGCAAAAATATTACTTCAGTTGTACTTTAATCCAATTCAGGAAACTTAATTAAGCTACAAGCAGCAATAAAACAGGGTGAATAGCTATTAAAAATATAGTCAGACTTGGAGCATGGAAAGAACATAAAGTCTGAATTGATATCACAACTTATTTTTGATATAATAAGGTGAACAATGCAGAAACTTAAAAAAATATTGGGGGGGGAAGGTGTCTAGATCATTAAGATATTGTCTAGAGCTCCCTTGGAAAATCTGGCACACAAATATTGTCTCACAGGCAGTTAAAATCTTTATAATTCTTTTATGCACCCATATTTAATGATCACATATTTAATGTCATATTAGAAATTCATGTATCATCCAATCCCAGGACAAAATCTGTAATTTTGGGCAAGTTTTTTCATCATTTCAGACCACAGAAAATCCTCCAAGAGTCCTCACGTTGTACAAGACACTCAATAAGGAAAACAAGAAATGTCAAGCTGAAGACTGGCACACCAAGAAAAATAGATCTAAGATAGGAGTCTCATCCATGAATACAATGCTAATTGCATGGGTTTTGCATGAGGGGAAAAAATCACTGCAAAAAGATGATTATAAAGAAACCTCTTAACTTCCTTCTTGCTTTAAGATGGAGAAGATCCTGCTTGCAAAGGTTGTACATTTATTTGAAACACAAACAACTAACCAAAGATACTACCTTAATTTCTAAAACACAATTCCTAATCCCATCTGAGAAATAACCCTTTGACAAATTGAAGAAAGTCCACACGCATGAACTTTCCCCAGTCCAGGTCTTGGTGACTATCAAAGAAAGCCTTTTTCAGTCTTCTTTGTAGAAGGCTGTGGATCAATTTTGATTTTTATGGCAAATTAGTTGCTTCCCCTGGAGTCAGAAATAAGGCCAGTACAAATGAGAACATTTAGAAAACCAAGCCTCAAAAATTAAAATGTGAAGCAGTATTTTACTACGGTAAGAATAAATATTCCTAGTACTTAGCTACTGAAAATCCTGAGGTGGACAATAGCTCTCAAAAAAACCCCAAAAAGCAAAACACCAAAAAACCAACCAAACAAACCAAAACACAAAACAAAAACAACAACAACAAAAAACCAACCAAGTGAAGAAGAGAAGTTGGATGTTATTTATCACCCATGACAGGGTTCCAGGAGAGAACTGCTGTCCATAAACAACACCAGCAAAGAGGAAGAATGAAGTATAGCTGAGCATTTAACATTCTCTGCCAATCACAAAGCAAGTGCAAGTGGGTTTAAAGATTGTTACATCTCCACTACTCTGATCAGTACATAGTGACTGAGACAGCACAAGAAAACACTGGATGTGAACTTAAACACCAGTGAAGTCCAACTCAGAGAAAAGCAGAGACCTACACCTGGTGCAGATTAATCCCATGCATCCATACAGGCTGGGAACCCATTGTTTGGGCAGCAGGCCCAGTAAAAAGGGCCTTGGCATTTCTGTGGATACAACAGATTGAGTACAATCCAACAGCATGCCCTCACTAGAAATAAGGCAAGCAACACACAACTACATTAGCAGAGTGGGGCTGGCAGGCTGAGGAAAGTTATCTCGCCTACTCAGCAAAGCCTCACGCTATGGCATCTGATTGTGAACACTCCCAGCTGAACAAGGATGTGCAGAAGATGGAGGAGATGTTGGAGAGTAATGAAGATACTCAGGAGCCTTGAGCTTTTGTCTTACACGGAGCAGCTGATGGAACTGAGCATGTCTGGTCTGGCAACAGGGTGATCTAACAGGTGACCTAGTAGCAGCCTACAGCTACCTGAAAGGAAATCACAGTGCTAAAGCCAGACTCTCATCAGTGACAGAAGACACGTAAAGGGACAATGACACAGAACTGCCACTTGGGAGGTTCAGGATGGCTCTTCCATTCTTCCCTACCCATGCAAAACCCTCTCTTTTTTCAACAGGCAGGTGTTGTAGGACAACAGGGTCTACAGCAGTGTTGTTACCCAGCAAGGTGGTGGGACCTGCATCCAGCAAAGCATAAGACCTATCTAGACAAAGCCCATCTGACAAGACTGAGAATAGTGTGTCCTTCCAGTTGGACTGGGTAAACTTCCTAAAGTTCCTTCAAAACAATGTGTAGGTGAGAAACGTGCACATATATAGAATCAAAAACTACTTCAGCTCAGGCAGATTGCTGAAGATTTATACTGAAATGCATCTAAATATCCACCATCATTCATTGTCCCTGAAAGAAAATGCCTACTAAAGTTTAGGTGCCACAGTTAAAGAATTTTAAATTTTTACCTACTTAGTACCTAATGATATTTGATTTACCACACATTTAGGTTGTCAACCATATTATTTGTAAATATCATGTTGCTATTTGTTTTTAAAAGCATATAGAAAAATATTATTATCCTAACAATATCAGACCTTGACTCTGAAATGGTGACTGAAAAGATAAAAGCCATAAAGCTACCAACAGAGCACCTGGAACTAGTTCATTAAAATCCTTAAGATGGATAAAAGAATAGATAAAATCATTTCTCCTACTTTCAACAGTACGAGAAAAAGCAAGTACTTAGGCTGTTGCACATTTTTAGTTTTCTAATCAGAATGTGGAACCTCCATAATTATACAAAGGGCACAGTATGATGCACTGCTGTTAGCTCACATGCAAAGACATGCTGTTCAATAGCCATCTGATCACTAGTAAGCTATGTCCTTTCTGGAAGATATGGAAAGCTAAAATAGCTAGTTAAATCTTTGATGGTATCATTAGAGTTTTTTCCAGAAATAATTTTTCAGTCTTTTTCCATCGACAACACAAAAGACAAGAAGAACATCATACAGGCTCTTACAATTAATTTATAACTGTATTTTATCTTCAGCAGCAGCTAACAGTGGGTGCCTGCGAAAAACTATCAATACAGGTCATGCAAAGTCCTACTGCCTTTGTGCACATATCCTGGTCTGTGATTTGGGATTGATTTGGGATTTAGAAACTTCCAAAGCAAAAGGTGTTGGCTTTGTAAAGAGAAGGACATTCCCACAAAAAATGTTAAAAACTTCTGCATGGAATATATTACAAAGAAGTCAATAAGAAACAGAAACTTTATTATTCCTGAAATAAATCCAACATGTTAAATTAGGAAACTTACACAACTAATTATATCCTACCAGCATAAACAGTATCAAAGAGCAGTATTTTTTTTGCTGAACATCTCATGCCATCTCATTTTCAGAATGTCAATTAAGAACAAAAATAATACAAAATCCATATGACAGCTGAAGATGAAACCAAGAGTTAAATTTGCAACCAATCTGGAATTCCCCTTTGATCATTCTACCGCAATAGCTATACATTTTTATCACACCAAACAACCCAAAATAATCTAAATGAACTGCAACAGCAGTAACAGAAAGAAATCTTCTAACATCCCAAGACAATGCTTTTGAAAAGTTACATTATTTCAGCATATTAACATAGGCACACGTGTTAAATATGCACATGCTCCATGTGTAGGTGATGTGGTGTGGCATAAATATTTTACTACCAAGAGTTTAAGTTACTGACCCATTATGCACAAATTGTAGAATGTTCTTTTCTGATTTTATAAGTGTTCATATTTTGGTGCTCCTGAATGACGAAGAACAAAAAACTATGGTATCTGAAAAGCAGATTTTCAAAAACTTTCAGGAAAGATATATCATTTTAATGGAGCTTCCATGTAAAGAGCTACTGAGGTGCACAAAAAGGAGTCAAGAAACATGTAATTTATGTCTCTGCTCCCCAGTACAACTTTACTGAAGTTAAAGGCCTTTGCTCAAGAGTAAATCCTTCCTCGAGTAGCAGAAGTTTGCAGAAGAGCTGTCTTTTCTAGCACTTGGCAAGTCTGTATTTACAAATAAACCAACCAATTGACTTCTGAATGTAGGTCACAACACTCATTCCTTAGATAGTTGGCCTATTTTTCTCTTAGTTGAAAGGGCAAAAAGAAAAAGAGCAAACTCAGCTCCGAAGTGGTTTTCCCTATGGAAATGACAAATGACAATATCACTGCAGGAATCATTTCTATTTGTAACTAATGTCAAATCCCTACTTCTTATTTAAAAAAACAAACATGCAAACCTAAATAAACTCCTAGATCAAAGACTTCAAGCTGCAGCTCTGTAGCCACCCTTGCATTACTTCAACCTGCATATTGGAGTGAGGTTTCAGGAGACCAATGATCTGCTCAAAAGGTCTCACCCCAGATAGCCCATTCCTGAAACAGAAATAGTACAGAGCTATAACAGGCTCCACTGCAGGCAAGAATAGCTTAGCAGTGGTAGGAGCAGATATCTCACGTACTTAGTAATGTCTTTGCAACTGTAAGCTACTTGCCTCAAGACCTTTTTTTTCAAAAAGATGTGGTTATTTTGTTTTGTTTGGGTTTTTTAATTCTGTAAGAAAGCCTGTTTTCCAAGATATAATTGTATTTCATCAGGTGGCTGAAAAAAAAAAAAAAAGGAGCCTGAAACACCAAAAGTACTATCTATGTGACTGCAATTAAATCAGAATTATATAAATATGTTAAAGTAATTTATAGACAGACAATAAGGATGGCTGTCAAACTGAAATGCAGTGGAACTTCAAACGCACCTTAAACAATGTAGCAGTGACAGATCCTTAAAGGTAATACTATTACTAGGTGCCTTTATATTATAGTAATGTTTTAGGCTCTTTCATGTAGTTCTGCTCAGATAAAAGATGTAATGTTGGCATTTACAGCTGCCAAAATTGCCATTTGCAATTAAAAATTAAAACTGGCACGCTTTCTATGCAGGCAATTATCTAAACGCAACTGGCAATCTTCCTTGTTTACAGTGCTGCTGTGTCATGACTCCACTCTGTTGGGAAATTTACTACCTTTTTTTTTTTTTTTTTTTTTTAGGTTTAAACTTGCAAACGGTATTTCCAACTCGAACTTTTCTAGTTTTAAAGATTTACATCATGGTCTCAAAGAGAAAGATCCAAAACTACAATTTACAGATTTTGTATGGCATCTTCAGGCACTGCAGTGAGATGATTCCTAGTACATATTTTGGTGATTCTCGCAACATTAATTTACATCCATCTAGTCAACCTGTAAGAACCCAGACAGCAAAAGGTACCAAATAAACACCCTTCAAGAACAAAGTTTAGGGTGTTAGAGTTGATTTTCAGCATAAAACAGAGAGAATGGGCAGATCCTCTAAGTGGACAAAAATCCTTTTACTGAATAATATATAGCATTAACTATATTTCTACTGTTTGTTATCTATAGTAATTGTGATATATTAAATAAGTCTATCCATGAAGTATTTTATTCATCAGATTGCCATGGTTCGGGCAAAATATTTTTTCACTTATAAAAACTTGTATTAAAGTAGGATTTGGGAGTTCCCCTGCTGATGGGAGGGGAGCACTCTTAATGCTGTCAAACAGCTTTTAGGGAACAGTTGCTTTTTCAGTAAAGCTACTGCAACCACTAGCTTGATTTCTGCGACTATCATGGAACAAATACAGTAAACTACAGCACATCAATTAAATCTTCTGATTCATTTACGATATATTTTCTGTAGCCAGACACAGCAAGACTTTGTATTATATTCCCAACATAGCAATGCCTAATTTCCTTCCTCTGTAGTTGATCACAACGTTTTCACCTAGCAGTATGATCCACTGCCATGACTACTTGCTAGACTATTGCACATTTTGCTCAGCCATCCAAAAAGATTTTAAGTTGGGCCTTTTCCCCGAATGTTGTCAAAACCCATAAAAACAGGGGATTACTAATGAACTGAGGAACACGGCTGACCCTAGAGATACTGCAAGCAGTGACAGCCACAGGTCCCCCCGCACAGCTCTCACAGGCAAGCTTGAAGTTAAAGCAGCCCAAGTTTCACACTGCGGTGACAGTACCGCTCTCCACTGAGTGATGCGACGGAACATGTATTTCCGTCACGGGCTCTTTCAGAGTGAGGGCGACAGGAGCCGCTACTTGTTAAAACCAAAAGCTCAGCAGCGGCAGGCACAGGGGGAAGGCCGCCAGCTCGGCGGCCTCTCACTGCGCGCTGCCCCCGGTGGCCCCCGGGCGCTGCCAGCGGCAGGTGGGTACACCTGGGGCGCAGCATCCCCGCTGTGCCTCGCACCCGCGGCGGGCACACGCGTGGGAAGGCGCCGTCACCCCCACTCCCTGCGAGGCGCTCCCGGAAAACACGCTGGAGGCAGAGCCGAGCTGTGCGGCTCCGCGGCGGTAACTTTTCAAACCGCGCAGCGCTCGGTGTCCGTGAGGCAGGACGCATGCCGCGGGTACCGCCGGGGTCCCCACTGGGCCCCGCCGTCGCGGGAAGGACCCCGGCAGCTGCTGGCACCCCACGCCCCGTCTAACCTCGAGGCCAGCGTGCGGCATCAGCGGGAGCGCCGCGCAGCCCCCTCGCACAAGCCGACGGCCTCGGGCGCCCGGGAGAACAGCGAACATGTGCTCCCCGCCGTGCTCCCCTCCGGCTCTCTCTGCCGGCTGAACCGAGCCCCCCTCATGACCTCCCATCTAGGGCTACGCGGATTTTCCCGCCGCCCGCGGAGCGCCGCGCCGCAGGTGGCAGCGGCTCTCCCGCCTCCGTTGACGCCTCCCGGTCACTTTCGGCACGACTCGCGGGGAACTTGTCCTCCCCGTGGACAGGCACTCAGTGATGCCCGGGGAGCGGAGGGACAGGAGGGGAGGTGCGCGTCTCTCGGTGCGGCGCGGCTCTGCTCGGGGCAGGTGCGGGCGCCGGCCCGGGGGACCGACGGAAAGGGTCGGGACGGGACGGGAGGAGAAGAAAGCGTATTGGTACTCACACGAAGGCGTGATAGACGAAGGCCCATCCGCGGGGCCGCTCCAGCACGTTGTACAGGTAGTTCTGCAGCCGGCGGTACTTGGCGTTCCTGCGGCAGCTTGGCCCGCTGCTGTACGACAGCGGCTTCCCCAGCAGGCTCATGCGGGCTCCGTGCTTCCCGCGGCGGCCCTCCCGCAGCCCGGCGGGGGCGGCCGTGCCGCCGGTGCCCAGGAGCAGCAGGCCGTCGCCGCGGGCCGCCGAGCTCGTCAGAGCCCTGCCCCGACCCGACTCCACATCCTTCATACCCGCCGCCGCGCCGCTCTTCACCCAGAGCCCCGCGGAGCCGCCCTCCTCCCCGCCGCCGTGGTTGCGGGGCATAGCATCACCCCGGGCGCCGGGGCGGGCGCCGGGGCCGCGGCGGAGCAGGGCGCGGGCGGCGGTGGCCAAGCACCCTGCGGCGGCAGCCCGCAAGAGGCAGCGGGGGCCGAGGGTCTCCGGGCGGCGCCCGCGGGGCGCGGGGGCGCGGGCCACTTTGGGCGCCCGGCGAGGCGGGCCGGCCTGCGGCAGCTTCGCGGGGGCCCCGACGAGGGAGCGGGCGCCCCCCCGGGCGCGCTCTCCTCCCGGGCGGCGGCGCCCCGCCGCCGGCCCCCGCAGCGCCGCCCGGCGTGGTTCCGCGGCCCGGGACGGGGCGGAGGGAGGGAGGGCAGCTCCGCGCGGCTCCGGCGGAGAGGCCGCGGCTCGGTGGTGCCTCTTGCCGCCCGCTCCCTCGCTGCCTCCTGCGTCGTTTGGCTCGGCAGAGCCGGGCAAGCTGTTGCTCTCGCTCCGAGCGGCGGAGAAAGTAGGCGAGGAAGGCGGGCCGGTGGGGGCAGGCAGGGGCCGCGCCGCCGGGCGCCTCCGCGTCCCGGGGTTCAAGCGGCAGAGGCAGCGGCAGTGCCCGCGGCGGGGCGGGCGGCAAGAGCCTGGCGGGACGCTGCGCCCGCGGACTACACGCACTCCCGGGAAATGTCCATGTAAGTCCGAGAAAGTAACAAAACTGCCGTAAGTCCCGGCGGCGGCGCAGGGGAGGATGGGCCGACAGCGGGACCCCTCTGCGGCCGGGGAGCGCGGCCGGCCCGGGCGGGGCAGCGCAGACGAGCCACCGGGTGTCCCCCCGAGGGGGCGGTGCGGCCCGGCACTTCGCTCCGGCTCTTCCGCCGTGTCCCTGCCTCGTGCCGCGGCGAGACGGCAGATCCCAGCAGCGGCGGCGGCGCGGGCTGCCTTCCCTGCGGGCTTCCCCTCGGCCCTCGTCAGCTCCGGCCCCGGTACGGTGCGGCCGGAGCACAGCGGTGCTGCCGCTCCGTGCCCGCGCTGCGCCGAGACAGCGATGCTCCCCCTGCCGAGCGCGGCCCTTTTACGCCCCGCCGCATCAAGGTGAGCTTGCGGAAAAAACACCACCCACCCTGGCACTCGCAAGCGCGGCCGCCGCACCGTGCCCGCTTTGGCCCCGGTTATCGCCCGGGCTCGGGGGGCGACCCCCCGGACACCCCACCGGATCTGCCCCCACACCCCGCGGCCGCCTGATGTGGAGCAGCCGCCGCCCGTACCGCTCCTGGGGCCGGGGCTCGGCAGCGCCCGCCGTCCCCCGGGGGCGCCTGGGAGCACCGCCCGGCACTTCAGCACCAACTTCATGAAAAATAGCTGCGTGTCACTGGTTTTGCAGCCTGAGCACCGTGGTGTGAAAATGTGACGCTAATTCCTGAAGGGTTAATGAAAAGTAGTAATTGTGGATGCTAATGTTAAGCGAAATTCAATAGAAGCATTCAGAAATTCAATTAAATTTCATTGGGGTTTTTTTCGTTCTGACTGCTTAGGGGCCAGGCTCTCAAGCTTTGATTAACAGACCATCTTCAACTTCCAGAAAAGAAGCTGCAAAGCATGTTCTGTCTGTGAACATTAACTACGTGCCCCTACTAACGCAACACGGACACATCAACAGTACTTATTCGCTGCTACATGTCCAAAGCCATTCAGTCAGATGTCTTTAAATGAAGAGCTTAAACTTCTTCCTTTCTCCACCACACTTTCTCCTCCACTGCAGGCAACTTCAAACAGGAACCTTCTAAAATGTGAACCCCAGCAGCCACTCAAACTCATGATAAGGGATGGCAGAAACAGCACACATGTCAAAACAGATGTTAAGTAGTTGATACAACTATCCACAGAAACTCTATTAATATTTAAGCTTTCCAGTGGCACATATCTACTCTTCTTTCTTTGAATTGTAAATTGAGTTAGTTAATCCTTCATTCACTACTTGTTTGCATTTCCGTGGTTTGATATATGCAAGTGTTTATACTCTTCATTTTTCTCATCCCTGTATATCCATGTACAGCTGAAGATGTACAGCAGCCTTTAGCACTAGCTGCTCCTCCATGCTTAGATTTAAGCGGGCCTTGGTCACTCAAGTAAAATATTTGAGGGTTGGTACTCAAGTTCTGGAAAGCCAAACTGTGCCATTCAACTGAGAGCACATGGTCCAACCTGCTCAGCCAGGCCTCTGTCCTGCAAGAACTCACCCCTGAGCTTTGTTTGATTGCTGTGAGTGTGCAATGGCACAGCTCACAGCACCACTGTTGATAGAATCGAGGCTTTAAACCATGGACTGGGAAAATAAACTGTGAAAATTACTGAACTCAAGTTCCTGATGTTCCTTTTGTGATCCACTAAGAAATATTGTTATAATTCTGTGCCCTCTAGTGGTGCTTAAAATCATCAATTAATTTAAATAATCGTAAGGAAAACAGTCTGTGAGTACAAATATGTGAGCACAAATATGACCAATATTGAAATGTAGCCATAGATGCTGGGACAGCTAGAAGCAAACAAAAGTAATACACTTAGTGATGAATTATTTTATTTTTTACAGTATGTGAACAAGTGTATTTTCCCATCTGTTATCTGTTATTAAATAAATCCTTTTAAAAATATGTATTATGAGAAGACATTGATGGTAATTATTCTAATCTCTACTTGTTCATATGTCAGATAACCAGGGCATGATACGCTGGTTGAATGTGGAGTAGATCATTAGCACCCAGGCAGCTGCCTGCCCTGTAGCAGGCAGAGGAGCTGTACTGTGTATCAAAGCTAGTCCTCATCTAAGTATTTATTGCAAAATATGGGTCTACATTTATAGGACAACAAATTCCCCTGATATTTTGGCTTCAGACTATATAATACCTACAGAGATGAATCGTGTGAAATTCTAGCATGCCTGCATGGTCCGAGGTCACCCTGGGTTCAGGTGTCAGTAAGAGGATCTACTTGACGAAATCTCCAAGGCAAGAACATCCCAAGGAATCTTGACTTCTCAAGGCTACAGGTACAGTATATAACACTAGCAGAGGGGCAAGTAAAATAGCATGCTAAAGTGCAGCTTGGGAGTAGCTATTACTGTGCTTTAAGGCAAATGTCAACAGCATATTCCTAAATTTTAAGTAACTGTTTTTTTCCAAGTGTATACATTAAATGTTATATATCCTGACTTGTGGAAGAATCAGCTGATACATACAATCTTTGCTGATCAGGAACCAAATGTTACATAAGTTTGGTATTATCAGGGTTTTCATTCCAATGAGTTACTTGTGATATATTGTCTTAAATTAGAATTTCTGAGTTTACTTTAATAAAAGAAAGGAAGTAATTTAAACAACACCAATAGTCTCTTATTCATTATTTATAATAAAATGTGTTTTTTGCTAGACTGTGTAAAGTTCTAAGCCACCTACTATTACAGGTTTGGGGTTAGACACACTAGAATTTAAAGCAGGCATTCACAAGGACTAAATTTGCAAATAAATAACAAGAATACTGTAATGCAATGGTGCAATTTTGACACAGGGTAGATACTAATAGAAGAAGAACCTTGTTACAGGGCATAAAAAAAGAGGGGAAAAAAAGAAGCCCAGTTGGGTTGGAGGGCCCTGACCGGAGGCCAGCATGTCCAGTTCACTGCTTTGCTCCGTGCTGCTAGGCCAAATAGAACCTGGAGCCTGTCCACATCAAGTTCAAAGTACCTGAGGATGTAGTTGCCTCAAGTCGCTGACAGATGCTTAGTGAGCTGCTGAAAACCAGTTGTGTACCTATTTTAGTATTTATATGGATATGAAGAATCTCTCTTCAGTTGCATTCTACAGATACGTTCAATCACTTATCTGTCATGGGGTGGTAGCAATGTGTTCACGGAGAGAGGGATTGTTAGCATAAATTCGTGGAACAGTTTAAGATGCTCAAGTGCAGCAAAAGAGAGAGCAGTAGAAATCACAGACATACAGTGGCTGTTATAAGCAGAAAAGCAGCCAGAGTGCAAGCTGGAGGGCCTTCGTAGCAACACTTTGCAAAAGTCAGTTTACTGTGGTGTCATGTTTTGAGTTCATTTGTGTTCCTTGTTAATAACCTTTTTCGTGTTATATAATATTGTGAGGTATCATATGTGCTCTAGTTTTGCATCTCTTTGTAAGGTTTTTAGCTTTCTGCCTAATTATATGGAGAGGGAATACTCACAGCTATTCTTGGTGACAAGCATACAACAGTCAGGAATAAGTTTTCCAATCTCTTACGTGTTAGGAACAATTTATTTGCTATGTTGACCTGTTGTATAGCCTGGAATACCTAGTATGCACCTTCAGGAAACCCCAAATCAAGCATCGCTATTGTGTAATAAATCAGGAGCAAAATGTCAGATGAGGTGAGCAGCATATTAGGATGCATATTACAAGCTGTCCAGTCAGCACATGTAATGTGCTAGCAGCTGTACCAGGGCTCTGATATTAATATTAAAAAATGTTGGAATACATGACATTAATATTCCAAGATGTTGGAATATTTTCCTGCAAGCTTTTTTTTATATAAGTTAATAAAACCATGACTGTCAATAGCATGAGGCATTCAAACACCAAACACAGCAGAAAGGATGGCCCAACCTTCCTGTGCATTCTTCATGAGGTCCCTTAGCCCTGAACTCAAGGGAGTACCTTTAAAAGTAATTTATTTTGATGTCCCCTTTATTTGTTAATCTTGATATTAAACTGTTATGAGGTTACTAACTCTGAGGAAGACCTGTCTTCACAAAGAGCTATCCTGACACCAGACTTTCATTCCAAGCAGACCATCTCTCTGTGTTACTACCAGTACAGGATAAATTTTAATCTGAAGACAAGACAAGAATAGCTCACTCTCAGTACTTTTGCCTCCTTGGCCACAGGTATGCTAAAAACACTTTTGCCTGGTTATTACACCTGTTAAAACCAAGACCAGTTCACAAACTATTAGTTAGATCCTTTCATCTGCCAGGAACTCTTTGCTCCTTTCCAGCTAGAGGAACAGCTTGGCCTTCTTTCCTTACCTGGTCAAGATCAATGGTAGAAATTCCTGGCCTTACTTCTGTGCTATCTGGCTGTCCTGGCAAAATGTTTATTTTGCTCCCTGACATCTAGTATTTCCTATCCCTCATCAGATATTAATTCCTGATAAGAGAATTAATTTATTCCATTGATTCCTACTTAACTAAATACCTAAACATCACTCTCCATTAATAAGACATGCCTGTCTGTAAAGTCATTACCAGACCTCAAGACATTCTCTCCTAAATGGCTCTCCTGTTCATCTCCTTTGCTTTCTCTTTTATTTTTAGTTGTTTTGTTTAGTTTCTTTGTTTGTTTGTTTACTATTTTGTGATGCTTCTCTTCCTTCCTTCCTTCCTTCCTCCCTAAGCCTCCTCCCTCTATGATTCAACCACCTGGACTCCCAAACAAGCAGTCTGTTGACAAAACAAAACTGTATATCTTGAATGGTGCAAACCCTGCCACAGCTGCAGGTCCTGCTCCATAGACCATTCTCACTCTCTAATCTAGCAAAACAAGTAATTTGGTCATTAAAAAAAACTAAAAAAGACAAAACCAAAGACATGAATCTATACTGAGAACTGCTGAACAGTCTACCATCCTGAGCTGGGAATATAATACAAATAGAATAGGATATGAAATGTTTTGGGTTTTTTTTGTTTTTTTTTTTTTTTTTTTCAGATAAAAAGGTTTGTTTTCTCAGAATATATGGATTTTCAAAATCATACTCCCCATAATACCTAGAAGTTCTGAAGAAAACATGCCAATCAAAAATGTAAATGTTTATTGCAGTCTTTTGTAACTCAATAGAGTTTCTAAATATGAAAAGAGAATCTTGGGATCCTTGGGATATTGTCTTCAAAATTATTTGTTTTCAAGGAGAAGAGTATAATTTGGCTAGCTTGCATGTCAGCAGTTCCCTCCAGCAGGCATGATAACAACCCACGTCAAGACTTGAAGAAATCTGTCAAGGTCAGAATACAGCTACTTTAGAATTCAGTAAGAGGACATTCTTTTTTCAGGTTTCCAGTGTAGGAAACAAGTAAAGATTTTTTTTGGTTTGGACTTATTTCTGGTTTCTTTGGGTATGGAGGAAATATTTTGTGAAAGCTCAGCTTGATCCCTAGCGTTAGCAAAACTCCTTTAAGATACAGCGATATCTAGTCTTAGTGATGCATTAGATCATCTAGGGATGTACCTGAATACAGCTGGTCGCTGATAAAATATCAAAATACATGAGATGTACCTCATTATGAGCTTTATCTTTAAACTGCAGTGACCTTTATTATTTACCAGACATGAACTTCTGGTCATCTCATCTTTCCCCACCTCTGCACATCTCTTCCACTTGTATTATCACAGCTCTGATTAAAAATATTCCTGTTCAACTGTGGCCTAATCTTTGAAGTACTGAAATATTTTTGATATTATTATTTTAGAATCATCTAATTTTTTTGTTTTCTGAAAATACATAGAAGCATGTCAGTCTTCACTTTATTCAACTGGAACATAGTTTACATGTATCTCTCTGTCCCAAACAAATTTAAGATAAATCTGTGCAGAGTAGCATGGAGAGAGCCAACCACTTCAGGTGCTCTTGCCTGGGAGTGCTTGTGCTGCAGAGTTGCTCCTGGGCAGCAGAGCCGTGCTGAGGCTTGAGGGAGTACTCTGGCCACTGAACACTGGGACAGGTTGGCAGCATCACTAATCTCACATATGGGATACGACAGAAGATACTGTCTGCATGTTTCTAGCAAGTTTAAAAGGTCCCTTGTTTCGTGCCCTGGCTTCTGTGACCCTCATGTGAAGGTGCCTATACACTTCATGCATTATTGAGATGGCCTAGTCCTATTATAGGAGTCTGGTTTCTGCTCTTGGTTTAGGACTTCAAATTTTAGGGACTAAAGCACAGTGTTTCCTGTCATCTGAAGTCTCTCTTCAGATCTTGGAGTGATTTAATATTCTCTAAAGATCATTAGCTGTTCATCTTGCATACAAATGTTCTTACATCTTAAGTTTTATTCATAGCATAAATGTAGGACTCGAAACTAAATTATTGTAATTCTTTGTAACTGGAATAACATTTTTCTAAATTAGATGGTTAATCACCACCCTAATGTATTCTGAAGGTACATTTTAAAATTAAAAAAATAATTTACTGCCCTTTTTAATAAAAAATACAAAGATATTTGGCCTTTTCAATGTGCCTGTTCAAATAGTTTGACAGCATTTATGATACTCAAAGAATTTGAATAAAATATGTCCTCTAAGTTATTCAAGTGACATGACAAGAACTTACTTATAAGATAGAGGCACCACAGAAAGCTGGAATAAATAAGAACTCTGACAGCATATGCTTTCATTAATGTATCAGAGGACCACTAGTCACTGGAAAACTTTGGTAGGAATTGTGTGCTTGGGACTCCTTGTTTCTGCTACTCTGTTCCTATTGAAGTCAATGAAGTTTATTCCTATCAATAGGTAAACTGTAAAGGTGGAGGTGAAAGTGTCTAAGGTCAGTGGGGCCCTCAAGACCTCCTGCTGGATGAGTAAAGACATTCAGCTGGAGCTGCTGGAAGCACAGCATACCAGAAAGGAACACCGTAGGCTTCTACAGGCATAGTTAGGCACTTGACTTGCTCATGTTCTTAAATCTTATCCTAAAGCATGCACTTCAAAAATCTCAATCAGGAGAAAGACAAAAAATAAGAAAGCAAGTGTTAAGAGGAATCTAGCTGACCTAGTGAGGCTGTGAGATAGGAACAATAATGAGAGAGAATTTATAATGACAGGTAAACAGGAATCATAAACATGGGGAATAAGATGATAGTTCAGAACAGGGCTTTTTCACATGCTGCTTAAAAGGGTGGTCTAACAACTGCATTCCTAGAGAAAGGCTGGAGGTAGATATTCTATTTCAAAAGAGGAATGAAATAGAAGCTGTGATATCTCTAAAGCTAGCTTGTTTTATGTCTCTGCATATATCATTATCTGCAAGGAAACATATAACCAAAAGTGGGTTTTAATATCCTTTTAAGGCTGAGGAGACAATAATTAAATACCATAGGCCAGATTTAGCAGGGAAGTATTTGTATGAGAAGCAAGATGTACAAATATAGATATAAGGCAAAACCCACAATCTTTTAACATGAGAGTGGTTGAACACTGGCACAGGTACCCATATGGGATGCGAAATCTCTGTCCTTGGAGTTTTTCAAAGCTTAGCAGGCCTCAAGGAACCTGATGTAAATTTGATGAGAGCCATGTGTTGGGTAAGTTGGAGTAGATGACCTCTAGAAGTTCTTTCCAACCTAAAATATTCCATGAGTCTAGATGACCTTGAGCAATGAATACTTTATGACCTACCCTGTGAAATAAAAACCCATTGATAAGTTTGACCTGGTCAATACTCTAAGGCACATAAGCATCTGTCACTGCTGATATCCTGCCCCTGCTGCAAAATCACAAACCTTATGTGTGGGGGGCAGAGGGTTGAAAGGATAGCAGTGGTTTCTGCCTTTGGTGTAATAGTTCCTCCAATTGCTTCTCCAAAAAGGAGGAGGACAGGAGAATGAGCAGAGAGAGGCATCATGGCACAGTGCCATGTGAGCATAACTCTGAAGAACAGCACAAGACCAGGTGCCTGCTCTGTCTCCACCATGGGTCCCAACACTTCCATTGGTTTCCCTTTCCTTTCTCCAGCTGTCTCTGCCATAGCAAACATCCTTCCTTTTCTCATCTCTTTCTTTTCCTGTGAGATGGTTTGAACTTGGCTGAATTTTTCGCAGCAGCACTTTTCACTGTCAAGAGATTATGGGTGATGATTAGTTGCAAATGTTATTATCCCCAAGTAAAAAGGCAGCATTTAATATTATTTTTTTAATTAAGGAATAGTTATTTTAATTGTCCTACATACTGGACCATTTAAAGAAAACATTGAGTTCTCCCAGTTTGAATATAATATTTTTGTTAAAGTTTCCCTGCTAAAGTGTTGAAATCTCTGTCCCTTCTTGAAAATCTTGGTCAAACTTTGCCTCTAGTTAATAGGACATTCACATTAAACTCATTTAGGTTGTTTAATTTAAGCAGGGGTCAAATTCTGGCTCTGTTTGGTTATTCTGCTTGAAGATTTTCATTCTGAAGGGGGTTCATCAGTTCCAACTAATGAGAAGAAAACAATTGGCTCAAGTTGATGATACCATAAATGCTTGGAATGAAAATTAAACATTATTATTAGCAACTTTCAGCAGGGTTTAAAGTGTTGAAATTTAACCTTGCCATGTGGATCCCTATCACTTAACTTTAATGAGTAACCAGTAGCAGGAGAGTTTCCTATATCATGTGTGCAGTAGCTGCTGAAGAGAGATATGACATATTATCTAGACTGGTTTATAGAAGCAGCTATCACATCACTGCAATAAAGAGGGAAACTAGAAATTTAAGCCATTATCTTCTAAAAGGTGCACTATAAAACTGTGATTTAAAAATTGCTTTTATAATGCAAAGATCCAGTACTGGAAGCAAAACTCTCACATATTTTAAAAAGAAGTGATGGCCTACATGATAAAGATGAGTGGTAAGTAAAAGCAACAAGCTGCCTTTATAACTCAGTTGGAAGTAGTTATCATAATTATTCTACCTTCTGTATGCCAGATCCTGATAGCAAACCTTTTTTCTTTTTTTCTTTCTCAAAATGTTTCTCTGGAGCAAAAGGGGGAAATAGTTGAAAGCTTAGAGATGAGTGTTTTGGAACATTTTGCAGAGCACACTGTCTGGGGCCATAAACACACGATTCAGTTGTAACCTAAAATATCGTATTGAAGTTGTTCTTTCCATTCACTGTCTCTTTCCATATTTAAATCCATACAGATAAGGATACGTCTCCGTTTCCAGAGCGAATCTGTACACTTGAGTAGCATAACAGTGGAGACAGTTTCCTGCTGAAACAAATGGGCCCCAGAAAGTAATAAACATTTTATTGTTTATTTCTGCTCAATTGATGAGGAATTACTGACTTTATTTTCTAAAGAGGGGAGCATTTGCAATGCTGATGACAATTTTGGAAGACCAATGTTGCTTTAGACCCCAAGTAATAATGATTACAATCTTATTGCCTCTTACAAAAAAACCCATGTTTTCTTTCCTTAAAATGATATATGACAATCTCTTTTGTACAGTGCTTTTGGTTGGGGAGCCTTGTTAAAGGTATTTTGTGTTCATGCACCACATTAGTTAGGAGCAATAATGTCCATCGTGAAACCTGACCTTCTCTTGCATAATTATTTGCTGCCTACCGATCCAGCACCTTCTCTTCCTAAAAAAAAAAAAAAAAAAAAAGACAGCAAAACACACATTTTGGAGATGCTCCACAACCATGAAGGCTCTAAACATAATTTCTTTTTGCTTCAGAATACTAAACCAGCTGCTTTAGAAGGCTGAGACTGGTAAACTAAGTAGCTGTGGGGAGGGAACGGAAAGAAAAGGGAGGGCCCTAAATTTGTCTTTATTTGACACCGTCCCTAGCGCTGTGACGCTGCTGTGTGAATACTCGCATCCAAGTGAAAGCATCCTCCGCATCCTCCTCAGTTCCCGGCACCGGCGGCGCCCCCGTCCCCCAGAGGCTGCATGGGGGGCGACCTCCGGGGGGCCGGGGGGCTGCCGGGGGCCGGGACCGTAAGTAGCTCGGTGCCCTCAGCAGGTGGCAGTGGCGTCCCGCGGCGGGGAGGGGTGCACGGAGCCCCCCAGCTCCCGCCCGCCAGGGGCGGCCGCAGGAGCGGCTGTTGCGGGGTCCGGGGCAGCAGCATCGCGGGCAGATGGCAGGACATGTCCTGCTCCCCCGCTCATCCCCGCAGGGAGAGTTAATCTTATAACAAATATAAGGTAATTAATTCCTCAAAGGAATTTCAAAGAAAAACAGATGCAATTAGAAAAAAAAAGCAAGCAAACACCCCCAAAAAACCAACAAAAACAACGACCCCCCTAAAACAACTCGTTCACAAAAAGCTCCACTCCTCCCCCCTCCACCAAATCAAAAGTATGGCATTAAGTCTCTTCACCATCACAGCTGTGACTGGATTTGGGTGTAAATGATAAAAAAGTCATTGCAAAAAACACATCTTTTTGTTAAATTAGGTCAATGTGAATTTAATGCTGCTATGGTTAAATACTTCTGTGGCTACTTACACAATGATTTAAAAACATTGCTAGTCCTCAGCTATTCCCTGTAGGGAGTAGATACATAAAGTATCAGTGTAAAAATATGTTGAAACAACTAAATTTCAGACAGGGTGATCCTTCTTTATTTCAATTTCCAAAATAATAATTGTGTGAATGTGTTGAGTTTGTAGAGGCACAGTGAATGGTGTCTGTGTTTGTTTTCTATTTCTTTTTGAGGTGTTTCATATGTTTCTGCAATATCATTGTGTATGATACTTCAAGTGTTTCAAAGTAGTCCCAAGTAAAATTCTCTCTCTCTTTATTTTTTTTTTTAATGACTACATATTAAAAGGATTAGGGTTTGCAGAAACAATTGCTGAATGGAGTTTATTTAATTAGTACTTGTCTAAATACAGGTAGTTGAGATGCTGATCCAGAATCTGTTCCTCATTGTGTCTGTGCTATCTTCAGTAGAATGAAATCAGTAATGAATACCACTCACTATTTTTGGTTATTTTAGGGTTTGTATAACACATACAATCCTCTAGTTAAGAGAGAATAAGGCAAGACTAATGGAGTGTTGTACTTTGTAGGTTATATTTATTTGCTAGCACCTGTGTATAAATTATGAAAATACATATTTTTATTCCTTTGGCTAATGTGCATACATCGTCTGACAGTTTTCTCTTTATTTTCAGAAGCTGTGCATCCACTATTCAAAACTGTGGCAATTTGGTGCAGTCATCTGCTGGCTAGTCAATGATTTCAAGTGGAACTCAATTTTTTAAAAGAAATGAAAGGTCTTGAGATTTGGAGTTTCAGACAACTAGGAAATAATATATATTTTATGGAGGAAAGAACAAGCTTTTCTTTATTGACAATAGCTTCAGAAGCCTAACTCTGGAGCTCAGAGAAGCATATAGATTGACAGTTCCTCTTTACCTGTTCACTGATGATGATTCATTTCAAGACAGAAGAGGAAGTAAGTGGGAAGCACAGAAAGGAAGGAGGTGTAGTTTGGGTAGTTCTGTGCATCCCTCTGAGGTTCTGTGCATTCCAGAGGAGACCTGCTGGTGCAATGGTTTCCATGGCTGCACTGCTCTGTTTACCTTCTGTAGCATTCAGTAACACCTAACTTTTCTGTATTGTTCTAATTGCTTCCCATTGGAGAATATTCCCAAGCTTTTGCTCTTTTGAAGCCAGGTTCTATCCCTGGCTCTAAGTTTTCTCCAACTGATTACTGCAATGTTTTTTCATTAAATGGTCTGATGAAAGAGGCTGGTACAAAGGCAGCAGACTAGCAGAAGCCTGATTGCTGTTAGGATGTGGAAATTCAAAATCCTACACATTTTCCATCCCACATTTATCAGCTGTCAAACTATTACACTATATCAGATGCTTGCAGTTACTTAAAATGAAATCTGCAGCTTACAGATTTTCTGAAAAACATGTAACTGCAGGTAAACAAACTATTTTATTATGAATTTAATATTTACATACAATCCTTTTCCTGACAAAATAATATAAGGAAAACTAACCACATCTATGTATTTTTACTTTAAATGCAGCTTTACCCTATGGATTTATACCAGTAGCATTTATTAAATATGTTCCTCCTAGATTCTGACTTTCAGTTGTCTGTGTAACTGCGGGTACCTATATTGCTTCCACCAATCACCAGAAGCTGCTTTTGCTTTGGGAGAAATACTACAAATACGAAGAAGGTCTGGAAGACTTTGCTTCCCTGAGGATCATGGTTTTTATGACTCCTAGTGCAATTATATCAGTGACTTGTTACAGATCTCTGACAAAATAAAGTGCTTAATAACACATCTAACTTTTTTTTTACATAAAATATGTATTCCCGTATTACTCCTGTGATTGCTACAAGTTGTAACTCTACCACACTGTAACACTTTTAAATTTTTTTTCTTCCTGCTTTACAGCCTGAAAAGTTCTATTACTGCATTTACAAGTGAAATAATGGTATTGAATAGCAACTGTTGGGTTTTTTTCCTAGTTTAATTAAAGAACTTCATGGCATTTATTGATCCCTATATTGTCCTTCTGCAGAAGAAAGAAGCCCCCAAATCTTCCACTTCCTACTTTGTAACTTTTCTCATTTATTCAGAGGGCTCAAACTCTTACTGAGGAGACAGAAAGGCAAAGAACACACCTTGAGGAGGTAACTGGAAGGGGAGCTTAACTATGAGTGTTCCACCAAGTTCCCTGATTTTCAGTTAGTGTGTTACTAAAGGGGTCAGCATCTGCCATGTTGCCATTCAGTACATTTCTGTACATTTCCATTTTGTTCCAGACAGCTTTGGCTCAGTAAAGCTGAGATCTGAGACTCACTTCAGGCATTTTGTTCCCTCTTAGAGGCATACAGAATGGGGCTTGACTAAGAAATCTTCTCTATGACATGAGAGCATCATGTATGGGGCAGAATCACTAGATATTTGCCTGAAGGAAGCCTTTCTCTGAAGTATTTTCAAGAAGAATTTAGGATGTAGAGTTTACAAAATTTTAGTAAACAAGGGAAATGTTTATACAGATATAAGTAATTTTTCTACAGGGGCTGTAAATCTTCTGTAGTTTTATATCAGAAAAGCATTTCTTTGAGCTAGTAGTTCAGCATGCTGAGGAATAGACTATTTGTGATTTTTTTTCAGCTTTTCTGAAAACTCTATATATTAAGTACTCTAATTGCTTAATTGGGAGTTATGCAGGCAGTACAGTGCATTACAGGAGAGGAACTCAAAATGCACAACTCCCCTTTCCTGAGCTAACTGGGGTACAGGACAGGAAAAGAACTCAGATCTTGACCAGAATTTCATTCAGAATCTCAACTTTTAGATTAAAGTACTTGTATGGAAAGAGGTCAGAGGGTGAATTAATTCTGGGTTTAGCAAAAAAATAAGATCTATGACAAAGCATCAGAATCCACATTATTTTCTAATTTAACTTCTGGTGATTAATCTTGGATGTCTTGTGGACACTACAGCAGATCCATCTGACAGGAATTCCATATTTTCTGATCAGCACAGCCAGCAGTCTCATCAAACAGATTTGGGGAAATTATATGGCATGCCTATGCCTCAGTTTCACAACTGTAAAATTAGAGTCATAATTTGTTACTTTAGATAATGTTAAATGTATCCCACTCAATTTTCGTCAGTTTGCTGCTACCATCCTTAGGGTAGTTTAAAAGGCCATGGTTATATACATCTACTTTTCCTCCATATTCAGGAACAACACAGTTTGCTTATCTCTTTGATCCTCTACCACAGATGGAGAGGACTGTGCTCACAGCCAGGAGTTATCCTGACACAAGAGGATGTTACTTAGTGAGATGTTCTGTATATTTGTCATTGTGTAAAATACATCTCTTTTAATGCATGACTAAGAGTAAAAAAAATTATTACCACAGGGTAAATCAATTAAATGTTCTTCTCATAACAAGTATGCATTTTAATGAAACATTTTGTAGCATCTTGTTATATTGCTCTACAGTATTAACAAATGTATTCTATTAAACACAACCAATCTAACTCTGACTCAGTTACCCTGCAGATAATTTTAAAATGCCTTAAAAATTTTAATCAAGTAACAGTTGAGCACCACTTTATTATTTTCTTTTAAAGAAAACAACCCTGAATTGAAGCATGCAAATGGAAATAGCAGTTTGAAAAGGAGTGGATTAAACTCATATTGAAACCAAGTCATGCTGATATTTTATTGCAAAATATCAGTCTGAAGTACTATCTTCTGAGTGCGTGCTCACATAAGTGATATTCTTCTCTCCTCTAGAGGATGTTGACATTCCTTTTCCCTCTTCACCAAAGTAATTTATCTACTTATTCACTAGTTCAGTACAATATTTGAAAGATTACAAGCACCTTGTTCATATCTGAACAAACCAAGGTTCCTCCACCACTTTGCTCTCAGTCCCTTTTCTCACCACTTACACGGGAAGATGGCTTAAGCTGCATGGCTTCAGCTGTAACAGGCAATTTGCCAGGTTCACTGTTTTGGGGAGGTAGGATAAAATCCCCATGTACAGTACACTGGGATGTGGTAGAAGGGATGTGGTAGAAGGTGCTTCTGGCTCAGTCTCAGGCTTATGGGTTTTTGTGGGCAGCTGGCCCTGTTAGTTTACTGTGCCACAGATGCTCAAAATTTCCTTCTTCTTTGGCCATTTTAAAGTTATATATTAAATCCAAATTCCTGTGAACACCAAGGGAATGTGAACTTTCAACAAGTCAACAGGTACTGTTGTATGTGCAGCACCTCTACCCATTTAACCAGCGGAGAATATGGACCTGGGGACCCATTTCTGGACATAGTTCATTGGAAGGTTAATGGTACATAAGGTTATTATTATTATTGTGGAGAAATTATTGAGCCATTGCTTTTGTTCCAAACCACAAACTACAGAGTATATATAGTGAACATAATGTACAAAGTGCCTATATCTTAAAATATCTTTTCTTTGTGTTTATTTTTTCAGTGTCTCAGTGGACACTTTATTAAGTCCGTGGTCAAATTTATCAGAGGCAAGTGAATTTAGAGTTTTCTGAGCACAGACCTGTAAGTCCAATGGAATACTTCTCCAGCTTTTCATCTCTGTAGGTCTACCTCTAAATGTAGTCTGTATAATCATCTGTACTGAAGTTTGTTTGTATTGCTCTGGTAGAACTGCATAGTACTAAAAATCAACGTGGAATGAATTGTATATAGGCACAGTTTGCAGCCTCCCTCCATGTTTGCTCCAGTAAAGACTGGATGTCAGAGTACCAAATACCAGAATTCAGCTACGTTTAGAGCATGTGGGAAATCTTTCCAATACCTGAGTGCTATTATAATATAGCAGGAATATTATAAACAGTAAGTCATGTAGAAGTTTTAACTGATTCTCCTGATAATCTTCACTACATTACTGCAAACTTCTTCTATAGTGGAATTTATTTCCACCACCCAAATGAATTCCACTCACAAAAAAAAAAAAAAAAAGGAAAAGAAAAAGAAAAAGATGGGCATTTCACTTACTCGGTAGTTTTTTTAATGTTTTATACAGGTTGCTTAAAGTATTGATGCAAGAGCTTATGTGGATGCATTATTATCTATAAATACTGGGAGAACTGTGTTTACTTACCTAGGTTTTTGAGAAAAATAGTGAAAGGAAATAAATTGGCCATATAGTTCATAATGACCAGAAATCAAGAAAAATGTAGAGATTAACTCAATTTGTTTAAATATTTGGATTTATGCAATGTATTTTCAATTGTTCTGCTTTCCCTATTGGTAAGCTGAGACTCAGCCTGATGATCACTTACTCTGGGTACAAAACCAAGAATTGCATTACAAACTAGTACTGTGCAAGCTCTGATTTATCCTACCTCCCAGTCTTTAGGGATTTTCAAAAAGTCCTGTGTATCTGCTTAATCTCTGAAGACAGAAGGGCATAGAGGCTTGCACTGCCAGGAGTTGCTTTTGGAAACTCTGCAGCGGGTTCTGATGCATTCAGAACATTGGCAACTTCCATTTCGCCTGATCAGGAGTTTCATTTGGGCATGCAGGGTTGCCCATACTCTGTGAATGTGAGCAGCTGCTGCAGCAAGTGGGACACCATGGGCTGTCAATATCTGTCAATATTTTAACAGCTGTTTCTCATTTTTAGATGCCACATACAAGACTATCCATTGCTCCATTGCTGGCTGCAGATGAAGGTCTGGGAGGGTGAAACCACAAGATCAAGCAGAATGTCTACACCCTGTTTGTGTCACACTGTTTGCTGTGGTCTGTACTGACCACTGGTGACTCAGCAGTGCTTCCACAGAAGCATCCATGAAAAGGTTTAGGATGGGGATGCCAAGTACATTCCCCACCTGTAGGCAATTGTGATGGTAAAAAACTTTGAAATGCTCAGAGCTGCTCAATTACCAACTCTCTCTTATTCCTCTTGGCTGTCATGTGGGGGAAGTAATAGGTCATGCCAGCAGCTAAGAAGCAAACTTTTCATCTCCATTCCTCCTGTCAGGCATCAGACCTTTTCTGGGCAGTACTAGCTGTATGTAATCAGCTAAAGCCATCTGCAAAGCAGGATCAGACATGGTGACAGTGGGGACCACAACCTGCCATTACTGTCTCCCAGGATCTGGAGAATCTCTTCGGAAAGTCTGGTTCCTGGCAAATCTGCTATGCCACCTCTGAAAAATAGAATATTTCCGTCCTATCTTTTTTTATTTTGCCTCCATTTTTAGGATACCATCCTTAAATTTCACTTATTTCTCCTTTCATTTCTTGCAGTCTCAAGGATAACTTGGAAGTGAACTATGAACAACCAGTCTGAAACAGCTAAGCCTGATTTTGCACAAGCCATGGACCATTGCGTGGTTTACAGGAAATTTTGAAAGGTAAAAGCAAGACAAACATTTCTCAGATTTCAATGGGTTAATTTTTATTTTCTCCAAAATAACATCTCTATCTCCCTTGCGGGGTGGATGACACTTGTTTAAAGAAAATAGTCAGATGAAGTGGTCCTTTTGTTTCAGCTCTACTCTTCAAATATTGCAAAATGAAATCACCAGAGTGAAGTGCTTGTCTCTGAATTTCAAGCTGACACCCAAAAGCTGCTTGTCTTAAAGCTTTCATATCTGTTCACACTTTGAGGGTAGACATCAATGTAGAGAGGCCATTTTACCTGTAACTCTGGTAACATGTCTGCTCCAACTTAAAGCAAAGATAAAACTACATGGAGAATGAAAATGCTTCCAAAAAATTGGAGTTTTCTAGAAGTACTTTTATACCAGTTCTGGAAAACTTCAATGGTAAAGTGTTCTGCAAAATGAAAAATATATCATTTCAGATTGATCAATTCTTCCTAATTTAGATTTTTTAATGCATCTCACATATATCTGTATGAAACACACACACACACACACACACACACACACAAAAAGCCATTTCAAAAAAAAAAGCACAAGACTTTAATTAAAAGATGGCAGAAGGAGCTATTTTGACATTGCCAGAGCCTTTCAACCTGTTTTTCCTCACGTAAATGAAACTTGAGTAAAAAAGAAAAGACTTCACAAAGCATTTGAAGAGAGCTGCACTATTTTAATGAAAACATGTTCTGCTAGTTGTTTGATTATCAACTTTAATCAGAATAATAGCAGGGTTTGTTTTTGTTAAAATAAAAAAATGAGACTCTTAGGTAATAATAAGATACAGCAGCACTCAGTTAACTGGCACAGAGTGTATAATAGCATCTCCCACAGAATTCAGTTCTCAAACAGTGATTTATATTCTCCATCAGTCACTGATATTTCACATATAAAAGATAAATCCTCTTGACATTCTTTAGTTCTGGCAGATAGCACACAAATATGAGTCTGAATTTTCAAAGACATTTTTTTAATAAGAATAATTTTCTGCTGCAGAGTTTAGATATTTGACTATACTCTTTTTTTTTTTTTTACTTGATTTTACTGAATTTTGCATTTATTTATAGTAACACATGTAGCATATTCCACAGAATTTGATGGAACTATGAGAGTTGCCTGCATATTTGAAGAATAGGGATTTTAATAATTGAAGGACTTCAATGCATTTGCTTTAGCAGGTAATTATTCTTCATGAAAACTGGATTCCAATTAGAGTAAAAACAATTCTCTGGTAATAGCCACCTCCAGTGATTTAGAAAGATAACTAATTGACAAACTTGGTGTCACGCTATATTAAGTAAGTAACCTGCTTTATCTTATTAGGCCTGTTATCATACTCAATTTTCAAATTTGATTTGGAGATGTGAAGGACATGAAGATTACGACGGCTGATTTGGAGAGGGGGCACCTTCAGGTCTTGGGGGTTAAGCCATTCTGTGGAGGTGTAATGCTCTCCCAACTGCCCCTCGAGCATGTGGCTCTATGAGCCCGTAAGGACACACAGGACCACAGCTGAGGGACAGACAAAAGAGAGAGTTTATTTGGGGAGGGGGGTTTATATGGGTTTCAGGGGGATTGGAAAGGGACCAATTACAAGGTCAAGGTGATACAGAAAAACCCAATCAGGTAAAGATTTAACAGCCAATAGAAAGAGGTGAACAAAGGCCAATGGGAAGACCTCAGGGTATCTTCCCAGGACATTCCTGCATAAGGGTCCTTCACAGGGGGGTGTCGGAAGGGGACAGAGTGACTTTGAAAAGTACAGAAAAGCCATCTTAAGATCTGTTTAAACAACATTAAAAACTTCTGTTTCTATAACCCTTGAGCTGTTTTCTCCTTTTCCTTTACCAGTCCATCTCTGGCAGGATTTCTTCCACCCTATATAGGGCAAATCCATTCCTACAGAAGATCAGCTATTGGACCCACTTGCCTAGCTGTGAAAATCAACAACAGAAAAAAGTCTGTTTTCCCATGCCGTGAAAAATCTTGAATACATGACACCTCACTGATATAATTGATGTTAGACAGCAGATTAGGATACTATAGTACAGGGTTCTCATTGCATCAAAATGTAATTTAATGATTAGTCTTAACATGTGGCCTTTTTTATGTATAGTCAGTTTCCTTCAATGAAAAAAAATTATAAAATACACCAGTGCTCCGAAGACAAAAAGATAAAAAGAAGAGAAGGATATTAATATTATATTAATATCATTTCTCCAGACAGACAAAATATTCTTCAAATTGAAGCCTAGCTCATACCATACAGGTAAACAAATAAAAAAAGGAGTTCAACTTTGAACCAGATATTTCGGGGGGAGAGGGGGACCACAAATATCAAGCTAGTCATCTATTGAAATTTCGTACACGAAGATCTAAGATGTGGAATAGCAAGTTAAGATGAAGGCAACACTGTAATTTGTTTCTTAGGCTTCCTGGTTAATCTTTCTGCATATAAATATTAATTTCCAGTATTTTCTCATACTTCCAGTGATTTTTTTTTTTCTGCAGCAGTGATGGTAAACAAATTTATTTTTAAAAAGCAGCTTTTTAAAAGTGTCAGCAATTCCCATCCAAATCCTTGCTGATGCCAAATCTGGCACCAGTTCTCCACAGCTTTTTTGCACTAGACAACTACTGAACTCTACAAATATTTAAATAGTAACAAAAGATATATTTATTAACTGTGGTGTTGCTTCTAATTCCTAAATATTATCCATATCTTTCTGCAAACACACCAATTGACTTGCTGGTGACCACACCTTCCACCTCCCAGCAGAAAAGCACCACCATCAACCACAGAGGATGGGAGGTTGTGGGCAGGGCTCCCTGCCTGCACTACCTCTGAGTCTGTGGAAATTGTAGATACCTCTTATTTCCAAGCACAGAAGAAAGGAGAGAATTTACAGAAACCTGTCCTTCTCTTCTTTCTGCTCCCCTTCTCATTTTCTCTTACTTCCATGCTTAGAAAGAGGGCATCTCATTGCTGAGGAGCAAGGCAACACAGGAGTGGCTGAATATGTGGATATACTCTTTGCTTTGATTGGGACAGGGAAATGCAATGGTCTGGACTCCATCTAGATCCTGATTGCCGACTACATCATGCTGGAGGAGTGGTAGGACCTGACTTGGGACCTGGCTTTGCATCAGGAGCTGGAAGCTGTTTTCCCTTTCTGCAGAACAAAGAAGGGAAAGGGAAAGGGAAACGGAAACGGAAACGGAAAGGGAAAGGGAAACGGAAACGGAAAGGGAAACGGAAAGGGAAAGAGAAAAGGTGTTGGGTCATCTGAGAGAGCCTCTTTGTCATATCCAGCTGGGAACAGTGTCATTTGCCTGCTGTCAGTGTGCTGCAAGCCGACCCTAGAGATAAAGATTGCCAGAGAAGTAATCTACTGTCAGTATGTCCTCAGTCAGGCCTTTCGTGAGATAGCTCTGAAGGCAAAGGTAGTTCCCTAAACTCCTTTATTCACGTGGGCTCTTCCTGCTCTTTTCAGAGCTCATACTGTTTGGGGGGTGTTGTGAAGTACTGTGAGCCTCCTAGGTCTTTATGCAGAGAACGGCAATGATTTAACAAAGAAGTGCAAATGGATGCATGAGTGGAAAGAGGTGAGGGGCACAAGGAAGAGAACGTGCATATTTGTGTGTGACCTGCCATCACCTCGCAGAGGTTACACAGCCTCCACGAAGCAATGAGCTGGGGAAGGCTGCCACTCTCCAGCTTCTGCATAGAGGTTTGTGTGCTTGTTCTTGTGCAGATTAGAGAATAAGCCACACACCTGACAATGGTGGCATCTTACAGGTGTCTTGCCTGGGGACAGGCAAAATGCATTAGAAAAATGTCAGTTTGGGATGTATCACTCATCTTTTTAAATCACAGAACAGTAATCAGCAGTGATTCAAAGGCTGGTTTTGACAGTTTTCTAGAAATATGTAATGTCTTTCATGTCTTATATGCACTGTAGATATATTAGGATGATATACTTTATATATAATTTATTGTATATACATGTTATTATATACATGGTACATGCACACATACGCATTGGCATTCTTCTTAAAAAATGTACAGCCTTTGTATTTATAAGGAATGGAGAGTATAATCAAATGTCAGAGCCTGAAAAACCCACATGCCAAGGGAATGCCACAAAACCTGCCATCTCTGTTCTATGGCAGGTGGCTTTGAAGGGCTGCCAGAGGAACCTCCTGACAGTGAATAAAGCTGTGCAAATTACGAGTTTCTTTCCTAGGGGGAGTTCAATTTGAATTTTTATTTGCTTACTTGAAGAACAGTGTCTTCAAAACACCATGTTTCTAGTTTTGTCCTTCTGATTTCTTTTGCTCCCTATTCTGAATTGGAAATCTTTTGGTCAGAACTGATAGTGAGGGTTACAAACAGACAGCCCCTGTGTACGTCAATCCAGTGAGCTGGCTAGAAGATGAAGGCATTGTCTTCTACAAAAATAGCAGCCAGGTTAAAGCTGACTTTTTCTCAAACCTTTTCATATTTCTCTTGAATTAATTCCAGATACCAGGCAAGCTCCAAATCAAGATGCAGTGACTCCCAACTGGAAAGCTAAGCAGAAGAGGACTCCCTTATATCTTCACATTCCCAACTTTTTTTTGGTCTCTTTTCCATTGATAGGCCACCATCAGTTGGGTATAGCTCCTTCTACCAGATAGAAGGCTGTGGGAATGCCTTAGGCATCCTCCTGCCCTTACTGCAAGGACAGGTCTTCTGCATTTTCACATCATGGAAAAAAATTGTGTACTCAATTATTATTTTCCTTTTTGACCACACAAGCATCTGGAATGCATTGCTCCGATCTGCAATTTATATTTAAACCCCTTTTTTGTGTTCATACCCAGAAAACATCAGATGTCAGTCTTCAGCAGTTTAATCACATAGTGCATTTACTCTTTCCTCTGGATTTGAATGTCTACTTATTAGAGCTTATTTGTGCTATGACAATTTTCACGTTCTTGTACCAAGAAGGTATCGTTTCAGTAATTAATGACTGAAGACTGTGGTTGCCCTCATTTATGATGATTAAGCCCTTACTTCACAGATTGTTTCAATACTTTTAGAGCAAAGAAGTGCTCAATACAAGAATTCTTCAGTCTCCCGAAAAAAAAAGCAAAATAGCAGTCTATTTCAAGAGGTGAAATTTCATCCAGCTTGGCAAAATATTACAACATTCTCATGCTAGAGTATTTCATGCTAAACTATTTAAAGTTTATGATTACCTAAATCATATCCCGGTGACTTCTTCTGACAAAGAACTAAAATTTTACTAAAACCATAAAATAGGGAATTATTGGAAGGGATAGATTAATATATTTTTTTGAGAGGAATGAGTCCCATGTCCAAAGAAATTAAATCTAGTGCTTGCCAGAACTTCACTCCAAGTCTTACGGCAGTAAAAATGCCAGCTACCCAAAAGTTGCCCACATCAGCAGAAGTGGGAAACATCCATGACACAGAGTTTTGTAGCAGGATGACTATAGTAGATTGAGTAATCTACCCTTACAATATTTATGGGATGCATAGAGATATAGATGAATTTTTTCTCTTTTGTTTTATTCCCCCCCCCCCCCTTCTTTCAAGGCATTTAGAAATAACCTAGCACTGGGATGATTTTATGGTTTTTGCTTATACAAAATATGTTTTTACAGCTTTTCTTCAGAAAGTAATAACATAATCTAAGTGGTTTCAAAATAAACCTACAATGTCTGCTCTGAAGGAGAAAGATTTACCTAAGGAAATTATTTTGTGACTCTTTAAAGTGTTCTCTGGATATTGTTACTATACAACCTCTAGTAATTTACTCTAAGGATAAGGGATAACAGGTGTATAGTTGTGAGTATCCCCACCTGTATATTCCAGGTAAGTGATTCTTCCCCTGTACCCAGCGTTGGTGAGGCCACATCTGGAGTGCTGTGTCCAGTTCTGGGCGCCTCAGTTCAGGAAGGATATTGAGGTGCTGGCGCAGGTCCAGAGAAGAGCAACCAGGCTGGTGAAGGGACTCGAGCACAAGTCCTGTGAGGAGAGGCTGAGGGAGCTGGGGTTGTTTAGCCTGGAGAAGAGGAGGCTTGGGGTGACCTCATCACTCTCTACAACTACCTGAGAGGATGCTGTAGCCAGGTGGGGGTTGGTCTCTTCTCCCAGGCAGCCAGCTGTAATAGAAGAGGGCATGATCTCAAGCTCTGCCAGGGGAGGTTTAGGCTAGATGTTAGGAAGAAATTCTTTACAGAGAGGGTAATCTGGCAGTGGAATGAGCTGCCCAGGGAAGTAGTGGATTCTCTATCCCTGGAGGTCTTTTAGATGAGACTGGATGTGGCACTTAGTACCATGGTCTAGTAACCATGGTGGTGCTGAATCAAGGGTTGGACTTGATGATCTCAGAGGTCCTTTCCAACACAGTTGAGTCTATCATTCTATTTCCCCTCTTCTGTGTTTGAGGTGAAGTTATCAGACTTGAGACTGATAACTAAGTTAAGAAGACTAAGTATTTTTTAATAATTTTTAGGTGGAGATCATTTAAGTCTAACCCAAAGAAGAGAGGTTAATTAAAGTGTAGCTGTGTAACTTTTGAAGTGTAATTAAGTGTTGTTAAAAAAAAAAAAAAAGAGAGAATGATATGACAGGTCTTTTAGAAGCCATGAAGGTGAGATCACATTCTTCATATTCTAGTGCTTTTACCCAAATGTTCTGCTGCTGGTTAAAATAGTTATCAGGAGCTGAAGTTAGATCACCACAATTGATTGCTTGTTTTTTCACTAAGAAACTCACCACAGATTGAATTTGTAGAAGCTGATGTGCATTTCTTCTTCCAGAAAACCTCTGTAGCTAAGTGATGTGTACAATTTAGAATGTTTAGAGTGTTATTCCTGACCTAGGTGATCCTACAGGTCTTTTCACAGGGTGAAATTGCAAACGAACTTTCAAATAACCATTTTATTCTGACAATTATAAATGGGGATCTATGTTTAGAAGTTTTGGTGCCACTGAAAAAACCTGAAGTAGGTAACCATCTCTCTTAAGATGAAGAATAGGGCTATGATACCTATTTCTGAATCCTCTTTTAGAAGACAAGGTTTTTGCTTAACACATAGTACTTGTATTGCACCCAGCTCAGCAAGTACAATAAATAATCATAATTTCTATTTATTGTTGAGCTTTGCCATTTCTCCTCTGTCATGGTTTTGCCCAGTTGGCCAGCCCCTGGGGCTGAGGATGGTTTTGTCCAAGTGATTTCCAGACAAAAAGGCCAATCAAAAAGTTCAGTGATGCCTCTGCTAATTACATAATTAAGAAAACAGAAGAGAAGATTTATTGCGCAGTTGAAATTAGGAGCAGCAGCCATGTAGGAGAGCAGTGGGCCCGAGGGGGGCTAGGCCCCCTCTTCCCCCGGCCCTGGGCCGGGGGCAAGTGTAGCACTTAAGCCCCCTTTCTCTCTTGTAAGAGAGTGAAGAAAAAAAAAGCTTTAGAAAGATTGACTACTTGGACGAGAAACCGCTGTGGAAAAATTCCAGCCGAGAGATAACGGAACCTCCAAGGTCAAAGCTGGCAGCTGAAGCTGCAGCAAGAGAAGTAAAGTGCCGAGGGGGTAGAGCTACTTCTTCTCCTTTTCGCTTTCTCCCTTCAGCAGGGAAAAGACTGAAAAATAATCCCTGCTACCTTTAGAAGATTGTTGGGGTGAGAACACCCCCCATGCGGCTCACAGAGGAGCTTGTAGATGTACCAGAGAACTGAGACTACATGAGAGGGACTGAGATGAGGCAAAGTCCTGCTGAAGACTTTGTGACCCTGAGGGAAACCCACGCTGGAGAGATGACGGCTCAGGTGGGATATTGGGATCTGTGTGTGGGATCCATACTGCTGTTGAAGGTTTTGTGACCCCGAGAAAGCCTTACACTGGAGCAAAAGCAGCTCGGGTAAGGATGTTGGGATCCATGTGTGGGATCCACACTAGACTCATGATGGAGAGGTCTATCAAGGACTGTTCTCCCATGGGGAGGGACCTCCACAGGGAAACAGGGGTGGACTCTTAAGCCATTATCCCCTGTAACCCTGTGGAAGAAGATCCATAGTAAGCAAGTGTCCCCTTGCAAGCCTATGGAAGGAAGACCCTTTAGGACCTGGGTAACCCCCAGCCTTCAGTCTTAGCCCAGGAGGGAGGTAAGCCCAGCCCCGGAGGCTGACACAGAGAAGGAAAAAGAATTCCAGCTGCGACGAGGGTGCTGCAGAGTTACTGGAGGGAGAGCTGGAACTCCGAGAATGAAGAAAAGGACTACTTCTCCTCCTTGGAGTGATACATAAAGGGGAAAGGAGTATTTCTGTAAATACATAGAGCTTTTACTTAAGTAGAATTATTGTAAATATAGTTTTTTAGTAGTTTTTATTTTACTAGTAATGAATGCTCATAATATTTTCCCCAAATCCTGCCTCTTTTGTCTGCATAAACCTTCTCTCAACTAATAGTAATTGTGTGGGGGGTGTGAAAGCAAATTAACCCAGGGCAAAATCACGACATCCTCATACCTATATACATAAGTACATTGTTTTCAGTAACTCTAAAAATTACTCTGAAAGAATATTTGGTGCTCACAAAAGTACAGACATGAGTTGAGGTAAAACTGGCCTCACAGGGTAAAGAAATTTCAACTATTCCAAACATCAGCAACTTAAGGTCTTGATTTGTCCTGCAGTAAGAGTGGACTGTCAAACTATTTTTTAAGAAAAGAGCCTAAACCCAGTCTTATATTGTTCTTATAATTTTGGGAGGAAACTTTGAATGTTTTCCAACAGAATGTTAATGTTTCTCTTTCATTTTTGACTGTCACTCTCCTTTCTCCTGTCTTACTCTTCATATGCACGTCATCTTGTCCTTCTTTCATCTACCTGCAAATATTACAGTCTGACAATAAAATTCAATAAAGGTCACAGCTCAGTCACATCAATGTGATTTTTGGGATGATGCTGGATAAATCATTATCGTTGCACTGTCAGAACCTCTTGACTTCTCTGATGTCAGTTGCAGGGGTGGCAGTGGATCAGTGGATGCTGACTGCTGTACTTCACAAGCAGCCACAGACTCTGGCTCAGCAAGTCCAGTGCTTTCTGCTGTTCAGCCCATGTGCATTTATGTGCTCAGCACCACCGGCTCTTACCTTAGCAATGCTGTCAAGGAATCTCTTTCCTACAGCTCCTTCTCTTTCCCTCTGTGAAGTAAGTCTCACTCTTGGTGCATTATGGAAAAATGCCATACAAGTCTGATTCCTTGCAAGTAAATTTGTTAGCTGTGATTCATTATTAGGAGACCATTCACACTGTTTCAGAAAATAAGTCCACAATGCAGATAAGACAAGGAAAATACTTTTCAGAATTTGTTCTGCTGCATAAATTTCTATTGAAAAACATCTTCCCGTTTCCACTGTGGTGACAACTTGACATTCTTGTAGCATGTTGCATACTGAATAGATGTGGGTGATGTTTAAAAGCAGTTTTCAACATTCCCTTAGAAAAAAAGCTCTTAAGAATTATTTAGTCAGTTCATTTTTCTTAAGGCATTTCCTATGAAAATAGGAGAAATTGGTTAATTGTTTAGGAAGAAAAAGGTGTTGTTGGGACACTATCTTCAGCATCTTAGTAATAATTATGTCCTTAAAACACATATCTGAGCTATATCTAGTCAGATATGCCTGCTGTATGCTGCTGTGTCTGGTGGCAGGTGTCTTCCTTCCTGGAAGAAGGTGCCAGTGCTCCCTCAGCTGTTTCCCAGGGGCAGTGCTACTGCTGACCTGCAGGAGAAGTGTGGGAACCCATGATGGCCAGGACCAAGAAGGTCATGAAGTCTGCAAGGTTCATGGTCTGCTGTGGGATCTTGCATGGTCGGCTGTGGGTACAAAGCTTTTTTATGGCTCTGGCTAATTTTACAGCCCACCCGGCACACAGCACATGAATGCCCATGAAAATCCACTTTGTTTAAAAAGAGGACAATTGTGCAGTGCCTTTGGCACACCTGTGGTTGAGGAGTGATTTCTTGTGACCCCAGTGTGACATACAAGCAACATTGCATACTCTTTATGAAAGTTAAAAATAAATGTGGCGTGATGTGCGGCCTCAGTGTGCTCCAGCTGCCAGTTTGTGTTGAGCCCTATTGATTGCAGTGCAAGCTTGGCACTTAAATCACATATAAACATCTATATTTAGCTACCTAACTTCAGGTGTCTTAATTCTGTTTCCTTGGGGTGGGAATCCCAAGGAATTTACCTGAACATAGGCTTTTAGTGACATTTCAAGGGCCATAGACTTGAAATGCTTTAGGACATTTGAGTCATCTGAGCCATCTGATACCTCCCATTACATTAGCAGCTTGTGCTTAGGTACCATTCTCTGTCTCCAGCCCAAAGTTTGAGAATTGAGGGGCACAAATCATTCCCTGTCCATCCCACCAGTCTCTCAGACAAACTAGAATCTCTTTGAGTTCATTCTAAGTTTAAAGTAAAACACATGCATAAAATCTAAGGTATTACAGTCACAAAAAAAAAAAAAAAAAATTCTAAAGATAGAGAGTATTAACAAACAGTATCAAGAAAACCTTAAGTTTCATTTTTAGGGGTGAAAAAAGACAAAATTCTGATACAGAATAATGCCTTTGGGAATAAAGAACTTTTATGACTTAAAACAGAAGTTTCGACAAGACCTCAATGACAAATACACTAGGGAAGAAATTTATATTAAAGTAATAAATAAAACTTTCTAACTGCTAGAAGTGACAGAAAAGAAAAAGCTGCAACTACAAGGTTTTATAAGCAGAGTAGCTTTCTGTACTTACTTGGGGAATGTAGAATATTTTCAGTGTAAACAAAGAAAAATGGATTTAAATTCTGGGAAAAAGAATTCTTGGTGATCTGCGGGACTCAAAATTATACATATCAAATATTGCTTTAAAATATAGATCTGCACAAGATATCTCACTAGTTTAAAATCATGCTAAAGTAATTTCTAGCTTCCCATCCTTTGAGGCTAATCTTCATTTATGTATGAAACTCAAGTAATGATTAAAAATAAAAAAGAGGTCTTTCATATTTGCTAAGAGAGAATACAAACTTGTAACTGAACCCAGGAATGACACACAGTGTTATAGAAATTATTTTATAGACTAGTGATCAATATTATCTACCTGGGGAAAGCCTAAGTATTGCTGTTATTTATACTTAAAATACATCACACTTGGCATCCTTGTATCCCTTTTTCTGGTGGGATGCTCTAATTTACTAGTGACAGGGATTTCATCCTCATTATCTCTCTGAAGTACTGCATATTGACTTCTTCCAGGCAAATGGAACGTGACCCAGAGGGAATATAAATATTCCCACCTTATCCTGTGCAGCTGGCTCTGGTGGCCTCAGATGCAAGTCGTATTTGTCTTACAGATGTCCAATATCAGAGGTAGTTGCAGAAGTCCTGAACAAGTGACGATAATGACAACCAAGGGGTTTGCATCCTCTGTCTTTCCTTTTCACTTTTTTTGTGAAGCTCAGTCATTCAAGTATCCCCCAGGCAATCTTGCTCACACGTTGTTCACCATACGCAGAGGTCTAGTGGGGCAGGTTCAAGAAGGATTAGCTGTTCAGTACGTTGGGGCAGAACATTTCCAGGAACCTGTGATCTCTAATCCAGGGTAAGACAGCAGCTGGACAGTTGTTTTGATGCTCAAGACTGTAGACTCATTTGTAAATCCCTTTGTGATTGCAGTTCCTGGACTCCTTTCTTGGAGGTAAACACAAAAAAGTAGTTTTGTTTAAATGCAATGCCAGATTCACAAGTGGTGTCAGCTGGCTCAGCTCCACTGCATATTGAGCTTACCCAGACATGTAGGGCACTCAGAGATGCTGGGAGGGGAGAATGTCTCACCCTCTGGTCTTTGCATTAATTTGTACCACTGTAATTTTAGATGTTTCCAAAGAGCACGCCTATTACAAAGAAGCAAAATCATTTCACAGAAGATGAAAATAGACATAAGAGTCAATCAAACCTCAAGAGTGTTTTGTGCCAGGAAGCTGTCCAAAGCTTCAATCAGAGCAAGCATGATTTTTTTAAACAGTCAGATTTTCAAACAATAATAGATTGAGAGGAGGCCATGGCAGCGCACAATCAGCCACTGACTCCTTACCTGTGATTTGGAAGAGTGGCTGATGTATGAAACAGTTAATTTCCAAGGGAGATATGCAGAGAAAATCAAACACTCTCTAACTGAGCAGATCAAGTACAGGCAGCCATATCAATGCGTAGGACACGGTGTCTGGGAACCATCTGTGCCCAGAGCTTCCAGCTGGCACTCCCTACATTGTAGCCCTGGGGTGCAATGACAGTCCCAGACCTGCACGTGCCAGGGAGGGCTCTAGCATGCAGGACCTTGGAGTGTGCTGCAATTGCTGAACATTGCACCCAAGGAAGCTGGGAGGATGCTTGCAGAACATGGAATTCATAGTGGTAAAATGTGTCAGATTGGAAAGTCCATATTTAGTGGTTAGACTCATGGTAGGAAGGTTTTCTCTACTAACAGGTGGTGTGGAGAGTTGGAGTAGCTCCTGCTTCTAGTGTTGTTCAACACTTGTTTTTCTGCAAAAGCCAGAGGAAGATTTTGGTCACAGTGGAGGGTTCCTATAAGGAATCTGTATTTGTGGGTCACTGGGGGAGAACTCTGAAGAAACCCTCCCAGCCTGAAGAAGAGTTGCTTTACTGAGGGCATGGCAAAGCACGAATAAAAATTAAATATGAATGTCTTTAGCATAAGAATTTAAGCATATATCTTGCTCAGAAGAGCTTTGGATGACCCATCATTTCCTTCCAGTACCTGAGCTTACAGGAAAGATAGGGCAAGAGTGTTTACAAGAGCATGTAGAGACAGGACAAGGGAGAATGGGTTAAAGTGGAAAGAAAGTAGGTTTAGATTATCAGATGTTAGGAAAAAATTCTTTACTGTGAGGTTGGTGAAGCACTGGAACAGGCTGCCCAGGGAAACTGTGGATGTCTCACCCCTGGAGGTGTTCAAGGCCAGGTTGGATGGGTCTCTGAGCAACCTGGTCTAATTGAAGATGTCCCCGCCCATGGCAGTGGGTTGGAACCAGATGATCTTCAAAGTCCCTTTCCAACCCAAAGTATTTTATGATTCTATGATCACTGGACATGTTGGATAGGGATGGAGTTGGACTAGATGATATTTAAAGGTTCCTTCCAACCCAAACCATTCTATGACTCCATATTTCAAGTCAGCATGCTTAGTTTTATGGAGAGGCAAGCTGTGGTGATGAGTGATGGAAAACGTATGATTGCTCTTCAGAAGTAGAAGCTGATTCATGCCCTCTGCTAAGATGCTAAGGCATCTCAAGTGAGTCTTTCAGGTCAGCATTGGAAGAAAGCAAGCAACAAATATGTTCTTTTCATGTTTACACACTGGGAAAATATTCCTTCAACAACATCATTTGGTAGGTCAAAATTTAATTTTATTTCCAGTTTGCAGACTTAGACAAGGAAGTTTATTGAAATATAATTTTTAAGGGACAGTAAAAAGATGCATAAGATAAGTGTTGATGCTTAAACACCTCAGAGACTGAAGCAGTTTCTACTAAAAATCAGTGCTTTCTTCATACATGTGGTTTTTTTCATAGATTTCATACTATGGAGGCTGAATTTACAATGTTTTCAACTTTTTCAAAATGATAATTTTATGAAAGTCTGAGCAATAGTAATAGAATAAAAATCAGGAAAGCAAAAATTTCATGCTGTCAGTGCAGTGCAGTACTATGCTCATTTTACACATTGTGTTACAGAAACAATAGTGTAGCTGTTGATTTTGCATAATTTCACTTGGAATTTTTCCTCTGCTGTTTGTTTTCTTTATATCTATATGAAGATGAAACTTAGGAGAAACAGGTTTCAAAACACTAAGAATTAAAAGAAGTAAAAATAGTTGAACAATGGCTGGCAGCTGAAGGTTGTGGCTTGGAAGGTACGTGACACTAACAAAATCACATATTAAATGATAAATTTGGATTTAGATGCAAAATGAAACACTTGAAAACTGTTGTGGAGTTCCCAAAATTAACCTTTGCACAAAACCATTAGATTTTCTCAAGGAAAGGAGCCTACCTGTCCAGAATAAATGCATTAGGAGTGGACACCTAAGCCCAGGAAGATATGTGAAAAGAGTGAACCAGAATAGAAAAGTATACAAGAGCTCAAAATAAACTTCCACAAGGAAGTGATACAAAAATCTCTGCTTATTCTTTGCCAAACAGTACTGTCAATGTGAAGTGTATGAAAAAAAAAGACGCATTTCGGTGGTACATACACAGAGAAGGAACAACAAACACCACTGTACTGGTAGCTCAAAGGGCCTCAGGGCAATCATGCTGCAGATGACAAATGGACAGTCAGCCTGAGAACTAATGGGAAACATTACATCTACTATGGTCAGAAGAGGAGAAGCCAAAGTGGTGCCAAAATCAAACATTTGGAAAAATGAGGAAAAAAAGGAAAAAAAAAACAACAATAACCTTATGGACAGAAGAAAACAAACTGCCATAATCCAATGGCAATTGTAATCAGGATAGAATCAGAGACCTCAGTGTTCATGTCCCTTTTTACTAAAAGTAAGAATATCACTAATGATGCCTTCGGGCATCACCGCCCTTCCCCAGGATTGGCCCATTCTACTTCCTACTTATCTCACTCACCAGCCAGCTTTTGGCTTTTTTGCTTTGCTGCCCATCTCCTCTTGCTCTGCACTACTCTCCTGCAGCATGTCTGCAGCCTGCTTCACTGTGCCTTTGCAGCAGATTTTCTGATTGTTTCACTGGTGTTAATTTTGTACACTTGTGTGTGTGAAAAAAGTAAAAGGTAGGGTATGATAGTAACGTCTTTTCATTAGCTTTTTCCAAGTTTTTCCTGTATTATGTATTTGCATTCCATTTTACACAGTATGGAAAAGATGTTCCTTTAATAGTACTAGAGAAAAAGACCACATTAGAAACATGCCAAAACCCTTGGTTTCATCCAACAGATGCATTCACTGGAGATGACAGGGAAACCAGCTGTGTCAAATATGTTCCAAGATTCTAATCAGGGGAAAAGGAACTTCACATCTATCTTCGATGTTCTACACTTGAAAAATGCCAGCAATCCCACAAAACCTTCTAAGTCTGGGGCAAGAAGGTAGGGAAGTAGGCTTGTTGCTTCAGAACAATACAGGGAAAAGGAGAATCAACTAATGTGCAGGCACATGCAATTCAGTGCACAAAAAAGACCCTTCATTTAGATATCAACTCCAAAAATCTATATAGTTACTCTAAAACGAGGGGAATACTTAGAGAAAAGGTTAGGTTTTTTTCTGTGCTCCTTGAGCCAGGCTGTAGTAAACTGGTATCCTGATAGAGACAAAACACTTATTCTGGCCCTTAAAAAAGGGAAGAAATTAAAGTGGTTGATGAGATTTCAGTGGTGAGTTGCTATGATGATAAATGCAAAACAAGTTTGTTCACTGATGGCTCTAAGAAAAGCACTGCACAATCCTTTACAATGTGGTCAAAACCTAAAACCCCAATAGAATAATCATCATAGGAACAAACAAAAACCAAGCTTCCAATAAATGGAAATAAAGAATGTGGCTTTGGTCTCAGTCCATGAGTGAAAAATATTTCATGTTTTTATTTATGGGAGGCCACTATTAGCTGACACCAACCATAAACCACATGTTGACAGTGTCAAAAGGGGCCTGGCAAACCATTCCGCTGCTGCTAAGAATAGAGCTTGTTTTTTCAGCTACAAATGTATTCTTTGCAAAGTGAACATCGAGTGGGGAAAGAATTAGTGGCTGCAGACACATTCAGAGCATTTCGACAGCGCAATGAAGCTAAGTCAAGAGGTATGTTATGTCCTGTGGATCTGATTAAAAATGTGGTCTGGTTTCAGGTGAAAATGAGGGCTATTATTCCTGGCACAATTGTTAGGAACAAGATCCTACAAAAAATAGCCCTGGAGAATCAGAACAGTGTATTCCTAGAACTCATTATAAGGGATGGCTTTCAGTACTGTTGGGATTTTACTGGAAACCACCAAGATAATGATTGCCAAGCTATTATAGCAAAAAAAGAGAAATGCTTCAAAGGATCACTATAAGGATGATTTACGGAATCAAAAGCCTACAGTTAGGGCAAAACTTTATTGTTGACCTAAAAAGAACAATTCCTTTCGTTAAGGTAATTTTACTTACAAAAACTGCAAAGAGTATTTATAAAGTAAGATATCTGAAAAAACCAGTGGTTGTGATATAAGAGGACATGGCCCATTAAGGAATCACAGGTAAAAATATAGCATTTGTTTTTGATGAGGCTTTTTTATAGTCGTTCTGTTTTCCCTGAGATTACAATACTAGACATACTTGAACAAATGATCATATAAATCTACTTTTTTGGAATATAGTATCCCTGGTCTGACTACAACATGCTTCTCAGTAAACACGAGATTGCATTGAAATTTGACTTTTAATTGACTAGCTCAAATTACCTCTAGCCTAAGTAGCTGGAAAAAGTCAGTAATAAAAATGTAGTACCTACTTTTACAGTACCTAAAAAGATACAGATTGGCATGGATCTGTATCAAATACAATTCACTTAAAGTGAGAATATTACCAGTGAAGGACTTTTTTTCCCCCTGCAGAGTACTGAAACAAGATGTCTTCACTGCTATACGCTGACGTTAGGCATGGAAATTTTTGGAAAAAAAACCAAACACACAAAAAATTCATATGGTTTGTAATGCAATTCTTTCAAATGGCATTGCAATGGCATTGGGGTAGCAAGAACCATATCTTCTGATGAGATTGTTTCTCAGGGCCCGTAAATAAGATAAAGAAGCAATTTACCACCGAATGCATGGCCACCAATGATTTACTGTGAAGAAGGCAGCTGAAGGCAGGCCACAAATACATCATGATGAGGTAGCAGAATGAAAGCACAGCAAAGTTAGAAAGAATGGATGTAGCACTGCCTAACATATGTGGGGTATTGCTGTGGGAGATCCATAGGTTTACCATAATTGAAAATTGCAGATATGTTTTAATGCAGATGAATGTAAACACATGGAGAAAAAGGACTCCACCTATACATTATCTACTGAAAGGCTCTATCTAAATCAGTTATTACATCTCAGGAAATGGATCATGGAAGCATTGTGGACCACTCTAGGATGATGTCTGCTCAGAAGGAAAACCAAAACATTACACATTATTAGAAAAGGGAAAGAATCAAAGGAAAGAAAAAAACAGAAGAAAAAATATGACGCTACTGTCCATTCATATTTTTAGCATCCCATACAGTCCTGTCTTCCCAGCCCATGGACGTGTGTAATAGAATAAGGACAGTGGAAGGTGGCAAAGATGAGCAGGAGTATGAAACAACTGCTTTATAGGTAGATAGATTAGCATTCTTTAATAAAGAAGAAAGATTCCTTAGGTGAATATTATAAGAGTGTATGAAATCATAAGCACCATGAAGAGTGTGAGAAAGGACTGATTATTCACTAGTCACAACACAGGAATAAAGAAATCAACCTAAGCAAACAGATGCAGTCAAAAACATTGCTGCAGGATGTTAGGGAATCCAGAAAGGTAAATTGGTTCAAATAGACTTTGATAAATGCATGAGTGAAAAGATCATAAAAAACTCTAAAGACACAGATAAAAACACTGACAACTGCCAGGTTGCAGGAAGTTTATGCAGTAAAGGTACAGCAAGGGAAGCATGACTTTGAGATACCCTTTTCTCACCATCTCTTAGGGGGAACACAGATGGGACTATGGACTGTATATACACCTTACTTTAGCCTAAGTGTAATTCCACACAGTCCTGAGTAGTGATAGTGTCCATAATCTATGGTTTAGAATATATAGAGAATGTATTCTAAATATATTCCACAAATAAACTCCACAAAATCCATGAAGACACAGAAGACCACAAACAAGAGGTTTCTGAGTGTATTTTAAAAGGGGGACAGAAAGAAAGAGCTGTAATGAAAACAAGCTCCACTCCTTTTGTTGTCTGTAGAGAGTTTATTGACATGTCTGATTTAGGGAGGAAAAAGTCACAGAGTCACAGACCATTTGAGTCTTGATGGCAATATCACCTGTAGCCTGTTGCCTGGGATTGTGTCCAGTTGGGTTTTGAACATCTCTACAGACGGAGAACTTGACATTTCCCTTATTTCTTTTTGTGCCCATTTCATCTTGTGTCACTGAATACCACTAAGAGTCAGTCTTCACCTTTACTCCCTCTCCTCAGGTATTTATATACATTGATAAGATTTCCCTGAGCCTTTTCTTATCCAGGCTGAACAATCCCACATTTCTCATCCTTTTCTTGTATGTGTCTCAATCCCTTTATCCTCTTTGTGGCCTTCTGATGGACTTGTTATAGTTATGCCCATATCTCTGCTGTACAGGTAAGCCCAGGCTTTAATCCAGCAGTCTGGATGTGTCTCACCAGAGCATGTAGAGGGGAAAGATCATTTCCCTCAGCCTTATGGCAGTGTTCCCCACCATGCAGCCCAGCATAGTTTTGGCCCTCTTTGCTGCAAGGATGCGTTGTTGGCTCATGCTCAAATAGGTGTCCACCAAGACATTCAGTGCTTTTTTCTGCCAAATTGTTTTCCACCCCATTGTCCCTCAGCATGGAGTTGTATCCCTACTGGCACTTAGGGTAATTCCTCCCTAGTGGCAGGACTTGACCTTTCCCTTTGTTGAACCTCATGCGGTAACCACAGAACGTTTTTTCTAGTCTGAGTTCCTTCTGAAAGGTAACACATCCATTTGTTACTTCAGCCACTCCTCCCAGTTTTATATCATGTGCAAACTTACCTAGGATGTACTCTGCTTCGTCATCCACACTGTTAATGAAGATGTTGAACAGCACTGTTCTCAGTATTGACCCATGGGGTATTTTGCCAGTGATGGTCCTCCAGATAGGTTTTATGTTACACACAGATTATAAACTTTCCAGCACTTCCAGGGCTTCATACAGTTTTTCAGTTCACCTCACTGTCACATATCTGATCTACACATCCTCAGTTTGTCTGTTAGGATGTTATGAGAGGAAGAGTCAAAAGCATTACCAGAGGCAAGATAAACAACATCCACTGCTCTTCCTTCATCCACTGAGCTGGTCATCATAGCAAGCTCTCAGATGGTTGAGAATGATTTCCCCTTTGTAAATGCACAGTGACTATTCCAAAACACTGTCTTGCCCTGGATGCTGAGATGTGATTTCTAGTATTAGGTGCTCCAGTATATTCTCAGGAGCCATGCTGAAGTTGGCAGGCCTGTAGGTCTTGAGATCCTCCTTCTTACGGTTCTTGAAGACAGGAGTGGCATTTTCTGTCATCCAGTCCTCAGGAGCCTCATCCCTGATCACTATGAACTTTCTAAGATAATCTAGTGTGGCCTCACAATGACATCAGGCAGCTCCTTCAACACCAATGGGTACATCCTATCAGGTCCCCTGGATTTGTACATGTCCAGTTTGTTTAAATGACTCCTAATGTAGATCACCTTTCTCAATAGATAAGTCTCTTTCACTCCAGAATTTTCCACTCATGTCATGGACTCTGCCTTGCCCTCAGTTGATGCAGCTGAAGTTTCCGACTCTGGCACCTGCTGGGTTTTGTAAAAGCTCCAGTTCAATCTCCCGCTTGCCATCTCTGATGCTTTGAAACCTGTGGACTCTCTCCAGCTCCCTCAGTCGGCAGCCTGGGCTGTCCCCAGCACCCATGTGCTGTAGGTGAGAAGCATGTCTGAACTGCGCCCTTGCTGAGAGGCCTCTGATGTCTCTACAGCCCCCAGAGGCAGAGTTGCATCCATCCTTAGAAACCAAGTCTGGTCCAAGGTCTCTGATGTGTCAGCAGTAGATAGTCCTGAGGAGCCAGAGTCCATGCCCTGTCATGTCATCCACCACTGCAGAGGATGCGAATCTCTGTTCTGGCACAGATGCTGGCCCCTTCTGTGTGCTCTCCTTCAAAACCTGCTGTGTATGGGAGCAGATTAACCAAATCAGAAAAATGTCACTTATTTTTAGTTTTGTTCTGGACATGTAAGCAGAGCATCAACTTTTGGCAGTTATCCTCCCAGCAGATGTATGAGCTGCACTCTGTTCTCCAAAACAGAGTGGAAATATAATTAAGTCAAGATGCTTGTCCCTGTGTAGACCCTCAGAAAAAACTTAAGTCCCTTTAATTTTCTATCTAGAGCATCATAATCTCCTTAAGGTTCACAAGTGTTCATCTCTTTATTTGGAAGAGTTCAAAGGGAAAAGGACTCTAAAATTCTCTCAACTCTCTGTTCAACAATGTTCTCAGCTGTTTCAGTCTAGACATACACAATATATAGTTGTCCTAAAACTTTCTTATTCTGTGCTTCAATTTCCTACTTATAAAGTAAGCATAATAAACTTTCAGCCCACACGGTATTTGAAATTATTAAACTGTGAAACCAAATAATGTAACTTAACATTTATAGCTTTGTCCAGTCTGAGCTGTTCCATGTAAATTCTAATTGGAAAATATTTTGCAGAAACACTTTCCTTTGTTTTTTAAATCATAAATCAAAAATACAAGACTGTCCTATGCAATTGCATGTAATGCAAATTCCTATTCCCACACAAGTCTTACAGTCAACACTATTAGAAACCTGTGATGGAATTAATGATACTGAGAAAAACCTCCTTAGGGGGTTAATTTTAAGAGTGTGCTGTAAACAAGGAATAAGGGTTCATGATGAACAATCCAAAATGTTCATGACGAACAAAGAAAAATTTAATAAGTTGATACCATTTAAGTAGGATGCCATCCATTAGTTAAATCTATTAGCTAAATTTAATAGATGCCATCTATTAGGTAAGTGAGGATGAAATCTTAACAAAGAATGGTGTTGATAAGGTAATTAGAGACTCCATGATAGCAAAAGCTATATGCATATACAAGAGGAAACAAAAATAAAGTTGAGGAGAAAACTTTAGTTAAGTTTCCTAAAGTTGAATAAGAAAAGTCTTAGGAGGGGGTCCTATAAGCAGCCTTCAAGGATGTATGACAAGTTCATCAAGAAGACAGAGACAGGCAGGATGAGAGAAACCTAAATTGCAACAGGAAAGTGTTCAGAGTGCACAAAAAGAGAAACTAACACTGTAAGGACTGTCGAGCAATGGAGCAGGTTTCTGGAACTGCACATTTTCCTGACCCACCTGGATAAAACCATGAGCAACCTGGTCTGACCTCCTAATTGACACTGCTTTGAATAAGAGGTTGGATTAGCAACCTCCTGGAGTCTCTTCTCACCTGGATCATCCTATAACTCTGTGAATTTTCTTTTTTCTTCCATTAGAATTCTTGACTTTGTAGCCTTATTATTCTTTATGCATAATAGTTATGCACTGTCACTGAAAGATTGCAAAGGTAGCTATTTATGCTTTCTCCTCTAGCTCAACTGCTCTTAGTGAAAAATCTTCACAAACCAAAGGCCATCTGAAATAAATTGATCACTCTGACTTCTAAGTGCTCTTTTCAGATCCTGCCTTGCAATTTAAAATAAATGTTCATAGTAATCCATGCAACTATGGATTGCTCAGGAATGGCCCTTCCCACTGAGGTTTTCAAAGATACCATATCTATCAAAAATTATTATCTTATTTCCAGCCTCTGCCTTTAAATTTGAATGTGCAACTAACTGGGCTAACTGTGGAGGAAGGTAGGACCTAGGTAGCTTCAGCCATTTGGTTTTTAAATTTATGTATATTTAGGATGGTCCACTGATCTTAAAACACATGATATATTGTTCACAATTCTCCCCTTGACACAATGGCAAGGTACCCTCTAGCTTTACTAACATGAAAGAGCTAAAAGGATCAGAAAAAATAAATGAGTCCACTCTTGCTTATGGAAGAGGAAAACCATCATCTCCTCTTTCCTATTTTTGTTGTGCAAAGGACTTTGGAGGTGAAGGAGATATCAAGACAAGGATGTTTCCAAAGAATTTGAGCTTGGGGAGACTGTAAAGATCATCTGGGCAGAATTTATTCCCTCTCAATACTAGCTGGATATATTTTTTTTCTTCATGGTGAGGAATAATTGGTGAAACTAGGATTTTGATCTACCTGAATTTGAATAAAAAATTCAGTTCAGCTGTATTGAAACATTTTAAGTGGGTTGGTTTGTTTGCTTTAAGAAGCAGACACACACACACACACACACACACACACAAATGGATTAAAATAAAAAGGAATGTTGTTGCATAGTCAAATAAGGCACCAAGAAGCAGAAATTTTCAGGAGTTTTCAGGAATATGTAGGGAACAAGAGATGCGAATTCAATTTCTATTTGAGTGAACTGAAACCTGCCCTCTTACCTTGGTGTAAACCAAGCAAACAATTTGCCCTCAATCACACTGTGATATAAAGAATATATATTTATTTTTTTTCTTTTTTTTCTATTGGAATGTAAGAATATCAACAGGGATTAAACAGAAAGCTGAACACAGAACTATCCTACCACGCTGGAGAGTGGGGTGCTCTGCAAGGATATGGGGCATGTAGGATGGGAAAGAATTCAGCCAGTTCTAACATGGGTGAGAAATCTGATCCCTGAACCTAAGGAGCTAAGACATGAATTTGCCACATCATATTTTATGAAACTAATGCTTTATTTCTTTGGCTTTTCTTTTAAATACCTAATGGTTTTGTTTGTGCCAAATTGGAACATTCTGTGTCAGAACATCAGCTTTTTGTTCTTGCCAAAATAAGAACTTAGAATTTGGTTGGTGTCAATGACATTTTTATTTTTCACTCCTTGCTTTCTTTCAGAATTGAAACAGACAACAAACAAACGATAATTCATATAAAGTTCTGGAGCAGGTTTGCAAGGATTATTCAGCTTAAAGCCAGAGCTAGAGAGCTTCTTTCAACCCTGGAATAAATAGGCATAGCTCCTGCTGGCTTTCTAGCTTATCCTGGTAACTATCCAGGGCAGTATTTGAGCCATGGAATAGAAAATCGTAGAATAATAAAATCATAAATGGAACTGAAGAGGATTTAATAAGAGTTTTAGACAACCAGTAAATAGTGCACCTTTAATGCTCCAGACACAATAACCCCAGTGTTTCTAAAATTAGCAAGTGTTCTTTTTGCCCTTGCCTGACTTGCAGTGTATTGCTATCTCATATTACTGATAAATCCTGGAAATAGAGAGAATGTTCCTTCTACATGTATCCTTCACAACTCAGTTCTGAAGATACATGCTGTACTTTGGGCTGTGTCAGGATCTACTGTGCTTCCTTCTCATCTAATTCAACCCTTTCAGTCTTTAACCTGTAAGATCCTCTGCTATTGCCATGGGGATAGCCATTAAATCAGAAAAGTGTTTATTTCATGTCAGACACTTTGATGGTAAGAGTAGGCTCAGGTTCATTCTGGTTTTTTTACTCCTGGTAAGGATAAAAATAAATCGTTCATTTTAAAATATGCTTTAATTTCCAAGTTGTGCATTTGATTTTGTTCACTTCCACCAGCATCTAGCAATGATTCTCAGAAAAAAAATTATCTTTCTTTTGCAGTATCATAAATCTGAAGAAGAAAGATATACTCTCCTTTTTCCATTTCAGTTGTTTTCAAATTTGTACTAGATTTGAAAAGTCTCTTCAGACCTCCACAGCTACCAGACATGATCCCTTGCCAGACCAATCAGACTTACTGTGAAATAAAGTTTCCTGTCATATTAAGGTACAGCTGTCATCTTAACCCTCAGTGGCGTAAACAAGCAGTTGCTGGCAGCAGATCATAAGCAGAACTATAATCTATGTACCTCAGTTTTCCACATGTCTGGCCAAGAAAGGTATGTCTCCATGACATCATTCCATCTCATCAATTTCCCTGTCTCCTCAGCCTTGCAAAGCTTTTATCCTCCTTTTTATTTCTTCTGCACTCACTTCCCTTGCATCTCCTTGAATCATTTCACTGTGCCATTTTGGTTGCCATGTGTAGCCCAGTGGTGACTCATGGAAATATCCGTAGACTCCTCATCTGTTTATTCTACCAGACATATCCTGTTATTTGACTGTGTCTCAACTATTTTGCTTTACTTTAGAAATGTTGCTTTTCTTGCTTAGGATTTTCATTCGTTTACCCCAGTGTAGAGTTGCTTTGGTGTTTTCCCTGCCACTAATTTTCCATGCTCCTCCGACCAAAAGAATCCTGCCTCTGTGGCAGGTTAGACAAATGTATCAATCTGCCTTCTTACTCCTGCAGTGTAAACTGAATTAGCCTCTTCTTAGATCCACTATGACTTGTTGGCTCTCTTCTCTTGCTTCAGGAACCCCAATACTGACAGAGGTCAGAGGACTTACCCCTTTAACCCTGGTCTCACAGTTTCTGTATGGTGACTTCAGTGCAGCCTGCAAGTGGGTTCCCTTTACCTGTACATCCTGTCTAACAAAGAAATTAAAATATTCCCCAATTATGCATGTTTACAACTGATTTTGTTCCTCCCTCTCTAAGGGAATGACAGAAGGAAAAGAGCAAAGAGAAAAAAGAGAGGAATAGAGAACACAAAGGATCTTTTCTGTGTATTTTTGTTCTCCTACATTTCCTATTTATTTTTCTGGACACTTCTAATGAGAATTCCAATTGTATAGAGCTGAGGGAAAAAAAGCATGTATTCTGCACTCTTTGAGGGTACTGAGACTGTATTAGAGGTGGCATCCATAGGATCAAAGGCCCTAATGCTGTGTCTCAGTAACACGTTTATTAGCATTTTTGCTACCAGTATTTTAAAATGATAAATCATATTAGGATTAAGGGTATTTTTTTCTTGCTCTATTAACTTTATCAGATATTTTCTTCTTCATATGTGCTTTCAAAGTACCACAGGCTTCTCTTCCTTGTGATGTAATTTTCTTCCATCTCAATGTTAACATTCACTGCACAAAGATTTCTGAATTTAAAATAACAAAGAAAGTTTCTAGAGCCTTCCTATAACAACTGCACCTATCAGTCTTGGAGCAGGGCTCCAAAGCAACAAGGAATCTGATTCTTCTGTCCCTCAGAATCCAGCTTCAAAACCTATGTGCTCTCTCAAAGACTTCATCATCAGGTAGGGTTTAGAGCACAGCCAGGACTTTCAGTTCCTGCAACCTTCCCTTCCAGTCCTCCAGCAAAGACAATCCCACTGAAATACAGCACCACTGTAAAAACCAGAAACTATTCTCAGGGATCACTTGCAGTTTTAGGCTCTAACAGCAAAGGTGCCTGAAAGGAAAACATTTATTATGATTGGAATACATCACTAGTGGCAAAGCAGGAGCCCTCAAAGAAATTTAAGGTTTCAGTATTAGCACAGTATTAGACTCTTTATTTATCAAAGAGTCTCTGATCTTCTCATCTTTATAGTTGTCAGATACAATCACTTTTATGCTCAAGAACTCCTATCCTACAATCCCAGTGTTTGTTAAAAGCTCCGGAAGAAAGCTTTTAGTCTCATCCAAAAAGATATGAGGCTGACAGTAATCATAATTTTTCCCAGAGGATTTATAATAATATTAAAATGTATACTACTGAAAATTCAGATGGTAAGAGGACATGAAAGACACATCCATTTTGACTGAATTTATCGTACACTACTGAAGGTTTTACTTTTCAGCAGCAAGACTGCAGAATTCTATTTAAAAACTGATAGGTGAAAAGTATTTCTGACGCAGAGCTCAGTGAAATTACAGTTGTATGCCACTAGGCTTGGCATAAACTTTTGTGGAATTTCTTAATGTCTTAAAATCAAAAATCTAAATTTCTAAAGTATCTTTTGACTTTTTGGGTAGAACTCACATAGTCTTATTTCTGCCTAAGTTTCTGTTTAGGTAAAGTGATGTACCTGAATGTCAGTCTGTGAATTTTAAAGATGGTAAGGATGGATTTCTGTTCACAAAATCTAAGCAATACCTAGAACTCAGGCCACCTACTAGCAACATTTCTATGTGTTCAGTGATTCATACTACATTCCTACACTACAGACAGGGAGCACCACTCTTCCTCTTCTTAGAAGCTCAGATCAGTTAGAGATTATCATTTATGCTTGTAACCCCTCCCCAGCAGGTGGATATAATGGCCTTTTTCTGAACTTTCCCTCATAACCCTTTGAGCAAAAGGCAAAATAGAGGTATCTATTGACACAAACTACACTTGCAGGAAGGAGTGAACCAGAGTCTTTGCCAGATCCTTTCACAGAACATTTCTTGACATTTTGCTGCTTAAAGATTAGGCAGTTGTGACCTCCTCACTTAAAAGGATTTCCTACCCTCACGTATGATATTTTTTTCTTTCCATTGATCATTTGTGGTAAAGATATGCATGTCCCTGTCTAAAACTGCCAGTCATGAATACTTCTTCTGGCTGGATTCAGCACCAATACCCAAAGAAATCAGTGCCAAGTTTCTTATTGCTTCTTCATTAATAGCTCAAACCAAATAATAATTATATGCAGGAAATACCTCTGAAATGTTTGTCATTCTCTCAAAAAAAATAAGGAAGGATATACGATTTTTATATGCTCTCATTCTCTTCACTGGTTTTAGGGTTAAGTATAGAAAAGCAGACTTTTTTTCTTTTATCTTTTTGTCGTAATAGCACATGACAGTCTGTTGGTCAATAAAAAGAACAGAAATAGGTGCTTAGACCTTCCTTTTTTTAACTGAAAAAAATTAAAGAAATAAATCAGTAAAACAGGATAACAACAGTAAGCTTCTACTTTTCAGAGACAACTTCTGTCCAGTTAATAAAAGATGCTTTCTAGGAAAACCTTACCTGTTCAATTTACATTCGTTTGGCTGACTGAAGATATCTCCTTTCTGTAGCCTCCATTCAGCATAGGAAGGTCTCAGACTGTTCTGCTACTGATCTTGTACTTCAGACACCAAAACACAGTATTGATGTCTGCCTATTTGATAACAGAATGTGTGCAGGGAATGGGAGAAACAGCCTGTAAACAAACAAAAATTCTCATTAGACTATCTTGTAAACTGAGAGAACCATCCTTAGCTAAGTCTCAACACTAAGCATGCAGCAAAAAAGAATGAATAAATGGCATGCTTTCTGAGTTGCAGAAAGAAAACTATTCACTGAAAGGGGGAAGTATGAGTACCAGGATGCATACTGCCCTTTTTAGTAATTGTGTCTGATTATGGACTCCAGCTCAAGGCTGAGTAGTCTCAAGGAAGGCTAAGTCTTCCCTACTTCAGGGCCAAGATTGAGTGTAGTCTGGTTTCCCTGCAGCAGCCTGTGCCTCAGTCTTCCTGCCCAGGCAGATGTTTGTGCTCCACACAATCCCAAATCCCAAACTAAAATATAGACCAAGACTAGACGTACAGGTCAAACCTAAAGCCTGAAGGCATTGATCTAACTTATTGCAGGTTTATGACAGGCACTACTGAAAAATACCATTCCAGTAATACAAAACGTTGCCATCAGGTTTAAATGGATGTCTCTGACATTGCATTAGCAGATAATTGCAAACATGCCTGAGAAATCTGGAAAATTATTTACATAACTAAGGAAAAAGAACATTCAGTGATTCTGTGATCTTGTGAACCAACCGTTCATTGTTGTAAATTCCAACTTCTTGCCCTGGTCTTCAGGGCCTGGCACTTCTGAAGGCTGATCTCCCTAGTAAAGACTGAAGCAAAGAAGGTTGTCAATATCTCAGTCTTTTCCATGTCCTGTGTCACCAGGAAAACTGCCCATATCAACAGATAGCCCATGTTATCCCTACTTTTCCTTTTGTCACTTATGTACTTATAAAAAGCCCTTCTTTGGCCTTTGATGTCCCTCACCAGATTCCGCTCTGCCTGGGCTTTGGCATTCCTAACCCCCATCACTGCATGCTCACAGAGTGTTACCATATTCCTTCTGGGTTACCTCTCTCTGCTTCCGTTTTCTGCAGGCTTCCTTTCATGTTTGAGTTTTGTCAGAAACATCTTGTTCATCCATGCAAGTCTTCTCATGTTTGCCTTCCTGCTTATTAGTGTAGACTGCCCTTGAACTTGGAGGTGGTGATCCTTGAATATCAATCAGCATTCTTGGACTTCTCTTCCCCCCAGGGCTTTTTCTCATGGGACTCTTTCAAACAAGGAGAAGTCAAAATCTGCTCTTTATTCTCTGTTGAAATCCACAAATGCCTTTATGTACTCCTATTTCCCATTGTGATTTGCATAGACAATAGATATGACTAACAAGGAGAAGAGAAACGAGGTCTCCCTCTGATGAGGAATAGAACATCAAAATATAGATATGCCATTAACATGGAATAACATACACCAGATTTCACAGACTTTCACTTTATTTGTAATCAGGACACATAGCAAAATTAATTCTAAATATTTGACATGAAATCATTCAGTCATTAAAAGATATATGTACACATAAGCATCATATGAATACATATTGGTACATATTAATATGAAACACACACGTAACAATATATGTACACACAATTATGAAAATTAAACAATTTTTAAAATTATAAGGTTTTGTAAACAAACAAAATAGTATGTGCCATTTCTTTTTCTGTTTGGAGGTGGTATGTAGAGCAAAATAAATTTATGCCAATTTACATTATTTTTCTAAAAATCCATGCCTAGCACTAGATTGACATAAGCAATAACTCACATTTTAAAATAAAAAACAACATACACAAACAAACCCATAAAAATAACAGATGTATAAATTTTAGGCAGGACTGGCTCATTTAAGTCTATTGAGAAAAGCCATGGAATGGTTTAGAATGGTCATTATGTAAAAAGGAAATGGCTTCTGGTAGAGTACCTCAAAATAAATTAGATGCTTAGGTAAATAAATGCATTTGGAAAATATTTTCTAAAATAAATTCATTCATTTCTTCACTGAAATTCATGATGAACACATTGTACTCATTCACTAGCTAAAACAAGAACTAGGTGCAGAAAATTGAAATCAATGTGCTTGTAGAGTGTAACTCTCTCTTGCTGAAAATCAACTATTTTCTGTATCACTGGTGCAATTACCTAATAAGTGTCAAGAAGAGATATCAAAGTATTTCCAAAGATAAAGCCTAAATGGAATCTGAATTTTAGAACATAATCAAAGAATGTTTGAGGCTGGGAGGGACCTCTGGAATGTCAAGTCCAATCCCTTGTTCAAGTCCACCTAGACCAGGTTGTCCAGGACAATGTCCAGATGGCTTTTGAAGATCTTCAAGGAGGGAGACTCCACAATCTTGTTGTGCTACTTAATATTCTCAATTTGGGATAATGAGATGAATATAAAAAGTCATCAAGTCATATGATGCACTCTTAATCATGTTTTAATATACCTGAGAAAAGGAAGTAAATAAGTGAACACATGACAAGCTATTATAGTCAGTAGCAGAACTATTACTAGAGCTATCAGAGTGTATTTCTAATGAGAAATGATTCCACATACATACGGAATTATAGAGCAACTAAAAAGTGCACTTTGGCAGAAAAGTCACAATAAGCAATAGACAATGAAAGCCCAATGTACCTGAAGGTATATGTCTGGCCCCATTACTTGCAGTCATTGTGTGATAACAGCAGATTTTTTACATCCCTATTGCTTAATAAAGCTAAGTCTCATGATTCTTAAGGACAATGTATGCAGTAGTGTACACTTGGATCTGCAAAGAGCTTATATCATATACATATATATTTTATAATGTAGAGATAATTCTGGTGAGCTGAGCAATAAGTCCCTGTTGAATTGCACAGTGGATCCATCCTCAGCAAGGACAGGGACTTGGCACCACCCAGAACTTCTGTATTTGCTCCCAGACCAAAGAAGTAATAACAGGAGGGACCAGTACACTCATAAGACTAACTCTGCTGAGGGGATGCAAACCTTGTCTAGGGACTACAAAAATCCTTCTGGATCTGCCAGTTTGAACCTCTACTCCAGGACACAGTAATCTTTTCTTCAAAAGTTTTACAGAGTTACTTACTCTTCAGGACTGCTGCATTATTTCAGTAACCCTCTACATCCTGATTTCCAAACATCTTCCTCTCTTGTCCCTTATGGGGGAACACTGGGCATGAGGGCAGTACTGAATTTGTGTCTTGTTTTGAAGATCAGAAACAATGTTTGATGGAACAGTTGGGACTTCTGGCGATACATTGTCTGCCACTAACTCTCCAAATAAAAGTTAGAACAAGGTGCCTAAGAGCTGTTTCAGGCCTTGGGTCAGATTACTTCAGGCTTCTCACACTTGTCAGCAGCTCTGACAGAATCTTTTCAGAAGTTCTCTGAGTAGTGAAATGTTGTGATTATAGATGGGTTTAATGCAACAAAACTGAGAAAACCTTTTAACAAGCAGATGTTACCTGACACCAACCTATGTGTTTAATGTTTCTCCACTACATTATATTATCTTCTTCTCCTTAGCTCTAACTGGCATCTGTTGTAAATTTGCTTTTCTTAAATTACATTCCATTAAAGGAAATTCTTACAAGATGTGTACACCTGAATTATCCCGATGTAATTCTATATTTGATTGTCTTCCATGAAAGCAAAGGTGAGTTTCACCATATCTGCTTGGGATAGTCATCATTACTGCATTTCATCTCTTCTCCGCAAATATTTTGATTGTGTTCCTGCTAGAATGAGAAAGAATTCATTGGGTTATTGTACTTGGCTGTGCAAAGAGTGATGCAAAAATGCAAGAAGAATTTGAAAGACATTACTATTCACCAGAAACAGCAGATCCCACCTAAGAATCACAACTATGCTTAAACAGCTAAATCCTTTAAAAGTGTGTTTTTTAGTAATTCTGGTAGAATATATGTTTTGTTTCTCCAAAGTCAACAGAAGCTTTTACTTACGTCTTAAAAAAAACCCCTTATTATGCTCACAAAGGAACTAATATTAAAGGATCCAAGAACATACTGCTTTATCCTGGTGGAAAAAAGATTCCTCTGGTAAGAATGGTAAGAACAAAGCTGTCTTTTTAGGACTCCCAGTTCTCCTAGACAATAGGACCTGATGTGCTGCGGTTTCAAACAATGGATTGCAATAGACATCAGCCCACCAACTGAGATAGAGTAATGGACTGCAATAGCCTCTCCCAAGCTTTTCCAGGGTGGACAGGAAACACTACACAAGTTAAAACATAATGCAACAGATGAATGAATATAAATATTTCCCACAATAATATGTTCAAAATTCAAAGTTTTAATGTTAATATCCAAATTAAACTATTTCAAAGTTTGGAACACTAGAATGAGATGGGACCTAGGCAGAACTTTCAAATGGGTTTACTTTTCACTATAGTAAATTCCAGGAAGATGAAAAGCCTTCTAAACTAAAAAAAGGCAGGTCTTATTAGCATATAAGTACTTAGAATTGTGGAATCATTTAGGTTGGACAGACCTTTAAGATCACCAAGTTAAACCATTAACCTAACACTGCCAAGTCCACTACTAAACTCATAAATAGAATGGCACTCAAAGTGACTGGATAAGATGGAACAGAAGTAAAAGGGTTTATAAACAAGACTCTCTTCTACTCTTTACATCATCACTTTCTGGAATGCATTTGTCTAACTCTAGAGCTGTGCCTTGGGATCATACTGTGCCTGTTCCTTTTGGTTCCCCACGATGCTTCCTTCTTACCTCCTTTGATGTTGGCTGCATGCCAGCTGCCTACTCCTTGTGCAGCCCCAGAGCAGAGGGTGTCCTGCTCAATGTGATGCTTCTCCAGCTCCTCTACTGGCTTCTCTGAAGCCACCCTCTGGAGCTGTGGGCAGGAGCTGGCCCTGCTCCCCTTGCAGGTCCCAGCAACCTTCATGCACTGCAGGCAGCCAGAGTGTTGATGGAGAGAAAACCAACTCAAAGTGTCACCAGGACCCACACAGAGGTGTTAACATATACAAAGCACCAAGACTACAAATCTACTTTGCACATCTCCCAGCTACCTGGTCTGATGCCAGCTGAGATCTGAAATTGCTTGTACTGCATGAAGGGTCATTTAGGATACAGCTTCCAAAATTATTTTTGGCAGAGGGGTGTGGAAGGTGGAGAAGCAGTATTTGAAAGAAGAAATAATCCTTTCCTTGAAGGGATTAGTTTTGGCTCTGAGGATTTCTGACTATAAAGCATATCTCTGTCATACCCTCTCCAAAAAAACCCCACCTCAATTATTCCAGATAATTGTAGGAATAACTAACTAACTAAATAAATACCAAATGAATGGAAAGCTTGGTTGTGTTTTCATTTTTGCTCTGTACTTCCAGGATCTTGGCAGCTGGGTGCGAAATTTTGTGCCTGAGAGCACAGTGCAGCTCTGCAAGACACTGACAAGACCCCAGCAAGACCCCAAGGGAAGCACAAGCAGCTGCCCATCTGCAGGAGTAACACAGGCAATATTGGCAGGTCTCTAACAAATCAGCTGAGCAAAATTAAATATAAAGTTCAGGTTAGAAGTTTTCTACCACATAACCTGTTCCCCTTGTACCCAGTAGCTACATACATCACCTGCATATTAGAGCCTACGGAGTGAGCTTCCTTTCAGCACAAAGGATGTGGATTTTTTTCCTTTCAGGTTGCTAGGAGACCTACTATTTTCCAGCTATACCCTCTCAGATAAAAGGAGATTACTACTTCCACACTTCAAAAACACAAGATTTTTTTTTTTCTTTTCACCAGGGCTCAGATCTGGTCAGGGAGTGTTAAACATTCTCACAGTGCCAGACCCTCTGGGAGACAAAGTGACCCTGGTTTTACACCTTTTGGATAGGAACTACCTGCACAAGCATCACCTGAGCTGGACAAACCCACACCTGTAAATCTGGGCATCAGGGAAAGTCTTGGGACAGAAATGGAAAATATCATGGAAATTAGTAATTCCCCAGAAAAAGTTCTGTTGCAGAACAAACTGAATTTGAATTACATAGAAATCTTCTTGGCACCATTGTGTGTGGTTTTTTGTTTATTTGTTTTGTTTTGTTTTTATTTTATTTGTTTGTTTGTTTGTTTTGTATTGTATTGTTTTGTTTTTAGAGATTAAAGATTTGTTGGAATGCATTCTTTCCATCCTTATGTGATTATGTGTATATTGGCCAATATTCTTAAACATGGAGTCCTTAGGCTGAACATTTTTGAATACCTTTAATTAGTAAATACATACTCTGACCTTCAGACATGCTCAGCATCTCACAAGTAACCATAAACTTGCAGTGTCTTTTTTGCCATTAGTAACTAAATACCAGTAATTTGCTGTAAGAGAGCAGAATTCAGGACAGACATATTTTCTTTTGAAATTTCCAGCTTGGCAGTAGATGGTTACCTTGTGTGTCATCCTGTTACTGTTAAACAGCTCTTACAGACCTGACTGTATTGAAATGGCTAAGATAAATTTTGTTGAACAGAGCTGTACAAAACCAATCTGCTATAGAGAAGAATATACAGCCAAAACACAATTATATTGGTTTAGGGAATTGAAGGATATGGCTTAGGTTCAGCAATACTATGGAAAACACAGAGCAAGAAAAACACAGTTACAGTGAATTTCATGATTCATTGAAAGAATATATGGTACAATGGTGACCTTTAAATATGGTGAAAATCCAACAGCATCATTTAACTTTCTCATGCTGTTTCCAGACAGCACAAATTGAAAGCAAAGGTCCTACATACTCTGGACTTTAACTGGTTTTAAGAATATACACAGTAAAATGTATGCTCAGTTTTAAATGCTGGAGGAACTTTAATCTGTGAGAGAAGTAGGGTTTGATATTCAATAAGCTTACATCTTCTTATCATTAGTGCCATTCCAAGTAGCTCATAACTGAAGAACCTTGATTTTACATACTTGGCAAACAACCAGGCAAAAAAAAGAAATGCATTGAATTTGTTTTCTCTAACTCTCTCTTTGTATCTTAGCTCAACATCTGTTTTTTCAGTCATGAGCTCCTAAGAGCACAGACCTCTAACACAGTATTGAATGATGTTAAAAATTGGACAAATCTAAGCCAGCTGAACCTATTGGAAAGATTCTTATTATTGCAAAAAGCATTGGTCTCATTACTCAGTATTCCAAAAGCAATATCTTTTTGGAAGTTCCAAATGTTTTTTATAACCATTAAATATACAAAAGTATCATTTCTCATCCCCATCCCCCATTCAGGCCTATACACTAAGTAATAAGCAGAAGTTTGGAAGCTGACTCAGAGTTCTGGTTTCTCTGCAAAACCCCATCTATTTTATCCTCATGCCTCTCTCCTTTGTCCCAGCTCCATCCTCTTATACCTCCAGTTTCTCCCACATATCCTCCCTTCTTGTATTTATTTTCATATTCCCAAGAACATTTTCTGTTTTCTTTACAAGTGACATAATTTCTAAGGGGCAAGGGGCAACATGAAGAGTGACTGGCTTGAAACTACATGTTTTTGACTGTGAGCCAGGAGGCCAAAGGCAAAGGGTAAGTATTGAATTCACTTCGCAGCCTGACCTTAAATGGGATGACACTGGGGACTATTCTTCACAATCCATGGATCAGTTTCTGTAAAAACTCTAGGAATTTATTATCTTCCAGACATCTAGCTTTCTGAGAGAGTTTACTGGACAGCAAATTAAGAAAGTCATCTGTAATCCTCAGGCATAAGTGTCTCCTCACTGTGGGATGCAGTTCACACCCTTTTGCCCCTCCTGAGGTTTGTTATTCTATTCCATGCTTTGCTTCTCCATTTCACTGTCCTGCCCTGTACTCTCCTCTGCTGCACTCTCATGTAGAGATGGGATGGTTTCTTGACTTCACTCTGTGATACAACTCATAAATATTACCTCCATTTCCATATCATGAGAGAAAATAGGATGCGGTTTACAACCAAAAGAGTGCAAAACACACGCAATTAAAAATAGTGTCCTAGTTGGATGAGGGGCAGGGGGAGCAAAACTGAGTCGGGAGATGTGAAACTTGTACCTGCAGTAGTTTATGGTAGATTTTGGTACCCTATGGAAATCCATCATTCCTGACATACCTTAAAATATTTCATTCTTGGTGAAGATAATCAAGTAAAATGCCACTACAGAAAATTATTACCTTGAACTTCAGACTCATTTCTACTCATTTACCTTTGCTTAAGCCAAAGATGCTGCTCATACGCATAGGGTGTTTGAAGGATCAAAAACATTATCATGAAGAATTAATGCCCAATAGAGTAGAAGTCTATTGCAATCCACATCCTACTGAGAATCTAAAATATTCAGCTTTCATTTCCCCATTAAGACTTTGTCAACTGCAACACCTTAGTCTTTTAAGATAAAAAGTGCTTAAACTGACATCTTTAAAGGATGTTGTAAAAATGTGCAAGATTGTTCAGAAAAGCACATTAACACCTGGACAGAGAGGGAGATGATTTTGGAAGACTTTTAAAACATAACAAAACATGAAATCGATAAAACAAGAATGGAAGAGGTTCTAATTAAGCTTAAACCAGGAGAAATCTGTGTATTCCCTTGTTTGCTCATCTTCTCTAAGTGTTAAAGATGAAAAAAAAATCTCATTAGACTTCACAGGCCTGGGGAGCATGGTGCTGACTCTGGTTTCATTGAACTGGCCTTATCCATCTTCTCCAGTGTTGTTGTCAAGCTAGCAATTTCTAGCTATTTTTAATTAGTTCCTGTTACTTTTGCTCTTGTTTAATTTGAATATTTTTCTTAAGTTGTATAGAAAAGCTCTAAAATCTATTTTTTAAATTAAAAGTTGTGAGTTTCCAGAAGATGCTTTTCATGGAACAGCACAGTCTCCAAGGCAGCAAGGAACAGCACTGTGGCTCTGCTAAGCCCGGGAGACACATTCTGAGCCCAAAGGCAGGTGGAAACCCCGGCTTCATGAGGTCCTGCCTGATAGAAGCAACATGTTGCGGTCAGATGCTTTTGTAGGCAAGGGCAGCGGATGTGCCTCCATCTCACCATGTGCTCACCTGGGACAGCCAGGACAAAGCCCTGTGGGCCCAGTATCCCTGCACCAGGGGTTCCTCAAGAAGGGCCCTTCAGGGCAGGGGGCTGGACCCCAAGTCCCTGGCCAGTGAGCACCTGCAAATGCTTGATAGGCCCAGGCACCTCACACACCTGCTCCTGTCCAGGTGTTTGGAGCTGAATGAATAAAGACATTGTAAATTGGCTTCCCTGAGGTGAGGGACTTCACATTGCCCTGGAGATCACCAGTTTCTGCCGGTGCTCCCTAGTGCCCCTGCCAACCTGCAGCTTCTGGCAGTTGCTTCATGCAGTGTCAACATTTTTATTGAAGTTCATCACAGACGCTGTGAAAACATAAACTCACAATACTGCCATCACACACGTGCTGGCTGGGGAGCACTGGATGAAACAATATCCTGTCAAAACAAGGATGGTGGTGAGATCTAGTTGATGCAAAACTGAACAAAGCTTGATATACGTGCTCACCACCATGTGCAGGAGGCAGCAAGTGCCACAGGTCTTGCAGGAAAACATTAATACAATGAAAAGATGGGAAAGAATGCAAGGACTGTGATTAATGAGTTTTGGGTTTTGGGACATGCTGCTGCCACTGAAGCAATGCATGGACTCAGCATCAAAGCTCTAGATCAGGGAAGCAAAGAAGAGTTGTGTCTCTCCCAGCTGCCCCATTCCTCATGTGCCCTCAGGCAAACACACTCAGTTCATCTTTACAATGAGAACAGCGATAGAGCAGCACAAGACACAGGCAACAGCTTCTGTGATAAGTTCAGAAAAGGATAGCCCTACAGATCCATTCATACAGTGACAGTATTTATCCTGCCATCAACACTGATATCTCAGGAACTTTATTATTTTATGCAGCACCATGATATTAATACAAATATTGCCAACAACAATCTTTGACATAGAGCATATTTTACATATATGAAAAATATGTCTACCTGCTTAGTTCTTTTTAAACAGCCATCTAATAAAATGAGTAAACCCAGTGCTTTTCTTTAAGGTGCTCACAGTAATCTCAAGTATCCTTTCCATATGCTTGATCTCTTGTCCATCTGCTGGCTATGTGACATGAGTGTGGGATATTTTCTAGCCAATGTTTAGCAATATAAATAAGTAACTCCTATGACATATAACTAGTAAAATATTTGCCTTATTTTGGTCTGAAAAGACAAAGATTGAAAGCCACAAGCCACATGCCTGCAGGGACCAGCTCCTGGCTCAGCCATCTCTCCCTTTCCTGACATGGAAGCTCTGCACAGCCCACGTGGATGTGGCTACACACTCAAATCTGGCAAGCTGGGACAGTGACCTCCAGCTGCTGGAAGGATGCTTCTGGAAGTACGACTATGACATCAGTTTTTAAACTGAAGAAGAAAATGTTATTCTGCATCTCTTCACTCCTCCTTCTTTTCACAGCTGTCTCAATCTCTCATTTCTGGACACTATCACCTCTCCTCAGCTATGAACACCATTTCCCTTTGCATCTATGCATTTCCCTCCCTTTGACATAAAGCCATATTTTGCATTAATTTCCTATTAATTTCATATCCAATGTTGTTTGCTTCTTTGCCCTTGATATTTGCCTTATTCTTACACTGACTTTTTTATACTTTTCCAATCATTCCCTTCTGTGCAGTTGAATTATTGGATCATCTCATGGTCACCAACACTCATTTTTTACATTATCAGACAAGAACTACTGTGCAGTCTTCCATGCTGGTCTCCTTCCCCCAGGCTCAGGAAATGTTCCCTAAATTCCCAAAAAGCCTACAGAAATTTGGTAATGGTTAGATTCCTAATGTTACTAACTATATCTACTTGTTTTACCCATGCATTTCTCCTTCCTTTTTCTGTTTTATGCCCGAGTTGCACTTTTTCAGGAATAGACAGTCCCTTTTGGCTCTGCATTTGAACACCATCTGTCGTGACTAAATCTTGATAATGATACCCTGAGAGCTCCACAAACAATCTGTAAATTAAATTGCTGTTGAAATAAAATCCATGAAACTTTAGCTTTAGCAAGGATTGAAACATGATATTTAACTTCAGTGTGTCTCTTGGGACATTCTACTTTATACAGTGCATAGAGAGACAGCAGGACTTTAAATAAGACTACTGCCTGCTACATGGAGGAACCATTAGATGGCCTTGGAGCTAGTGTAGGAATAATTGCTACCCAGGACCATTAGTACTTCATAGAAAGACAGAGCAGCTACGATTGGTCAGGACCTCTAGAGATTGTCTAGGCTACCCACTATGGTCAGAGCAGGGTCAGCTATAAGTTGCTCGGAGTCCTGTTTAGTCAGGTTTTAAATATCTCCAAGGATGGAGACTCTACAACTTCCCTGGGCAACCTTCTCCAGTGTTCAGTCACTCTCACTGTAGGAACTATTCCCAAGTTAGGAATCATAGAGATCTAGGCTGAAAAGTGCTCAGGTAGCATCTTGACAGTATGCAGAAGATCAAAGAGAGAACAAGGACAGGCAAATGTACCTCTCAGCTCCTGAGCCCAACTATTTTTTTAGCTCATAACCCACTCCATTGTGGGAGACTACTCACACTTTCTCCAGAGAGGGTGGAACTCCAAACCTTTTAATGCTATTCAGTTGGTCCACTATAACTTCCCCAAAAGTCCCATATGTGTATCAATTTCCCCCTCATAAGCTCTAGCAGCACAAGGGATGTGTATGGACTACCTGCTGTTTGTGAAAAACTTGAAACAGAGCCTTACCATCTGACAAGCAGAGCAATGCTGATGCCAGACACATCAGCTCAATAGCCATGTGAAGCTCCAGCAAAAGAATCAAGACAAACTCCCAATCTAAGTAAGAAAATCTGTTCACAAAAGAGCTGGGCATGTAATGCAAGCTTCTCCGGCTATTCAAGAGAGCTGATTTTCTTTAGGCTGTTCAGTGACATTTATCCTCTTTGAGAAGTATATTTCTGTGACAAATATCGCAAAACATTTGTCAATATTTTAATATTAAAAGAATCTTATATCAGGGAAAGGAGAAAACCAGAAACACAGAGATCTTTGCTCTCCTTGATACCTACCTACACAAATACATTTCCTAGCTAAAATATTTTTGGGTTTGAGGTTTCCTTTTTAGACAGTGATTAATTATAGAATATTTTATCCCAACACTGACAAGGACTTTTGAACTCTGTTTTTATTTTAAAACTTTGTTCATTGTATGTTAAGTTGAAGTTTTAAACTCCAAAAATCTAAACAGTATAAGATACAGCCTAGGACAGGAATTCCTCTGTTTAAAAATCACTTATGAAATACTAATCATAAATTTTTATGGTTTTCACTATTTAGCAGCTCTACCCAGGTATTGCCAATGTATAAAGTTAGGCTTTAATTAAAGATGAAGATACATTTGACACTACCTAACTGAACACTGCTAACAGCACATATCAAAGACAAATGGTCATAGTCCTCAAGTAGTGTTTTATTTTTTCCTTTTGAAAAAAACAAATATAGAAATTCATTGATTACACAGCCGTCCTCTTCTTGTTTTGTGTTCCTGTTGGGATTTCACATAGAATAGAAGCCAAGCAGTACAAAATTGCATTAGCTGGTGTCAATGTGATCATTTCACTCAAGCCTCGATATTCTTATCTCATAGAAAAAAAAATATAATGAAATGAAGCATCTGTTAACTTTTTCTAGCAGTAGATGAGTTCTCTATGGACATACTTTTATGGTTCAGTTCACACAGAGGAGTGTTTATGTAATAAAAGAGAAGGTTTCTTGCTAGCCTGGACAATCACGTTAAGCTGTTTTCCTGAGATCTCTGAAGTTTCATAAAGAAAACAGATTGCAGATTTTCAATTCTAAATCATGTCTATCTGCCATAGGCTTGCACTTTTGCCACTAACTACTCTGCTGACTCATTGCCTGACTCATTCAATGAGTTTCATGCTGTTCAATATTAATTTAGCTTAGGGAAAAGCATGCCATCAAGCATTTGCCATCTTAACACACACTCTCTCTCTTTGAGTTGTAGCTAATGACAAAAACCAGAGGTGGGCCAGAACAGGGAAATGCAGCATTTGCTGCCCTGAAATGCAGGGTCTTTGGGTGTTGTACCTTGGTCTCAGTCCAAACTACCACTAGTTACAGAGTGCTACCCTGAAGTGATAGTTATAAAAATGGTGCTGAAACCCTTCCAGTGGCTACACTTCAGACACTTTAAATATTTATTATAAAATGATGTTTTGAATATTTATGAATAGAATTCTAACTGAATGTTTTCCTGGATGGAACTTGGGTTTGCATTCTTTTTAATGACAATGTATAAACAAATAAAATCAGGGATTATACCAAAGACAACAGCTCAGTCTCTTGCTGTTTATGGGCTTCATATTAAATATTTCTGAAATTTTTACTTCAGAAAGCACACCCAGCAAAAAATAGGCAAAAGTTCTTTCAACAAAAAGTACTTTTCGAACAGATTCTTATCATATAAGGATGGTCATTTAATAATATTTTTTTTTAGGATTCCAAGTCAAGACGAAATACTGTTACATTATTTACACTACTGCAGCTTTAACCTTCCTTCACCCCAACCTCAGCTATAAAAGTCATCCAAAGACAACAGGAGCAGCATCCTCCCTCTAATTTAATTAGAGCTGGCCGAGACAGAGCTCAAACGTTTTTCTCAAAACACAGGCAGGGTTTTGGGCTGATTACCTCTCTGCTCCTGCTTTTTGTCAGTTTCACATCCACCATCTTTTGGGAGTGAGGGAGTACATAAATCTTTGGACTGTCTGTCATCTGACCTCATTTGCTGATATGATTGAGGGAGCAAGAAAAAGCAGCCCACCCACAATGGAGGTGACTGCTCAGATGGAACAATAGGTGTCATAATCTCAGAGGCATTCTTACCCCATCCCAGGGACACCAAATCCACTGCCCGGTATACAGTAGGTCTGAAAAACTGTAACATTTAATTTTAAGTTGCTACCTCTTGGACTGACAAAGAATTCAGGGCTCCAATTTTTCACTTTACTTGGTTTTGAGGTAAGATATCACACAAGCTGCAGAGAAGAGAAGCTACCAATTACCAATTCCTTAGAGAAAACAGCTAATTGCCACAATCCCATTTCTAGATTCAAAGCCAGCTCAGGAATAAGCCAGACAACAAAGTGCTCTTCATCATAGCTGAGGCATACATGGAAGTACAACCTACAGTGATCCTCAGCCTTTGGTGTGATAAACTCTCCATGGCATTTGGGCACTGAAAGGTTGGATGCAAACCAAATTAGGAGGCTTCAGAACTGTAGTCAGGGATTTGAATAGCAACACTGCCCAAATCCCTATTTAGAAGGCCACATCTTTCTGAATGATTCAAATATCCTTTGTGTAATATAGGCTAAACCTGCCTCTCACAGTCATAAATCATATTCCTCATTTACTGATTGCTTGCCTGAAACCACAAGGTTTTTTTATGGAAGTTGGAGGAAGGAGATGAAGCCTATGAGATATCAACCACAAGTTACTCATGATCAGGCACTGAAACCTCAGAATCTGGATCAATCTTCTTAATTGATGGTGGAGCACAGCAAAGTCCACAAAGAATGTAATAGTTTTTGCTTAGTGGAAAAATTTGAAGATGACCAATAAAATTTGGTTAGATGCGAATAGAAACACAGCACATTCCACTACAACAATCACAATGTATCATTATTGCTTGAATAATTCTAGGTCTGGAGAAGAAGAATCTGTGTATATGCAACACGATTTGCATAATTGTGAGCCCAGAAAGATCAAAATAAGATTGTACATACTTCATTCTTCTGTTTCCTCATGTTAAATTGTTTTTACTGAAAAATCTTGTAATTTAGGTAAATGTGGTTACACATACAAAAGAAGGCAACCTCCCTGCAGAGGCTTAAAATTGTGCATGGAGCTACACAAACAAGAAGCAAAAACAGAATTGAGGGAGAGTCCATAGCTAGAATAATAGAAACTGAGGAGCTGGCATCAGCCTCCTACAATGCCACAGATATTGGTTATACCCTGCACCTTAATCCTCCTTGAAAATCGGTAAAATATTGCTTCCTTACATCCTGAGAGTCTTCAGGAAGAAGAACAATATACCCAGGCACTATTTTAATGAGGCCATCTAAAGGGTATATAGATAAGAAAAACATCTGCTGCCTCCTATAACAGTCTTTCCTCTTTTCCCTATCTCCTAGGCAGCAAACCAGGTTAAGTTACAGGCAGAGCTATTTAGCTTTATTCTAGCATGTGCAGAACTTTCGTCACATTTTGTCTCATCAAAGATTTTATCACTGTATCATAAGCCACACCTGGTTCCTGTATAAGAAAAGCAAAATTTCTGGCAAATTGTGTTGTCAAGCTTTGAGAACATTTGGCTCAAAATAAGTACTCCTTTCCCTCCTAGTCTGCACACATTTACAAGTCTACCTGGCTTCTGCATGGCTCTAAGGAGGGGGAGAGAAAATCGGGTCAACAGTTGTTTTCCCCTCTGCTCCCATTGCCAGAGGCACAGTTCAGCCTCACTTCTAGTTCACTTGCAAGGCTTTTACATAAATCTTTACAGGGCTGTACTGGTAGATGCTCTCTCTTCAATTAATACAGTATATTTGTTTATTTATTTAATACCTTTCTTCCACTTTAAAATAAAAGGCTCTGGTACCATAAAAGGTGCCACAAAAACAGGTTTCAGAAAAGGTTTACCACTCCAAATATACAGGTCAGTAGGAGAATTAGGGGACCTGACACCTTTGCAAATATTTAGCAAAAGTTTTTTGGAATTTAGATCTTATTATGCTGGGGCTCATGTGAAACAGCTTTTAAGTTCCACTGCTGCCAAAAACATTTTTAATGTGGTGGTAATATGGTGCCACTGCACTTAATTTCTCAGCATTTCTTAACTTTTAAGTAGTAGACTTTGCCATTTTTAACACTGCTTTTTGGTAGTGATTGCATATTACTGTGAGTATCAGTATAATGACATGAACTGAAAAAAACAGCAGAAGCTCTCTGAAGGGGAATTATATTGATGCTTAGGAAGGTCATCACCAGGGCTGGAAATTTTCCATTCACCACACAGGGCTCCGCCACTTGAGCTGCTCAAGGAGGCAATTAAGTAGCAGCTAGCAATATCATTGTTACTTAGAAAACCAGCTCTAGCAGGGAGAGAGGAATACTAGTACAGAAATCAGTTCATAGAGGATAGGAAGACTTAAGAATCACAGATTATATTCCTCTGGAAGTCAGCATGAACTAGTGAACAAGTTTTTCCTGATTCCTTTTTTTATCAGTTTTCTTTTTTTCTCACCTTTGGCTTCATCCCATGCTCATTCCCTTTGCCAGCTAATGTATAACTTTTCATGCCCGTCTCGGTATTTTTCTCCGTGGTCATGAAGTTGCATGGTCAGCTTCATATCTAATTAACAAAAAGCTAACAGTATCTTTAAAAGAAGTGGCTGATGAATGGTTTATCTCTAATAGTATGCATTCAAATAGCACAGACAGTAATCTTGTTATGTAGAGTAAAAACGGCACATGTCAGCTTCACCTATAAAGGTTGTAAGAGACTTTGATTTCTGTCTTCTCTGACATTTCAGTAGAAATTTCTATGCTTTCAGGTCTAAGATCTAGTAGAGTTTGCTTTCCTTTCTATGTTTTTCTGTAGGACAACACAGAACAGACTAGACAGAGGTCTTTTTCTTGTAGCAGAAAAATTGAATGCTAATTTCTGTTTGCATGAACCTTGGTACTGTCCCCTGATAAAATCTCCTGTAGAGTACAAAATCACTTTTTAAACATGAAAAACATGACATTAGAAAAACTTGTCTTGCTGATATTATTATCTCCTGTATTCTGTGTCATGCTTTGAAGTCTAATGAGATAAGCCACTCTGCACTCCTTTGGTAGCAGTGTCAAACAAAGCATTTGAAGTGTTTGAGTGCTTCTCTTACTTAGGAATTAACTTCTTTTTTTGCTAGGAAGATGTTAGTTTTAACATTCCATTATGTTCACACTTAAGAATTTTATGGAAAAGCACACGAAAAGGGATAGGAAACATTGCTGCAACTAATGGCAAAAGGGAATTAAACTCTAAACATCTTAGTCAGCCCTCAATGTAAATAATTCTAAATCCATATCTCCAGATTTGCTTTTCCAATAATTAATCACATTCAGATTACATCATTATTCACTATGATAAATCAGACTGGAAATTCTGGAAATATACCTTGATTTACATGAGCACTATCTATAATTCTTATAAAAGTACAGGGTGTACTATGCCACACAAGAACCACAGGAATTTTGAGGGGAAGAGGAAGTGAGTTGGGTGCTGGAACAGGCTCCCCAGGAAAGTGGCCTCTGCACCAAGCCTGAGAGAGTTCAAGAAACATTTGGCTGATATCTCAGGCACATGATGTGACTCTTGGGGATGGTCATGTGCAGGGCCAGGAGTTGGACTTTGATGATCCTTGTGGGTCCCTTCCAACTTGACATATTCTGTAATTCTGTGAAACTGCCAGACATGTTTGGGCAAAGCAGATGTCTTGCTGGGTCTGCTATTCATGCTATTATTAAATGGGTTATATGTAGTTCTTTAAAGAAACTGGGGATTTGGGTGTCAATTAACCAAGTATAACTTGCTGATATTATATATCAGAGAAGAATATTTTTGTAACTCCAAAAGAAGTCTGAGGAATTTAACATGAGCAGACTGAGAAGGGACAATTAGTTAGTGGGCTGTCTGTGCAGCTCTGAAATACTGAAGGCACTTGGCTCCAGCTACAGCCATCTGGAATATTTCCATTTGTACTCAAATCTTAACTAGAAAGAAATGTCAGGGGAAGTAGGTAGAGTCATATAAAACTTAGGGAGCCATCTAGAAGCCCCAGTTTGTGCAGCCAGGACATGCCAGAAGAATGCAAGTGACAGGTATAGAAAACAGATAAAAAAGGAATGTTAAGTACAAATAAAAATTACCTTTCTATCTCATTTACAACTTTTGTCCAAAACTATCTCTAAAAACCTGATGTTAATTATTGCTAATTACATCTTCGCTTTTTTTTCCCACAGAGCCATTTTGGTGCCAGGAATAAGATGAATTTGGATTGAATCAGCAAACATGGGATATGACAACAACAGGGACAGCTAGGAAAAGATGGTGTATGCAGGCCTCAGTGGCCCTGTGTGTGGCAATGGACATCTTACCCATCCAGTGGTTGGGCATCCAGGCAAGAGCTCTGGGAAAGGCAGCATTCTTTCTCTGATGAATAAAGCAAAGGTGCGACCCACAGGCCCCATGCTGTAGCACTGCCATGGCCCCTTGCAGCGCTGCCCTGCTGAAAAGATATGAAGGTCTAGTTTATAGCTGAAAGACACAGCTGATGCTGGCAGGGTTAGGCTGCACAAAATGCTTTAACTCTCCCTGAGCTGCAGATCTGAAACTGCAGTGGAAATGCTGTGAAAGATGTCTGGATTGTGGGATTTGCGCTGTGTGGTGGCTGTTCATTGTCAGGTTGGGAAAGTTGTTCCAAACTTTGAATCAAAGTAAGAGCAGAGGGTTTGTTCTGCTAGCCTCTCTTCTTATTCCTCCCACACATACACTGCTACATATCACATACAGATGAGTTTTAACAACTCCGGAAGAGCTGACCAGAATCAATCTCTCTTCACTTAGATTGTCTTGAGAACTTAATGTCTGAAGAAAGCAAACAAGAAGCAATTGCGTATCTACTATGGGAAGCTGACACAATATTTCCATAAACTGGATCTACCTTTACGGGCTTCTGGAGCAACAACATTACAAGTGATTTCCGAAGTTTTTCAGTGGAACATGGGCATTTTGCCATTTATGCACAAATGAGTAAAGCACACTCCAAAACTCAGCAAATACAAACTCCAGGTGGACTGGCCAGATTTTGCATCTTTTCTAGCCATGGAGAGCAGCCCAGACCCTTTCCAACCCTGGAAGCACAAAGCCCAGAAAGTACCACTCTGTGCAACACTTTGTCCATACTGAAGCATGCCAAGCACATCGGTTACATGTGCATATGTACAGTCACCATCCAACACTTTGGGAACATGTGGCTGTTCAAGGATCAGGTGATGAAAACTCCCTTTGCTGCAGCAAAATTTCTTGTCTAAACTAGCACAGCAAAGCCGCTGTGCTCCAAAAGGCCTAAATAAGGTGTGGACTTCCCTCCATGCAACAAATTCCAAGCTCGCTAAATGTGGCATCCTGCCATAGGAAGCTGAATCCTAAAGTGACCCCGCTTCACCTCTGACTGGCCAGCTACCTCACAGCCAAAGTTGATCAGGGAGTGTAACAGCAGAGGGGAAGAGAAAGTAAGTGTGAATATGTATAAACACCTCTCTTGCTCAAAATTAGTGTCATCATCCCAATCCTTGAGAGCACAATTTTATTATTCAGACAGAAAGCTCACAGACGCAAAACCTAAGCCATTTCCTGGGCTGAAATGACCTAGGGCTATTGCCCAACCTAAGTCAGCCTAGCTACCTTGACAGGGAAGAGATCTGATTTTCTTAAACCAACCTGCCCATACATTAATTTCACTGCCAGTTGGGTTCACATTCTAGCTTACTGCCATAAGTCATTGCTCTTGAACGAGTATGCAGGGCAAAGACAAAAACAGGCCTTCAAGTCTCAGTGCCACAGGCTTTGAGAGCCCGCTACATTAGCCAGTGTTGAGCTTGGGCCTCACTCAGAAAACAATTGACCTTTTGTCCTCCCTCAGGGAATGTACATAGCAGGGTGGGTGTGCTTAGCAGTACTTCGAAGGACTGGGATGATCTCTGGATGTAGAATGATATAAAGAAACATTAAGAACAATGATAGAAACTATGTGCTCGAAGTAGGATAACTTGCCACACCCCAGAAGAAAAATACAGAAGTGTCTGTTCAGCATATCCGTGGGAATGCAATGGAGCCAAGTGGGATTTTATGCCACATCTAGCAAGCTGCCTGTGGAACCACTGCCACTGGCAGCTGCCAAATGTTGCCAGCTATCTCATTAGAACTGAGAGAATCTGCCAGAGTGAGCACTGGGCTAGTGGGCAGGTAGGAAGGAGAGACACTCTGGTAGAGCCTCCCCAGAAGCAAGGAACTGGATTTACAGCCTTAATTTCCTTCCTCTTTTGTTCTTCTGCCATACACAGTACAGATAACTTCAGTTTGGATTCAAACAATTTTTTTCCCATGCAGGAAAGAGAGAAAAAAATACAGTGTTTTAAAATATCCCCCTCCAAAGAAGGCAAAACCAGTGCAGTAATCAAAGTTACAACTCTGAGAAGGAATACTATCAGGAACTCTGTGAAACCAGCTACCAGCTACTCCAGGCTGTCCTTTCCACTGCATCTTTACACAGAAAGTGCTCAGAAAGCATAGATGGGATGGAGAAGGCAGAAAGAAAAGACATGAGTGATTTAACAAGTGGTCAGAGCTGAAACTTTACTGTTTTGGGTAAACTAATACAGATATTGATTATTTAAACTGCTGCATCAATATTAATGAAAGACAAAATACTTACTTAGAGGTTTCTGCTCATCTTTTTAAAGCAAGTGATTTTAAGTGCTGCACCGAAGACCTGAGAAGTGTTCAGTCTTGCTTGCCAGGATGTCTGAACAAGTATACTTTGCTATTTGCAGTAGTGCAGCACAAAGACACATAATTCCTCTAGTCATGGACTGAATCCCCTCTGTGTTAAGGACTGTACACATAGCTGGACATTCCAGGCTCTCCTCAGACAAGGGAAGCAGATGGAAAGCAGACAGATAAAGGGAAAACAAACACATTATGAGTAAATATTCCTGGCAGAGGACCCACGATTGTAATTTACAGTTCACATAGGTTTTTATAGACCTTTCTATAAAGGTGAGTTGCGTCAGGAGCCTGAAAGACTCAGCATTGCTTCATTGAAGGTGAGAGAGCTCCTCCAAACATGAGGGCAAGAGGAAGATCATACAAGCTGATATTTGAAAATTTTAGCAGGAGGCATTTGCAGAAACCGACTAGTAGTGGCAACTGACTTTTAATGTTAAAAGACAAGAGACAGAGATGATAGGATTTGAGGCATATAAATCTGAGTGCAAGTCCAGAATAGCTGATGCAGCAGAAAGAGGGAAAGTTTCTGAGCAACTGGAAGGCACAACTGTAAAGATGTTGCAAAAATCAAATGAGAAAAAATAATTAGAGTGTAAGAAAGGTGAAATAATTTAATCTTAAATAACATTTTTTAAATAACACAAGGTTGTAAAACATAACATAAACATCATCATTCTAGGAATATAAACCTTCCTTTTTACAATTTTTCTTATATGAATGGTCATATGGAAATAAAATCCATCAAATCACTAACTATTCACCTAGTCACCAGCAGTCTGTGGTTTTCACCATCACCCTGACTTCAGGGTGCTTTTGGAATGGCAATATTTATTTCCCCAGGATAGTTTACTGGTACCAAAGGAAAATCTGATTCCCTGTGAAATCCAACTTCAAATGTCCCACTTTAAATTAAAGGACTGACACTTATATGCAGCACTAAAAAGAAATAAAATGTGCTCTAAGGCTGCAAAATATATTCACTAAGGTAACCCAGGGGAGCACACAACCGCTCAGTATAGTCATGAACTGCTGATGTAACTACTGCTCCACAAGCATCTGACAGTGAGGGAAGAAATGCGCTATGGTCTTGATGTGGAAGCCAAGGTAGTAATTTCATTTCTGACTGCTAAGCAGTATACAAAAAAGCTAATATATATATATATATATATATATATATATATATATATATACCTAAAAGAACATCCCACTTGGTATTTTCATCATCTATTAGAGCGTGAAGGTTTTTTAATGTTGCTTAGCATTCAAAGATTTTCACAATGTGGGTGGTGGACTGTGAAAATGGAACTGGAAGATACCTTTGGGATTTCCAGCTACAGCTCCATAATGGTTAGACATGTCCTAAAAGCTGGAAAAAGCAGGAGCTGCTGAGCTGGCACATTACTCTTGCCATCCAGAGAGAAGTGTCAGCGTAAGCTTTGAAAGACACCATTAAGTGGCCTCGTCTGGTAGAGGAGAACTGCCAAGGGATATTTATTTTCGGATCTTGATAGTGACCACGATGTGCCACGCATGGATGAAATATAGAGCAGTCCTCAGTTCATGTATTTGCTGAAAAGGATGGCTCTATACCTTACCTTTTTGATTCAGTACTCTTGTGGTGTAGAAGGTGGAGTGATGCAAGGTTGGCTGGCCGCATGATGTAGTCAGGCCCTGTAGATAAGGCTGGGAATTAGCTTAAGAGCAGGATACAAAGCTTCCACAGGCTCACAGTGTGTGTTCAAGTCTGTGTCACCTACCTCAACAGTTTCACCTACCTCAACAGTTGTCCACCTTCTATGCAAGAGGCTTCTGACAGGAAGGACTGTAGATCTGCAAAATGAGAGCAATTGAATGGTGAAGAGATAGATATGGCAGCCTAAAGTTTCTAGCCTCAGCCATTGCAACAGCTCTTGTAGAAAAGGCTTAAAAGATTATTTCACTAAAAAATAAGGATAACAGAGGTTATTTATTAAGAGTGTTTTACCAAATACAAGTCTGGACAGGGATGGAAAATGAATACTAAGTATTGTATTAATAATGATTAAGCCTGATGCTAATCCTGCTTATATTTCACAATCAGCACAGATGCTGAGTTGAAGCTCTGTTGCTTCCTGGCTTTTAAACATCTGTTTTTCTTAACTTACTTTCATTATGTCCTTTATTATAAAGCCTAGACTTTAAGTATCCTTTGTTTCTGTACCCTTTATATCTCTATTCATTTATCAAAACTTTTACGGATTATAGTGATATTCTATGGGGAAAAACATCATTAGGGTCCAAGGGAGATCTTCAGTCAGTAGCTGAATCTGAAGTTATCTGACAACATTAAGTAAGCAGCTTTTGGTATGAGGTTGAGTCTGAGGTAGAAACAGAATTAGACATTGACATCAAACTTTCCATAAAAGAGAAATCTCAGTAGGGGAAAGAACTTAGCCCTTTAAGATGGAAAGTTTTAATAGGAATAACACAAATAGATATTCAATGAATTGCTTGCATTGTAGGAGGGCAGGTGAATGACAGACAAGAAGTGCTGAGGTATTGTTTTCCCTCCTGCCTCACTTGGCAAGGCCTTTTTCACTATGGGGCTGCTTCTCTCCTTGCAAATACAATGTCTTCATCATAGATTAGTCATAAGAGAAGTGAAATTCAAGTAGAGCATGCCAGCACACCTGAAATAGCAATGAAACACAGGCATCAAGAACCCAGTAAATATCAACTGAGACTTTTTATTATTATGTAGGGACACTTCAAGAATCTCTGGGCAAAATAATAAGTTCAGTTTGTCCACATATAACAACTGTGCCATGGAATTCATCAGTATTTTAGTCAGGGATCTTCAGTTGTATGGGAGTTGGGGTATGCACCTTTTAAAGCAGAAACAATCTGAGCCCAAAGGATGTCTCTGGGACTCAGCCCTCCTGCAGAGAGCAGATAGGGATTGTTCAAAAGCTTTTTCCCTCTAGCTTATTGGTGGAGGGAGGGTGTTTATTGACTAACTGTGCTCATTGTTATGAAAACAGAAATGGAAGGACTGCTTGAACCACAGACAGCTCCGAATTCCACAAATGAAAGCTCTTCCAGGCATTGATCAACCCACATTTTAAGAGGTAATTATCTTCTCTGCTACAGTCATGAGCCTTTACATGTTTTGGTCACTTTCATCACAGTTAAAAACAGAATTTCCCATATACAAATATATAGGAGTCAACAAAAGTAGGGTATGGGCCTGTCATGGTTTGATCCAGCCACTGCCTCTCTGGGCAGTCTCTGCCCACATTCTCCACCAAAAAATGTCGTGGTTTTGCTCTGGGTCAATTTGCTCTCACACCTCCACACAATTACTATAAGTTGAGAGAAGGTTTATGCGGACAAAAGAGATCTGATTTGGGAGAATAATAATATTAACATTTATTACTAGCAAGATAAAAACGAAAGAGCTATATCTACAATAATTCTATTTAGGTAAAAGTATTACGTATTTACAGAAATACCTCTCCTCCCTTTTTATAAGTCCAGGAGGAGAAGCGGTCTCTTTCTCTGTTCTCGGAGATCCATGTCTTTTCAATAACTCTGCAGTACTCTAAAGCTCTTCTTCTGTCATCTCTAGGATGACAATTCCTTTTCGTCGCAGCTAGAACTCTTTCTCTCTCTCTCTTTCTTCTGAGTTGGCTTCAGGGCTGGGCCTACCCCCCTCCTGGGCTAAGACTGGAGGCTGAGGGGTTACCCAGACCCTGTAGGGTCTTCCATGGACTGCAAGGGGACACTTGCCTACCATGGATCTTCACCACAGGGTCACAGGGGATAATTGCTTTTGAGTCCACCCCTGTTTCCCATGGAGGTCCCTCCCCAGAGGATAACAGTCCTTGATAGACCTCTCCGACATGGGTCTTGCATGGATCCCTCACTTGGATCCCAAAATCTTACCCGAGCCGTTCTGCTCCAGCGTAAGTCTCGTCTCTCTCAGTGTCACAAATTTCCAGCACTAGCATGGATCTTTCATACAGATCCCAACATCCTACCCGGGCCGTCTAGCTCCAGCATAGGTTTCCCTCAGAGTCACAAATCTTCACCAGGGCTCTGTGTCACCTCAGGTCTGTCATAAAGTCTCAACTTCTTTATGCATCCACAAACTCCTTTATGAGCCGTATGGGGGTCTCTTCACCACAGTAATCTTTCACAGGTGGCAGGGATCTACTTTTCAGTCTTTTCCCTGCTGAAGAGAGAGACAGAGCAAGCGAAGGGGGAGAGAGCAGGCCCCCCACCCCTTCAAACTTCTCTCTTCTATTGCTGCTAGCTTCGACCTTGAAGGCTGTGCTATCTCTCTTTCTGGAATTCCTTTTGCAGCACGTCTTGTCCAGGTTCTTCTCTAAGGTTTTTTTTCCCTCTACTCTCTTATAGGAGAGAAGGGAGGATTCAGTGACACACCTGCCCCTGGCCCAAGGCCGGGGGAGGAGGGAGGCCTGGCCCCCACATGGGGCCTGCTGCCTCTCCTACATGGCTCCTAATTTCAACTGCGCCACAATCTTCTCTTCCGTTTTCATAAAAATGTAATTAAAAAAGGTGTTGCTAAGACTTTTGATTGGCTTTTTCTCCAGAAATTCACTTGGACAAAACCATCCTCAGCCCCAGGGGCTGGCTGGTGGGCAAAACCACGACAGGGCCAAAGGCTTCCGAATGGCCTGGCTGCATTGCTCCCTCAGAGGGAAACCTTTCAGCCCCTAGAGAAGTTACCTCCACCCCTGATCTATCAATACCATCTTAATATACAAAATTCTCTGAATTTGCTTATGTTGATTTAAAATGGAGACAGTGCTCTGTGCTTGATGTGTGGGGTACTAAAGAGTGCTAAAGGGTTACTGCTGCCCCACAGGAATCTAGACTGTTCTTGGGGTCTCTTGGGGATGAAAAGCATCTTTCCAGAGCATCTTGTCAGCATGGCTTTCATCTCTGCAGTGACATGGGGGACAGCCTCAGCTCACCATGATGGAACTGTGTTCTGCCTTTCTGGAAACCCTGTCCCAGCAGAAAAGAGGGAAAAGAAGAGCTATTATCATGGGAGAGGGAACCTGCAGTGGTCTGTCCTAGGCTAAGGAGTTCCTCCGATGTAATCCTGAAAAGGTAAATGGACCAGGACTTTGCAACTATTTTGCATCTTCCCTAAAGGAAGAAGTTGAAGTTATAATACTGTCCATTAGGATGATTAAATCATGTCCTTAGAACCAATGGCATTTATGATGGTTGTGTGTGAGAGACATGAAATTTAGAAAAGCATCTTTTATCTGGATTAACAGCATTTGGAACAAGCCAATGCCCTTCATCAGAGAATTTGTTATATGAAGTAATGTGTGAGAATTTGTGTGCTTTCACCCTGGAGCATGGGCAATCCCATTGTCTGCTGCCTCTCACTCTTCATGACAAAATAATGGTTTCAGGACTCAGCAGAGACAGATAATTTCTATCTAGTGGTCTGTTGATTTGTTTCATTTGCTGAGAATTTATGCAACTGATGATTAATACCTGCTTACTCCAGCAGTGTGTCTAGTCTTTGCTATCTGACCATAATACTCTTTCAGAGTTTATGTCTAAACCAAAAATCAAAACCTAAATTTCAAAAGGAAGCTGAGTCTCAAGGAACTTCTCTGAGCATCTTCCAGCCAGCTAGCCCATGCCTTCCTTCTCCTTCATTCTCTTTCTTTTCTCCAAGGAGCTCTAGTTACTAACCTTCTCTCAGCCTGTCCCCATCTCCTGCTTGACTTTTCCTCTACCTTCATTCATTATATCTTGCAGATCTACGTGAGTAGACACCTTATCTGCAAACTTACTTTACACATAAAAGGATTATAGCCAGAATTATGGAATTCCAATATACTGGTCTGAAACACTAATTGTGAGAGACCAGCTATCACTGGCAAAACCCTAAAACTAATCCAGCTGCTCACTGAAGCATAAACATATGAAGTTCAATAGTCTCCAAAATAAGTGAGAACTATTTCTTCACCCCACACGAGATTCAATGCACCCGCTGAAGATTAGTTTTAGAATTAGAAATTTCCTGTGGGAGAAAAGTGTTGTCATCCATAGAACCCAAGGCATGATACACACTCAAAATACTTCTTCTCATTTTAAACAAGAAAAAACAGGCAAGAGGTGTTCAATGAGGGTCTCCAGCGTGAAGCCAGGGAGAGCAGCAGGGAGTGTGGCACTACAGTCTGGGCTCTCACTGACCTTGGGCAGACAGACTCTGAATAGGAAATCCCAGCAGTGACTGTATCATACTGTCCAAGCTAAATGAACCATCCTGGCCCTGATGATACACATTTCATCTTGGTGAAAGCAAGCACTTGTTAACCTAAATGCATCTAAAAAGATCCATATAAATATATCCTTATTTTCCATCTGTACAAATGACACTGGACATGTCACAGAATCATAGAGTCATAGAGTGGTTTGTTTCGGAAGTGTCCTTAAAGATCATCAAATACTAATCCCCTGCCATAAGCAGGGACACCTTTCACTAGAACAGGTTGCACAAAGTCCTTTCCAGCCCAGCCTGAACACTTCCAGGGATAGGGCAGCCACAACCCCTCCAGGCAACCTATGACAGCTCCTCACCATCTCCACAGCAAGGAACCTCCTCCAAAATATCTAATCTAAACCTACCCTTTTTCAGTTTGAAGCCATTGCCCCTTGTCCTAAACACTGCATGCCCTTGTAAAAGTCCCTTTCCAGTTCTCCTGTAGGTGCCCTTTAGATACTGAAAGACTGCTGTAAAGTCTGCCCTCTTCTCCAGTATGAACAACCCCAATTCTCTTCATCTGTTTTCATATCAGAGGTACTCCAGTCCTCTGGTCACCTTTGTGGCTGTATATATATATATATGTGTATATATATGTGTATGCTGTATGAACTCTTTGGTCTTTTCTCCTGCCAGTTGTGCTGTCACTTGTTACGACCCAGAGTCTTTCTGTAATATTTTGGTCATTCTAGCAACTTAATTTTTATGGAAACTGTCTTGCCATAAATAAGTCTTATTAATATTTACCAACAGAAATGCAATTTCTCTCTCTCACTGAAGCAGAGCCCCCAGCCCCTCCAGTGTATCACAGGCTTCATTCACACATAGGGGATTTCTTTTTTTCTGAAATTGCTTACACACTTTATTTCCCTCACATCACTAAAACTCCTTACTGTACATTTTTTAAAACAATTTTATACTGCATGCCTCATAAATAGAAATATTAGCTCTATTTGATTTCCTGCATTTGCATTGTAGATAGGATTTTTGTGGGTAGGTGTGTGAATATCAAATTCACTTGGAAAACTAACTATTTGTTTGGTTTCTTGTTAGTTTGGTTTCTACCACAAATACATCCACCATTCCTTCCTGGGTTGTTTGTTTGTTTGTTTATTTAAGAAGATGTTATTGGGTTTCTTTCTTGTACTGCTGTCTTCCTAAAATAATTATAAACCATACTGTGCTAGCTCAGCTCTACTACAAATATAGCTCAGAGCACTGTGCTTCAGGAGAGCCAGGAAGCAAGCAAGAGACTGCAGAGGGAAGTGGTAAGAATAATCAAAGGACCAGAAGACATGAATTCTGAGTAAGGCTGAATGAAGAGATGTTCAGTGCACAGAGAAAGAGTCTGAGGGAGCAAGATGGTATTTGAGCACGTAGAAAAAAGATGTTTCAGAGGAAGGGAAAAACCATTTTTTCTATATGCATAGAATAGAGAAAGCAAGAATGAGTAGGTTTAATTGTAGAAAGGAAATTCAGACTAAATATGAGAAGAAAGCCTTCATGAAAAACTCTGAAATCCTGGTTTTATTACCACATGAGCTCCACCACTAGACACCTTCAAAACCAGATATTTTGGCAAATATCTGGGAGTTGTAACAGAAATGCAGTTGATCCTTCCTCAAAGTAGGGGTGAGTGATCTTTTGACATCCTTCTGAGTTTCTTTTCCCATGATTTGGTCTTCTGTCACATCACTTAAAACACAATGTGAAACATGACCTGTTATGGAAAAAACTGAGAAGGCAAATGATTTCTAAAAATTCTATCATTCCTACAAAGAGACATGATAGCCAGCAAATATCGGTATCAAACTACTTACTAACTATAAATCTTAATCATAAAACTTGAATCAGAAGTGAATCATTCTATGAATAAAAAAAAATGTAGTACTGCCTCTTACTCAGTTGTTAAAAGAGATTTCAAAACTAAAACATTCAGATAAAACACATTTTACAGTAAATTTAGCAAATTAAAGTGAAATAATTTATCACATTCACTGCATGATAATGTGCCAAGTACCTTATGTTAAAATTACCCAAAATGGGTCAAGTTCACATCAGGAAAACTTCTAAAATACACTTACAGGGCTAATTGTATAAGGATGAGAAAGTGACCAATTTTATCTCTTTTTATTTTCATTTCAGTAAAGACCATCAGTTATACATCTGCCAAGGTGGAGGGGTATCCCTTTTCAGAAGACGGCTGGTGAGAGATACAGGGTGCACACAGGGACTCTGTGATCCCCACCACCCTGCAGCAGCCCTGCCTTCAGTAATGCCACATAAGGCTTCAGGGCTCTTTTTCTGCATCATGTTGGAAAAGTGAAGGCCTGGCCTAAGTTGATAAAAAGCTGTGAATTTAACCTCCCAGACTTTTAAAAACTTCGGTGTCTTAATGGAAAACTATTACCACAATGACACTGGAAATTTCAATACTTTGTAACTGAACCTGCCCAGCATACGAATAAGCAGCTTGTCATTCTGTTTACTGCAGATTCAATCTGTGCTCTGAGAATTAGTTTTCTTCTGTAAGCTCATAAGCACCAGGATGAAAAATTTTGTCTGTTCAGATCTGTTGACAACTTTCAGGGCTATAGACAACTGAAAACTAGGACCTGTGTCATTTCTTATTTATGTGAACAGGCTCTGGAATTGCATAAGTCTGAACAAAATGGAAAAGTTTTACACAAATAAGTTTCTTTTCAAGATATCAGTGAAGAAATAGACTACTTAGTTTTTGTCACTGAAATAAAATCTAACCGAATTCTTACTGGGAGGACATTTTAGATAAAAGTAATTTCACAGATACTTTTCAGACTAAAATGGCAGTTGATATGAAAATACACACATTATACTAATAGTAAAAGAAAGTGGAAGAGAAGAGAGAGAGGTTTCAGAAGGGTGTTAATAATGGAAATAAAGAGAAACTTCAGGTTTCCCTAATGGCAAAAGGATAAACATTATCTTTTTTTTAGAAGCTTTATAAAATACAGGTACAATAAAAAGAAAGGAAGTTGGATTATTATTTTAAGTTGCAATCAAGTGGTGGAATGGGCACAGAGGACAGCAGGAGGGAAGCTACTGGATCACAAACTCATGGCTATGATCAGCCGAATCAGTCCAGGATCCAGAAAACATCGATAGCCACAGGGCTATAGCCCAAGCCAATCTTGGCAGCAGGAGATCAGGTGCATGGAATTTCCTAAGTTCTATGTGAGACAGGAGTACTACAACAAAACCTTTCAGATTTCTTAAGACTGTTGTGGAAATTCCTAACATTGCACGCACTCTCGTAAAAATTGTTTTAACCTAGTTCCCCAGCTTCATTTCAGTCTTCTTCTGGGTTTTGGGTCCACTGGGAGCTGGAAAAGGAATGTGGCTTCCCTCACTGAATTACACTGACATATCCTGTCTGCTTCTTCTCACACTGGGGGATGAAAGGTGCCTTTCAGCCTTGCTATCCAACTCTAAACAGTCCTCCTGCCAGGCAGCCAAATGGGCACAAGTTTTCTTACATACGTAAAACTGACACAAAGTTCAGGCAGAAATAGGCACAGGGCCATCCCAGACCCTAAATGTCCAGTCCCACTATGGATCACCCTTTCTTTCAATATTGTCAGACCTTGAACTGCCAACAGAAAAAGATAACCAGGTCATATGTTGTTTTACCAAAAGAGTCAGAATATGGCAGAATCTTATTTTGCTTTTTATAAACAGCAAAAATTCAGTGAGGAATCACAGCAAAAAGATTTCTAACTCTCCTTTCACAGGGTCATGTGGCAAATAGATATTTGTGCATGGTGGGCTAAGGGGACCACACAGTGTTTCTCATTGGGTTGTCATAGTGGGTGGTTGGTTCCCACCAGGCTGAAAATTCTTGTTTTACTCAATGGCTGGTAAGTTACTCAAGTGAGACCTATGGTTGGTGTTTATCACCCTATACCTTGAAAAACGTAAGAAAAACTCATTTGTTAACACTTTATTAGGCATTCCGGTATGTAATTTCCTTAGTTCTTGTAGACTGTCAATAGAGGAAAAAATTGAAGGAAGAATAAGAGAAAATGTCACTATTGGCTGTTTCCCTGTAGGCTTGTTAGAGGAGCAATACATTAGGGTGATACCTGTCTTAAAATCAAACATTTCCATTGTGCAGCAGTTTTATGAGGTTTTATCATTCTTTCTGCCACACCAAGTTGTTTCAGAGAAATACAGTCTGTGAAAATGTGCATCAAATGAACTTAGCTGGGAGATACCTGTTTTCCCAGGCAGGGTAAAGGTCTGGGAACAGAGCAGAGCAGCACAGCTCTGGTGTACACTGTCCAACAGCCTGTGGAGACCCTGAGTGGGGTATCTAAATCTCAGATGTAGTTCAGGCAGTTGGTCATTCTTTTGTGAAACACAGCAAGAAGGATCCACCAGAGAAGGTTTCAGAACAAACCTGGATGAATATACAACTCATAAATACTCTGGATTTCTGGTCTGCTTTTAGTTATTCTATCTAGGTTTCCTCTCTTCTTTGCATGGAAACTGTTCATAATATTTATGAAATACCTTGTTCCCTGAAAAATTGGTTTAATTAGAACCAGTCCAATTTCCAAATCTGAGTTGAGTATGTTTGGCCAAAATGATGGATAAAGTCAAAAGAATAGAAAAAAAAAATACTTTTCCCATCCATTAAGTCTTCCATCTGGATTTGGGAAGCATATTTCAAATCTCTCCTATTGCCTCCTCCAGGTCAGACTGTATGGAAGATGATCTAAAGGAAGTTCATTGCAGTATCAACTGGTCAAGATGCTTCCTCGAAAATGGGACTGTTTTGGCAGAAGAGACTCCATAGAACACTGGTTACTGGGATGACAAAGATCCACTTTGTATCTCTGTCTCTAATGAGCAACAATAAGGGTGAACTTATCTCCCATGTTATCAGCATATCCTGGACTTACACGTATCACCCAGAAGGTCACCTTCTAAAGCTTCTTTGAAACTATTTGCTAAATTTCTACTGTTCCCAAGCTGTCAGTTTCTGGGGGGTTTGATTCCACCCCCCACCACCCCCCCAGGCTTCTAGCTTGCCCCATAAGCTGACTTTGCCACATAGGAGCTCATATACATTGTTTATCTGATGATTACGAACCGTCTACTGCAGGACAGTGTGAAAGTACAGCTTTCAGGACATGGATTAACTCTGACTTTTACTATCGATGGTTTTTTTCTCTCCTTAGAATCTACAGCTTTTATCTTCTGGCCAGAGTAAGCTCCGTAAAAAAAAAAAAAAAAAAAAAAAATCACATTTTCCTGTCTTGTCTGTTGCTCTACTTTCTATTAAAATGTTAGAGCAAGTCACTGTCTGTAAATATTGGTATATACTATATGTGTTTTTTTAAGGACTTCACAGCATAACCCTCAAAGCAGCTTTGCTGACAAAGTAGAAATCAATAATAACCTCTCACTTTTCCCAGTTTTAATTTTTCAGATTCTGCTTAATCCTCTGTCCTGCTGCACCCTATTTCTGCAAAGTCTACAGATCCCTAAATATTTATTCTTCCTCTGGCAGTCCTTCTGCCCTCTGGCATCAAGTGCAAAGGTAGTAGGAATGCTGTGAAACACCCTGTTAGACTTACTGATGTGACAGTGTGAGCTCACTGTAACACTGGATGCAGGCATGGGAAAGATCCCAGTCTCCATGTTGTCTAGAAGTACAAAGACGCCTCAGTAAGCCTTCTGGCATTCTTCCTGGTATCAAGCCAGCATTCGCTTCCATGTAGCCCCCCAGGGGAGGCTACACCAGGGTGAACTCTGTCTGAGGAATGCTCCAAGCAGGAGCAGCCCTTCAGCCACCAGCATGGCTTGCACCACCAGCACCAGGTGAGATGGTGATATACAGAGGGACAGAAGGTCCCAGGATTCACCCTCTTGCAGTTAAACTGGCCACTGGTTTCTACCACTCATACTTCACATTCACTTAATGAAAGATACACAATATTAAATGAACCAGAAGCTATTCCATATCTCATTTCCATATACAAGTCTGTATTTCAAGTCTGTATTTTGGACTGCAGCAGGATCTTACTTATGTTAACATCACTTAGAGATCCATGCTCAGTTCAATTGCCTTGTGCTCATCCTTGGCTGTTTGGAAATCCTTTGTATATAAATGCTTTATACTTATATATGTGCTGTGATAGATATTTCATTCAAACCTGGCTTGGGCCTCTGCTGTGTGAATTTCTCTATGCTGTGACCAGAAAGCATCTTTTCTTGTGCTTGCCTTCGAGATTTCATCAGCCCAGCACTGTCTTTGTCGTCATAACCACTCTTTAAATATATTTAGAATTTTATTTCCTTGGTGGCTCATATTACCAGTGTGACTTACCATCATGGAAAAAGGTAAATGCGCTGCTAAAATCTTGATGGTTAATATAATGTTTCCTGATGTGGTTGTTCTTCATGCCATGGATAGTTTGATATATCTATTTTGTGAAAAATCTCTTACCCTCATATGCCTTAAAATCAGGTACATTTTCATTAGTACAATTCCTAAGACTGAACTGAGGTGTAGCTCATTCAACTTATTTTTTACAGACTGGAATTTGACATTTCTGTGCAATGCTTGATGCGTAATGGAAATATGACATTTGGGTCCACAGCGTATTCAGCCAACAGCTTCAAACTGCCAGGCTATACTCCACTCACTGTCTACCTTTTATCTAAAATTCAGATGTTCTTCCTGCTATTTAATAGCCATAATATTTACTTTATTTGCATACGTACGTACCTAAAGACACTGCTGGCCACTTAGGGCAAATCAGCAAGCTTCATCAGTCCAAACTGAGGTCTGAAACACATGCCCATAAAGGTAAGGAGGAATTTGTTGGGGGAACGCTCGATCTGAGTCCCGGTCACAACAAGGAAGAGAATAATCCAGTTCTCCAATTCACATTTAAGATGACTGCTGAAGAGTTCAAACGTGCATGAGGACTAAACAGCTCTTGGGCCAATGGAACTACAGGAAGGTAAACTGCCTGCATGCTACCCACATTGTTTTGATAAGATAACAGTTTGATGCAGGTTACTATGAGCCTGACTGGTATCACACCCAGCAAGCTGTGAGGTGTTGCAGAAAGTCAGCTGAAAGACATAGTGCCAGACATGAGCCAGTTCTGCAGGACAAAGTGTTGCTTCATTCCTGGCCTGATGTCTATTACCCCAGGCACACAGACCTGCTCTCAGCCTCACCTCAGTCCAGAGGGTTATCACTGGAAGGTGTCTTACAAGGCATCCTGCTGCTTGTATAAGTGTTGGTTTGTTTGCTTTCTAAACAGGAATCCTACTGTCTCTAAATAGATTTGATTTTTTTCCAAAGCTCCAAATTCAGTTATCCAGTAGCATCATCCAGCTGACAACCATCAGAACTGAAGCACTGAGAATGTTTTCAGAATGAGAAGCAGAAAGTAGATTTACTATTTCTTCATGCTGCAGTATTTTTTCTCAGATGTTTGGCACAGCATGGGAGGAATTTAGTTGACAACTGCACAGCCTTGGCCTTCCTACCTCCATGTTGTTGATTTGTCATCAAATGTTGCTCATTTGTCATCTAACAATCAGCCTAGTAGAAATGAAATGTAACATTTTTTAAGATAGTGATTTTTTTTTAACTTTTCAGGTCCTGCCTTTTGGTTATTTTCAGATAAAAGTGAGATCAAGATGTCTTTAAAATTTGTACCATTTCTGTTTGCGTCTGGATCTTCTGTAATTGCAAAATGGAGAGCAACACAATTCCACCTCCTTCCCTTTAGAGGACAGAAGCACACCTGAGCTGGGAGTCTTACTTTCCATTTTCATATTATGCAAAAGGGCTTAGCCTGAGATTTCTACTGTTAGATTTTGGGTTTGGTTTTGTTGTTGTTGTTGTTTTCTTTTTTTTTCTTTTTCACAAAAAGTCAAATAAGGAAAAGAACAGCTTCTTTTTGAAAAGGTAGGCAAAAATATTTTCTGTAATTTTCTTCCTATACAGCTATTTGGCTGAAACATAAAGCAAAAATTTTTCAGAACCTATACTCTGATGGAGGAAAAACCTCAACCAAAAAACAAATCTCAGGTCACCTGTTTTTACAACTTGTGCGTAAACAACATTTAGCATTCAGACCCTCCTAGAAATCCTCACAGTATTTTTCTCTGCTCCAAGGTAGTTCCTGTTTAATTTTTTTTTTTTTTTTTATGGCTTACAGCAAAATCAAATTGAAGGAACACTCTTTCACACCTGTAGGCAAGCCAATTGCCAAAATAACTATTTTTCCTTCCATGGAGTAGCCTAGCAGCTTGCAGACTTAACATGGTGACCAAAAAATAGTGACACTGGCTGGTGAGGTGATGGGAGCAGCCATAAAGGTGATTTGGTTAGAAGGGGACAAGTACTTAGCAGAAGTAAATATCTACTGGAAAAATATCCTCAGAAGAAATGCTTGTCAGCCTGGAAAGTTTGACCCTGTGAACCAGACCTGTGAATCAGAAGCCTCCTCGAGAAGTGCTCAGATGGTCTTTGAAGTACAGCTGAATACCTAGAAATTGGAAACATCCAGAAATACCATTGATAACTGCAAAATCAAGGAACTGTAACAGCAATTTGTTATCTGAAAAGGTAAAAAATAGTCTGGCAAAAAGGGGAAAACATCCTGACAAAGTATGAATTAGCAAATGCCGTTGGCTCTCCTGTCTTCAAGAAGAGGATAACAGTCTGTGAAAATAAAAATTGGTCCAAAGGAACAAAAAACATTACCATTTATTGGCTGCCCCAGGTGAAAAGCAGAAATTAACATCTATTGGCTGCTCAAAGTGTCCTATGTTCTCTGATGTCTCTGTGATATAAAAATGACTCATATTTTATCCAAAATCGAACTGTTCTCTCTCTGAAGGCTTCCTGTGCTGCACATACTTTTCATTCCCTAAACATGCTGAATTCTCCGTGTGAAATTTGTAAGAAATCTTGGACTGCCACTGGAATGCCTGGCTGACCCCTGTTTCCATCTCTGAAGTCAGACACTCTCTCTTACATTGCTGGTCCCCTTTGGGCCCCCTTCTGGAATCCATTTAGTTTGTCCTCCCACTCTGGATGGTTTGTCCCCTTCTGAGATCTAATTTACTTAATACTGATATTATAGGTTCATATAAGTAATCAACAGTAAGAATATCTGCTGTTATACTGTTGATACGTTGATATCATTAGTGAATACTAATGATAACTTTGTGGTAACCTCTCATAATATATACCTGTGTAGTTGTTGCTAAAATGCTGATGTTCACTCTAGTTGATTGTTATTATACTATTGATAGATTCTGTACTATTGATTGTTACTATTACTGATTGCTGACATACTATTAATTGCTGAGTGTAATTTTTAATAACTGGGGAGATACCTTTTCCTTTTTTTAATCATAACCATACTTTTTTAATGCTAATTTTTGTTGTTATTTGTGGTAAATTTGGAACAGGATGCCAAGGGAGGTGCTGGGGTCACAGTGCCTGAAAGGTTTCAAAAAACAAGTAGAGATGGCACTTTGAGATATGGTTTAGTTGACATGGTGGTGTTTTTTTAAAGGTTGGCCTGGATCTTGGATTTTTTTTCCATCTTTAATGATTCTTTGATTCTTTGATCTGTAATAAACCAGAGAAATTTAAAGGATAAAGCCTCCATGTGCTTATGTATTACAGAATCCTACAAGCTTGTGATCTCTAAACACCCAAAGGCTGGGTAGCCCTTCAGGTCATGGCATGAGGAGGAGAAAAAGCAAATTCCTCAAAGAGCTCTGAGCCAGATGAGTGGATGCACTAGTATTGGTGATGCTGCAGCACTGTGGCCAAGAGGTGAGCTGGGTGAGTTGAGAAGCAAATGTGGAAACTGGAAACATATATACATATGGAGAAACTATAAGCAAATCAGAATGAGACAAAATATGCAGTATTTCTGCTTTTGTGAAATAACTAAACTTGATTAATTTTGCAGATAATATTGGGGAAATTAATGAATGCTGCTTGGAAAAGATGGCTGGATTTAGTGCTTTACTCTGCTACATATGTGAATTTCATGAAAAGAAAAAACAATTATTTTCATTTGGATTTAATTCTCCTTTTGCTTCTCTTAAACCACTTAAGGTACAAAAGCAATTTATTCACAATGTCAATTTGCTTTTAGTTCTCAAACCAGTTTTACTGCTCACCTGGTAGTTGTTTACATAGGCAGTCGCTAGGAAATAGAAAATGAATAGTCTTCATTTGAGCATGTGAAAAGCTAAATCTGCTACCTTGCTGCTGCCTTTGGAAGTCTATAGCAAAGACAAGCATAGCAGATAGGAGAAAATGAGCTTTAGGGCATCTGAGCAAAAGCATTGCTGTGATATGATGGAGACAAGCAGATTCTTTCTTTGCCCTCCTTCTCTCAACAAAGGTGGAAAAAGGTTTCAACTAGAGCTGCTTGGAAAGGTGTTTTGTTTATCCCAAGTTCCCTTTTTATCTCTTTAAACAAAAATCTGGACCTGAAACTTTGCCATTTGCCAGTACCAAAGCTGCTTGCATACCTCAGTTGTGTTGCTGTGGAGGGTCTCTGCTGTTTGCTCCTGGAGCTAGGTTCTTCCCCCAAGCACTCTCTCTTCTTTGCAGAGATGCCAGAGCAGCACCCTTGCCACAGTGCATTTCAGGAGATACCGTCATTCGGAGGCTTGGTGAGGACAGCAGAGGCATGAGACAGCCAAACAGTGACTCCCACAAGCCATTGGCAACAGTGCCAAATGAATTTTTTCCACACATCTGGCCAAAATGTTTTGGCTTTTGCTGTTTAGTCTTTAGAGGGAAGAGAAAAAATTATAAATTTTCCATCCAAAGCAAGTGCTATCTTGTGAAAAGAAAACTCTAAATAGAGAGAGTTTTGACAGAGATTTTCCACCCAGTGGTCTGTTAGAATAGAAGGTGCAGAGAGGAATGGTTGCACAGGCAGTGTCCCCTCCTGGCCTTGCAGATAAACAGGAGGGTGAGTTGGAAGTCCTTGGAAATCTGCACAGCTCTACAGCATAGCTCATGGGGGTTTGATTCCCTTTGTTTTAGAAGACTTGCAGCAGTCTTAGCAAAGAAATGGTGCCTGAGATCTGGAGAACTAAGGGGGATCCTGCTGGTCAGGAGTTTCTTCCTGAAAAATCAAAGGTTGACATTCAAACCATTTATTTTCTTCTTTCTTGAGTGTCTTCGTTCTTATTGTGGCTCCTGCAATATTCTGATCACTGCAATTTATGGATAACTTGTCCTTACTAATAAGGAAACCTCTGCAGCAGTGATATATGCCCACGTTGGTCATTTTATTGTTTTTCCAGTGTGTACTGTTTGCAAAAAAAGGTGGTTCCTCAGCATTTTTCCCCCCCACTTTAATATCTACAAGATCTTGGTTTTGTCTTCTCTCTTTCATGTGCATTAACTTCAGAAATAAGTAAGCACTGTTACTTAAATCCAGATAAAAAGGAATACATAATAAGTACCATCTGTGCAGCTTCCTAGGGTGGTCTCTCCACCATGCTCCCCTAATCTAATAAAACTAAAACCAAGCAAGACCTTATTATTACTAACCACTGGCCATCATATTTTTTTCATAATGGCAAATAAAACATAAATGAAAAAAAAAGGTGATGCTTTTCTTTTTATAGTATGTGGAGGTAACTTACAAGAAACCCCAAAATGTGTATCTTTGCCCCTGAAACCATTCTGGGGCCTCTTGTGCACCCCTTCTGCAAAATCTCAGCACTGAATTGGTTTCAGAGAATAATTTTGGTGGCCAAACAGCCTCTCCTCATGGTCTTGCCCCAGGCAAATTTAAAACACTCCTTCTCAAGGCTTTAATTCAGCTTTCTTTGTTAAATGTTTTTTGGTTTTTTTTAAAGGAAGACTGAGCTCTTGCTGTAAGTTTCCTATGTATCATGTACAATATAATTTCCTTGACTTTTTTTTTTTTAAATTTTATTTCTGAAACTTACTAAAACAACAATACTTAAAGAAAGAAAACTATCCAATGTAGTACAGCACAGCGTATATTCAGGCTGAAAGGGAAATAAATATAACAAAGTGGTTCTGCAGAGGAAAGTACTCTTAAAAAAATAATTTTTGTGCTAGAGGAACATTAAACAACTCTGAAAAGATTAAAAACAACATATGGTATTTTTTCCTTTCTCCCCTCAATACTAGTATGGCCAAACACGTAATTTTGCTTCTTATGATCTGGCATCAGTGGGTGCCAGTTATCATTGTTCAGTTGCCATCACACAGCTCCTTAACAGATTGCAGTACATCTACAATTAATTAGGAGGAGAGCTTGCTGCTGGCATTGCTGCCCCAGGTCTCCAACTTTCCTGGGGAGCATGTGGTCACTCCCAATGGGGTGCTCTTATCTGGCAAAGGCCAGCAGGCTCTCCAGGATCCTTAACCTAGATTTTTCCAGAGATTTATTTCATTTAGCACCATGTAATGACAAAAGCTGAGCATCAAGAAGGGTGTGGGACAAGTCTCTGAGTACAGGAGACAGCTACAAGTGGTGAAATTAACAAAATGCAAGAGCTCACCAAGTTTTTTAGCTGTCATCTAAATGCACAGCTGTCATAGAAACATTCAAGTATCTCAGTGGAGCCACCACCCTAAAGCAATCCTGCTCCTCCCTGGGTGACATGAGATCTACTGGCCTTGAGGGGGACCTGGCACGGCACCAGCATAGCTGCCGTCTTTATGCTGCTGAACTTCCCTTCTGATTCCTGTCTATCACATAAATCTCTCTAAAGGAAGCTGAAAATAGAATAACATTATTTCTCCATTTACTTGGACTAGAGAGTGGGAGGGCTGTGCAGGGGATCAGGAGAAGTATTCCTGCACATGTGTGTGCAAAGCCAAGGAGATATGTTGTCCAAGACTGTTTTTTATTAAGCTGGGCCTCAGTGAAAATGTTGGTGAACTCTACTTTAATCCCGGTAAAAGCTTTTAGCTTCTGCTGACTTATATTATCAGGAAAAGTACATCTTTTTCAGACTACTAGTGATTTAAACATTTGTTTATAGCAAAGATAAAGAATTAAAGTAAATTGTCAGAGTATGCAGATTGTATCCTCCCTTACAGTGCTTAATGTGGAGAAAGCTTATGCAGTTGCAATGAATTTTTGTTTAATAAATCCTTCTCTATATGTATTTACACAGCAAGAAATGCTGAAGACACAGGATATTTTAATTAGAAAATGTCCCTTCACTGTTGGTTCTTCTATTATACCTCATTTACACTGAATGAAGATTTTTAATACCATGTTTGTATACTGTCCTCTGCAGCCTCCAGCAACAGATTTTAAAGGGAAAACGTTTTCAGTGAAGCCACAGTCCAAATGATATACATTGGGATACCGTGTTTTCCCCAATAGTAAAACAGTAGCTGCCTCATATTATACTTTTACTAATTTGGCCATGTACTTCTGTGATGGTCTGTTCATGTGTCTCTTTTAAAAGCCCTGCAAAGCAGGAAAATATTAACATCCTCACAGATCCCTAATCAGGGAATGAAAGAGGATTATTTAGCTTGACCAAAGTTATTTAGTGACTCAAACTAGAATTAGAATGAAGTTCACAGAACCAACACGTATAATCCACTGTTCCTACAATCTTTTTTCTTTCTCAGCTCTGGGGACCTTTTAATTCTTTATTTTCTTTTCATAATAATATACTTTTTTCAATGCTACTTTCATGCTTTTCAAGGAACTTGAGCCCGATTGAAAAAAATTTCAGGAAAAAATAATACATAAAGGAGTCAAACCAGAAAATATGAAAGCAGTCTTCTTTATCCAGGTGCATAAATTTTATGGAGCTTCTTACTTCATCTTTTATCTTTTACTGGCAAATGTTTAAAGACAAGGTGAAAAAAGCAGGATTATTCACTGTAATATTGGAGACATTTCTGGCAATACATACTTTATAATGTACTTTCTAATGGATGATGTGTTCTTATAAATAAATAAAATAGCATAACTTGTATTACATACATTTTGCAATAAGGAAAACAGTAGCTGAATTAAAAAAGGAAAATACCATCTATGTCCCAGGGTGTTTACTCACAAGTCCCCTAATACTCATAATTCTGAAAATGCTTATGATTTTCATATCTGATTACAGTGTTGGGTTTTTTTACAAGTAATTTAGAGGCCTCCAGTGTTGTTTTTTCTGTGTCACAGGCCAGGGTGGCACCACAATGATGCAGATGAAATGGTGTAGGAGATCCTGGACAAGTCCAGCCCAAGGATACAGAAAACCATAAAGGGAAATATAGCATCTCTCATAAGTAGTAAGGAATTTCAAAAGTCTTACATAATATTAAATATTTCCCTATAAATTAATTTAAATTTTTTGCTTTTAATGACATAGCTTGTCAATATGTCCAGCTGCAACTGGTCCCCAGTGAAGCACAAACAGTCCAAGAGATTCCTGGAAAGCACTGATGACAACCTTCTGTAATAGGTAGTAGAAGATCCGCAAGGAATGGTGTGCTGCTCAGCCTCATACTAACACATAGTCAAGAGCTTGTTGGAGATGTGAATGTTGGGAGCAGCCGTGGCTGCACTGACAATGAGACTGTGGAGTTCAGTATCAGGCAAATGAAGCAGGGCAGCAAGTAAGATTACAACCATGGACTTCAGGAGAGCTCACTTTAATCTCTTCTGAGATCTTCTTGGAAGTGTCCCAGGGGAACAGGTCCTGCAAGAAGAGTGGTCCAAGAGAGTTGGTTTATATTCAAGGGTCACTTCCTCCAGGCTCAAGAACGGTGCATCCCAATGAGCTAGAAATGGGGCAAAGGGGGCAGGAGACCTTCATAGACAAATAATGAACTCCTGTCATTGCTGAAGCATAAGCAGGAAACACACAGGAGATAGAATCAGGGTCAGGCCACTTGGAATGAATATAGAAAGCTAGTCTGAGTAAATAAAAGTGAGAAAATGAAGGCCAAGGCCCATCTGGAATTAATTCTGGCAAAGGATGCCAAGGATAACAAAAAGTGCTTCTTCAAATACATCAATAGCAAAAGAAAAACTAAAAATAATGTATGCCCATTACTAAGTGGAGTGGAGACCCTGGTAACAGAGGATACAGAGAGGGCAGAGGTACTGAATGTCTTCCTTGCATTCGTCTTCACTGACAAGACCTTCCCTCAGGAATATCTGAACTGGGAGACCAATGTAAAGGAATATGGGAAAGAAGACTTCCCCTTGGTCAAGGAGGATTAGGTTAGAGAACATTTAGGCCAACCTGGCATCCACAAGTCCATGGGCCCTGATGAGTTCACGAACATCCACAGGTGTTGAGAGAGTTGGCGGACACCAAAGCAAGGCCACCCAAAATCATCTTTAAAAGATCATGAAGATCAGGAGAGGTGCCAGAGGACTAGAAGAAAGAAAATGTCACCCTGGTCTTCAAAAATGTCTTCAAGAAGGAGGACCCAGAGAACTACCAGCCAGTCAGATTCACTTCAATACCTGGAAAAATGATAGAGTGTCTCATCAGCACCAGGTGGGGGTCAGCCTCTTCTCCCAGGCGGCTAGCAATAGGACAAGAGGACATAGTCTTAAGCTGCTCCAGGGGAGGTCTAGGCTGAATATTAGGAAGAAATCCTTCACAAAAAGGGTGATTAGATACCAGATTGAGCTGCCCAGGCAGGTGGGGATGTTACCTTCTGTAGCAGGATGCTCTGCCCTGCAACATGGTCAAGTAAGTCTAACAACGTAACTCTGATTTGCAAGGCTATTGGAGGTGGTCTGAGAAAGGGTAAATCCTGCTGGTTTTGGTGTTGAATTGTGCTAAAATAGTCTGACACATCAACCCCAAATTAACATCATGATAGTGAGGCAAAGATTTGGTAGATATCCTGCTAAACTGACCTGGAGACATATAACTGCCAGCCAATCCCTTTATAAAAATAAAGTCCACTTTCATATGGTGGGTTCTTATAGCCTAACCCTTACTGGACTGTAAGTGTGGAGATTTCCTCCTTGAGTAGGAGAAAATGCCCTTCAAGGGTAAGGGATGCCCTGCACTCTTGCTAAGTGCAAGAGATATGCTCAAGGCTGTTGGCATGGGTAAGTTTCATCAATCTCTACATAATCATAATTTCTTTCTTGCTAGCTTTAATACAATTCCTTTAACATAATTATTTTGATATAGTACACTATACTATCCTATCCTATTCTATACTAGTAGTTTCAGCTTCTGTGCTGTGGACTAAATAATTCTGATTAAGATCTTTTGTCTATTAAGATCTTTTTCTAAGTTCTTGTCATAATAAAGAACTGATTTTATATTATTTATAAATAATTTATTTTATATAAATATACCCAGTTTGCCATCTTTAATCCTACAGGACAAAGTTGTACTTAAAACCATTGACAAAGTCTGGGACTAAGAATGGATCGCGCCACACCCAGGCTTCTCTCTGAGAAGGGATTTAGAAAGCAAGGGGTTCCTTTCTGCACCTTGTGGTTTAACAGAAGGGCCTCTCTAATAAACTTTGTCTGAAGCTCCCAATCCTACCCACAACACTGTCCCTGGAGGTGTTTGAGGAAAGACTGGATGTGGCACTTAGCGCCATGGTCTAGTTGACGTGCTGGTGTTCAGTCATAGGTTGGACTCAATGATCTCGGAGGTGTTTTCCAGCCTTATTGATTCTGTGGTTCTGGAGGCCATCTCTATGCACATAGATGACAAAAAGTAATCAATAGTAGTCAGCATGGATTCACAAAAGGAAAATCATGCTTGATCATCCTGATTGCCTTCTATGATGAAACAACTACCTGGATGGATGATGGAAGAGCAGTGGATATTTTCTACCTCAATTTCAGCAAGGCTTTTGACACTCTCTCACAGCATCTTCATAGGCAAACTCAGGAAATGTGGACTGGATGAGTGAACAGTGAGGTGGATTGAGAATGGCTGAATGGCAGTTCCTAGGGGTGTCATGATCAGTGGCACAGGGTCTAGCTGGAGTCTTGTTACTAGTGGTGTCCCTCAACACTCAATACTGGGCCCAGTATTGTTTAACTTGTTTAACTTGTTCAATAGTACTTGGATGAAGGTGCAGAGTATCTCCTCAGCAAGTTTACTGGGAGGAGTGGTCGATACCCCCAAGTTCTGTGCAGCACTTCAGAAGGACCTCTACGAGTTGGAGACATGAGCAGAGAAGAAACTTCTGAAATTCAGCAAAGACAAGTGCACCTGTGGAAGAATAATCCCATGCACCAGTACAGACTAGGGGCCGAGCTCCGGGAAAGCAGCTCTGTGGAGTAAAACGTGGTGGTGCTGGTGGGCAACAAGCTGTCCATAAGCCATCAGTGTATCCCTGTGGCCAAGAAGGCCAATGGGATCCTTGGGTGCATTAGGAATAACATTGCTAGAAGGTCAAGGAAGATGATCCTGGCCCTCTACTCAGCCCTGGTGAGGACACATCTGGAATACTGTGTCAAGTTCTGGGCTCCTCAAGTATGAGAGAGACTTGGAGCTCCTGGAGCGGGGCCAGCAGAGGGCTATGAAGATTAAGAGACCCATAGACCCATATAGGATTTGGGACCTGCCTCCAGTGAAACAACAAGGAGCACTCCAGGAGAGGAGAGATGTGGCCCCTGGACTTCACCACAAAGGCTGTACCTTCACACCCTGATGCCAGCCTGAGAGCTGCTGGCTGGGTTGCACCACACTGGCATCACACTGGCACCACACTGATGGCCCCTATCCCTACTCTGTGTGGTCCTTCCCTCTTCTTTTCATAATAATTGCAGTAATTCTTCCTCATAATTTCAGTAATCAAACATACAAGTGTCACCCATGGCCCATGAAATAGCATTTTGAAACAACCTTTGTGTCTCTGGAGGTTTTGCATACACCCTATGACTTCTGTAGTCACAAGTAGTTGTTGATCACTGAAGAAAATGTAGTGATTAATTATTCAGATTTGCTGTTATACAGAGTTTCTTTAATTTTTTTAACCTGATTTTTATCTTTTAAACACCAACAACTGCATCCTTTTAATCAAAACTAATAAGCTCCTTCAAGTGGCTTGCTAGTTTGCAAAATCACTGCACCTACCTTCTTTACCTTCCCCTGGCCTCAAGTCTGCTCCTGATTCTTTGGGAAAGAATCTTCTGCTTCAGTGCAGAAGCCAAATACAAAGAAAATTCGAGTATTATATAACATTTAAATACAACTGTCAGAATAGCAACTTTTAATATTAATGTATTTTTAACAAAATGCTAGGATTCAGAACTGAAATTTCTTGTCCTTGTCTCTCAGAGAGCCTGAGAGTTCATGAGGGGGTGGGCATCTGAGTAGATGATGAGAGAATTTAGAATTGTACAAGTTGATTTTTTTGAGAAAAAGATAACCATACAGCTTTTATTCATGGGGCTAGAAAAGTCACTTCATCCCAGCTATCCTTTGCATAGGCTGGTGTGGGGTCAGGGTGACAGCACGCAGAGGAAGGCAAGGTACCACTGAGCTTTCAGATGTATCAGTTACTGTCAGAGAAAATTGCCATGTTAGATGGCCTGAAGGCAGCACAGGCAGCAGTGGCTATAGCCTGAGATATACACTATTACCTAATTATTTTTTCACAGAATCTGGAGGAGGGACGTTCAGTGCTTTTCTAGTACTTTATAAACACCTGCTCTTTAAGTGCCATATGAAAGCACTCAGCAACACACACCTCTAAGGAACACCTGAAAGCTCCACCTCACAGCCCTTTGTGGTACAGGATAAAAGCATAGATGGCTCTAACTGCGTTTTTAAAAATGTGGTTAAGAAAATAAATTGTGCAAATTCTTTGCCACATGATTAATATTAAAGAGGAAAAAATCTTAATTACTAGTCAAAAGGGAAGCATGTTCTTAATAAGAGAACATTTGGACCAAAACAAAATGTCAAACATTTTCTGATCAGCTGCATCCTCAGCTTGATGTGCCTCCTACTCTCTCACAAGCTCAGCGTCACCTGCTGAGCTGCAGAGTGAAATCAGGCCTACAGCTTTGTGGCTTTTCCAAAAGGTCCTGGTGCCATTGGGGAGTTACAGCACAGTGGTGGGAACAGTCAACCCATGAGGAGAGCGTAGGCAGAGCAAGCTTTGGAGGTACATGAGGGGTGATACACCCTTTGGGGTGAGTGATGAAATCAGCAACTTTGAAAGAAAAACAATAGTTGGAGAACACAAGTGAAATGAATTCTCGTAGGCAATGTACAAGACTGTTTTTAAAAGGGTTTACTCCCCATGGCCAAAACTGTTCCTTTCCACCCCAGGAAAAGCATCAAATGTCACAAGCCTACAGCAGCTCTGGGCTTCACTAGCACCCCTCTGTGCCCGAGGTATCTGACTCCCTTGAAGCTGTACTGTAAGACTGTATGACCCAAAGGAAAGGCTACACTGAAGAAGGAATGTTAGGCCAAACTAGGCACCTACACTGACTTATATATTTACAAACTACATGTCTGACCTCTGCAACTAACAGCATATATGCCTATGAAAAAAATTTGAAAAACTTTCATTGGAACATAATCAAAGAGGTTTTCTTTAAAATATAACCCTTGTCTGCACAAAGTGTTATTGCTGAAGGACTGGGAAGCATGAGGAAGTGGTAGCCTGAAAAAAAGTTACACACAGCTCCAAGCAACAGAAAAGTGAAGCTTATGAAAACAACTGTTTCATAATCAAAATTATAGTAAGTGATAAGGTAGTGTATTCTCTAGTCTGGAAAGTAAGGAGCTGTTTTCAAATAGAGATAGTTGGCTTCTTAACTGAGAAGGTCACAGTGAAGTAGGATGATGTTCCCAAGAAACAAAACCCCAACAGTTTTCCTCATTATTATGTCTATATTCCACACGGTGACTAGGCACCTAGATCCTATTACCAGTATATATTAGATTAGTTGCAATGATTTCACTGTAACTGTGTGTTCTGCCTGGCCTTTCCTCACTCATCTTTTCAATTCAGATACTAAACTTCAAAAGGCAGCAGCAATATTCTGTCTGTTTTACAGTCCACCACAGGGAGAGAAAAGCACGTACACCCTGGGTCTGGGATATGAGATCCAGGTCACCTGGATCAGCTCTTCAAAGGCACAGGTAGAAAGGTGTTTCTGCGTGTTTCCCCATGCCTTATAGGACATCTTTGCTGATTTACAGTAGGCAACTCACCTTCAACTCACCATGGACAGACAGAGTTCACAGAGCTACTCAAATGAAGGGTCTTGCTAAGACCCTACATCTCCTCTTCATCCCGTGGAACTGAATTATTCAATGCTTCCTCCTACGTTTCAGAAATACCCAAATCACAAGTTCAGGACTATTTGGATCTCAAATTTGATTCAGATTTATCTCCTTTTACCAACATCTGCTTTAATCTTTAATGAGGCAAACTGTAGTGTGTGATTTGGAAGAGAACCAAGAAAAACAGGGTTTTGATTTTCAGTTCATTTAAACACCAGACGGTCAAGAAACATCATCCTTACAACTAATTGAAGTCAGACTGCAGGTTGCTGTTAATCTGGGTCTCAGTTGTGTGTTGCACTGTGGCCCTGTGTCACCAATATGCACACAGCAGCCACACTGAAATGGAGGGTCAGCAAAACAGATAATAACAATACTACAGTAAAAGAAACAGGAGAAGAAAAATTGCTGAGGTCCTAGAGGCAGAATACAGCTAATGCAAACTTTCTTTAGTTAAAGCTTTAAGCTTTTTGCAAAGTGCTTTTTGAAGACAAATTCTAGTACGAAGAGCCTGAGCCTTTCAGACTCTGTGTTTGACAGGAAGGGCACATCTCCATGCTGCTGCAGGCATGGCTTTGATGAATTCTAGCAGCATGTGAGCTACCTTTACATGAGCTGCAATGGAGACCAGCAACAGACCCTCAGCAACAAGAAACCTAATGTGAGTTTATTTACCTGTCCAAAACCTGAAGCAACTACTGTGTAAATATATCCCAAGTTCAAACAGTTAAGGTGACATATGCTCCTCTTTCTAAGTACCTTCAATTGTGTTAAATGCATTAGGGTCTTATTTTAAAAAATCTTGGGTTTATTTCTTGCTCAGAGGTTGCCATGACACTGTGGCAATAAAAGAAATAAGATGTTTCAAATGATAATCAATGCAGTGAGCCTGGTGAATTCACATGATTGCTGTAATTGTCATTCCTTGGGCCCACTGTTTGTTCTCACCTTGTTTTCAATATTCTTTTTTTTTTTTTTTTTTTTTTTTAATGCTTATATCTGCACCCTTGGTAAGGATAAATTGAAAAGATACCACTGTTTAGAAGATGCTGTAGAGCTGACAAGTCCCTGGGGAACATTTACCACCAGAAAAATAATTTTAAATTGGAATCTGAGAAAATCATGGCCTAGTTGAAGGTCAAATAGGGTGGAACCAATATCACATTATTTTTGGAAAAGGAAAATATTGAAATAAAACATTCAGGGCTTAGTAACATGTATGTAGACATCAGCTTTCTGTTTTTAGAGTTTGTGTCATCTGTGCTTTCAGACTGAGATGAATGTCATCATAAACTTGCCTGTAGGCTAAGCAGTATCTTCTAAATGCAACTGAGAAAAGTAGTACAGCCTAGAAGGACTCCAGTCCCTGAGCAGTGTTCCCAGATCCCCTTGCCAAGTCCCCCTCCAGAATATTTATCTTTCCTCACAACAAAACCACTAATGTTTCATCTCTGCCTCAGTTTACTTCTTCCTTCCTTTCTTCCTTCCTTCCTTCCTTCCTTCCTTCCTTCCTTCCTTCCCTCCCTCCCTCCCTCCCTCCCTCCCTCCCTCCCTCCCTCCCTCCCTCCCTCCCTCCCTCCCTCCCTCCCTCCTTCCTTCCCTCCCTCCCTCCCTCCCTCCCTCCCTCCCTCCCTCCCTCCTTCCTTCCTTCCTTCCTTCCTTCCTTCCTTCCTTCCTTCCTTCCTTCCTTCCTTCCTTCCTTCCTTCCTTCCTTCCTCCCTCCCTTCCTCCCTTTCTCCCCTCCCTCCTTCCTTTCCTCCTCCCTTTTCTTCCTTTCCTTTTGTTCCTTCCTTTCTTTCTTTCCTTTCTTGCCACAGTTGCTGCTGCTTCCTTGTGCTCTTTGGGTAATTGTTGGCCTTAATCTCTCCAGGGAAGGCTCAGATCTGCCAGCTGCCGCCTCGATGGCAATGTGACAGATATTTGAATGAATGAATAGATGTGTAGATGCATTATGATAGAATTTTATAAGTACATTTTACTCACTTAAATAATTTTTAGCCCAGCTTGACCTGGCTAAATGCCTGGTCACTGGTATGCCTGGCCACTAACAACAGATTGATCACTCTTTAACTCCCCGGGAGAGAAAGGCCACAAATTATTTAATTGTAACGTCTCTTTAAATATAGTATGTGTTATATTTTACAATAAACTATATCCATGGTCTTCCACTAAAACAAAACCAAAGTCAAAGCCATGCAATGCATGAGATTATTACCAGAAAGACAGTTGCAAGCAAGGTGTTGGGGTGTCCTTGACCCAGCAAAGAGTGGCTGTCAGGGAATACGGCAGAGTCTCCAGCTCCTGCCACTGCTGCATTCCATCCTCTGCTCTCCTTCCAAGGATGAGAAGTGAGATGGGAGGAAGAATGTTCCTCATGCCTTGCCTGGGAGCCATGTGGAAAGTTTCTGATGGGAAGCTGGTTGGCAGCAAGGAAAGTTTATGGATCGAGTGTGTGAGCCAGCGGAGAAGTTGCTGGGTAAGTCTAAAAATGTCCGGGCAAAATATGCAAGCCAAAGTACATATACACAGGAGAGAGAATGCAGGGCAGTGGGTGGATAAATAGTAGAAGAATGAAGTAGCTGCATAAACATTACTGGAAAACTTCAGACTGGTACCGAAAAGGCAGTGAGATAATTGACGACTTTTATACATGTACTGGGGTCTCAGCTCCGACTACAGTCTCCAGAATGGAGGGAGCAGTTCAACAGGTAACATAAATGCACTTGTAACATCACCTGGCTCCTTCAGCTGCTCTTCCAGAAAGGTGAGGGCCATGTCTTCTGGCCTCTCACCAGCATCTAGGCTACCCTAAGGCTTTTCAGATGTCTTGACATGCCTGGTCCAGGAAAATGAATTAGGCTCTTAATCAGCAGAGTGGTGGAGAATAAGTCTTGGTTCAGGTTGCCTTTAGTAGGCAACTAGGGTTCAATCAAGTTATGTTGTTTTAGGCACAATGGGATATGCCATGTGGCCTCTCACACATCCCACATCAGTCCTGTCAACCTTATGATGCTCCTAGGCATCTGTAGTGTCCCTGGTGACTTAAACTCCACAAGCACCTGGATTTCATCCCCCATGACTGGTGAGCTTTGGACTCCACTGACTGCATTGATCTGCACCCTCTGTTATGCTCAAAGACCTACAGATATACAGACATTCAGATTCAGGTTTGCCATTCTTGAACTGAGCAGCATTCCAAGTGTTTATCTAACCAGAGGCATATGCTGAAGACCCCTTAGAGCTTATATTCTCCCCAGAGAAAAGGGAGTTTTGTCAAATTTTATCAGCAATTTGAGGAAGATTGTATTGGCTAGATTGGACAGGTTTTTGTCTTGAAATATATTTTCCCCTTGAGCAGTCTATGTTAAGAAAAAAAAAAGAAAAGAAGTAGTAACTATTGAAACTGTGACAGAACCTATAGCTGCCTGTGCCCTGAGACATCAGAGGGTTTCTTTCCAGAATTTGTCAAAGAAGCCTAGCAAAGGAGAATTATTAGTTTTTTAAAAAAGTATTTGTCATTGTTTATATTATTTGAGGAGCTGTCTGGAAAATTTCACCAAATTAAATTGGAAACTAAATAGTACAGCATTTTTTCAGTGCATTTTCTCAGTTCTTGGAGCAGTTATAATTATTCCTTCAGAGACAGCTCCTAGGGACCAAAATCTATTGCCTGTGTACAAAATCAGGCAAACAGTCCCATACTCTAGAAATTTACAACCTGACTAAGATCCTAATCCAGAAAACCATTTACTCACTCGCTTTACAGTAAGTGTTTAAATAGCTAGGGGCTCTTAAAATCATGCTTCAACAGATGAGCTGTGTGAATATAAAATACGCTTGTCACTTTCTGTATTTTGCCAGAATTTCCATAACTTGTATAGACAAAGAGCTTAGGGAACATGAGAGCAGAAATTCTAAGCAGCCTTTTTATACATGCAGACGTACCTATTCTCTGGATATGTGTGTATGTAGTATATGTATAGATCTCTGTGTAAATATGTATGCATGTATGCATGTATATATGTACATCTAATTGCAAAGCTTGCACTACTGCTGGGAATCTTAGTCACTGCTGTAAACTGGAAAGGTCACTTGAGCTGTATGAATTCAGAGAACTTGCTCTGGGGAGAGAGTCTGGAAGCATCAGCCCATATAACTGTCCAAGTAAGGGAAAATAATTCTGTATTTTTTTCTTTAATAGGGATGAGCCTGAACAGAAAACTGTAGAGCAAAACCATCCCAAATGTAGCAGAGTTTGAAACTGACTTTTAAATTGATTTCTTTGAAGAGAAACAATCATCTGTCTTCAAGAAGGACAGTCAGGAGGGTCCACTCATTATACTGGATAAGACCCTTCTCTAGGTCTTTCTTCCCCAATAAGGTCATTCATTAAAATATTTGACAGCACTGTGCTACATGCTTCTCTTACTGATTCAGAAGCCTACAGGGGTCAGCTGAGTGGACAGAGAACAGCAGTTATTTGAACTCTTGTCTGGACAACCCTTCATCCATCTCTCCCATGTCAGTGTGTGCACAAGTTTTCCTCTATGTTTGGTGGCTCTTTCAGGTCCTCAGTGAAATTTATCCCAGTTCCATTGGACTGCAGATTAAATCATAGTGCCTTTTGTGTCAGGGACTCTTGGCTCTTTTGACACAACTGATGACCTTTGTCGAATATGTTAGTGAGCTGTAATTACAGGAGCCTCCACTCACCCATCCCTACCCAATGCCAGCTGTATGAACATGGAGAGCGGAGGAGACAAAACAAAAATACACTATCAATTTGAGAAGGGTATTGCAGATGTCAGAAAATCCCCTCCACTCTCTGAGACAGTGTAGAAGAAGGAGCAAAGTGGGCCATGGTCTGTGGACACTGCCTGCCCCTTAACAGTGTTGGCTGAAGCAGGTTAGCACATGTTGGAGGGGGTACTCAGCCAGCAATTTAACTTTGCTTGACATTTAATGTTCCAAGGCATTTACCCGCTGAGAGATAACCAGGGTAGTTGTAAGATGTGCTTGCTTACAAGGCACTAAATGCAGTAAAGTCCTTTAAGGAATCTTTGTTCTATTTTCTCCCTGCATTTTGTTTCCAGTTACTCAAGATGCAGTGGTTGCCCTTAGCAACATTCTCCAGATTCTTCCCAAAATTTATGATGACAAAATGGCACATCTGAGGACCAGCCAGTTTGGTAATTAAATAAAAAATCCCTTTCCATTCAGTGGCAGCGTCAGAGCCAGAGAAGGTCTTTTGCTTCAGTAGTTTCCTGATATTACTATAATCTATTACCAAAGTTACTGGGCCTTGCAGCAGAAATCTAAGCCCAACTCCCTCAGGACAACTCATTTCTTAGCACATCCTGGGATGTGCACAGTCCTGCTAGTCAGAGAACATGAACTACTTCATCAAAATACTTGATGAAATTATCCTCTTTCAAGTTAACCATTTATATTAAAAAAAAATCCACAGAAATATTCTTACTTATTTTCTTTTAAGTCCAAAGTAACTTGAAATATAATATCCCATAGTTCAAAAAATATTTTAAATAGATAACAGCTCTAAAGTTTCCTTGACACAAATATTTATCTGAAATTCTTGATAGGATGACCCACAATTGAATAATATCTTTTTGGGGCCCATAGGTAGTCTAAGAAAAATAGGAAAGCAAAATAGGCACAAAACTTCAAAAGGGGGAAAAAATAGTGAGAAAGATGTAGGAAAAAATTCAATTATTCTAAATAAATCCTTAACTCCATCTGCACAGTATGTAATTATAGAAAAGAGAGAAAATCAAACCCTGCAGACACCAATTATTTCAGGCAATTGACACATCCTGGCACTACCACAGCCACATTACAATGAAATGCAGTACCTGTGTCTGCAAAACCTTGGCTGTAAAACCAGATTTTCCAGAAGACCAATGGATGTAGAAGAAAAGAAATATGATTTTCTTATACACTGAAATACAAATTAGGCAGAGCTACGTGCAAATTATGTTACTGATGCCAGAATATACGTCACTGAAATGTAAGTTGATGAAGAGAAGAATCATTTGGAGAAAAAATTTTGATAAAGAAGTTATTTGAATCAAGAATCTGTCAATTCGAATAAGGGGTTAACTCCTTGTTTAATATTTTTAAATAAATTTTACAAAACAGTGTTGGCTTGAAAAAACAGTGCCAGCTACAGACGTTCATACTTGTCAAGAAGGAAATGGAAGCTTTCCTAGTAAAAGATGCACAACACTCGGGGTAATGTTCAGATTTTAACCTTCTACATTAGGATTAAAACATATTGTTTTGGTATGGTAATAATTTAGTCTTTGCTGACAGTACAGTATGTTTTCACTCTCTTGATTTCATTATTATTTTTACTCTTTTTATTTCAAGAGAGATCCAAGTGTTTTTGAGCAGGAGAAGGGGGGGGATGATTTTGTCAGACAGGTCAACCTGCCAGAGATTTTACCAACGTGCCTGCTCAGTGCTTGACCAATCAGAAAGGTGTTAAATAAGAATTAATTCAGAAGTCATTTTGGCCCTAATTTCTTAAAAATTCAGATGGAGGTTGATAAATAGAATTAGTTGACTAAAAATCAGCTTTCATTTAACTAAATGCAGTCAAATAAATGCCTTAAATTTTACTCCATAGAAAGACTATTTTCTCAACTCCATAATCAAGCCACTTAAAATTCCATATTTGTGGTTTAAAGCTGACAAAGAAGAAAGAGGATAAATACTCTGCAAAGAAAGACTGAGCTCCAAGAAAATTTAAGATGACATTTCCAGAAGCATTTCCCTGTCACTTAATGGGGATGTTACCACTTCTCTAGGAAGAGTGATACTGAGTGTTTCTGAACCCTCAGAGATGCCATCCTCGCCCCAGATGGGCTGTGCACTGTGAGGTTTCATGGAAGTACCCACCACAGGGACAGACATGTGAAAGCTTGGTTGCATTCTCTGCTGCAGTGAAGAGAGTTTATAGTGGTTAAGACACCTATCCTGGCTGTGTGTAAACTACAACAGACCAGACTGGCACATGGGTTGCTTTGCCCTTTCCTAGCTGACTTCAAAACATGAAGGCTGCCCCAACCCAGCCTCTCTCTGTCTGCTACCTGTCCAAGGGGATGCTTGACCTCTGCTCCCAGCACGCCCCAGCAAGACAGGCACCATGGCCACAGATCCATCTGGAAGAGCCTTGCAGCCCTTCACTTCACCAGGACCCCATGGGAGCCTATTGAAGCCTCTCACCAAGATTTCCTCCTGCAGAATCTTCCCTGCCTCCTTAAGCACCTGGCATGCTCGCTGGGTTAAAGTTTCATGTTCATGACAATGTTTGAACTTGAGCTGCCGACCCAAGTTAAAACTGGACAAACTGCTGCCCACAACTCTTTGAAATCAGGTTAGCGAACCTAGATTAAGAAGATACCTTTTTTCCTGTATGAGTAAAGGCTTACTTCCAAAGATATTCTTTCAGTTGTTTTGTCAGCTTGTTTTGGTGTTGTGGTCTTGCCAAGTTTTGTGTACTTAACACCAGTATGCTCCTTTTCCACTCAAAAGCAAAGGAGCAAGGCCACTTCTGTGCAAACTAAGTACACATTTGTGAGAGATGTTTTAATAACAGCAGCCCTGGAAGGTAAAGACAACACACTCAGCTCTGTTTACAGAGGAGACTGAGGATGTTGCATATATTTACATATGATTATTGTAATAAGGAAGAGTAATTTTCCATGTCTCTGAGTGCTTCTTTTCCATCTAGAAGCTGTGAAGAAGGGATAAATCAAATGAGAGATCTGTCAGAAAAAAGGGGCCTGATGTAAAGGACACACAAACTGAAGGCAGGATATGACAAAAACCCAGGTGTGGCCATTAAAAAAGCTTATTTAAAATTCTCTCTGTAATTGTAACTGTTCCCCTTGTTGGTGTATTTTGTTCCTAGAAGAGATGTTGTTATGAAATTAAGGTGAACACATTATGCTGTTCGTGTTGATCATCCTTATTATTTTTCATACAATGTAGGGTAATTTACCCTAGTATTAACTTCTGGAGTTTCTCACCATAAGAGAATCAGATATAAGGAAAAAAAAGTAAATTAGTCCAGGATTAGCTGTAGATAACCCTCCCTCCAGTCCAAAGAAATTTTAATTAATCACATAGCAATGTCCTCTGAAAAGCTGTTCCTGACGGAGAGGGGGACAGGCAGTAACATGAGCTCTGCTCCTCAGCTAGAAGACACTGGGAAGCAAGGGGAGCACAGATTTGGTCTAAGGCAGGAGGGTTGTCAGGGAGAGGGATTACTGGGCACTGCCATCACAGTGGGCAGGAGCAGTGGTGCCTCATGTCTTCAGAAGCTGTGTCCCTTATAGGTCTGGGGCACCTTGCTCTTGAGAAAGAGTCCAATAAAACATTTTAATTGTTTCCATGAATATCAGGTTGTTTTAAAAGTCATTTGCTGTAAGCAAGGCAAATCTTGTCATTTTGAAGATAGGCTGGTGTGTATAAGACAAGAAGTGTTCAGTGAGAAAGAAAAACCCCACAGCAAACCAACAGGAACGCAAATGAAGTAATATCTAATATTCTTCTGATCAAAATATAGTAAGTTGCTTTGCCAAGGTGAAGGTTAGCTGTGTCCTCCAGAAGAGAAGTGTTGCTCAGCTCACAACAAAATAAATGCAACATTACAGGCTGTTTGAGTGAATAAATAACTATTCAAGTTTAAAAATGGCCAAGCAGTTGATGGATGCCAAAATGGGAGCCATTCTGAAGGCGCTTGGATTTCCAGGCATACTGTGTTTATTTGGAGAACAGCTTCTTGCAGTCTGAAGCTAAGTAAATGACACTACCTGACTTTTTTTTTCCTTAATTTTAACTTTCCAGATTAACTGGCAATTTGTGTAACACATCTAAAACCTTATAGAAGCCTAACAGTAACAATCCATATGTCCTGACTCACTTCTGGCTTTATAGTGACTGCTAGTTGTTTTGAAAAGATGCTGAGGAATGTATAGTAAGTACAGTGAAAAGAAACATCTGAGTAACAAGAACTGACTTATGTCTGTAATTGGTCTTACTTATTCATGCAAACATTGGTGATGTTGCAGAAGGGAATGCTCAAAGGTCTGGCCTCAGGCTCTCAGTGGCAAAGTTAATGGTGTCGAGCTCCAAGAACACCTTAAAGTACAACCCTAATTGCAAATATGTACTTTTGCCAGGTCCCAAGAGCAATTACAAGGGAGTGGATTGAGTTCATTCTCTCTGAGGGCCCTTTTCCAAGAGTTTTCTGGGATCAAACCTCTGCATCTCGACTGGCAGAGGGCTCCTTCTCAACCCCTGGGACAACTGCAAAAGCAGCAGACAGAAAAGGTTCATGACAGCTCTAACTATATTTATGGCAATGAAATGTGCAAAACCCGGCTGGCATGTCAGGATGGTGATCAGCAGCTCAGTAAAAAGTATTAGTTATTGAGTGTGGTGAGATCCAGGGGCTTAGTCACACAGCAGTTTAGTCAGCTCTTCATCGCTTCAGCCTGAACCAGACCCACTGGAATCAGGATCACTATGTAGAGAAATTCAGAGCCTGCAGAATGGTCTCCTCTCACTGAAAACTTCAGTCATACTTATTCTCTCACCTCTATGCCCCATCCAGCACCTCAGAGGTGAGGATCACTTGGGTAAGCAGCACAGCTCCAGGCCTATTTTTCCCCATAGCCTATGAGCATAAACAACGGAAAGTGTAAGATTTTCAGTTGAAACAAGACTACACCAAACGCCACACTTACATCTGACCAAGCATTCTTGTGACTGACATGTACCAGTACCACATAGATATAAGTTTCCCTATAAACAATCTCTGTACCTTTTGGAAAGGGTACTGTAACTTTCCAAATACTGCTACAACTACTTCCTCAACAAGTCAATGTCTGGCCGCGGGTACCTCAGCTGTTTCAAAATGGCTGCTGCAGCATAAGTTTACACTTTTCCACAGCCATACAAATTACTGAGTAGCTTATTAAGCTTAAAATAGGATCCAGAGGTAGCTGGGCTGTTGATTGACTGATGCTTTTCTACAAGCTTTTTTTTTTGGAGGGTACTAATTTGTTTCTGCAAATGCAGTGGAGGGGGATTAGCTCTGAATTCCACCACTGAGGCCTTTTGTCTTTCATCCCTTCCAGGAAGTAACAAACGGAGCTGTCACTGTTGTGTTAGTTACATTTCTCTCTCTGCTCTTACATATGTAAATCCCTAATGTTGTATGTAAAAGCAGTGGTACACAGTAGGCAAAAATCTTCTTTAGAGACACCTTATGGAAGGTTTGGATTACAGCCCGGTAAGAACGTTTAATAACAGCAGCAGTGTTCCCAAATTCCTTTTTCTGAGTTTGCACAACCAGTAAACGGAGCTTTAAACTCACACTGAAAATTGATACAATTTGTTTGTTGATATAGTTACTGTCATCTGCAGTTGTATAATTTATTATCACCTACCACTGCCGGGAATAATAAAAGAGTGAGTGGGTTTTGAGATGTGAGTAAGCACAAAATCTCCAGTGGAAATACTGAGTCACTTAATAAACATGTAGACCGCAAATTCATTGTACATTATTCATTATGCAGGTTACAGATGGGCCTGAAATAGAGGACTCTGCTTAGGTTTGTGTGCACATCTGCTTGAGCAAGGAGGAAATGAATCCAGCTCTGGGTGTCACTTCAGCCCACCTCCAAAGACAGAGGTGAGAGGGAAAGTTTGGAACTGCAGCCACCTCCAAGTCCATCAGCCTGCAGTTTTATAGGTTTTGGCTGATCTCCACTGTAAATGTTGTTAAACATGTAGTTGAAGAAATAGTGATCAGGGGTGTCTATATTCTTATAGGCAACAGATAAGAGATCGGAGATATCACAGCTTCTTTCTGACTCTGATGTCTGCCCCCAGTGCAGCAGCAGGAGCAGCTGTCTGGACTCGTGTAGCCTGGCCTCCTGGCAGCAAAGTAGGCAGGGGCAGAGTACAGGTACGTCCACAGTGTGGTTTGTCTTGGTCGTGCAGGTGTGGCAGCCCAACACAAGATGGTTGAACATCTGGTAGGACCATCCTCTGACCCTTGGCTCTGAGGGACCATTTCTGACCTGAAGGTAGAGCCTGGGCAGCACTCAACAGGAAGGAAAAGCAAGATATGTGTTCTGTCCTTGCAGGAAGCCTGTAAAGCCCCATGGTCAGGCCAGAAGTTAGGACTGGCAATTTCCGCATTCATTTTAGACCCTTGGGAGGAGAGAAGCACCTGCAGAGAAATGCAGGGCATGTGAGTGCTCTGGTGATGCACAGCTGCAGGGATCAGGGACGAGATGGCCTCAGAATTGGCTCTGGAAGCTTTAGCCAAAGAAATAAGGGTAGTGTTTTATCTCGGTCATCTTCTTACCTAGTGCACTTTCCTAACCCAAAACAAGCAGCACAACCTGTCTTTTCAGGGCTTGAAACTTGCTCACCTGTTTGGGGGCAGGGGAAGAAACCAAACCTTTGAAGATTATGCATAGCTCTGCCAACTGGTGACACCTGTCATAACATGAATAAACTACTAAGAGATTGCATTTGCCATTTGAAGTGCACTTTGTAGGTGAAATACAAGGAAATTGGTGCTCAGTGTAAGCCCAAATGTTAATCCTGTATGTGTTTTGGAATGGGGAAGAGAATAGGAGGAATTGTGGGAGTTCTGTTTTGAGTAAAGCACACTGTTTTGCTTTTTTTTCAGCCACGGACCATTCTAAGTTGTGGGTCCTGTGGGATAAGTAACCAATTGCAGATTTAGCCATCGTGGCAGCTGATAGACATCAGTATAACTCCCCCAGATTGAAGCACTTATCTGCTTTTTCAGATTTTTCTGCTTTATTAAAAAAGGTCAAATATTGATGATTTCCAGGAAAATCTCTGCAGTATTTTTTTTTTTCATTGCATAAGCCTTTAGATGTACCTCAAACATTAAATGTGTTTCATCAGTCTTTTTTTTTTGTTTTTGTTTTTTTTTTTGGGTTTTTTCTTGGTGAAAGGTTGTGCAGTACTGCAGTCCAAATGCCTAGAAAGGCTGTAATTTCCTTGGATCATCATAACTCTGTTGTAATAAAATGGGCAAAATGCTTAATAGTAACCTTAGCACTATTTTTTGCAGTCATGTTTTGACATTTAGATGAATGCTAACCCAGCTCACAAACATGAGGGCATTCAAGATCAGGTGCCTAGGCATGGCCCTACACTCCATCTGCAATCCCTTTGTGCAGCTGCCAGGGTGCCTACAGAATGCCAGTCAAAAAGATAGGACCACCATCTTACCCAGAAATCACATTACAGACATTCATATTTTCAGTGCATTTTACACTCTTCCCCACCTCTTGAAAAGCCACTGTACTCATTTGCAGTTGACAACACATCCATCCAAATTCAATCCTACAGCAGTTTCCTAGGTAACTGGCACAGAAACCCTCTACACAGCAGAACGAGCCAAAACACCCGTTAGCGTTTCCATTTCTTTTCAATCTTTTTTGAAACATGCAAAGATACAAAAAACTCACCACAAAAGCATTAGAAAAACTCAAGCCCAAAACTAAACCAAACCAACTAACAACAAGAAAGCCAATGACAAGGTACATTCAGCCACTCCATCTAACTTTCATCCAGGAAATTCTGCATCCACCAAAAATTAGCTTACATCTGGAGACAAGACCAATTTAAGGTCTGAAACTGTTTCTCAAGGGTTGGAAGTCTTTGGGTTATCTTTACAGATGCCAAAGACCTTTCTAGGCTCTGACTCATGCCAGTAGTGTGGACAGATACTTCTGAATCATGCTGGGAGTGAATAATTTGTGTCTCTGCTCTTCTAGCCTCTCTCACCATAGCCAGTTTCCAGTGGGGCCTTACAAGGGCTGCCAGGCAAGGATCATTAATCTCCAGCCTATTAGTGGACTTCAGAAGAGGCATTTCTTCAGATTGCTTTCTAATATCGTTTGGTTCAATACTCCCCCAGGGTCGTGCCAACCCTCATCTCTAGCATTCTGCATGTGGCTGCAGCTCACTTACCACAGGTTCCTCTATCCACCTCAAGAGAGAGAGACTCTGCAATTCCCACCTTGAGACTGGTGTCTAGAGGACTCTGAAGGAGGAACAGCAATGAGGGAAGGAGCAGAGTGACCCAAAGTTTGTTCTGGCTGCCTTGCTTTAGGCCAGCAAGTGCAGCTGGTTCAGCAGTGCAGCTGTGGTTACGGCAGCTGTGGTGAGGCAGACTGCATTTCCTTGTTTTGTGTGCGAGAAAAAAGCAAATTCTTGTCCTCACCTAATATCCAGATGAGTTGCATTTAGGCACTGGAAAAAAAATGCAGCCTGAAGCCACGATCACATTAGAAGTGATTGGGCTGCATGCACACACATAGACACACACACACACACAGAGGTGATCACTACAAGAAGGTAATTAAGGTGAGAGGGAAACCTGGGAGTGGCTGACATAAAATACCCTAAAGGGGAGGAGTGGGCTTAGGAATGTGCATCTGAAGGGCTTGGTCCAGTGTCAACTTCTGTGAACAAGTCCTGCTGAATCTTGCTCACATACCCAGGTGAAGCCAACTCTGCACGCCTTCACCAGCCCCATTCACGAGGAAGTGCAAAGGCTTCACAACCGGAGGCTGTAGCTTGCAGGCAAGGCCCTCCCATCTCTGCCTGAAATTGTGATAGTTTGCTGAAGGGCAGCATGTGCACATCAAACTGGAGCATAGTTCAAAAAAAGTAATTGTTGCCTGCAGCTGTCCTCACTTCAGAGCATGTTATAGCAGGTTGAAGGCTGCTGTAAGCTATGCCAACCACTAACTCAAAAAACTTTTCTAGCAACTAAGGATTGCCAGGACATAAGGATACACTAGTCATGTCTCCTGGAACAGCCTCTTCTCCAGGACGTTGGGGGAAAAATTCCAGGGACACCTTCTGTTGACCTCCTGTGTCTTGCACAGGAGAGGGGAGCTTCAAGAAGATGGAAATCCAGGGTTAAATGTAGGAATTTTTGTGCTGTGACCTACTGCAAGAGTTAAACACAGAGTACAGCTGCCCTGCCACGGTAACTAAGTTGAGAACTGGTAGTTTTACAATTGCAGATTTTTATACTAAAGATCTTGCAAAGCACTTTGTAACAAATGAGCACTTCTCTCACTGCTGTCCAGCAGAACCCTGAGGTTGCTGCAGTGCAGCAAAGCACATTGTCCCCTACTGACCCTCAGAGTTATACCAAGGTGAGTGTCATTCTTCTGGTTGTGCTTCCCTTTTTGGATTTCCAGCAGCTGGGTTAAGAGTCCTAAAGTGGGACTGTGTGCTGTTAGCCCCACTGTGATTTGGGTAGAGAAGCCCAAGCACTGGCCTTAGGCCTCAGCCCTTGTACATTTGCACTCTCTGATGGCCTTTCTCTGGTCAGTGAGGTTGTCCATGCCAGGTCAGCCTGAGCACAAATCCCAGGAGAGTTTAGTTTTACTCTTTGAGGATGCTGGTGAGCTGAAGGCATGAAGACTTTAATGCACTCATTCGACATATTGAATGCCACACTAAGGTGCATGGGGCTACGTAAAACAGTCCTGTGCAGTTCCCTCCATGGTGCTGTGTTTTAATGACTCTAGGTATCAAACTAGACTTTGCTGCCCCAAAACTAACCTGCTTTTTTTGTCCCCTCTGTCTGAGCAAGATCTTTCCTCTTATGCCCTTGTCAACTGACCTTTCTGAGAAAGCAGCTAAATGAGCAGTACCTCAGTAATCAAACCATTTTGGTTGTCAGCAGTAATGTCTTCTTTTTCTTCCTTAAACAGGTTATCATCAAAGTTTAATAATGCTCCAGCACAAGCTTTCACTGGTTGCAAGAAATTTTCCTGATGTAACTGACTTGCAGCTTAATAGGAAAGTAACGAAGGTATAGTGAGAGAACAGCACAGTCTAACAATAAAAGCAGCACATGAAAAACAAAATGAGGCTTGTCACCGAATGACACAGTAGCCTGACATTAATCTGTCAGAGCAACTGCCGCAAATAATGCAGGAACGGGGACAAATGTGCTTTTTTAACACTCCTTAATGTAACCGCATTGATTTAAGTGAGTTCATAATCACTACTGAATCAGAGAAAAGGGTGGGCTGTCAAATACAACCATTATTTCTTTTTACGCTTTATGAATTCGCCTTCAAAACATTGAAGTTGTGACCGTTTTGAGAGCTCTTACATGTAACCAGCAATCATACATCCGGTTTCACTGCACATGCAGGGAACATCTGACACTTGGGAAAGAACTTTCTTTTTCTTTCTTTCTTTCTTTCCTTTCTTTCTTTCTTTCTTTCTTTCTTTCTTTCTTTCTTTCTTTCTTTCTTTCTTTCTTTCTTTCTTTCTTTCTTTCTTTCTTTCTTTCTTTCTTTCTTTCTTTCTTTCTTTCTTTCTTTCTTTCTTTCTTTCTTTCTTTTCTTTCTTTCTTTCTTTCTTTCTTTCTCTTTCTTTCTCTTCCTTCCTTCCTTCCTTCCTTCCTTCCTTCCTTCCTTCCTTCCTTCCTTCCTTCCTTCCTTCCTTCCTTCCTTCCTTCCTTTTTCTTTCTTCTTTCTTTTCTTTTTCTTTCTTTCCTTTCTTCCTTTTTTTTTTCTGTCTTTCTCTCTTTCTCCCTCTTTCTTTCTTTCCTTTTTCTTTCTTTCCTCTTTCTTCCTTTTTTTTATGTCTTTCTCTCTTTCTCTCTCTTTCTCTTTCTCTCTTCCTTTCTTCCTTTATTTCTACCTGTCTATCTGTCTTTTTTCTTTCTTTCTTTCTTTAGTCTCTCATGTAAGTGGCTGGTACAGCTGAGAGCATCCTCCCCGGCGGGAATCGCGGAGGGAGGGGCCCTCCCGGGCCAGGCGGCCCTGCCCGCGGTGCTGCGGCGCCCTCCGGCGGCCGCCGGGGAAGCGGCGGGCAGGGCAGCGGCCCCGGGTGGCACCGGCGACCCTCCGCCCCGCAGCGGGGTGTCTCGCTCACCTCAATTAAAAAAAAAAAAAAAAAAAAAAATTGCATATGTGAAGGGGAAAAACAGTGGTCTTAAACCAGCCACAAGATCAGACACACACAATCTGAAGAGCAGCCGCAGAGAGGTGAGGTATTTCAACAATCCTCTGCTTTCCTCCGCTCACTCTCGCTCTCTGAAGAAATGTAAACCTCATCAAATCCAGCAGGTGTTCTCTGGAGACAACGGATACAGGTCTGAGGTGGTATCATGTAAACTGATGGGAGAACAAGACTACGATGAATGCTGGGGTTGGGGGGGATATATCCACTGAAAGAAAAAAGGGAAAAGCAGGTTAAGCCCTGAAGAGTGGCTCACTGTTGTGGTGACATCTCCTCCTCCTTTACATTTTGGGGTTTGTTTTAAGGAATATTTGAATGGCTTAACAGAAATCTAAAAAATAAGCCTACACATACAGCAGAGCTGAAGGATTATATAGACAGCACAGCAGTGATCTATGGTACAACTTTGATTTAATTCTGTTTCAAGCTCTCCAACAAAAGAAAATCCAATGGGCTTCTTTCCTCTGTCTTTTTATGAATGAAAAAGGCCTGAGGGTTGGGTTATTGTATTTTAATATGAATGGTTTAGGAATGCTCTTCTTTTCAATGAGCAGTCTGGGGGATTAACAGTGCTGAGTACAGGCACAAAACTACACTAAACTTTGCTTCACAGTTTGTAGGAGCAATGAACAGGAAAAGGACAAGAGGAGGGAATCAGCGTTTCTTACATTTTCTAGGAGAGCAGATACTGTACTTCAGCTGTCTCACAAATCTCAGGGCCTTTTTCCTACCAGGTAAAAAGAAGCAAAAGAGGTCAACAAGCCACTCTTAAACTGTGAGAAGCTTGTTGATACTCCTTATTCCCAACAATTACAACCTTTTCGTGCCTTTTGAGACTAGGTACAAAATATCTCAAAGATTATTTTATGCCATCAACTTACTTTTCTGTCCTGGTTAACTCCCAGGGAGACAGAAAGAAACACAGTGAATTACATCTTTTTGTCAAGGCCTGCTGTTTTCCAGTACCGAAGTTATGAAGTTGGGCCAAATCCTTTGACCCTTCAGGAAGACATGCACTGCCATCTGCAAGGAAAACTCTCTAATTGGCTTCTCTTGTCTTTGGAGCTTTCAGTCAAAAAGACAGGTGCCAAGCAATTATGCCACAATTTTTTCTCTGAGTCTCCCTTTTTTGTCCCTCCAGCTGAACAGAGGTGCCATTTCTTTCCTCTCTTTCCCCCAGAGAGCTCTTGCCCTGCTCTCCATGGGGACCTGCTTCTGACTTTCTGGTTTACCCATCACAGAGCACCTGACTTCTTTACTGTCTTAGGCAAAGCTTTATTGGGGCTGATGCAAGACCTCTCACACAACATAGGTTTTTGAGATTAAATATACCTTTTACATCCCCTTAAAGTTAAGCTCACACTGAATGTGTCAGACAATGAATCAGGAAAAAAGCATGGCCAAGCTGTACATAAAAACTGCTCCATTAGAAAAAGCTGCATCTCTAGCACTGGCTGCTAACAGACATACAGTCCTTCTAACCTGTAGTTTGAGGAACATCTGGAGACTCGTTCCAAGTCCAGACTTGTGTTGTCTACCTGGCCTAGGAAGAGCTGCACTCTAAGGCCTTCACAATCCTAAGACAGTGTTCTACATATCTTTTAAGCACTTATTTTTTTACTGTCATTGCCATTATGTTCTTTTGTGTTGCTTTGTCATTTCTACACATTCAGGTTGCTTACTTTAGACCCTGTCACCCTGGGAGAAATGCATCCCTTTCAAAAACTGAAGGATGAAGTTCGTGATCCCTCTCTTGGTTTCTTTTGCTGAAGCTTTAACAAAGACCAGCCCAAGTATAATGCTGCTGCTGGATTTGGCTTCTAACAGACTTGCCTCAGTAACTAAATATTTAGAAAACATTTCCTTCCGAGCTATCTCTTACCTTCTGAATTACTGAAAATAATATTTGATCTTTTTTGTTCTTACATGCTCATGTAATATTGCCATGTCTGCCCTGTGTGTGGATGCTCCTTCTGCAGTATACAAACACAATTATCAAACAGATATTATTTTTTACTATATAGTATAATATTTATTTTCTATTTTACAATATTTGCTGGATTTGCAAATCTTAACTTTTGGTTTAAATTGCATGACAAGATTTGTTAAAAGATCTAGGATTGTCTTCCTGCCGTTTGTATGAGCTTGTTCTAAATGGGATTATTCTGTCTTCTATACTTAGTGTTTGAGCATGGGCATGAGCAGCTTGCTTCTGCAGAGACCTGCTGTCATGAAGCAGCCTAAGCAAGTCAGACCTGACAACAGGGTCTAAAGACAGAGCAGGGTTACTGGAAAAGCAGAGGTGATAAGTGCTGCTGTGCTTCCTGAAGAGTAGGATACTAGAACATGAGACGTCTATGAAAGACTCTTTCTATAGGAGTTGGTATATACAGAAGAAAATAGCAGTGTCCAGCTTAGTTATGTAGATTAGAAGGTTTTTTTTGGCTGTAGTTCAAACACAGGGACAAGGTTTAGTACAGAAGATACTAGTTCCTGATACTTGTCAGTGTAAAAAAGACTTTGGGAGCCAGGAGAAGAAAGAAGATGGGATATTATTATTTCATTTAAGCCTATGAGGACCTCACAACTGCTGTTTCTACATTTATGTTCTGCTCTTTCTGTATCTGTGCAATGTCTCTGAAGTGGGGAATTGCACCTATTCCCATTTAATTAATTTAAAAAATCATGACTGCAGAGATCGATACCTAGATTCTCAAAGTCACACAGAAGTATATCTTCTGCTGATATAAATAAGATGGAAATGTGTAATACAGACTCAATCTTCACTGAAATTAATTATTTCAGACATAATGAAAATTTACACAGATGGTGATACAGCCTTTCACTACAGACTCCGTGCTTTACCAAGTGGGCCACTACTGAGTTGTAACTGCATTTTAACAGGAATCTGAAATTGTACTCATGTTAAAAATGATCAGAATAAAACATTCTGAGTTGTCTGGTGAGCATTATAATAATGAACTGCTCATCATCACCTTTTGAAGGCAATTTTTCCAGGGGCCATCTATGAGATTCTGTGAAACCCTTAGGTGTCTCACTTATACCAGCCAGCAGCCAACATCTCCAAAAGATTCTGCTCTAGAAGATGCCTTTCTCAGAACAGCAGAGGCATAAATACAGCTGTATTTGTCTTATTTGAATTTCTGTATTGATTACTGTAGTCTACAGATTCTGACAACTTTTTACCCTTTCTCTCAGTTCCTACTAGTGTTGAGCATTAAGATGCTTTGACTCGATGGCAGAATGTCTAAAGTTTTATGTCCCAATGCACAACTATGGATTCAAATCATAGCAACAACTATAAAGTACCAAACAAGAAGCATTTCTTTAGACCAGGCTATGCATCATTATCATCAACTAGACTCAAGAAGGAGCGAAGGAAGCTTCCTCTCCTGTCTCCAGCACCTCAGGGAAGAGGAATTTGGATGGCAGAACTCAAAAGAACATTTGATCTCTGTGACATGCCTGCCACACACAACCTCTTTCATAACCACGGTATTTAACTACCAGCATGCATGGTCATCCCTGCAGACTCTGAGAGAATCCATCCATGACCTCTACATTTTCTCCTAGAGAGAAGTGGACAGGTTGGGAACAGAGTTCTTGATAGTTTTTAGCATTCAAGATGGCCAGAATACTCATTACCTGACTTGAGAAATCATATACTTCAACAGTAGTGCAGATTGCTTTCTGCTATTTTTGCAGAATTATAGTAGGACAACATGGAATGAACATTTGGGGCTTTAAAGCAAGACTGCCATGGCGTTCTTCTTTTAAGGCAAAAGATTACAAGTCCCATAATCCTTTTTCCTAGAGTTAAATGGCCTATGGACAGTAGACTAATGACTACACAGGAACAGCAAACGGCCAAATTCATAGAGGACAAGTAACAGGCTACAAGTAAAACCTTGGAGTACACAGAATAGCCAGTGAAAATCCACTCTGAACTTGTCTTCTGTGTACACCTTATCATATCTGAGCTGAATCTGACTTTCAAGACAATAATTTTTTTGTGCAAACAGGCCATGAAACTGCACATGTCATTTCTCTTTGAATTACAAAGATATGAGATGAAGAAGCTCTGGCTTGGCTAAACCACTCTTGACAGTTCTGATGCCTCTCTAACACAAAGGTCAAGGTCAAAGCCTTTTCTCTGGCCAGAAAGAGGAATATAAATTTGCATTTCAATATAAAATTTAGAATATTTACTCATCATGAAGAAAAGAACTATCTGGATATATGAAGGAGATTATAAGTTGAATAATCTTTGCTTTTCCCCTGAGTATGACATATATATAAGGCAGTACTGCATTCTCAAGGGAAACCAAGACGGAATTAAAGCTGATTTATTTGTGTATTATAATCCCAATACTCAGCAATGAGTTTTTAAAAGCCAACAGTCCCTGGGAAAGGAGTCCAGCACACAACTTATCTGACTTAGTTGTCTACTACTTCATTCCTGAAATCTTGGCATATATGATCCCTGTTCATCAGAAAAACCATAAATGAAATAGTTCAGCGTGTTCTTTTGCTGCCATATTTTCTGTGCTCTAGGGGGAGAGCAGAAATTCTGAACCTTATTTATTTTTCTCAGGATCAGAAATGGAAAGATATTCTAGTGTTGGATACAATATTCAAAGCCATGAGATTAATGAAATTGAGGGCTTTTTGCAACAATGTAACGAATTCTGTTTTTAACCAGATCACTCTCACCACACAGAATAACATGACTTTTGTTCAGAGATTTACCATGTTTAATTAGTCATTTTTTCAGTAGCTTAACCATGTATTCAGTTAAATAAAGTAATAAACAAAAGTGTTCAAATTGAGACAATACTGTCTTTATGTTATTTTTAAATTGTGATCAGGTATCTGTGGGACATGGAAAACTAAAAATTAAACAAAGTACATAATTTTTGCTTCTCTAGTAAAATTTAGTGCCAAATTCTGCTCTCAGGTAAATGTCCATAAAGCATTGTCCATAACAACATAGGGCGTATTTATGGGTTTAAAAAGTGCCAAAGATCAGTAGTTGTTCTCACATCTTAAAGGCTCAACACACAGCAAATGGAGAGCTGGTGTCTGGCTCTAATACATATTGCCCTGCTGGCCTACTGCAAGCAGTCACAGCATCGCTCCTCTACAACAAACTGATTTGATTTCACCAGATGGTAATTCAGCTAAATTTTTTTTTTTTTACTTCAATTTGCCTGCTTCAAGTAATGAGAGCACAATTTGGCTCCTTTCTTAGGGAAAAGGAAGCCAACCAAACATGACTTTCACCAGGCCTCAGTTTTTGGCCCCAGATTTCAACATATACTATTACAGCAATCAAAAGAACCATAGAAATTACTTATCATTTTACTGTTCCTTACACATTTCACACAGTCCTGCAGCAAGCAGAATCACAGGGGAACCTTAGAACATACAGAGAGCACAACTACTACACTGGACATGAAAAGGAAATTTTATTAAACATGTTTACATAACATGAGTTGGAAGTTCATTTAAAAGCACAGGGGAGTGTTAAGACAAGTGGTCAAAATAGAAAGATACTATTGAATTATAACTAGTTGGTGTTTGGCCACTAAGACAGAAGAGGATCTAGTAGTAGTGCACCAATGCTTGAGTTCTTCCTGCTCAGCAGGTCGAGCAGTAACCAATTTATGCCCTATGGAAAGATGGGCAGAATAATTCCCATGTGTTGAGTAATAATAAATAGTTCACTTGGTGCAGGCAGTATGTCTATGAATTAAAACCTAGTGTGTACACAGTTTCTACATGTGTTACAGCCCCACAGTAGGAATCTACACCAAAATAGTTATTAGAAGGAATTTGGTCCGTACTACATCACGTTTTCCATAGGGTAAAAAATAAAGTCCATCTATAGACATTTAGCACCAGACCCACAGATCTAGCCTGGCTAAAACCTGCAAAATGTCTATAAGAAAAATGGATGGCTTAGATTTCTTGGTTACTTCAGTATAGTAATTACGAGCAAACTGTACAAGTACATGCAACATACAAGCTGGCCTATGTGGAACTAACATACATTATTAAATAACCTTTGTCATCTCTTTTTACAAAACGTGCATGCAGCTTTGAACAGTTCCAAGTCATGCTGCTCTATTTTTGTGATCACAAAATTGAATGGCCTGTAAAAGGAGGGGAAACATATCAATGCACCTGCAGGAATCTGCAGTTCTTCGCACATTTACAGAATATCACAAGGGATTTCAAGGCCAAGAAGAACTCAAATGAATAAAAAGCAAATTGAAATTTGACTTTTTTTTTTTTCTCCAAAAAGTAAGATATCTTGCGTTAAAAAATCAAGCCTTGTGCTTGCATCAATCTCAAAGAAATGTAAACTAAAATTTGATAAAAACATTAGTAAGTGCAGAATATTTCAACTGGAATTTCCAGAGAAACATTGAACAACTCATACCATGCTCTATCCAGGGCAGACAGGTGCGTCTGAAGTGACACACATCAGAGAAGCCTGGGTACAGCTGAAAGTGTCATATGCTCAATTCATTCCTGGTCAACATTTTGGGAAGTCAAATATACATTTATACACAGAAACGTAAGTATTTCCTCTCCATTTCTAGGAGGAAAATTGCATTACCAGTAACATATTCAATGTCAAAATTAAGACTAAAGCTGCTTTATACCAGTCCCCAGCAGTAATTGCAGAATTCTTCAAAATTCTTCCATGCAAAACATCATAAACATAAAAGTTATTATATATATATAATGCAAACATATCTGCTTTTTACAAAGAAAAAGTGGCACTGTGATGATTATTTATTTTTAGGAAGATAACTTAGATTGGTCATTTGTTCTGGGTTCCCATGTGAGAGACTTGTAAGTACCAGAACTGAGAAACGATTTGAACTCGTTGAATTTGTAACTGTGGCTGTTGAACACTTTAACGATGCTTACAGAGATATGCTTCAGCCCTTTTTGGTTTGGTTTAGAAAAAGAAAGGAAGGGTCTCTGTTAGCATTGTGAGGACTTCTACGAAACTAGCAGAATCATGTGGCAAAAAACTAGTGGAAGTGAAGTACAGAAAAACTGTTGAAACACCAGGAAGGTAACACTGCTTGAGGGCTCTGTCAAAATGTGAAAAATGCAACATTGTTAACAGAGTGAGAGCTTCCAGTTTGGGTCATCTTTGACTTAGATCAAATCTAAAAGTCCCCCTCTTTTTTCTTTTCTTTTTTAGCTTTTCTTTTTTTTTTTTTTTTTTTTGATCATTATAAGCATCAGTGATAGCCGCTAAGAGATTAGCTGTATGTGATATACTTTGTTCTGTCAATTTAAGCTATCTCTTAACAAACAGACATATGTTTGGATAACTACTACAATTAAAAACAGAAGTGATTGTCTCTCTCCAACAGTGTTTTTTGATTATGTGGATATCTGGTTCCAATTGTTATCCTGGGTGACGTTTTTATTAGACAGCACCTGCTACTACGATCTAATGCAGGGAGGCCCAGTTGAACTTTCCAGAGATGACTGGGAAGCCCTGCGTGTCAGGGGAGTCAATGTTGGATCCACTAGTGATGAAGGTGGAAATAATTTATACCAGCCTATTACCACACTGGACAGGTCTAGCTCCTCCAGAAGGATCTGGGCAACTCCCATGAAGCATTTGTGGTCCATTCGGCCATAGTCTCCCCAGACTATTACCTGGAAGAACACAAAATTAAGGTTCAGCATTGTCCCCAAATCTGTGTTTATATGGGATTATGTACTTACGCTGTGCTTATGTATGTGCACTCCTGCTAGGATGTGTAGCATAAGGAAAATGTTACTCTCAAGGGTGAATGATTGCTTCCTCTTTGTGGGAAAACCTTACAGCATGACAACAGTGAGAGGCAACAAAAATGTCTCATAGTCCAACATTTTGCAAGTCTGAAACGACCAGTCACAAGGATGTACTTGCTGGTATTTATAAAATTAAATGCTTATGAGTTGGAATGTGTTTATGCACTCTGGTTAAATTTAAGTAAACATGCAAGTGCTTCTTCAAATGACAGACTAAAATGGGGTTAAGAAGCAACTGACCTGAAGGACTTTACCCTGTGGACTTTCTTCAAAAACCAGTGTCTGTTGGTACAAAGGATCAAGGGTCTTCCTTGCAATTCTTGTCTTCTTCTTAGCTATACATGTTCCATTTTCCAGTAAATACACTTTGACATATGGAGCTGCAAACAGAACATTATGAATGTTATATTTGGAGTTACAGTGCACATGTGAGATGCAAGACAAATGCCTTAAAAGGAAACTGAGTAGAAAGAAAATGACAAGTGTTATCTTCACTGTATCTTCACAACTGTATAATCTGAATACAATTATATTCATAAAGTAAATGACATGGCCCATAAGAAATCAATTTAATTTTTATAAACTTTGAATATAATGATGTGAGATGTTACTAACAACAATTACACTTCATGTCTGTCATTTTAAACCTACTTTATTTTTCCAGGAATTAACTGTCACTGACAGCAATTCTGGAGTCCCTATTATGCCTAAAGGTCAGAGAGAGTTCAAAAAAAAAGAAATACTTAAAACTTTGCCACACCAATAACCCAGACATTAATTGCTATTTCATCTTCAGCTCCTAGAGAAGTTGCAAAGTACCATTTTGGCTAAATGTTATCTAAAACAACTGTTCCAGTTCTTAGAGTAAGCAGTCTTTGTGGTATTGATTCTAAATCTCCTCTAACAGAGATTTCTATAAATAACTCGAACTTCAACAAATATCCTTATAAAATGATACAAAACTAAATCTCATTCATTATAAAAATTATTGACATTAACACTAGCACAAGCTGCTGTCTTCTTGAAGCACTGTTGTGTACAGAAGACCCTGGCATGTGGGTTTGTTAGTTTGTTTGTTCAAAGCACTTTCATCCATCCATCATCTTTTTATGAAGAACAAACTCAAAGGGGCTCATCTCTATTGATAAAGTCCCTCTTAGATAAATGACTTGCCTAAGATACCCAGAAATATTCCTGCAAATGTTCCTTCCAGAACAGATGTTGAGTTGCTGAAAATCATTCCTTGAAAGGTGACGTGCAACTGGCAGATGTGAGGTGGTGAAAAGCAGACATTGGTAGCAAGGATATATCCACGCACACTCCTTGTTGAAAAGCAAACCAAACAAATGCAAATGTAGTCACAGCTAACAAGGAGCTCAAAAAATCTCCAATCCCCAGTTCATTAGTGTATTTCACATTGCTGTTTTCTGTTCATATATTGTCTATTTTTTTCCATACCTGGGGTAGATTTGGAGCCAGGTTTTTGTGTGAGGCCACGGGCTCTAATGACTTCTACTTCTAACTGGCCTTTTTTATCTACCATTCCAATCTGGATGTCACCTGAGAAGGAGAATAAGGAAGTACACATTTTAGATAAGCAGTACAGCTCAGGAAATAGCATATAAGAATGAGAAACAGAAAGAGTAGCTTGATATTATTCTTCTGCCTTATTGTGCTTGTTGCCTCTCCTCCTGATTCCTTCAACTTCTCTGTCCTTAACCAAGGACTAAATGATACATACTTAGGGAGCATGGTGCCCTCTCTTGGTGTACAGTTTATACTGTACTGACCAAAAGAGGTGTTTTTTCTTCAAAAGTCTCCAATGAGCATAGGGGTGACAATGTTCCTGTTTTTATCAATATTCCACACACCCATTTTTGGTGAGAATAAAATTGCAGCATGTTAAAAAAACAAACTGCTTTTGTTTCTAAATAGCCAAACCCATTTTCCTGCCTGAGTTTTGACAAATGGCATCTCCTGCAGAAAAAAATGGAAACTGCTTAGTCTGAGACCAAGCACTGTTCTGATCTAGACCAATAAAGTACAAGGGAAGCCAACTATGAGCTGATGCTCAAGGCATTATCTCTCTGTGGTTTCACATATCATGGAATCAGCTGGGTAGAAATCTAAGAGGCCACTTAGAATAAAAAATGCATAGTATGACACGGGTAGCTACATGACACTTGGGCAAATAAATGATCTACATCCATGAAACACATAAGCATGTATATATTTGACATGTAAACTCTGATTTTCTAAAAAGAAAACTCACGAATAGATAGTTCAAAACTATAGAAATTGGGGTCTGGATTTAGAGAAACAGCATTTTGAAATTAACTGGGCATGAGATTTTCACATGTTTCTCTAACAGCATATTAAAGCAGTATTTATACCTTGGGATGTGAAGTGTGACAGAGCAGCAGGGAAAATTTTTTTTTAATCAAAATTTACTTGAAAAAACATAGCTCTCTGTTACACTAAAAATAGCTGGGGAAAATTGCAACAAGACTTTTTTAAGAGCACATCTCTGCATTGCATTTCCAAAATAAAACATGCCTCAGGGAACCAGAAGGGGGAGCAATAATGCAAACATTTTCAAATTGTCACTTGTGAAAGGATACCACAGGGAAGGTATTCTGAAAATTGTTAATAAGCACGACGAAGTGTTTTTGGGAGGGGTAAAACTTGAGCCTTTAGTAAATAAAGTAGTTCTAATCATTTAAAATAAATGTATTAGGTTATCTGCAGAAAGTCAGACTCAAATAAAAAGACAGAAGAAATCTAGACCCTTACATTCATACCAATAAAGTCACTTAGGCAAACACTGGGCAATCTCACAAATATATTTTCTTTCAAAATAACAATGAAAATATTAATTTAATAAATTTGGTGTTTATTAATGTTTTAGTAGCAGTAGCCTTAGAGGGTACTCAGAGAATTCTCAGGATAGTTTTCCTTCTTCTAATGAGTTGGGAAGAAAAAACTCTCTGCCACCATTTTTCTTTCTGTTTCTCTCTCCTATTTCATGTGTCTCAGTAGCCCTTCCTAAAGCTGATTTTCCCAAGACAGTTGTACTGAAGCACTGGCCATTGATAATTTCCAGCAGGAGAAGTATCATTACACTAATGGATTAAGGACTCCTCACTCAGCATCCCGACGTGCGCCTAAGAACTGCTCATATATACAAGCAGAGAACAATAACAAAAAACCCCAAGCTTTTCAAAAGATACTTACACAGATCTGCACAGCCCTGCACTGTTGCACTCCTTGTACAACTCCCACTCTGTTCACACAATGAAGGTACAACTAATGCTACCATAAGAAATTACAGACAGGTGTGTAACATAGAGAAATCACAGGTAGCCCCAGGCAGCTGTTGTAGAAAAGGACTTTGTGTCTCTTATGGCAAACACTGGCTTTATCAGAGACTGACAAACAGACATTGCAAATGTGGGCAGAATTTTCACATTCTGCAATTAGACGAACTTGGAAAAATGCAGTTTGGCCAGGAACCCTCTGTTACATGCAATATAATCTGTGTCAAGCGAATATAAATTCTGGACAGCTGAGATTTTGCAGTGAGCCACTTTTGGAGAAGCCACAATAATTCTGAGAGGGAAGTAAAACCCCTATATTCAAATGGCAAATAAGGCAGCCAACACCTTAAATGGAGCAAATATTGTTTCTCAGCCCACTTCTGATGCTAGAAACACCAGTGACTACAAGTAGGACCTTCATGTTTACAGTGAAGGAAAACACTGAAAAAGTCTTTTTGGTGCGGTAGTCTGGCAGTGTGTGCCTTAGTTAATTGTCTTATTAGTCCTTTAACAGTGGAGAACATATTATTCTTACCCATGGCAGGGGTTGCCAGTGTTTGTCGGCCTACTAACTGTGCAGGTCCAAGTCCATCGAGGAAATCACTAAACTGACTGTCAGCGCCCAGCCGTACTCCAGGAAATATTAAGCTGAAACAAAATAAAAGCTGGTTAAGCATAAGATCAGGATTAATTTCTATTGTCCTACAGTATTTACCTCAAAAGTACTACTGATACAAGGCAAGCAGCTCAGGATGCACAACCACAAATCATTCTGCACCATCAGGAATGAGCTGTTTCCCATGGACTCCAAAGCAGTGTAGTGAAATTCTGCACATGGACCAAAAGTAGTGCATAAACCAGGTCTTGCTAAGCAGTTCTCCTGGAGCAGTGAAGAGTCTGACAGGTGAATAAACTGTGAGTGACCTTGTATGAGAAAACAAAAAAGCTTCAAGAAATGTAATAGCCTGTCCTTCATTCTTGAATGTTTGACTTACTTAGATCCAAACCCCATCTGCATCAGTTAGAGCAAACAGGAAAACAAGATGTATACACTAAATTAATCTGATTGCTGCAGCTGTTTAATGAAGCAGTAAACTGGCAGGTAGTACTATTGGTAATTAGAGTTAAACCTCATACCACTGCCTAGCCAAAATATTCTGGTAGACAAATCTGGATCTACAGTTGGTACTTATCCCTCTTTCAAGACACAAACTGAACTGTAACACATAGGCACAGAATATATGGAAACATTAAAGGCCATGTTAGATGGGGCTTTAAGCAACCTGGTGCAGTTGAAGATGTCCCTGCTGAGGGCGGGGCGGGGGGGTGGGGGTTGGACTAGATCTTTACAGGTCCCTTCCAACTCAAACTGTTCTATGATGCTATGATATATGCCTTTCCAAGCTACTTTCTTATATTCCAGAGTCTCCACTCTATTTTTATTAGAGATAGAGCCTTCAAACAATAACACAAGAAACAAACGAATGAACAAAAAAAAAAAAAAAAAAAAAGAGAGAGAGAGAGAAAGAAAGAATGATCCTTGGGGGGAAGACTCATCTTTGACTTCCTCATCACAATTATGAGGAATAAAGGAACAGACTTTGAACCAAGTCTAGATAACATATTACCCAGCAGGCCATCCACCACTCTCTATCTGCTTCTCCTTCAAAGGAAATTCCCTAATAGACTGCAATAAATAATAAAAACATTCCTAATAAAAACATGTAGTGCGAAAAGCTTTGATTTCTTCACATCAGGCTCCAGCCTGATGTGCTCCTGCCGTTCATTTCACACTGAAAGCTTTTTACAAACCCATAAGTTGTCTAGAAAAAGCCCATTTCTCTCTTGGAGACTAACTGCTTTTACTATGTCTGCATAAATGAATAGATTATCTGTGACAAAAGTTGGCCAGAAAACATCATAGAATCAAAGAATATCCTGAGTTGAAAGGGATCCACAAGGATCATTAAAGTCCAGCTCCTGGCCCTGAACAAGACGGCCCCACAAGTCACACCATGCACTCAAGATTATTATTCAAATGCTTCTTGAACTCTGTCAGGGTTGGTGCTGTGACCACTTCCCTGGTGAGCCTGTTCCAGTGTCCAACCATCCTCTGCGTGAAGAACCTTTTCCTCAGGTCCAATCTAAGCCTCCTCTGACACATTTTCATACCCTTCCCTTGGCATAGTGCTTTTCGTTAGAAAACTCTGTTTTTCCAAAAGTTTAGTTTTAAAATCTCTCTTTTTTTTTTTTTTTAATAAGGTTTCTTTAGATGGAGGAGGAAAAGAATCTCAAGGCCTCCAGTTCAACCATCAGCTCACCACTTAGAGAACTCACTTAACCTTGAGATGCAGCTTCAAGCCCAGCCCTTCTGACAAGACACAATCTGCTTCTCACCCCAGTGTCATTATCCTTTCACTCTTGCTTCTGCTATGAAAAGTTTCTTGCTTATTTCTTTGGCTTTTTTCCCAAGATGTGTCACATTTTGCCACACATTGACTAACACTGGAAATATTCACTTGAGACCACATGTCCAGCTATACGTAGAATAATGAAGGTTGAGAAGTACACAGGCATCTTAATGTATATTAATTCTAGTTCATTAAACTCCAGTTTAGGTGCAAGCAAGTACCTGGGGTACCTACTGTAAGGATAGCTGAGCTACGTAGCTGATTGGTCTTAGGAAATGCAGCATAAGGCATGTTACTGTCAATAAATGATGTGATGTGACCCTGGAAGTAAAGTCAGGGTCACACACACAAGGAAGGAAAAGAAACCTGTGCCAACTTAACATAAGCACTTCCTAATTTTTATCAGTATCTGCCTACAGTAATGTCAAGAGCGAACTTCAAGCAAAACACTACTCAAAACACAAAGTCAAGATCTCGCTGATTTTGATGGGAATCTCACAAGAGAGAAAAAATGTTGCAAAATGTTGCAAACGGCTCCACTATTCTGAATACAAGGTGCTGTCAAAGCTGATTCAATGTTCACACCACACGTAACATTTGAAGTTGAAGCTGAGCCTTCTAATGTTAAAAAACAAGCCCAGAGGAGGGACAGGGGGAAATGATTTTAGCATCAGGTGGCACAGTGCCTGCACCCTGATTATGTAACAAAGCTATGTGGCTTCCCCTCCACTGAGATTGTGGCCAACTCATGTTCCACAAATAAGCCAGTGATGCAATGTGGGGGAAGTAATTAAACAGTAGAAACTTTGGTCATCTTTCTTACCAATTAACTTTATTCTTTCACTGTAATCTAAACCCAGAGCTGCTGTAAACTAACTTTATTCTATAGAACTCATGCAAATTTGAAAGCAACTGAGGATTTGATCCACAGCGAAATCACAGAATCACAGAAAAACAGAAGACTTCACAGAGGTTTTCTAAGACAGAAAGTGCAGTACCCCACTGAACAGAGCCCTGTGGCATCCCTTTTGCCTATGGCATTATGTGCTATTTAAGGAATGTTTCTCTTCTCTCATTTCAGCGAGATATATTTAACTTTTTCACCTGAGTTTTGTTTTCTGCCTCCTTCGGCCCATTCTTCCAGGCTTCCCTTCAGAGTCACCATTAGATATCGGTGGTGTTCTCACTTCACTGAACTCACTGTTTCTTTAGTCTTGCAGGAGATTGGAATAGAGATGTGGAGGTCAGGGAGAACAATTCCTAAGGCTAAGGTCAAGTACAAGTGTGTTTGGAGTCATGAAATAAAGCTGAGGTATACTGAGAATCAGGAGTCAACCAGAAGAACTGGTAACTATCAAACCAAAACATAGTGAAAAATTAGGGTGCCAAAAGAATGGATCAAAGAAGCAGGACAAACGTGTAGCTATTGCATGAGAGATCTGATAGGTAAGGAGAATTATCAGAGGCAGAGCTGATGCTAGTGCAGCAGGAGATGGGGAGCAGGCACAGGTGTTGAGGAGGCAGAAACAAGACATGAAATGCAGATAGTGCAGCTATCAACTTATGAGAGCTTGAAGATGTGCCTAGTTCTAAAGGATAATTTTCAAACTAAGTCCCACTATGCACACCCAGCCTGTAATATTTCCCAATAAAATGCAAGCATTCTGTTTACTTACCAGGCTTGCTCTCCTCACTGCCTTACTCAGAAGCTGATTCTGAAATCAACAGTTTAAGGCTCTACCTTTCTGTCCTCCAGATGCCTGCTGTGACCTCCAGATCCGGACCTTGGCCTTGCCAAATCTGCCCTACCCTTGCCGAAACTGTTTACACACAATGGAGGTGGAACAAAAGATTTAGCTGTTCCCCTAAAAATTTCCTCACCCTTAGTGCTGGGCTCCCACCTCTCCTCTCCACTGCTAATCAGGAAACCGGGCTCCCACAGCTCCTCCTTAGCAGGGTCCAGTTTTTTGGGCCCTTTGTCACCAAGGTGAGAGACTGATGTCTTACAGATTGACACTCCAGCATAGAGAGACAAAGGAAGATGGCAGGATTGAGTGCTGAAAGGGTAAAAGTAATGCCCTATCAAGGAATCATAATGGCAAAAACTGGTCCCTCATTCTTCACTTGATCCTTACCTGATTTGGTTTTGAATTATTCATGATGTAGCCTGATTTACTTCTGTGGCTCTTAAAATTCTTAACATTATCACAGAATCACAGAATGGTTAGAATTGGAAGGGACCTTAAAAATCATCTAGTTTTGATTCACCTGCAATGCTCAAGGACATCTTTCACTAGATCAGGTGACTCAAAAGCCCATCCAGCCTGGTGGTGAATATTTCCAATGATGAACCAGAACTTCTCTGGGCAACCTGTTGCAGTGTTGTAAAAAACTTAGCATGGTCAATGACGGATGCACCTTTCCACAGATGTTTGCCACCACCACATCAGCCTTGGGTCTTTGTGCCTCATACAGTGTGCAGCAGCAATTGTGGTAACACAGTAAGCATATAAAAAGATGCAACCAAAGAAGTCCAAATTTCTCATTTTGTTTCCAGGTCTATCGGGTACATTTGCTTAGCCCCATTTTCCCTTTTTGTGAGGAGTCATCTTCTAAGAATTCCCTACTGATATCTGTGCATTGGCACATATGGTAGAGTCCCAGTGAGAACTGTGAGGAGGCTGGAGTATTCATGCACTCTTTCATGTCAGAACTGCCTTTGTTCTCCTTTCCTACACACTGAGTTGTTTTGCAGTGAATGAAAACAGCTGCCCCCTTCCCCACAGCTGTCTGCCTGACTTACCTGAGGGGGCAGCTGGACTTTGCATTTACAATTCTCAATAAGAGAATTGGACCAAGTCCAAACTAAACTTTCTTTGTATATAGTATTACTGAACAGAGTTTCATATCACAGGGATTCACATATGATGTCTGAAGTTTAACTCTGAGGTAATCCAAACATAACTTAAAAGTACCCCTATGTTTTGCTTCGAATAATGCAGTCTGAATTTAGTCACCTTCTGATGAACAAAATGCCTCACTGGATGACAGGGAAAATAAGAGTTCTTAAGAAGTCCTCTCTTGATTCCAATTTCCAAGAAATTTATGTTATGTGCCGAAAATAGTGCAATTTTTCAAATGTTTCAAGAGGAAGAACCTGTACACAGAGCCATCCCCTTCAGCTAGAGCTCGGGTCATCCCAAGAACTTGGGAAAGAAACTTCTTCATTAGAAACGTCTCCTACATTACTGATATTTTTAATGCCACTTACTTGCCCTCAGAGCTATAACTATTTATGCTGCCGTCAGTGGATTCTCGACTTGGCTGTCGAACCATACGACTTCTCATCTCTGCTGCCATTCCTGTTTCTGTGCTTCTCTGTATTGTGCTCTTTAGCTTCTTGCTGCCACCCTCTGAAAGCAGAGAAAAAGAAGTGACAGTTAGAATGACAACTTAGAGAAAAGCCTTTCCTTGCAGTTTCCCCCCACTAACAGTGATCTGACTCGATCATCACTATTTAATAACATAAAAAGACCATTCTGATTGAAAAAGCAATCTCTCTTCCTTGGTTGCAAACTGGAAATGGCTTCTCTTTAAAAGAGCTGTAACCTGAAAATCTTCATTATGGCAAACTGTTAGAAACTAGATGTCTTGTTAATAACATTTGCACAGTTGGAATGTAGACAGTTCTGAGAGTGTCTGCTAACCAGTAATGTGCTTCTACACACCTTGTTAGTCAGGCTGGGTGACTCCAAAAGAAGTTACAATTCTCACAGAAAAAAAAGACAGAAAAAAATCCTTCACACATTCCACAGAAAAATGTTAAATACTAAGATACGTAGCATCAAAAATATAATAATGTGCTTTGACCTGGCAAAATCTTACTTTTCACCACAAAACATCTTCAAAGTAAACAGTGAACTTTATAGAACTTATGAGCTCAGTACTTTCCAAGCAGACATAACTCTTGAAGAATTTGTTTGGGAGATCAAAGACAAGTTAAAGATGGATGGGACCACATGAGGGTCATTTGGTCCTACATCCCTGCTCAGGCAGGGTCTTCCTAGAGCACATGGCACAGTGGCATCCAGACAGTTCTTGAATATCTCTAGTGAGGGAGACTTCACAACCCCTCACTAGAAAGTAATGTAAATCTTGGGGAATTTCCATTTGGAAAAGCTTCTATCCCACATTCTTAAAAATGCAATTTGATTTCCACCTGGAAGGTTTCATATTTCCCTTGAGCAAGAGAGCTTCCAGTTTTTTACAGGTCCTTTTCAGATTATGGCTGATCTACAGTGAATTCTGTTGTTGCATGGCAGAATTTATACTTCTAGATGACAATAGTTGTTATGAACAATCTTTAACTAAATTACTTTCATTAAAGTCTCCATGTGATGTAATAAGATGTGTTGTCTTCAAACTCAGTATCCTGTTCTTTTTCAGTTAGTTCAAAATGGGCACTCAGAATTCAATGGGTACCATTACTTTCTCTCAGAAATTAGTAAATTTGACAAAGTTTCATGTAAGTACATGTAAAAACATTCTTCTTCGTTTGCCTCTTCATTTCAATGCTCCTTCATTTGCTCTTTGCAAAGTCTGTACTTCCTTTTCATCATCTGCTCTGGGGAATATCTGAAAAAGTGAATGTTTCTTCCATCTCCATCTGCTGAGGAGACTGAATTGCTCTTAAATGTTTTCACCTTCCTCTTTAACTGGGATGTTGTTGATGTTTGAAACTGAAAGATCTTGATGTTTCATCACATAAAACTCAGTCTCTGGTGGCACCCACATGGCGTGCCCATTGCTCAGTGTTTAAACATGCTATAGAGAAGAGCTGCCCCTTGCTCTTTGGGTCTGCTGAGCTGGTGGAGAGCAAGGAGAAATCACACCATGCAGGTACCAGAGTAACATCTTTGAAGCTAGCAGAGAAATAGAAAACATGGCCAAAGTGAAAATGAAAGAGTTTGTATATTGGGCTCAGAGGGGACATGACCACAGTGAAAGAGACTGTGGTTTCACTCTTAAGCTTTCTGAACGAGGGTTGTTTATCTATGGCCACCCAGAAACAGAAAAACAAATGCCTCTGGGTGGAAGAGATCAGCTACTGCCACAAAGGAAGAGATCCTTTACTCCCCTCTGAGGCAAACAGCTCTGAGGTTTTCCTGTGGACCACCGCAACTCATCCAAATTCCCAGTCCTTCGTTACCTTAAAACACATTATTCAGTGCTGCTAAATGGGATGGAGAGGAGGGTAAGCAAGGTACACCAGGCAGGCCAGGCTCCACTCTTACACAGTGCAGGTGTGGAAGGTATTCGCTGGAGCTTCAGTGACTCCATATGTAGAAAACCAAATGCTACATTTTGTCCTGCACTTTCTCTTTGAAAACAGAGAATGTGTTCAGCATACCAACATTCAAAGGTAGGCTGAGTATCAAAAATTAATCAAAAGACAGCCTAGACAGTATAACCCACACACAGCATTGTACTCCAAAGGAGGTTTCACACTTTCTGAGGCATGCATTTGCCCACCAGTATTGTTTCTTCTCTCTCTCTCTGTCTTGCCAAGACCTGTCTGAAAGTGCCTCTGTTTCCATCTGCTCCTACAAAGTGTGTGAGATTACGTGGTTTACCCCTGTCTTCTTTTCTTCAGCCAGCCAGATCAGGCAGCATAAACTGAATGATTTAATATGGTAGATCCTGAAATGTGTTCAGCTGAATAAGGTTGCTTGTGAGTATTCAGGGCTCAGGAAAGGGAAATTATGAGCTTCTAGAGTTAGCTACAAGACCAGCATGGCACAAATTGGTAAAGAGTTGTTGTTCTGGACCACCCGGAAAACATGGTGGGTGCTGAAACTTAGGAATTAGAGACAGGCCGTTGGGACAACATAATGAACAATGACATAAAAATAATCACTATAAAAAAGATCCATTGACTAAATTACACAAACTAATATTTTGGCTTTGAGCCACAGTAGAGATTGAAAATAGCAAGTGGATTTTTTTTTTAAGAGTAACGTTACATTGTCATGGATAACATCAATATTGCTGCTTGAACATACTTCTTTGCTCCATAGATTTTAAACGCACAGACCATGAAGTAGGAATCCTTGTGCGTGGCCATAAGCAAGTTCAAAACCTTTTCTCCCTGTGCTGCAAAGAACAGATTGTCTTTTTTCAAATACTTTTCATGTCAGTGCTCTGTTTTACAGCATTGGTTCCACTTTATTTTCTTTTCGCATCAACATTTTTCCTCAGATTGAAAATTAAAAAGCATCCTTGTGTCTCCTCTTACAATTGCTATTAATACCCAAAATGTTTCCTGGGAAAACTAGAGTCCTCCTATATATTAAATTTTATAATCTCAGTCTTAGTACGCTGCAGTGCAGTCAGAAAAACAACATAAAATTAACCCAACATAATGATAAACTACAATGATTTTATGGCATAGGGGGAATTGCTTTCACCCATGACTAAGAACCAAACTACATGTTGCACAGGTTTCGGAAGTTTTACGCATCTCATATATTTTCTGTCCACTTATATCACAAAAAGTAAAGAGCCAGTTTATCGTGTTAGTGTACTCCTGCAAACTTCTCAGTAAAATCTAGTTCTGGGAGGAGAAAAGGTGCTTAGCACACCTCTGAGTTGAGAATGGCTGCAGGAGGAGGCACCCCAGTAGGCACCTCAGTAACATGAACTCACTCTGGGGTACAACTTTTAGTCTTGCCTTGACTGCATAATGAAATACAGAATCCAACCAACTACCAGTGTTTCTCCTGATATTGATAATACATTTTTTTAAACTTTCATTTTCATCTTGCATTACTTTTAATCTAACATTTCTGCATATATCTTGGGAATGCTGTCTTCATATGAAAAGTACAGGTTCATAAAATATTCAAGGTCAATATCTATGCTATGATATACTGAGATTTTTCTGCTCATCTGTATATCTATTGGAGAATGCTTGGTCCTGCTTCCAATTTTTAGTAGTTTGATATGTACAATTAAATTTTAAAATATGCTGCAATTATTTGCCTGCACTATGTAAATTACACTGTATTTATTGTGCAGACTGAAGATAAGCAGTCTCTATAATGAATGCCATTCAGAGGTAAAATTTACTCCAACATGGTCTGTATGCTTCTGTCTGCCATGTCAGTTGTGCAAGGCTTTCTGCTTGCAGGAATGCAGATCGATCTGCATATATTACATGGAAACACCTGGCTTAACGGGTACAAGCCAGAAAAAAGCTATTACAGAGCAATTGTGATGAAGATTTTTGCAGATTTAATAATTGATGTCAAAGGATCAAAAAATAGGAACCTGCAGCTACAAAATATACACAGCCTGTAAGCATTTTAAAATTTATCAGTAGGCTTGTGGTAGCACTCCTGCTACATTGATGAGTTTGTGCAATGTGCTATTTCCCTCTACTTACTACAAATGTAGCCTATAGTGATTCCTTTTTGGTCTGACAAGAAACGGGTCCCCTATTTTGGTTTTCCTAGACAAAATTAACTTCACAGACCAAGCAGAGCAAATAGCAAATATGCACTATCTTACACTTGCAATTACAACGCAATTGATGTGTCCCCAGTTTCTGTACTTCCTAATTACTTTAAAGTATAGCAGCCAGGAACTATTGACAACAGAATTATATTATTGAGAATGGGTCAGTGATAGTATCTAGAGATATAAGATGTCCTACTAGAGATACCTCAAGGCTAGCTTTAGATCTCTAAGGCATCCAATTCAGAGGGTACAATGACAGAACATTCCTCCCTCCCAGCCCCCTGCTTAGCAAAGCCATGACTGCACATGGTATCACCGTTTGCCTGGCTTTTCATTTGTGCTTCATGTGGTGCCTGGGGTCAGCTATTACTTTTTGCTCGTTTCAGTATAGGAAGTCTGAAACATCAAGAGGCGCTGCTGCAGTAAGGCTTTTATGCAAGGTGCCAAGGTGCATATTGCATGCCTTTGGTCAAGCCTAGGGGACAAGAATATAAGAATACAAGAATATGCAAGGACATGAGCTTGGCAACTTAGCCAATAGGACAGTGTTAAAGACTGCTGTAGGGCAGAAGGAAATGCTGTCATGACCCTCTAGGTACTGCCTATAGGGAAAGGTGCCTTACATGAGCATTGCCCAGAATCATACCTGAGTGCAACTAGTTGGTTAGCACCAACAGAAAAGAAGCAATTTTACACGCATGCAGCACCTGGGTACGAGGTATGGAAAATTCATGATCATTTCAAAAGAACACACCAGAGAACAAAGCATACACCACTGCTAAATCCACAACGAAAGGAATCCTAAGAAGAGTGATAATACTCAATGTCATTGCATGACTCAAGGGCAAATTATTCATGGTATCAAGTATGCTCATGCATCCAAAGAAAGCCAAAAAGCTTTGAGCCGGCTATGACTGAAACCTGGCAGGACTGTGACCATGTGGTTGGTTTGCACACTGACTGTGTGAGACACGAAAAAGGTTATACCAGCTGCAATAGTAAGGGTCAACCTCAATTCAAAGAACCATAAAAAGAAAAGCCAAGGGGAACATTTTCTTCTGGTCCTTTCTGATGTGTTAGTGATTTTTACAACCTGAAATGCTTGGAGATCTGCTGAGTTACAAGTTCTGCAGCATCCCTCTCACTTTGCATGCAGCGCTTTTAAACAACAATAAAATGTATTTACAAATATATTTACATATATTTGACAAAGCGCCCCTTGGCTTACAATCCCAAAACAGACGGAAAAACAAAAGAAGAAATGGTTCAAAGAACATTTGTTTTTTGTATATGTGCACATCTTTCATATGAACTCAGCAGCAGATTGATCTCTAAGGCTGAAACTACATAGTGACTGTGGACAGAGATCAGTAGTAAAAAATATGACATTTAAATACAAATGTTTCTAGACTTTATATTCTGCAATACTCCCCTGTATTTTCCATTCTGTGTATTGTGCCATACTCTACTGAATATAATGCTGTTTATAAAAAGACATGGAATATTGCAGTAATGGTCTTTTAAACGTTTCTTCCAACTATCACAAAACATATTCAAAGAAAGGAGAATGCTGTTTATATTTTGTGGTGTTAGATCCTGAAGTTTAAAATCCAAATATAAACTATCACGTACTTCCCATTTCTATTTATTAAAACAAATCCACAAACAACATTTATACTAATATAAATAACAAAACCTGCTAGAAAGAATATTCACCTTTTCAGCGGGGATTATTTATCGAGAAGAAATTTTATCAGAATTTTGAAAAAAACAACTATCTCACAACTATAAGTTTACCTACTCATCTGGCAAAACACTTTCATTCTCAATAGATATTTTTCGAAAATAACAAAAATTGATAATGCAATCAGTACATTAATAAAAACAATACTTTTTTCTGACATATATAGAGCAAAGGAACAAAAAGCACCAATCCTAATAAAAGGAGACTTCAGTGAAGTTGTATTAATGATTTGATGACATTTTAGCCAGCGTAGTACAGAACCTCAGCTTTTGAATGTATTTTTCACTGAAAAGCAAACTTGCAGATTCAGACTCTTAACAGTTTTAGATTTCAAAGGGAAGTAATTTTACTTATCCAACAGCTCCTAGTGACTTGCATGAAGCTGAAGTAGCACTTTGAGAACAAATGACAGGAATATGTCCATGCTCAAAACAAAAGTAAACAAGAACTGGAAATCAGGCCATTGTTTACAACCTGACAATGGCCTCAAAACTTTGAGGAACTGCTTTTACAAATCATATCTGCTGTAGAAAAGATGGTCTTAGACATCTTTCATGAAAAAAAAACCCAAAACAAATCCCCCGAACCCCCCCCCCCCCCCGAAAAGTAAAAAGCATGTGTTTTTATATATTTATCCTTATAGTTATGATTTTTTCATGTCAGGAAAGAAAACCTGTGTCTAACTAGGACACAAGTATGTTAAGGAAAAACAAGGGTATCTGGTCAGAAAAAGACCAGCTATGGATTCTGAAATTACTTTATAAAGATTAATAGTTTTGTTCACATACTTGCAATGAAGAGAAAAGAGCCACTGTGTCAGCCAAAATGAGGCAATCAAAGATGATATATAGCAATGAGCTTTTACTGCTGGGATTGTGCTAAGCGTGCTTTATAAACATACAGAAATTAAAGCATATTAATTATCTTGTTCACACATACACAAAGAACTATATAAAAGCAGAACATGTCTGTGAAACTGATAATAGGTCTACATGGCATATTCTTTAACTCTTAAAGCCTCTTTCAGTGACATTCAATTAGTAAAATAACAAATACACGTTTCCAGCAAATTATTTTCTACATAAACAGTTTATAAAATATCAAGCACTTACTTTCTCACACACTCTTTGCTTTTTTTGTTAGACTGGAGGAGAACATGAGACAGAAGAAAATAAGAAGCTCAGAAGAGCTGTTTGCACTTCAAGAGTAACATTTTTCCATAAAGACACAGCCATATAAGAATTGTTTATTACCAGTCAACCCTTAGAAGAGAACTGACACGTAGTATAGAAATAACATTTGTCCGATGAAAGGGTGCTGGGACACAGCTTGTAGTTCATACAGGAAGGGAAAACAAAATGCAAGGCAGAAAAAAATAGAGAAGATCCTTCAGATAAACTAAACCAGCATTTCATTTCATTAGGAGTTTATACATATGCCTTTTTTGGATATAGGCAACCATAACAATCTTAGTAAATTTGAGACTGTTTTTAAGTGAGTCTTCACAATTACAAATACTTCAGTATTTATTATTAAAAACATAAAATGACAGTATGACTACTAAAAGATGATATTTTACAAGATGATATCACCAATGAGACAATTTATAAGCCATCACTGATAAAAGCTCCCTATTGCTGTGCATCTTTGCAAAGTTTCCTGAGACCTACGTACTCTACAAAATGGTCATTCAAAGTCTAATTATTTTAATAATCTCTGGAAAAACCCTGTAAATTGAAACACTGTCAAAAACACTGGTGCCAAAGTATCTTCTAGTAAAAAAGATGTTACGTGTCTTTTTGTACAGTTGAAAAGTTTCTGAATAATAGCTCAACCTTAATTTAATGGCACAGCATACAAATCAGGAGACAATACAGATTCAGAAACAGTCCCTTACTTTTTGTCACAATTACCAACCTGTGACTTGATCTGAAAATGCTCTATCTTTTCTGTAGTTTGATTTGCTCTGACTGTAACTTTCAAGCCCTTCAAATTTCATTTTACCACTACCAGCACCTTCAGGCGGATATCACATTTCCCTTTAAAAATGTTACTAACCTGCCTTTAAGAGATAATTTCTAATGTATCAGATCAAAGAAGTATCACACCGACTCAGATTTTTCCTTAGTGACTGTAGCATTGCAAATGTATAACCACAGATTATGGCACATTGCAAAAAATCAGACTCATGAGTAGGTTCATCACAATAACACACAGAAAATACAGCCTTACCTTAAGTTTAAGCAAATTTAAACATTGGCTATCATATAATCCTTAGCAAGCAGCCAGCAACTAAAGAAGCTTCACCTTTGTTTAAATAACCTGTGCTGTTTCTGGGCAGAATAAATCCTTGGGGTCCCAGCGCTGCCTCTCCCTCCTTATCCTGTAACCACTTGGCACCGCAGCACAGCGAGGAATGATCAAGTTGCTTCACTCACAAGTTCCTTTTACAACTGTGATTACATTATAAGGCCTTGCAGCGAAAAAAAGTACTGAACTACCTGCCAGCTAGCACTTCATAATAAATTGCCAAAAGGTTAAGAAATTCAGTCAGCAGTGTGTGCAAGCAGAAAAGAGCTCAAAATATTCTTGGCAACTTTGGTAGATGCATTTTTTTAATGCTGCTGTTCGGAACTTGATGAGGAGAGTCAGATAAACACAGGAACACATTTCTCTGTCCTGGTGACTTTGACTAATTTTCATGAATTTTGGTACAAACACACCTGAAACATTGCAAACCTGAGAAAGCATCAAATTAGCATTAGCTACTAAGTTACAGTCACGCTACACAAAAGTCTAAATGATGTTACTGTCCTAGAGGGACTCAAGCACAACAGAGTTAAACTTTCACTGCCTCCCAAATGACCATGTGCATTTTAAGAATAGAATTTCATTTTTTAATTACTTCTTTCATCTTTAAACTTCCTTTTGAGGAAACAAACTTTGCCATGTGTGTTTCCATGTCAAGTTTTTTAGTTTTTCTAATGTTCTATTCTGAAAATGTATTATGCTTTCCTTTTGCAATTATTTAAGAGTCAATTAATTTAACACACCTGTATTAACTTGGCATTCAAAATTGTAGGTATGAATGTGCAGGACTAGTGTGCTTTCTCTCACTTGCTCTTACAAAGAAAGGAGGTAACCAACCTGAGGTACATAGTGAATTTTGATATTAGGGTGATTAAAGATAGAAAGAAGAAAGGAAATGACTCAGCCTTTGTCAAGCAAAAAGAAGAGAACTATTTCAAACCGGATTATAATAGGGGGAAAAATTAACATGCATAATAAATTTATGTCTAGGAGATCTTCAAGTTATGGTAAAGTTCTGAATATTTAAAGTGATCAAGGAGAAAAATGCCACAAATTATATTGTTCATTTCAGCTAATAAACACATAACAGGATTTATGATTGCAAATACTATGGAGGTGACAAACTCAAAATCCTCTGCAGTAGTGACACAGTTTATCTTACACTGCTCCTATGCTGAGATGTCTATCTATTTTCATTGCTTAGGCATAGATTTCCTATGTAGTGCAATGATTGAAGTAGTCTGTATCTTCTTGATACATATAGAAATGATGCTCAGAAAACCACAGAGAGGATGGCTTATCACCTTTTTCAAAAATACATAGCTGTATGGTATTCAATTCTCTCATAGTGCATGTTACATTAAAAAAGTAGAATACAATTAATAGTAAGACTTGTCTTCCAAAGATAAGTACAATGCCATGGCAGGAATGAAAAGCTGATTTTGGTAGTTGCTAATGGATGCATGTCACCCTCTGAGACGTGCCTTCAGCATGTGCATGGCAAAGGTTCCAGGACCAGCCTGCCATGTTGAGCAGTTTTACACAAAGTGCTGAACTCATGTCAAGTGTACAGAAGTTCCCTCCCACTCAGGTTCTTGCTCAGGGAAACTCAAAAGAAGTTTAAAGCTGAAATAAAAAAAAAAAAGAAATCCCTGACTTCAGTCACAGCCTTTCCTCCTTTATGCTCCTCCTAGTTCCAGGAAAAATAATTTCTTATATTTCTTACTTGTATGACCAAACCCCCTTTCCAGGATTAAAACTGTTTGACTTTCTCTTCTGGATCTGTAACAGAAAGGCTGACCAAAAACTTGGCTTGTTTCTTCAGCATTGCATCCTGAAATATTAGCCTCACACTTTCTACAAAATAAATTTTTCTGGGCAGCCTCCAAAGTACCACACCTCAAACAAACTTTCCTTTAAACTTTCTACAAATTTAAATAAAATTTTAAACTTTCTTTTTGAAAACTTGTTTGCACTGCTGCCCCTTGTATCACCGTCAGTGATCCCACTGAAGTTTCAGCTACAGTAAAATACAGCCATGCTCTTCTTCAGCCAAAGTACCTGTGCTAAGGGTTACTTTGCTTTTGAATTTCTCATAAAATGCGACTACCTAAAGTCCCAAGCCAGCTATGCTGTGATGATGTACAGACACACCTCTCCCTTTTGACATCAGCCTGCCACAAGGAAAGCTAAAAACTCAGGAGAGGCTCCTTCTTTCAGTCAGCTAGAATTCAAGTCTAGCTAATGGTGCTCCTGGTGAAAAATTTATCTTTTGAATCAGCTTTTTATTCACAGTAGTAGTTCAGTCAGGTAAGTACTGACAGTGACAGTCACTGAACGTTTCTGTTTTACAACAGCTGTTTGTGGCATTACACTCAGACTGATTTGCATTAGTGACATCAGTCAGTATGCAAAAACACCTACGGACTCGGGCAGTGGATCTGTGCTAGATAAACACTGCATACTCTAAGATATAATTGTTCCCTTTGTGTTTATATTATTGAAAGTGGACAACTGCACATGAAGACTTAGTCTAGAGACAGATTGTTCAGCCAGACTTGCCAAATGAATGCTCCAGCACAGCTCTGCTACGACATGCTAAGTTTTGCATCCAGTATTTCTGGCTTATGTCCATTATCAAATATGGATAGAGGAAAACACTACTAACAAAATGTAGAAGTTCAACTGTGCCACAGACAGACACCAGCACAAAAAAACTGTCACGGCATCACTATTGCTTTAATCTCTGGGCAAGGTAGGGAGCAATGTGAGAGCAGGATTTTCTGTAACATCTTGTATTTTGCCATCAAAGATGATTCCAGGCTATTTTTGCAGGTCCTATGGCCACTCATTTCTCATTCTCCTCTCTGGATTACAAACTTGCTTAGCAAGGAAGCACTTGCTTTTCTCAAAGAGAAAGCAGATGAAACAACAGTCAACAGACATGAGGCAAAAAGAGTACCAATATGGGAAGAGTTGTTCTGTGTTTTCCCTGGTAAATTACACTAATTTTTTAATTTTTTTATTGTGACTGTTAGCTTGTTTTATAATAGATTTATTGGATAATTAATCTGTTACAAACAAAATAAAAAGCTAAGAAAAATATAAATACAAGGGAGAATTAGCCATTTATTATAAATTAATACTTGAGAGCATCTGAATTACAGCCAACAAATATAACCAGACAGCGAGTGTTTACAAAATTTAAAGCCCTTTCAAGCAAGGAGAAAGTAGGAAAAAAATATGAAATGGTGCTAATACAGCCTATGTGTACAGAAAAAACTGTCTCCCTCCCAAACTTCTAGTTATTTCTGAAGTGAAAACACTTATAACTGCTATTCCAACTAAACCATGTTACCTGAAATACAGTTTTAATGCAACAGTTCATGCATATTAATAAGTTTAAGGATCAAATGCACTTGTCTTGAACTAATACAATATTCAAAAACTTTTTCCATATATGCTAGTAACAAAAAATACCGTACAATATGAAGATAATTTCACTACTTCTGAACTATTTCATAGGCCATTTTCCTCTCTATAAATTATTCAAAGCAGAGGCTAAGATTTAGCATTAAATTTTCTTGCTGTATTGATGTAGAGGGCACTATCAAACCTACTACAGATGAAGAAATGACAACCATTTAAAAATGATCTGGAAAGCAAAAATCAACATTGGCAGAAAAGAAAATGAGGAAGGGCAGCAGAAAATTGCACATCATAACAACAAACATGAAAATCTGCAATAATCAATCAGCCAGTCTGAACCACAGATTTCAAATTCCAAATTTACTTGCAGATGGCATATAAAAACACGGCTCACAAGAGTACATGGCATAGAATTAAAATATAATAAACAAACCTTATTTTCATGGTCCCAGACTTACTATTGGTTAAACACAAACATGCCTTTTACAGTAATTTTAGTGTCTATAACTCATACCAAACAGTATATATCTTTCCAGGATTTCAATATATATTAGCTCATGGATGAAGATCATAAAATACAAAAGTAAAACAAACTTGCCTTTCATAGAAGGATTACACCACGGTGCTTGAATCTTGCAGAGCTAATGGTTTGAAGGTCAGGCTCTTTGGAACAGATGCACTAATCTCACATTATCTCTATATTACAAAAATTATTTCAGATAGTATTTTTTCTTGGAACTGACAGATAAAGCTCTATTTACTGCTCAGGATTATTGTGATCATTAATGAGAGTGCTTCTTTTTTGCGTGTGGTCGAAGTATGAGAGGGTAGATGTTATTGAGTACTGTTTGCTATAAAAATAGCATTGTCCAGTTAAATAGCAGGCAAAAATAAGACACAAATTCTACGCAGGTAATATGTTGTCATATAAGGATTAAACACAATATGCACAGAAAAAAAAAAGATTTCTATGTACACTATAAATCACAATCCCATAAGGTGAAATTTAAACACAGTCTTGCTCTATAATTAGGAAATACTCTTTGATGAAACATAAAGGAAACAGTTTTGTTATTATAGCCTCTATAATAGACCAAATTGTAAAAATCTGTGACTACAATAGAATCTAACATGACAGAAGATTGGAGAGAAAACAACAAACAATAAAATGTGCATAAACCCTGGCTTATATCAGTTTATACAAAGCTGATATTACTACCCTCCGGAATGTGTAAGGACTGGAAGGACAGAATGAAACTAGCTAATTCGCAGGCAACTTCTAATAAAACCATAATGAAAGATGGCATAAAGAGCATATGAATATCACAAAAGAGAAAGTTTGAGAAGCTCCTTGATAAATTAAATGATATAGCTACTGCCAGAATAATAAACAATACAGAAGTGACTTTGATTAAGCTTAAGTAACACCCATATATAATTGTATAATAACAATTTCATAGCCTTTAAATCATAATGATTATATGTTATTAAATACACAATCTTTAGACTGTGAAAAATATCAAAACTAGTACATCAGGTAATAGATGGAGGATTTTTTTGAAAAGGTGTCTGCAGTCACAAGTTTTACCCTATCTATTTGTGATGCAGCACTGAATGTAGGTAATGAAGAAAGTCTCCACTTTCTATTGAAGTGAGCTTTAATGTGCATTTCAGTGGCAACAGAAGCCAATGTCACTGAAAGATGACTCAAATCTAAAAATTATTTTACTTAATAGTACTTTCATACAATATGCCCGATTGCATATTGTTTTCAAAAGAGTATATATATTCATGGTGTCTCCCATTTTCCTCAGCTTTTAATATATGTATTTAATTTTTAACAAAAAGAACATATTCTAGAGGAAAATTGAAAGCATTTCTCTCAAGTCAAGAGCTTCCAATAGATAGTCAGAAAAGTTCTTAGAATAGTTTATGTTTTCTTCCATTGAAATATTTAAGTAAAACCAATCTTTCTACTTTTCCTTGATTGGACACCCTTGTCCAGAGGTGGTCTTTCTCTGAAGACAGCATTATGTGTATACCACGCTGGGAAAGGGGAAGACACACAATGAAGACCAAAAGTTTTTCAAAGGCCTTCTCAATACATTTTTCTATCATCCTCAAAGGAACTTTGGGATACACAGGCTCATTAACTATATTAAACTAAATATAAAAACATGGGTAATTTAAAACAAAGTGCATGGTTCTAGTGAATATTTTCTTTTCCCCTCTATCTGGAAGAAGTGTGTTGGTTGTTTTTTTTTTTATTATTTTTTTAATGTGTTATATATTCAAAAAAGCATGCAGAATTTTCATCAAGGTCCAACTTCATCATGTGTAAATTTTCATGGGCCTATTTCCTGTAAAGAACACATAAGACTGGACCTCACCATCATCTGGATACTTGATGAATCATATTTAAATAAACTTCCAATATGTTTCTAATGTAACATTATTTGTTTCAACAATGAGGAAAATTATACACATTAGAAACCAAAGTCAACTTCCCCAAAAATTCCTGTTCTGGCACAATGTTGCCTCAAAATTTGAAATAATTACAATTACCTTGCTAGTAGGATATGATTTATATAAAACAGCTTTATGTTTTTAATATAACTCTCAATCCATGAGCTGATATTATGTTCTGTTCTATTTATCCCAGGAACACATTAATAAATAAAGAACCCACCTAGAATTGTGCTGAAGTTCTGGTCTGCTTTTCTGCAGAATTACAAAGGAAAGAGAATATCTTGCACACACTTCAGTGATCTCTTATCAGCAAGCCATGTAACCACAGTATATTTTCAGGAATTTTGTAAAGATAGCTTATGACAGTGATAAGCTATTATTTATTAGAAAAAACTAGCAATCTGAATGAAAAGATCTTGTAACAGAGGGTTGAGCACTGTGCCACCAAGTAAGATAGCAAATGTCACCATGCTATGTTCTGAAGTACAAAACATGAGCTGAAAGAACGGTCAAAGGGATATGAGTATAAACATACACATCTGCAAGGCTACCCAGTGATAGATGAATCTGTTTTAATTTAGTTAATGAGCTATTCGCATATCTTATGCATTTCCTCACAGTTCAACTGAGTTTACAGCTTAAGAGATTTTACGGATCTTCTTACGGTCAAGTACTGAGTCAGTTTGTGGTCAACATATCTTTTATACTAATATCACTTAAATACATCAACTAATCAGGTACCATTACTTGCTTATTTAGCTAATCTTACACTGCAGGGATTAATCTATTGTATTGACCTTTAAAGCAAGTAACCTTTAAAACTTTTAAAAATTAAAAAAAGTAATTAATTAAACACCCCAAATAGAAATATTCTTACTAGGACGACACAAGAAATGAAGATATTAAATGAAGCTGAGAATAAATGCATGCACAAACCACATAATCTTCCAGCAGTACAGAGCCAAGTCCTAATTTTACATCTTTTAGAGGGTCAAACAACATATTGCTTTCAGGCACAGATTCTGATTTCAAGATAGCTAACGCTGTCCTAGTTTATATTGTAAACATTATTAAACATTTTTAATATGTGAGTGATATTTAGATGTGCTTTAAAGTACAAAAATTTAAGGTCTCATGGACTCTTTCCTTAAAACAATGCCCCACATAAAGATTACGCACAGGTAGGTACACACATTTATGCCCACTACATTACTGAGATTACTGTTTCTCTTATCGTGTGCTCCTAGGTACACAAACAGTCACAAGTATTTTTTAATTGGACAATTAAAGTAGTAAGTTTTTTAATAAGTCTTGGTTCTTCTGCAGACTGAGACATTTTCAGTAGGTCACTTCCAGTCCTGGAGTTTGGTCCTCAATAAAATGGGACAATGACACTTACCATTCCTTTGTAAACTGCTTTAAGGTCTATGGCTGCCAGCAATGTAAAGAACAAAGGACCATTGCTACTATTAAGAAGGTCTGACATGAATTATAAAAGTCAGAACATAAACTAAGAGCACATTAAATAAATTGCACTACAGAGCAAAGTTCAACAATACATGTTTGCAGAGTAGCCATAGCAGTTCTTGCTCCAGTTGGGATCACAAAATGGTTGTTATATTGCTACTACAACTTTAATAAGAGAGAAAACTTTGGACAACAAACATAAAAAAAAATATCTGCACAGAGTCTTCCACTTATTCTACGGAAGTCTTATTGGGTTACCAAATTCTTAGCCTTGAAATCAAAGGAATTTTTCAGCACCAACCTCTCAAAAGCAACTGATTTCTTAAAGATAAGCATATCCTACCAACAAGGAGAACTTTTTATGCATAAAGAGGAATTACTTGCAGATGTAACATTGACTAACATGCCTGTAGGAAGGTCTTTAAGTAAAAGAGAAACATTAAAATGCGAAGCATCAAGGTTCATGTCTTAATTTTGCAACTTCATTTCATTCACAGTCCTTTTACAAAGCACTGATGATTCTATTTCTCTATGGCATATGGCTTCTACCAATACTGTAGTCATAAGCATCACATGAACACCGACAAATAGTAAAAGACGAGAAAGAAAGTCAAGAGATGGCATATCTGTCACCCTAAAGTGACATCACAAATTCACAGAATCACAGAGTAGAAGGGGTTGGACTGGATGATCTCGATCTAGTCCAACCCACCTGTCAAGGCAGGGTCACCTAGAACAGGTTACACAGGAACATGTCCAGGAGGGTTTGAATGTCTCCAGAGAGGGAGATTCCACAACCTCCCTGGGCAGCCTGTTCCAGTGCTCTGCCACTCTCAGTGTAAAGTTCTTCTTCATGTTGAGGTGGAACTCCTTATGTTTTAGTTTATAGCCATTACTCCTTGTCCTGTCACTGGGCACCACTGAAAAGTGTTTGGCACCATCCTCTTGACACCCGCCCCTGAGTTATTCATATTTATTGAAGAGATCTCCTCTCAGTATTCTCTTCTCTATCATCGCTCCTTTTGGGTTCAATCACTGATCCAACTGAACATTTGATTTTCATCACTGTTTTTCTTCCTCACTTTTTAACTCGACTAAACTTCATGTTGTCCAAATATTTTTTGCTCTTTCAGCAATAAACTATTTGCAACTATAAGTAAAAAGTAATATTTAAACAATACTAAAAAACGCCATAGTATTAACAAAAGCATTAACACACAAAAGTTATCTTCCCCTTAGTAAAACTAAGATAGCATATTTACTGCCCCATTATACCATCATCAAACACATAGCAGCATTGGATGAGTAACAGCACATTGCAGCTTGCTGTGCTCTCCAGCTGCCCTTTGAAGACTAAAAGCATTATCATATTCCCAGCTTGCAGAGCCATATAATAGAAAAAAAGTATTATTTTTATTAATGGCACACAAAAAGAAAAAAAAATATAAAAAAATTTTCATAATAAACATTGAATCACAGGACATTTCTGTTATTACATATTCTGCTTGACTGAATCACTGTGTCATTTCCATCTATGCGGTTACTCAGTTTTCGTTTTGCCTACAAAGATTTATAGCAATTACAAAGTGTTAGTTTTGATGACGACATGTGCTTATCAGAAAAGGGAAGGTATTTAGGGAGATCATCAGACATAAAACTGCCTTCCCTTATTTCTTCTGATTTGATTACATTTCAAACTATTGGACTTCAAGGTATTTCATGGTAGTACCTCTGAGGCTGACAATCTAACTTCCCTTTACATAAACATATTAATGGTTCCCTTTGTGCAATTGATACAAAAATATGAAACAGACATACACATAAATGTACCTCTTGATTAGCATTCACACAGAGACTTAGAAAACTGACTTTACATCTGTAACAAAATGCTGCTGCTCTTATGGATGCTGAGCACTCAGCAGAGTAAATGACAGAAACCACTTATGAGGCAGAGAATTGCTGCATCTCATCAAGATGGTTATCTGACCTACAAAAACAGAATCAGAAAACTTAAGACAGTTGTACCAATGAAAAAATAAGTGTGCCAAAGGCACTCTTGCATTTATAATTTGAACTTTGCTATCATGCAGCAAAATGAGGTTCATGCCCAGTTTTGTGGCACATTTTGCTTATTGCAGAACCAGCTACAAGCAAAAGTGGCTACTTTGTGTATCCCTGAGGTGGTTTATTTCTTAAGACGTCTTCTATCCAGGCAACTCTGCTCTGCGCCTCTCCTTTGTGCAACATGGACAACAGAAACCCTCAGGATTCAGCTACAGGAGGTGAAGGACTGGAGCAGCTGATGCCTTGGCTTCTAAGGGGGAACCAAAGAAAGGGCTGGGAGCAGAAAGACAGAGGGCTGGGCACAGGCTAAGTAGGATTCAGCAAACTGAACTTAAGGTGTCCACAGACGTTGTACTGGAGCTGGTCATGTCAGACTCCTTTCAGAGCATGTAGAGAAAACCAGACATTTTAGGGTGCAGTTCATTTTTACTATTTCATATATATACTTGAGGATGGATAAGCCATGGGCAGAAGTGAACACTTCTCTCTCCTGACTAGGAAGAAAGCCTGGAGAGATGAAATGACAGCTACATTGTGGACACCTACACTTGCTCAAACAGATTCCACACTTTCTGAGCACAGCTACTGGTCCACTTCTTTGAAGAACAGTTCCTCTCTAGTTGTCAAGGGCAGGGTTCACATTCTATATCCCACAATCCCTCTCCAGTTCCTGAAGTACAGCTGGCACCATGTAGGTGTATTGGAAAAACCACTATGTTAGAGATATTGACTCATGGGATTCCTTGAAGAGCTAAGCAGTGGGAATTACTGGCTGGAAGATTTGTGTTCAAGTCAACTTCAGTTTTTTAATTTTTTAAATTATAAATGAAATGATTCATGATGTCAAATATTCACTCACCAGTACTTGTACAGAAGGATTTGTTTCTGGACCATAATGACTAGGAGAGGAGAGGGGCTTTTTGACCTTTACAGAGTATCCCCCTGCCCAAATCAGTAAACCTTAAGTGGTATTGCAGTAGCCTGTTACAATCTGAAGGTGATTACTGGGAAAAGCCATGCACTGGGGTTTTGGCCATGGGCAAACTTTGGACAGAAACTACTGCGAGGCAGACCAGGAGATTGTGTAGGCTGGCTAAAAGGGGATGCCCTAAAATTCCCTGACATTGTTCCCAAGTTGAGCATAAACATGGCTATCCCCTTGAAGCAGAGTATAGGATAAAAGCCCATACCCAGGCATGAAGCATAAAAATCCTGCCTAAGCAAAAATAAATAAAACTGTATTTGCAACTATGTAAATGCTGTTAAAATAAGAATGTAAACTGCTACTCAAACCCATGACAGTTTCTACGTCACCTTCTCAGTCACTTTTTCTCCTGGATTCCCCAAGTCAATGACAATGGTTCATTTCTTAAGAGCTAACTCCTGACCTGTGACTACAGTCCTTGTGTAAGTACAGTAATGGTGCCTGTTCCAACACATGCTAGAGGTGATAGCTCTCTCTTGCTGTGATATGTTGCCAGAGCAGTGAATTTTTTCAGATCTGAGGAGAAAAAAGTGCAATACAAATGCAGCTCAGTTCTGTCCCACCCAGCTCTTGGGGTGGTTGCTTCTCACAAGGGCCATTACTGAGACTCCAGAGAAAGTTTGGTTACTGGATTGGATCCTGTATGCAACCTTTCTGAAAGTGACCACTTTACAGTGCTGTGGAGTACCTTTCCCTAGGCAGAAGAACCTGGTTCTTAACACAGTATGCCTCTAAGATAAAGAAAACTAACTCCCTCAAAATGTTTTCCTGGTAAATTATTCCTTTCCTCTCAATAAACACTAAACTTCATCTCGATACATACTTCCTCTCAATAAACACTAAACTTTCACTATGCAAAAAGTAAACCAACACTACTGCATATATAAACCAGAGTTTGTTTTCAATGCCCCTTGAACATCTTCCCCAGGTAATGTTTGGAGTCCAGACTGGAGAAAGCAGATGAGCCTTGTCAAAGAAATCCCCTCACCCTGCCCTGAGCATGAAATCTAGAAAAGATTTCATTTTTTGATCTTCTGCTCTTCATGCAGAAGATCATTAGTAGGATAATTTCCAAAGGGAGAGTAAGGGGTAAAAGTTATTTACTTTTATACTTAAATCCTAAGTCACATGTATACCTAATTCAGTGTTTAAGTCTATTCTCTGAGAGAGAACACTTTACACCATCAGATCTTATTAAATGGTAGAGCTATAAATAAAGCCATCAAAAGCCATATGAAAGCAAAACTAATCAAAACAGTAGCATTGAGATTCTTGCCAGGAGGAGCTTTTGGATATTTTAACTTGCTTTATAAACAGGAAATCCATTTGCATGTACCTGCATTAAGATAACTTGTCAATCTGACAAGTTCTGTTCCGAGACCAGAGAAATCATTACAAATAAATGGCTTCCCAAGACACCAATTTTGATCCTGAAGACACAAACTAAAGCATTAAAAAAAATCAACTTTCAGTAGTGTTTTGCAGTGCAAGCACCATGTAAAATAAGAGGAAGTTACCCAGTTAACCCAAGCTTCAAAGACAGGAACTGTTTTGAGCAGCCCTCCTATCTTATCTAACCACAAAACTTTTGTGCTTCACAGATCACAGAATTAAAGCAAAGAAGAAAGACAACTGCCTCCTCTAGGCTTAGCATTGACCTGGGTTGACCTGAGGAATAGTCAAGCTTCCATTACATAGAGAATTTTTTCCTGTGACTGTCAGGCATCTAGAGCTTCCCAGAAGAAAAACAGTTCATTTTTAAGATTCCTGGTAAAGCGATGCTTTTGAAGTTATTAGGCACCAGAAACTGAATTTTTGCAATATGAAAAATGGCTACATGGGTAAATGAAGTAAACTATATTCCAGTGTCTGCCTGTGAGCATCAAAGACTTTTATAAATACTAAGTAATTCCAAAGCAGTTTTCAGGTAACTTATGAAGGTAACACTCCAACAGTTCATAAAAAAAAAAAAAAAAAAAGTTTACTCTTTAAGCCTTTTGAATGTGTTAAGTCTATGACACTGAAGTTAAATATTTGTAGACCTCAGTCTGAAAATCTAAACAGATTGTCAAATTTCAGTAAATTCAAGAAAGCTCAGGGATGAACCTTCTAATGGAGAACTGAATATATATAGAAGCCACATCAATTGTTACTGAGGTCTAAGTAACTACACTGAGGCTTGTAAGAGAGGAAACAGTAATTCAGCTTCAATATCGCACAGTATTTTCATGCCATACTTAGTTATACCAAATAACTGACATATATAGTACCTAACAACTCAGTAGAAATCAATATAGATTTAAACAAACTTATCACTTTTCACTATTGGTCCCCTTTTGGAAGTTATATGGCCAACTCATTATCAAAACTGAATGCTTATCAAAGTAAAGAAAAGCTGGCACAACATTCAAAAGCCCGGTGGTAAAATTATGCCACAGCTGATTAAAAATAATTGTACTTTGACAACATGCTAGTGACTTAGAGATCCCATCATCTCTAACTTCCTGGGCAATAAACTGGCTAGTTGAACGGAGTGGTTAAAAATCACTCAAAGTGTAATTTAAACACTTTAAATACCAGTACACGTATAAAGACAAAGATAGGGCAAAAATAAAAGGACATATTCAAATATAAACCTCTGTTAAACTCTCACTAGTCTCTGATTGATTTGCTGAAAAAGCAATCACATCTGGTATGTTTTGATGAAAGCCATTCACATGCACAGGGAGGAGACATTTCCAGAGGATAAAAGCTACTGCTCATCAACAGCGTTTACATATGAAGTGCAAGCAGATGCCATTGAACAGCCAAGCTTTGTTCTGAAGAAGAAATTCATTGGGTGCCTCAATCCCCTTTTCCCCTTCTCTTTGTGTATCAGACTGGTTGTCAGGAAGCAAGTTGGTACTGGAAAGTAATATGAGGTGCTTGTTTTCATCTCTTCTATCTTTGTTCTACTTTAAGACTTGTCAAATGGTTATTACTTATGTTAATTTAATTTATATGACATCCAAATTATGAGGACAACTCTGGGCAACAAAAGCTACGCAATCAGAGATCTAATTCCTTTGTCACACAGTTTACATTAGACTGCTGCTCCTTCTCTGCTTGGAAACAAAGTCAACACTGGACCGATCAACATCTCTAGCTAGCAGAGACACTGCCTGATTGATGCGAGAAGGAACGAGGCCAGTGACTGTCCTTGTTTATCATCTGTCCTCTCCTGTCCTGCAGTGCTGCTGTTCCCTGGGTCTCAGCCAGCTGAACCCAACCTCCCTTCTCGATCTGTAAAAAGTACTGGAGAATGGAGTCGCTTCTAGAACCACAGCTAAAAGGTAAAGGAGCGCTCTCACTCTTTCCTATTCATATGCAGAGCTCCTACGTGGAGAAACTATGCACAAAGCTCTGCTAAGCTGGGTGAAAATTTTCAGCTGAATACTTTTTTAAGGGAAAAAAAAAAAAGATTCAGCAACACTGAAACTTTTTTGAACCGATACCTGCTCTGATACTCTTAGCATTTTATTTAAAAATGTCATCCATTATTTATTCATATTTAAAGAAATACTCAAGCTAATTTTTGTCCTTTCAAGATGGACATCAAAAGCTGTTGGATCGGAAATACTTTTTCATGCAGCTTAATCACTTGCTAAAAAATTTTATTTTTTTTAAATTATATTAATATTTTTTCATAATTTTCCTGAGTTTTGCGTATTTCATTACTTATGATACACAATTCTGAGTACCTAAGAGTCATTATATGTATTGCAGATGACTAATTATGTTATAGCTATGTATACAGCTTATTTTATAAATACACTAACACAACCAGCTGCAGTAAAAACAGCAAGATGCTTTACTATTATTATTACCATCATAATTATTATTATTTTCCTTGAAAATTCCTTAAAAACAACTGCTGATAATCTTTTTTGTTAGGTTAGGTTTACTGTTTTTCATTTGGATTCTGTTGCTAACAGTTCTATTCCTAACTAAAAAAAAAATTTACTGGAAAACCCCTCAAAGTTCATCTTCACATTCACATGTAAAAGTACTAAATAGGATTAAAATAATGTCTCTGAATCTAATGCATCTTTGAATTCAGTTAAATGCACCTTTTTTAAAACCCAGCTCACCAATATCTTATCATCAAACCTATGATAACAACACATTTTTTAAAAATGTCTTATAAACAAACAAATCAACAAAAATTTCAGCAAAGATTTTAAAAAGTCAGTTTTATTTTCTAAAAGATACAGAACTAAATAGTTTCAGAACTAAATAATGAGGCTATCTCATTCAAACAAAAATCAAGGTTTATGTTCAATAAGAAAAGGACTGCTTTTGAAAGGAAAAAAAATTCAAGTCTATCAAAATTAAGCTTGATCATCTGACTCTTAAAAAAGAGAATTTTATTCTTCTGTGAGAAGGAATTAATTTCATAGGCAGAGTATTTTCTGAATGACAGCTGGTACTCTAAACCTTTCTACAAAATCCCCCACACACAAGTGTTCAGAATGCCACAAACTGTGGATCTGATCAGGCAAGAAGTATATGAAGAGTAATAAAATTCAACTTTAAGATGGACATTCTCTTGCAGAGAGTCATTTACAAAGGCATTTTAATGTGAAGATAGAATTTTTTCCTTCTTGATATTTCTTTGGCATCACTCTATTTCCTTTCTGTGTCATAATTTTGATATTATTTCAACTCTGTGTTTATACTTGAGCAAAGTAAAGCTTGTGAACACACTGTGAATCAGATGACAAAGCAAATAAAAATCCTCTTTAAACAGAACTCCATTAAATATAGTCAGAATTATAAGTAGGCCTTTCTATAAGACATTTCATAAGAAAACACAATATAAACATAAGAGTGAAACTACACGTATTAAATAAATTTGTTGTATTTTGAAATTATACAAGACATGCATGTCATAGTTTAGCCTTAATCAAGATTATACTTGTGGAAAGCAATAAATTTTCCTAAACCCCATGCTACTTACATATTGGAAAGAGCCCAAAGTACAGTTATTGCTGCAGTAATATCTCTATTAAAAATCTAAGGAGAAGTTGCAAATAGAAAAGTAAGGAATACTTTTGAGTAAAAGAACTATGTAACAGGAGACAAAGTCACAATTTATATTTCAGGAAAAAGGAAAAGAGCCACATGTAACACTAACAGAGGGGTAGAACTTTGTTTGAAAATACTAGCCCTTATTAGGAAATCTTTTGGAAGATGAGTAACTGAAAGTGAATTATGTTTCTATTAAGGGTAGTGAATTCCTCAGCGAGACGGCAACAGTAAATAAAAGAGAACATGCTTACATTTGCTCAATAGTTTAAAAGAATTAAGTATCATTACTAGAACAAAGAGTTCAGTTCCTCTTACAAAAATAATCACATCTTTTTCTTTGTTTTCAGTGTTATTCTTCATCCTTTTGCTCGTCACACTCCGCCCTTTCCCCACCCTCCACCTTGCTGCAGAAACATTTGGGTGCAGGATTGGCCACAAAGTTTTTGCTAGGTTCAGGGGGTGCTCTTTGCTGCCAAGTGTCAGGTTTAGAGTTCAGATCCTGTCACTCTCCCTAAGGCCCCATGACCATTCCTGCTGCCTCCCTACAGACATTTTTAGGTTGGCCGAAAAGAGAAACTCCTCTTAATGTCAATCTCCCTCCATTCTCCCTTTTGTGCAGCACAGCCCTTGTCCTCATAGATCACCACAACTATGCAGAGTAAGCTCCAAGGGCCTGCTCTGGGGAAAAAAAACAACCCAGATAGAAAAAACTCTCACAGAGATAATACTGAACTGCCAAACAAGGCTAATAAGGAAGCTGCAGGACAGACCACCACATTTCTGCTAGGCTGCAGAAAGTTACTTTTCAAGTACACACAGTCTAAATTCAAGGAAAAGATTTGCAAACCATGCAGTCTTAAGATAACAAAATACAAATATTTGTAGGTAAGAAAGTTCATATGCAAATGCACATTTTCGCACAGAGAAATGCCTAACTCAAATAAAGGCTCATCTAAGGCACAGAGAACAACACACGAATTACAGAAGAATGAATTAAACCTGTGGGGTAACTGCATAGCTGTAAGAACCATGGTAATTCTGAATTCCAAGATAATTTTCTGAATCTGCCTTTAGAAAATCTGGTATCTTGTAGCATTCCGTCTGGATTAAGGAGATGGCAATACAAAAAAGTAATATCAGAAAAGAAATCCTACAAAAACAGCAAAGGGATATTATGTTAGATAAGAAACAAAACAAAACAAAGGCTGTTTCCCATTGTGCTAGATGCTTTGAGAGTTTAAAGATTTCCTCTCTCTCTGTTTTGACTGTTACTTTATTGTAATCTTAATACAGATATAAAAGTTATTTTTAACAGATTATACCTTTTGGTATTACAGCACAGTTTCTGATGGTGGTGTCTTTTAGATTCAAAAGCTCTTCTTCCTTTTTTTTTAATGTTCATTCTCATTGCATTCTTACAGAACAGTCACATGCCTGCTCAATCCTCATTTTTATAGACTGAACAAATCAGTCAGTAAATAATCCTCATGGTCTCGATTCCCACAAACATTCAGTATTCATTTTCTTGAATGCTGAGTGACCAGTACTCCAGATGAGCCATCAGCTGTGCCTCATTCAATGATATGAGCATTTTCCTGGTTCTCTAAGGAATCACCTTACCTGATGCACAAAGGATAGCATTTTCCTTGTCCCAGGCAGTATCTTATATATTTTTATACAGCTTACATTCATGTGGGTTTTTATTATACCATCCTTATTTTATTATGCCCTCCTCTTATCATATCTTCTTTATATCTTCCTCCTTCAATTTTTATTGATGAGAGAGTTCCCAGATTTAACCTATAAATTTTCATTAGTCATTCTGAAAGGAATCTGCATGGTCACAAGTTTTCCAAGTTCTACTATACTAGTCCTCAAGCTCGTAAGTCCTTCCTCTCTATTACCTGGAACTGACATACTTTCTAAATCAGTATCATCAGCATATTCTACCAGCCTACACACTAGCTCTCATTAAACATTAACAAGATCTGCCTGCTCTTTTTGTCTTAGAAACTCAACCAGTAAGCAGTCTCTGGCTCTTGTTTTAATAAAATCAGCTGATGCCTCCCTCCTAACTAGTTTCTTCCTGACACCCAGTATTCCTTACTGATGCTTTCTATCCAGTCTAATAATAACAGATCATTTACTGAATACTAGATAAAATGAGTATTTTGAACTTTTGTCTAGCACTCAGACTTCTCATCAAATAATCACAAATTCTTTCACTACAGTAATAAAAAAATAAAATCAGCTTATGAGGTAAAAGAATAATGATCAGAAATGCATCCTTGTCATTGTTTTTAACTGAGACTCAATCAATCAAAATTAAATGCTGAGGGAAAAAAAAAAGCCTGACCACTGCACAAAAAGGGTTGTCATGACCCTTGTAAAAAAATAACAAAATTATGGAAAGAATCAATGGTGTTCTCAAGAAATACAACAAACAACCCACCCTTAATCCTAAGGCCTTTGGCATCTAGCATATTTTATTTCTGATTTATTATTTGCTTTATCTGTCCATACAAAAACTCTCATTGTATCATAAAATTATTACAAGGATGGACAAAAAATTAGTCCTACAGACATTGCCTAAAAATTACTTAGAAAATTAAAAACAGATTCTTTTTTTCCCTAGCAATGTCTACTCTGAAATGATGTAGCCTGTAAGGTTGCTTTGCTTTGCTTAATTTCCATGTTTCCCAGGCAGCGTTATTTTTAACACAGCATAGTGAATGCTTGTTAACAGTCACTAAGTACCTCCAGGAAACCATTATATTCTCCACCACCAGAGGACATTTTGCATAATGGATGGAATTTTCTTTTCTAGATCTTTACTTAAACTTCTTACCATGGGAGAAAGCCCTCTTCAGATTAGTTTTAGAAGGTGAAATGTGTGACACTGAATCAGATGAAGAAGGGTTGTTAAAGCTGAACTGAGCTCACAAAAGAAGCACAGATATACTGTGGGGCACAAGGTGTCATTTGTCATAGCCAGCACGGCTTCACGAGGGGAAACTCCTGCTTATCAAACCTGATTTCCTTCTATGACAAAGTAACCCACCTAGATGATCAAGGGTAGAGTGTTGATGTAATCTTTTTGGATTTCAGTAAAGTTTCGATACTGTCTCTCATATGATCCTTCTTGACAAAATATCCAGCACACAGCTGGATAAACACATCATGTGGTGAGGAGCAGTTGGCTCATGGGTCAAGCACAGAGGGTAATAGTGAATGGGATGACATCAGACTGGTGACCTGTCACTACTGGGGTTCCACAGGGCTCCATCTTAGGCCCTGTGCTCTTCAGCATCTTCATAAATGACTTGGACACAGGACTGGAAGGGATACTAAGCAAGTTTACAGATGACACAAAACTGTGAGGAGCTGTTGACTACTTCAAAGGGATGAAGGCTCTGCAGAGAGACCTTGATGAATTAGAGGACTGGGCAATCACCAACCACATGAAATTCAATTAGGGAAAGTGCCAGATTCTGCACCTGGGATGGGGCAACCCTGGCAACCCTCAGTACAAACTGAGAATGAGATGCTGGAAAGCAGTGCCACGGACCTGTCAGAGGGTCCTGGTCTATGGCAAGTTGAATATGAGTCAGCAGTGCCTTGGCAGCCAGGAGGGCTAAATGTGTCCTGGGGGCCATCAGGCAAAGCACTGCCAGACAATCAAGGGAGGGGACTGTCTTGCTCTGCTCTGGACTGGGGCAGCCTCACCTTGACTATTGTGTGCAGTTTTGGGCACCACAATATAAGAAAGATAGAGACACTCTTAGAGAGTGTCCAAAGGAGGGCAACGAAGATGGTGAAGGGCCTTGAGGGGAAGCTGTATGAGGAGTAGCTGAGGTCACTTGGTCTGTTCAGCCTGGTTAAGAGGAGACTGAGGGGAGACCTCACCAAAGTTACAGCTTCCTTGGGAGGGGAAGAGGAGGGGCAGGCACTGATCTTTTTTCTGTGGTGACCAGTGACAGGACCTGAGGGAATGGCCTGAAGTTGTGTCAGGGGAGATTTAAGTTGGATATTAGAAAGAGGTTCTTCACCCAGAGGTTGGTTGGGCACTGGAACAGTCTCGCCAGGGAAGTGGTCACAGCACTAGGCCTGACTGAGTTCAAGAAGTCTTTGGATGATACTCCCAGGCACATGGTGTGACTCCTGGGGATGGTTCTGTGCAGGGCTAAGTACTTGACTTGATAATTCTTGTGGATCCCTTCCTACTCAGCATATTCTGTAATTCTGTGATTATCAGGACTTCACTGCTCATTGACAATTTCTTCACTTGGATGAGAGTATCTTACCTGAAATTGGGAATTTGAAGCTTAATTCAAGAGAACATGCAGAAAACCACTTCTTTACAAGAATAATTACGGGAATACATGTGTATTTAGTCTCCAACAATGGAATTTGAAAAACCTATCAATTCTCATATGTTCTAAAAAAAGTGGATTAATTTAATGCGCTGATTTCTGACAAAATTTAACTTAAAAAGTAATGACATGACAAAACATGACATGTTTTATTTGCTCTGCTTATGCCACAGATAGTATTGTTAGCCTGAGTCACAGAAAGACAAAGTAAATGTGATTCTGAACTGTTTTACAGTCATGAATAATACATAATCATTTTTTATATTTGATTTGCTCTTTGAGTTCCATTACAACTTAAGCAGTTCCTGTCCTTGAAAAATTCCTATTGTTTTGAAATTTGAAAAAAAAAAACCCACTAAGAAAAATTTGGAGAGCTGTAGTATCATTCTATGAATAATGTGAAAATCTGAGCTTTAAATAGATAATGCTGAGAAGTCTTTGGAAGTCACAGTTCAGATTTTAAATTATTTACTAACTTCATTGACAAGAGTGAGTTAAGGCTCATGCAATGCAAGTCATCCTATGCTTGGCAGCCCTATGTGCCTTCCCCTTAGGCATACGGTCCTTGTTCCCAATCAGAGCTGGACTACTCTTACTGAGTAAGATTAAGCAAAGATTGGTCTGTCACAGCAATTCCTATTTCAGTGAGATTTAGGAGCTAGAAAGGAACACCAGATCAAACAAAAAACCCCCACATTCTTTAAAATACTCAATAAATTGTGTTCTTTATAGTAAGCAGAGTAAAACATCAACCTAAAAATCCTTTCTACAATACAATGCTACTTTTTATTAGTTTCAGAGATTATGATATATGTAAAATAACAACTTACTCTATACAAGCATCTATATTCTAGTCTCATACTTAGGCAGAGTGTATTTTTGAGCAACACAATAGTAATTGCAATTCCGGGCTTCAAATACACCTACTACAATTTTCATTTAATCCAACTGCATGATTATATACTTTCTGACTTAAAATTCATGGGTAGTGTAGAAAAGTATTATAATCTTTTTGTTAAAGCTGACCAAGTGAAGGAATCACTTCTACTGCTCATCTGGTAATAAAAGAAAACCACAGGAAAGAGATGAGATATTTGATGACATAAATAAACAATATTGTTACTTACCTTAGTTTAGATTACCCTGACTATGTGAGAGGAATGCTACAAAGTGAGTGCACTCTATTCTAGGCTGAAGCTCTTCTTCTTTGTTTTCCTTCTTTTAGTAAGAAAGAGCCCTTAGGGTCAGGTCCTGCTCCTACTGAAGACGAGCAAAAGTCGTCACTGGGGTTCAGAAGCAGGAGAGGGACTTTAAAACATTTTTCTTTCCTTTAGTATCTCTCTGTATGAGCTTTGGTCCCTTCAGGCTATGCAGATATGAAGCTTTTAAGATTTCTAAAGTCATAAGAGAGAGTTGGAAGTCTTATGTTCCTAATGAAGCATCATGCTGTCATTAATTTATCTGAAATCACTGACCCCAATTTGCCAATGTTATTAAAAAAAAAAAAAACCAAAACAAAACCAAAAACCAAACTGGATTTACTTAACTAAGAAATCAAAGGTAGTTTTCAAAAACATATTTTATGCCACTACAGGTACAGTCTTTTATCTGAGTTGCATAATTGCCATTTATTTGCTCAAATTCCAGTTCCCACATTCATACTCAACTCTGCTGCTAGAAGAAATTTCCTATACATAAAAAGCTGCTCTAAGCCAAACCATTATCCACTGCTGATACCCACATACATCTCTGTATCTCCTTGCCTACCTGTAAATGGGACAGAAAGGTATTAAGGTATGTATTCTAAAAGACATTTGTATATTGTTTCTTGTAGTTGTTTAATAATCAAAGAAAATTAATATCACAGAAATTTATTTACAGCTGGAAAATCTTCTCCTGTGAGTGGTCTATATTCATATACAGGTAACACAGATGCCATAGAGGAAATAATGGTAAACCGTATTTGGTGAGAGTCCTGTTTCCAAAGAGTGTGTGTCTTACTCACCTGTTTGACTAAGTTGAGATGTGCTTCTGCTCCTTCGAGACACTATGGCAACCACTTTGGCACTAAAGCTGGAACGCCTTTTCTTCCCACCTGTTCCAACCATGCCGACAGCCGTGTCCGACTGACTCCCGTCAATGTGCTCCAGCTTATACATCTCTCCGCTCACACTTGTGCTCTTAGTGATTCTCCCTGAAGTCCCCATCCGTCTGCCTTGCATTTTAGGAGTAAATGTACTACAGTTACAAAGTAAAAACAAACATATTAATTTGTCTGTGAAAGAGCATTTCCAAAAGGCTTTTTTAAAATTACTGTATTAATTTTAATTCTTGATATACTTTTATTTATTTGGTTCAGAAATAAAAGCTTAATTTGATGCTGCTCAGAGTACATATTTCCAGTAATATAATTTCTTCTTTGCTTCTTTGAGGGAAATAAATAAAATGAATGCTTTCCTACATTTTTGAGTGGCAGAAAGAGAGACATGCAACATTTAAAAGTTCTGTGAGGCCTTTTTGTCTATATCCCCAGAATACAGAAACAAAACCCAACAATTTTACAACAAAAAAGGATTAACACGGACCAGTAGTTTAACATAGGTGTATCCTACTGGTGCTATTCACCAAAGCCTTAAGTCCTAATAGAAATGAAGATATCACCACCTATATTTTCATACTTCACAGAGATAATATAGAATGCAGTATTTTTTAGGTATTCACTCTCTCACTTCACTAAAGGCAAGTGCAATAATCACAGTATGAAGGTAAAATAATTTTGAGGAAAAATCCCTAATAATCTATTAGAACTTTCATTGGCAGAAAGACAAATTACTTTTTCAGATCTGTTTGATTTCCTTTAGCTATTGCATTGCATTTGAATGTTTCTGTACAAATCATTTTTCTGCTCCTGCTCAAAGAGGCAGGATAAAGTATTCAGAAACACGGTCTAGAGAACAATCTCAAATCCGCACAGGACATGCTAATACACAGACCTATCTCCACTATGACCAAGCAATGACCTAGCTCTAATGGCGATATAAAGTTAGTTGTCACTCTGTAGAGACACAGAAATTTAAGCTGCAGTCAGACTCACTTCAGATGTAGTTGTTAAATCAGCCAGGCATATAGGCAATTCCTTGATCTTGTAGTGCTGATTGGTAGACCTACTGGGTTTTTTTTCAGTAATTCTGTATTTTCAAGTCCAATTTATTTGTTGACAAACAGGGCTGCTGTCCCTCCCAGCAGGTTCTCTTCCCAACAGATGCAACAGTCTGATCTTGTCCCCCAACCCCAACATCATTACCCCACAAAATAAGGAATAAAAGGGTTAGAAGTTTCAGATAGGTAGAAAATCAGGCCAGGGAGAAATGAAGGGGTCTATGGGAGGAGATGACATCTTTTGACTTCTATGGATATGAGTTCTGCTAAAGTCTAAATCAGTCCTGCTCAAAGACAGATCCAGGAAAGTATAAAATAATGTATACCTACATTATGTTTTATTGACAATTCCCAAGATTAGTAATGTGTGACCATAGGTAAGAGCAGATAAGAATAGACAGTATTTTTTGAAGAAGAAGCTGGAAAAGTAAAGTCTTTGAACAGGTAAGATTTAGCAAATAGATCATTATCAACCTCTGCATAGGCTTTTAACTATGCTCAAAACTTAGGATCTGTTCCTGTTAAGTTCAGAAAAAAAACCAGCTACCCGTCAAACAGAACAAGGTGCTGTGATGCACTGAAGTACTCAAGAACACATTTTAGTGGACCACCTGAGGCAAACTGACCTTAAAATAAGTTCTGTCTTTTTCCCTCCTATCCCACAGCAACTTTAGTAACTGGCTTTTGGGTTTGCATGGCAAAAAGAATAGGACATGTATTTTGATGTTTTTTCATAGAATTCCTTCGTCTTTTATTACAGGTCTTCCCCAGCAAAGAGTCCCTCACAGGTATGTGAGCACATACATACATATACAATCATTCGAAGAAGAATTTAAACTGGAAAAAACCCCCAAACTCAAAAAAGACCATCTTCCATAAATATGCAGGTATTAAGGAAAAAGTTTTGTGTAAGGCAAACTAGTTCTGTTCAATTAAAAACAATATCAAAATTGAGAAAAAATGCCCTAAAATATTTCTCGTTTTCAAAATAGAGACTGATTTTTTTGAGGGAGATTAATTCTTGGCTTTAATAGAAGCTGTGTCCCTAATATAGTAAGGGTGTTTACTTCACAGGCTACATATACTGCTGCTTTCTAAAGTTGCAACTATCTCTAAATTAATATATTGTTATTGTTGCTCACAGAATGCAATAACCTCAACTTTACAAAATATCTGAGTATCTAACCCAGCAGCTGCTTTTCTTTCAAGCAGCACAGAGTCTTTTCTTTACCTCTCCACAAACACTGTCACATAAAAAGATATTCATTGGGATTGCCACATAGGTGTCATCTGCTGAGGAGACAAGGGCCCAAAGTCCTGCCCATAGGGAGCTAGAAGGCAACACCATTAACTGGCTTGGTTCTCTGGAGGAGGACACACAGCCATTTCAAGCAAAGGCTAGAGCAAAGGTAGAGTCTGACACTTGGAGGGAGCAAAATCACACAGGCTCTGTTTTCAGGGGTCCTACTTCCTACATTAATTAGACATGGACAGTTGATTTCCACCTAGATAATTCCTTTCCACTAGCACTTGGAACTGGACTTTGAGCCATGAAGTTGTCAGTTCTTGAGTTTATGCATTGATATGTCAGTAAGAGAGGAGAGAAACTGAAAATACTTCGAGAGCATCTGCTGACATTTGAGCTTTATTGATATGTACTTTTCTGACATACTAATCTATAAACCTATAATTCCCAGCAATAAAGTTTAAAGGTGTATAAAATCTGCCATGCAATTAAAGAATTGTTTATGATACTACTGAATTTGCTCTACTGAATTTCAGGTGTTTATGAATGAAATAAATTCTAAAATCATGATGGTTTTATGCCAGTCTTCACCATTTTTTTTTTTTTTTTTTTTACAACAGGCCGGAAATGCTCTTATTTCACATTATTTAGTATGAATTTAGGAGACAGTGATGTCCATCATCTGAGAAATAAGAATAGATAGTATGGCAACTTTTGGAAAAAAAACCATTTTTGATGTATGAATTCCCTAATTCAGGGACTATGGATACTACCTCATCAATAGAAAATTTGCTTTCTTCAAAGACCTGTATAAATTTCATGTTTGATTCTTTGTGACAGGAAGAAGGAACTAGAAGACTCACCTTAATAAAAAAAAAAAAAGAGAAATTTAGAATTCAGATTAATCTTGTACTTGTTTTTACCTTGCAAATATGAAGTTTTACTTTCCTAGGAAATATGTTCTAGTGTACTAGTACAAAATAGCTATTAATTTGCTAGAAATGGGCTTAATATGATAGGACCAAGGATCCTACAGCTGTCCAATACTTCCCCTTGTCAAAACAAAGCAAACAGATTAAGATTCCTTTGTGGTCATCTGATCCCTGGGCTAGTTTATTATTTGTCATTAATTGGAACAGTCTCAAAAGAACAAACATTTAGAATTCAGACTTCTTATACCGTCTAATTGAGCACCCTTAGAACACGATATTTTTCTATTACATTACGGGCTATCACTTGAAGAAGAAGCTTCTAACTCACACTGTTACTTTGTGCAATACTGTTCGAATTTAATCTATGAAGCACAAAGAAGAAAAGAATCTGTATGACTTTACCTTTGCACTTAACTGTTCTGATAATAAAATCAATAAAATTTTGTTTTCCTTTACTGGACTTGCTGGGAGTATTACCACATATTTAACATTCATTTAAATGCAGATGCAAATTTTTGAAGGCTTGTGGCTAAAATCTGTAAATTGTTAAATTATACTTAAACCTAATAATCATAACACAAATAAATAAATAAATACAGTTTTCAGTATCAGGGTAATGAAGAGTAACATATTTATAAGTATAGTCCACTCAGTATTAAATTAAATAATTCACCACATTTTTATTTAAAATTATTTTTTGGTCTTTAGCAATTCTTCCAATGACTAGTTCAGCAAAAATCTTATGCTATTTGTAATAATTCCTAATTACTGTCAAAACAACATAATTATGTGCATATTAAAAATGGTTACAGACAATTAATATTTGCTCTGTAGTACTTCACAGATATTCAGCATGGAAAAAGAGTAACTGGATTTTTAAGTTTGGTGGTTTTTTTTGGTTTTGTGGGGTTTGTTTGTTTTTTTAATTGAAGTAAACCACTAAAGCAAATCCCCCTTTGATCAGCACGAGCAGATCTGCCTCCCCAGCACTGGGGTCACACATCACCCCCAGGTCCCCGCATCAGCCGGGAAGACACCACTCTCTTTACCAGGAGAAAAACGCTTACATTTCATGCCAAAACTTATGCAGCTGACATGGATCCAATCAAAAGTGGTATCTGAACTACAGAAGGCAAAATCAAGACTATGTTCACATGTCAGCCATCAGGGCTGTGAGAGAAAGCAGCACATTCAGTTTTGCAAGCTGCTCCTACCAGAAAGTTGTATCTATGGGAATGAAGAATGAGCTACTAAAACAAAAAACTTTTTCAAAGAGGGTTTTGAGTTACAAATTATCACAAAAATCAACTCTGAGGCAAATTCTATAAAATAAACACACTGCAAGGGCATTGCGGATTATACTTGCTTATACTGAACTACAGCACACACTACTATATAGAACTGAAACAAAGCCAAGTACTTGTATTAAACCATTATATAATTTTTATATACAGGTATCTAATATATGTATACATTCAAGATCCATAAAAATATACCCGAAAAATCCTTTGAGTTGAGAAAATCAGTGTATAGATATACACTCAGTATTTCTCAGTACTTACATAAAATACCTGCACATTCCACCTGAAAAAGAAAGACAGCAAGACACAGGAAGCTAGGAAAAACATAACCCATAAACTCACCTATGTAATATCTGGAAGTATATCCTTTCAGGGAAAAAATCTGAAGTGATTAGCCATTGCTAAAATTACAGCATTTCCTTCATTCTCTTAGACTTACTGATGATGTATAAAAAAATACTTTAGGTGCTTATTTGCATAATCATTCATTTTAACTCCATTCATTTTTCCAATAATGCAACCCATGAATAAATAAATAATCCCCTGTATTCCTTGCTGTACAGATGATGTTACAGTGATTTCTTTGCACACAGTTGCAGTAACTTGAATCTTTCAACAGAATCCCTGTCCTCCACTGGCATGAGCTGGTGTGCTTCCTCTCTCTCCTGCTGAATGCAGCATCACGTACTAGTTCATAGCCCCTATGGCACCCTTTTGCAATGAGGTAGCTCATGAATACTAATAACCTCCTAAACATGTAGTAGTTGTGGACCAAAGGGAAGACAAGCACAGCTTTATAATGAGAAACATTACATTTCTAAAAATAAACTGCACTGTTATTAGTAATAATGATACATAATCAATAAATCCAAAGTTATTTATCTACCAATTGCTCTGTCATTCTAGGAAAATACATTTATATTTACATATGATATATAACATTTGCTGCAAGATTAATTACTTTACAAGTTTTAATGAATATTTATTAGCATTAATAAATTAATTCAAACATGGTGTTTTACAAACCAAAGGACAAACATACATCAGATGATATAATTCTCTCTAGTTAGTCAAGTGACTTTTTTAGACCATAAAAAGTTAGTTGATTCAATCAAATAATAATTTTGTACAGCCTGTACCAACTGAAGGTACATACTGATTTAACACGCTCATTGATCATATATTAAATCTATGAAATAGCTATTAGCATCACAAAACCCCCTTGCTTTTCCTGTAAAGTCATCATATTAGAGTCCTATTGGTGTATTTAGATAGTTGATAACCATTAATTTGTAAGTTATAGATATCTGTTCTTGACAATATTCCTATATTATATAAAAGTGCTCCTCAGTGACACAGACACTGCCTCTGGAATGAAACTGTCCCAGCCCCAATGTGCTCAATGTGTAAAAACTCACTGAGATGAGGGTTGGGGAAGATTTCATTGTAGAAATTTCCTCTGGGAGTTTAACTGTTAAAATCCTACTTTGGAGGATCAGATTTCCATGTTGGCATACAGTATCAGAATTTGTGTTTTGAAAATGTTTTTCTGAGAAGCACAGTGACCAGTGAATCATGCAATTTTCACAGCTCTGACAGATTTCTGTTTTTTCAACTTGTAAAACTTGCATTTCTCCACAAAATGAAAGAATAACAATTCAGAGAGTCTGAGCACTATGAAAGATAAGCAGATTTTAAGTATTTTCCAAGCAAAAGATAAGCAGATTTTTATTATTTGCCATGAACATTTCAAGTTAATTTATATTCTCTGAAACAAGCAGACCAATTGTCTCTGTATGTGGGAGCCCGTGTGTCTGCCTGCACATACCCAAGGCACTGTCAGCCTGAAGCCAACCAATGACATGAATCATAAAATGAAACCAACACAAAAGCAGTTTGTTATCCCAGGGGCGCTGCTCAGGGTTAACTGTAGCTATTAATGCTTATGTGGACAGGCTGATGTGAATCAAAGGGCAAACCGCTCCAACGACACAAACTTGGCCGCATGTAGCCACATTTATACTAAGTGTACTAAACATAAGCAAGCACCTAAACGTTAAGTCTGTTTCAAGAAAATAGGTGTTGGGAGGGGGCCTGTATATCAAACACAAAAATGCGTAGCTCAACATTCCATGAATGAAGGAAACTTGCCTCAGTATCAGGAAAGCTGAATTCACCAGTTTTTCTTTCTTTGCATAACATTCAGGAATAACATATTATTTTCCCTGTTATAACATGTTGCATTGCTTTTTTTTCCCTTCAAACCATGATCTACTGAAATCCTGTGATCTCATTGCTCTTTGTGTAAAAAGGCTACATCACTGATATGAAATAGATTGCTCACTGCTCCTTTACTGAAGTGGTAGCAACAGGCAATAGCCACAAAACAGGAAATGGAGAAGGAAAATATAAAAAGCTAAATGGAAAAGTGCAATGTCAGAACTAATGAAGAAAATACAGATAAAATTTTTAAAAATACAGTAAACTGAGATGAAGGTAAGACAAGTTAGACTTAAGCTGAGGTCTGAGTCACGGCTAAAACTATTTTCCTATGTTTCTTTTATCTAAAAATAACATGTACTGCCTGTTTAAAATATTAGTATAATGTTCTTACACTAAAAGTTTCTGGATTATATTTCATCTTAATCAACTGCAATAATTAAATGAAAAACCAATTAAAATAATTTTTCAGTCTTTTTCAAATCATTAAGAAATACTGCTGATAATGTGACAGTTTCTTTGATAGAGGAAACATAATTAGATAATTAAAAATGTGGAAGCAATGTTCCATAGTACATATTTCATGTACAGATGTTCTGAAGGGATTAATTACTCTATTTCCCTCCCTCTCCATAAAGCAGTTTATAATGATGGATTTGCAAAAACCATTATCTTTAGATAATGAATAATTAGAACATTAATTACTCTGGCTTCACCTTGGTTTTGTACATAAATGACCTCAGAACCAGAAGTAAAATCTATAATATACTCTTTGGGGTAAAGAGGATACATTATATTTTTTAAGCAGCTTATCTTAAATGTTTTCATATATCTTCCCTTCATGATAATAATTTGAAGGCTATTGCCCTTTATTTCCCCCCATAAGAAGCAAGCGCTGTGACTTGTGTCACATTAGAGTGCCTACCCTTGCCTCAAGAGAGAACACCTGAGCCACAGTATTAATTAATCACCATACATGCTCAGTATCTTTCTTTCCTTAATGAAATAGGGAAGTAACTAGGTAATTAAATAGGTTTGTGTTCAGTTTTGAGTGCAGTGACTTGGACAGTCAGAAAAAAAGTAGGATTGGCAACTTACTTCAAGTATTGCCATGCGTGCTTACACTGTGGAGATTTTAGATACAAAATGCCTTGCCTGTTACTTATATCTATTCTGTTTGTCAAACACGATGAATTTAGGTAGAAATTTTCCATGCCTGGTTTCTGCCCAAGGTTGAATTTCTTCTTTTTTTTAATTCTAAGTTCCAGGTGAAATTATTTTTTTGATCGACACAGAATAAACTCACACACAAGAGGCAGTATATGATCACCAACAAAGATGTCTGAATGACTTGTCAATCCTCGTATGAAAACTATCGGGCAGGGACCTAAAGAAATTGATTTCCCAGATCAGTAATTAACTTAGTGAGCCAGAAGACCATCCTATCTCTCTCTACAATTCACCCCTCACTCTCTAAAGAAGTTTAGAGAAGGTTTGATTCCTATGATTATGCCTCAAAGTATTTTTGCTGTATAACTACTTTTTCTTTGCAAGAATGAACAAAATCATTATCTTGAAGTTTTAATAAAGATGCTCCGTCATTGCTCAGAGTTGATGACAGCTAGAACACAATTGTCCACTTCTGTGAAGCTCTTAGTCTTTTCTAACCCTGCTAGGGAATTTGCAATAGCTACAAATTTCATTTTGCACTGTCTTAAATTTTTTTTATCTTTCAAGACAATTTGGCTTGGACTGTTCAGTCTTATATCCAAATTTCTCAGTTTTAAATTGTTGTATTTTAAGCAAAGTAACAGAGACACTACTACTGCTCAGCCCAGTTACACTGAAGGCTGATAAGTTTTCCACCAACTTGAACTTTGGGTGCAACACGATGAGTAGTGTAATTGTTTAAAAGATCACTCTGTATTGATAAAGATCAGTTAGTGCTCTAGGTGGAAGCTGAATAAAGGTATCAGTTTGTTAAGCACACAGAACTCTCCCAGCTTATACATACAAGATGAACACGACAATCTTCTTTTTAAATCCAGATTTAAAATGTTACCAATGTCTTCCAGAACACAGTGTTCTGAATAATCATTAAAATTTTATTAATTCTTGTAAAAAACTTTCACTCTCTTGAGTATAGACTTGTTAAAGAGTTTCAAGAGTTTTCAATCTCTGTGAAATTCACATTGGTTTTTTTTGGCTTATAAACTTGCAATTCAAAAAAAAATAATACAAAAATTACTGAACTTCATTTTTTAATTCAGTTATGAAATTTTTGAGCTTTTAGCCTTGTTTCCTTTGCTCCTTACTCCTTATGCAATGCTTACAGTTTTTATCACTCATTCCCCTACTGGCTTATAGTGGTGAATTTCAGCCTGAACTGATATATTGGGAAGGAGTTGGAGATATGAAGGTTTTACAAGTTTTGCAAAGCCTGATAATCAGGAAGATAAAAGATACGCTGAATAAGGTGCCCTTCTGAAGAAAGGTTGCTATATCATCTCAGTACTGCTCTATTCCCTTCGGTCTGCCACTTGCACATCTGTTTAGGGGAAGATCATGGATATAGAGTGGAGGGGGGAGATGACTACAGTGTGGTCTGCTAGGTTGTGACAGTCCACTAATTGAGTTGCTCAAAAACATCTTGTATGCACAGACTTTTCACTGCAATAAATATTAAAGTTGAATTATCAACTCTCCATATTGTAGTTAATAGTTGTATACTTTTTGTGGTCAGAGCACCAAAGCAAACAGGTACCAGAGACACGTGTATTTTGGGATAAAACATATAGGGCAAATAAGCATAGTAAATGTGGGAAGCCTACACCAAAAGAATGATTGAATCTAGGACCCACTATTAATGGTCTTGATTTTACCTCATTCTATTTTTGCAGTAGGAGTTTGATTAGCAACTATGAAGTGCATTTGTTTTGCTGATGATTTTAAAGCATCCCATGCTTTGACAAATACTGCTTCTTATAATGTTATGTCATGTGCCATTCTCTGCATTACTGAGATCCTCTTTGGATTGAATAAACACTAACACCAGTCACATAGTAAAATGTAATTTTTTTTTCTATTTTTTAATAAAGATCTTACAATGGAAAATTCCAGGATGAAAAGAAATCTTCTGAAGACATAGGAGACACATGGCTAGGAATCCAAAGAAGGCTTTTATTGTTTCTTTTTAATAGTAAGACCTATGGAAAGTCTTCAGTCTGTCAGCAGCATTGGCTATGTTATGGATGCTCCCATTCTAGCCATGGGAGGCGAGATGTTCTCCATTGCAATATCAACTAACTAATCTCACTATTTAAACACAGAACTATAAACCACTGAAGTCATTGCACAATAAACATTACTTATTCCATTGTATAAGAAAATTAGTCTCTTCTTAGTGACCCTAAATGTCTTGTTTAGTGCAGAAACCTTGACTACAAGGAAACAGTCACATACAGGAAATTACCAGCAATATAACAAATGTCATAAATATAGAAGTTCTCTTCTGATATTTATAACAGTGTTTATTTGTATCAAACTGAAATTCCACTATGGTGTTAGTCATTTAAATAAAAGTTAAAGCAGTCAAATATCTGATTTCTAATACTGACTTTAATACCTTTTATTTAAAAGTTACAAATAAATAATTATTTTTAAAAAGGAAATCAAAGCACATAGTCACTATTAGCATGTGCTTAAGTAGCTTGTTAATAGAAGTGCTGACAGAGTCCAATTCCTGAAGCTAATGGAAAAGTGGTTGACAATGCAATGCAAGCCCTCAAGGCAATGCAGAAGTCCAGCCACCCAGAATAAAACATACAAACAAGTGTTTAATATCTGGATTCAGCAAAGTGCTGCCAGTTTCTTTTTAACAAAGCACGTGTGGCACAGAAAAGGCTCCATATTGCACTGAACCTGAGTATCCATCCTGCAGAGAGACCTAGGGAACCTGTTCCAGTGCCCAACCACCCCCTGGGTGAAGAACCTATTCGTGATAACCAAACTAAACCTCCCCTGACTCAGCTTCATGCCTTACCATTGATGGCCATTCACTACCGCATGTTGCTGTTGTGCAACAGAAAATGCTATTTATCTTCTTCCCATTTAGTCTCCCTTCACCACACACAGCTAAGCTTGCTGACATAAAGATGCACTTCAAATGTTCAATGCCCTGCAAATTCACCCCGATATCCTTCTTAGTACAAACATGAAGACAACAAAGAGAGAGACCTTCCAATGAAGAATCAGACCACAGTGCTCTGCTGGCTATCCCTTAGTGATATTTGCTATCCCAATCAAAACATTGTTTCTGTTTTGATGACTCTGTGAGCTAGATGTGTGATCTGCCTCTGCAAATTCTCTCTAAAAACTTAGCAGGAAAAACCACTTATTTTGACCATTTTTCTGTTATTTTTATATTTTAACACAAAAGAAATATTGCATTATAAATATAATAATTACTTTTATTAGTGTAGTCTGGTCCTAGTATCTCATATTTCTTTCTTAGAAAGGAGGGATTCCCATTTACATGGAATATGGTGGATTTCACACTGATGTGAAATACAGCCTAGGCATCTTAAAAAAATTTGCACTTGAAAATTGCAGGATCTACAGTCAGTCATGAGAAAGAAATACCCAGGTCAATAACTACTCTTCAGTCAAGTTAAATCTGTAGAGAGAAAACTTAAAAAAACAAACTGGAAACTCTCATAATTTTGACCATTAAAAATAAAAACTTCAGAAAAGAAGACAGCTTCAGCAATATGTCCATAAAGCCATGCCAATTCACATTAAGAACAGAAATGAGTAACTTTCGTATGAGCACCATTGCACTTGGCCTTTGACAGATGACTAAAAGAACCCCCATATTGAAGCATGGACTGTGGTGATCTATGGTCCAGACGATAAATTCCAGCTGTAGCCATCTATAAATTTGCAAGACCTTAGCTATGCAGGCTTTGAAGCAGGTATAATATGGAAGATAATTAGCAAATGAGAACTTAGTCCAAGACTCTTTAGAAAAGGTACAACTGAAAAGGTTGGTCTGATTCATATGTGAATGCATATGCAGCAGAATTTATAATTTCTGCTATGGCTGAAGGTATGTAATTAACTCTGTGGTGCTTTAGACCTGAGAAACATGGAACAGACCTTCAGCTGCAATGCTTTGATATGCTGCACGTGGCAGAATTTAACAACAAAAGCAGGAAACATCCCTTTGAAAATGCTGTTTAAGGACCAGATTTTCAAAGTGATGAAGACTAATATTTCTAGACTGCTGTTTTTTGTGTAGCTGTGGAGACTTGTGGGCTAGGATCTAGCCCTTCATATATTGGTAGCATCTACTTCTGAGCAAGAGACCCAGATCAGAGCACATTGTGATCATTAACACACGATGGCATACAGCTAGGCATGCACAAAGTATGCAAGTAACATACAAGTATATATAAGTATATACAAGTATGCAAGTAAATTTTTTTTTCAATCTGCTTGGCAGTGCTGCAGCACGCATAGTGCATAAGACAAATCTATGTGTCTTCTAGTATGGCACCCTAAAGGCCCTCAAAATACTAGAATGAGGAACCACCATGTTTCCAAATACATGACAACATCTCCTTTGCCAGACAAGGATCTGGAGTGATAGCACCTTGCACAATTAAAATAACATTTATCTTTATACAGAATAACAGTAGTGAGAGCTATAAACCCCGGGAACATCCAGTTTTACCTAGTGTACCCAAATAGATCCCTCTTATGCTAGGCTCCAGGACTGAATATTTCACTGAAATTCTATATAGCTCAATCCTTTCTTTATAAAACATGAACTTGCCCTTACACCAGTTTGTATAAGAAATACGGTATCAAAGATAGGCAAGGTACAAAAAAGAAAATCTGTTATACTCCACATATTTTCAGGATCTTCTCCTTAGTTTAGAACATGAGTGTGGCACAGTGAATCTCCCACACAACACCAGTCTGAAACTACTTGTGAATTTGTTCCCATTTTCCATGTGATTTACTTTTATTGATGAATAATCTTCAGTGTCCTACTGTTGTTGCCTCCACTAGTTCTCTTTGCAATATCTATAATAATAATTAAAAGATTTTACATTTTACTTTTTCCATGAGTATTGTGACTACACCCTGTACACTAGCTCAAATTCAATATACAGATTTTAAGTGCTTTGTAATTAACATGAAATGAGTGGGTTTCTTTATTTAAACACAGACCTCAGCCTCATCGTATGCATGAAAAGCCTCAGTGTATTGTTTTCCTTGACTGTGATGACATGAAGGTAAACTTTGCTCAGCTGTCCCTGCAGTGCAGTGAATCAGTGTGCTAACAAGGATAGATGCAGCCCTAGTCTAAAGAGAGGGCGGTGGAAGGACTGAACAACTGTATTTTACAAGTCATACACGTTTCTGATGTAATAGGCAGCACTTTAGGGAAATCTGAGCAGAGGTCAGAAGACCCTTCAGACCCTCTCTACTCCATCCTCCCTCATCACTATAAATTGTATAAAATTAGTTCCAACATACTATGTGGGAGGATGGAAAACCAATGGGAGAAAATCTATTCCCAGTCCAGAGAGTGACCTCTGGCTACATAACCTTGAGAGATCTTCTGCAGCTCAACGTGGCTATTTGTCTTCAGTGAGATGACAAACCTCCAGTTACTTCACCTGGCTCCAAACTAATGACACCAAGCATTTCATGCAAGAGAACAGCATAATAATCAGCATGAAATGAAAATCTGAAAAGAGAGTCACAGAATAATTAAGGTTGGAGGGCACTTTTGGAGATTGTTTAGTCCAACCCTCCTGCTTACTGCAGGTTTGGTAAGAGCAGGTTGCTCCGGGCCATATCCATTTGGGTTTTCAATATTCCCAGATACTGAGGCTGCACAAGACCTCTGAGCAACCTGTCCCAGTGTTCAATAAGTTTTTCAGAAAAAAGGTTTTTCTCATGTTTGTGTGGGATTTGCTTTATTTCAGTTTGTGCTCATTGCCTCTTATCCTCTCACTGAGAGGAACTTGGCTTTTTCTTCTCTTCTTTCAGCACGTTTTTATGCAGATTGGTAAGATCCCCCTTGAGCCTTCTCTTCACCAGGGAGAAAACTCCCAGCTCTCTTGGCCTCTCCTTGTATGACAGATACTCTAATCCCTTCATCATCTTTGTGAACCTTTGCTGGACTTGCTCCAGTAGCTCCATCTCTTGTACTGGGGAGCCTTGCACTGGACTCAGCATTCCAGATGTGTCTCACTCAACCTACTCAGCTCTACTGAGGGAGAAGGATAATGTCGTTCAGTCTCCTGGAAACACTCTTTCTGATGCAGCCTAGGATGGTGCTAATATTCTTTAAGGAAAGGAGGCATTGCTGGCTCAAGTGGAATTTAGCATCCATAAAGATCCTAGGGTATTTCCTGAAAAGCTTCTTTTCAGCTGCAAAGGTTTTCCAGCTGTAAGCCTCTGTCTCACACAAAGGGCTACATCCCTTCCTTGCCATTCTGGCCTGTGCTTCTACAGATTGCAGCACTCCAGTCATGTACACTATCCCACCACATCTCTGTGATCATGATGAGATCACAACCCTGCAAGCTGCCCAACAAACCTCTAACTCCTTTTGTTTGTTCTCCATGCGTGAGAGCACAAGCCATTTGGAGAGTCACCCACTCGTGCTGATTTCCCAGAAAAGGTATGAGAGCTTCCCTCAAATGCTCTCCTCTCAATCACACCCTTATACATGAGCATACACTTTGAGTGGCTCCTTCTTGTCTTGCTTCCATCACTCTGCACCCTTTGCTTATCAACCCACCAACTACTTCCTCACTTGATCATGCATCATCATTTTTCTCCTTCCTCGTTCCTGTTTCAAAGCTCAAGTGTACTAGTGCTAAGTGTTAGTGTACTGAAAAAGAAACAGCTACATGCAATTGGCACATGCTGTTTTGCAAATTGGGGAAGAAAAGGTTTCCCATGTAGAGTCTGACAGTATGAATCAAAAAAATTTTTTTCCTTCAATTACATAATGAGAACAGAAATCCCAGGAAGCATATAGGAGTTTGTGATAAAAGCCATTCAGTGGCATAAATGAAATAAATTAGGACTAGTTTAAGTCCACTGTTACAACCCACAACATTATCCTCTTTCCTTGATAAGCTCATTTAAAATATTTTAATTAAACTTTAGCATTCAATTAAGCAAATCATGTAAAACCAGATTAAAATTTGGCACAGACACAGTGGTATTATACCACACATTTATTAAGGTACTAAATATAATTCTTAATAAAGATGTGGTTTTCAAATTTAAAATGAGGAATATCAGTAATATTCTTAATGCAGGGAGAAAGTAGTCTTAAAAACAGTTATCTAGTCTTGCATATATTTAGCAGATTTTGTTCAATTAGACTTGAGTAAAACACCCTATGGTAGCTTGCTAAACCCTTCAAAACAGAAGCCTCCAGCTCACCTTTAGCACATATGACAGTTCTCTACTTAATAGCACCAAGAAATCCAGGTATCTTTGCATAAGCATGCTCCAAATGAAAAATGATGCAATGACATAATTTGGCATAATTTTTAATGACTAAAAGTGTGCAAAAATCCTTCTTTGTCTGATCAAGCCCATATGATGCTGATTAAACATCGTGGCTTCTTACTTATCAATCATTTGCATTAAACAGTGAAAAATTTTCCTTCTGCTTAATTTAGGATGTGAGAAATGTTTCTGATACATACACAGCAACATCTGCAGCATACACAGGCACAAAGTACTGCTTGACTGCATTAAGAATGCATAAAGACCATGAGTGATGAAAGCAAACCTCCATAAAGAAGGACTGGTAATCTAACTTCATGAAATACACACCAACTCCAAGTGCTATGGCAAGCCAAATTCACAAGTCTGATTCTGATACAAATCAAAAGTCCCAGAACATTCTGTTCACAGAACAAAAAATTCCTGATATTTGACTGCACTTCCACTAGAGAACGTGGCAGTCAACCAGACTTCCCAGGACAGTAACCAGAAAGATGTTTGGAATAATTTCATATACAGACTAGATTATAAACGCAAAGCAATTTCTTATAACGTGCACCTGAAAATGCTAAACAAATTAGAAATTAAGAAGCTATTTTATATACTTATATTTAAAACTTGCATCAATCATAACTCCCTCTTGCAACATATTAGAAGTGTTAATCAACAAAACCTCCAGACTGAAGATTAACTAGTGGCATTTTCCATACGTGCTATGTCACAGCTTTCTGACAGGCAATTAAATTGCAAATATATTATAAGAATAAAATTAGTCTTTTACCATCCTCAACATGCTCCAACTTCTCAACACTACAAAAATTCAAATTTGGGAGTTTTGACCCAAAGAAAGCTAGTATTTTCTAGATATTTAACTAACATACAGAATATTTCTGTGTTTTTCTGCATTAACTGGTTTTATTTTTGCTGCTCAGATGGTGTTTCATAGTATAAATGCTTTACATTATTAAAAGCACAGTACAGTTATAGTAATGGAACTGAGGGAGTTACTGACTAAAATTAAAAATTGCCAAAAAAAACCCCTCAAATTATCCTACACATCAAGCTAATACCCATAGACTTGAGAGCCACAAAAGAAAAGACTTGTGCTTCCAGGTTTTACAGCTTGTATAAAGAAATAGCTATTTATAAACAGGATAATATAGAATACATTGTCTGAAATAATAAAATCTCAGATCCTCAAAACTGAGGGAGACGCAAAAGAGACCAGTTCTGACTAGATTGATGGGGAAAAGGGATTAGTTATATTTTTTTAAGGATCTTTCCTCCATTAGCATTTGGCAGGAATGGTCAGGAAGCTATTTGCGCTGGTAGAACTGACAGTAAAGTCAGTGGATATAAACCACACTCAGTATGACTTAAAACTCCAATCCTTCTGACATTTAGAACTAATGATAATTTGTACAAAATCACAGCCAAGGATTACTTGCTTAATGACAGCCCTAAGGAGGATGGTATCTTGTGTTCTCATCTGGCTGGGAGTTTAATTTATATCCCTTTTCACAGGTGTATTAATATAGGGATTATACTAACTACCAACACAAAGTTAAACACTGCTGTCTTAAACTGGCACACTTTACATTCAGAAATTTGGCACCACAACTCTCAATATGAATACCTAGCTAATGTTTTTTAGCTCATGTAAAAATGTTTCACCGCAGGTTACTAATCTGAACCCAGACTACTCTCCAGTCACATTTCTCCACTTAATTTTATTAACTCAGCTTGATGGTCAATAGCCCTAGATTTAATTTTTCTCTACTCAATGGAAAAGAGACAAAGACATACTTTCCAAAGGTGATGCAGACCAGGAATCTTGCTCCCACTCAACTATCCTGTCCCATCTTTTCCAATCCTGCTTGATACATGGTAACATCGCGTTCTTTGGATGCAAAACTAAAATTTAAACTTCAAACTACTAATCAAGCTTGAACTTCAAATTCCTTGACCTTTAAGAAGCATTAGTAATTGAGAGAAAGAATCAATTTAACTTAATTTTAGATGTCAAAAAAACCACCAAATTTACCAATCTAAACCAGCCATCTAGGGGTCCTTCATCAATTCATGCTAGAAAAGGACCTGTCTTTGACATTTATCTGAAGATAAGGTGAATAATAAGATAATCGGTGTTTTCTTCTTTTTAATGAGGGCTTGGGCAAGTTAGACAAATAATTTAACAAAAACCTTTTTTTTATGTGAATCCCACTGTAGATACACAGTCTTTAAGGCTGAAGTTAAAGAGCATGAATGTCAACATGCAAAAAATAGTTCCCAGTACAATCAACCCCCTCCCCAAATTAACTCTTTGTTCTCTTGTAATAAGCAAATAGCAGAAAGAACTGACTAAGGACTACGTGCCAGAGGCTTCCAGTACAGACATGGGAGTGTAAGAAGCTGACTTTGGCTCAGATCTTGAGCAAAATGCCCTCTTTTTCTTCAACATCCAACTTCCCTCCATTCTGATCTCTCTTGATATCTTATTCCCATGATACAACATTTTTGCAGGTCTCTAAAGAATTTGACCTTTTTATAATTATGATAGGAAAACATCAGAAAATAAGTGTGGACAACTCAAATGGAAAATTTTCAACTCTGGATGTTAATCAGATGGATACACTATTTTGCAAAATAACATCAAAATTATTTTACATTTCACTCCACTGTACTTAATGGTTGAAATAGGCTAATTGCAAAGATAGTACATTAGGCATGTCCCACTCATTTTAACAGGTCTTTCAGGGGAGCAGAACCACAGACAGCTTAGAAGAAAGTTATTGCCAATTATGTGTAATTTAAGAATCTGTCAATTTTCTCCTCATATTTCTACTGAAGGAACTGCACTGTATATTATTACTATATATTTTGTTCACTATAGAAGTAGTACCTGAATTTAAAGAGGATGAAAGTAAGCAAGTAGAAAGCCCCTAGTTTCTGAAGTATAGATTCTGTGGACAGTATCAGAAAGGGAAGGCATCTGAATTCTGATTACAGCTCACTTTACTGGTCTAGAGTGAAGCTGAACTGGAGCTTGGGTTTGTACACTAGGTCACCTAATCCTGTACCCAAGGTGCTCTGCTACTCATAAGAATGGAAGAGTTTGAGGATTTGACCCTAGGTTTCACCCCTTCCAGACTCACATGAGATTACTGGTTCTCCTGGTTCTGATATGCTGGCATCCTGAACAAGGAAAATATCTGGTAAATCTGTTAGACATATTTATGAGAAAAAAAATCTGATTTTGTTGAAACTGCCAAAGATATTGTGAAAGGGTGTAGTTGAGAAAATTCACTATCAAGAAAATACAAGTATTTTGGTATGAATAAAGCCTTTTTAAAGAGACAAATACTGAAAAGCTAGGACAGAATGAAATCAGCATTTAAGAACATGAATTGAAATGACTTTAAATACATTTACAATTCCACTGCAGATTTCTGCTGGATTATGGATTACTGCAGCTGAGTTATGGATTACTTAACCAATCTGAAACATGACTTTTAACATTCCTTAAAAAGAAAATGAGATGGACCAGTTTCTGAGATAGGCTAGTTTCTGAGTTTCCCTAAGACCCCTTCCCATTCCATAAGCAGATCAAAAAGTTTGCAGCTGAGCTTCTCAGATAGTGAGTCTATCTAGAAGTGTTCTGAGGTGCTAAATGATGCCTTTCAGACTCTTATCAGACTGATTTCCTCATAGAGATAATTTCTTTTAGTTCCTAATACTTCTTGTGTTTTATAACACTTCAAGTCAAATTTTTGAGAGTTCAGAAATTGGCAGATGTAATCAATGACTACCAAGCCAATCTTACAGCCACTATAGTTGCTGGGAGTTTTGTCATCAAGTTGAATGAAACAAAAAGTAATCTGTGTATCTAAAAAACTACTAAACCCAGAATATATTAGTATCAAGGATGAAAGATATGCTTGATTATTGTTAATGCAAATGAATTAATCTACTTTTGAACAAGAGATATCAAAGATACTATACAAATAATTGTTTCAAATGTTTTAGTTTATCATATACATGAAAATAGCAAAATAAAAGCAGGTAGATAGGGAAGAATAAATAGATTGAGAGAAAGAGAAACCAAGCTTTTATGGGAAAAAAATGTTTAAATAAAAAAATCTAGTAATATTTCTCCTGTAATAGCTTACTGACATATTGATTACACTGATTCTTGGGCAAAATGAGATGATAGCCTGTGGTCAAGTTCAGCTTGCCATAAATATTTGCATTAATGTATTATCTCCTGATGGGAAGTTTGCTTTCTATTTTAGATGCACAACTGCAAAAATATTGTCATTTTATGCCAGTAACAGAAGACAGTTTACATGTGCATAACATTTCTCATAAATTCTTACACTGTGGTTATCTGGTTATCTGGTTATCAAGGATTTATGGTTGTATTTTGGCACTAAATGAAAGAGGGAGTGTGATACAATTGAAGCTCCATGGAGAACTCACCTGATCCTGCCCCGAGGGCGCTCAGATTGCTCTGACATAAAACTTGTGCTGCTGAGGCGTGAGGCACTGCTGGTTCTGGAAATGGCTGACACATCACTGACATCACTATCTGATGATTTGGCAGAGACGTTATCACAACTTCTGTACTGATCTGTTTGTATATTATACTAGAGATCAAGAAAAGAAAGGGTGAGGAGTCTCATCAAAACATAACACATTTATTGAGACAACAAATGACCTAAGTATGACAATTCTCTCTAACTGCTTTTAGATCTAAGAAAATTATATGAAATTAAAAAAAAAAGCCTGCATTAAATAATGACTTCATGTCTAGTGTAGAAATCAAACATTATTTATGGACTTAAGAAGATACTTAGAATAAAATATAGCATAAGAAATTAAATAGGTTGCTGGTTCTTCAATACACTGGAACTACAATAATGTAATATTTAGCAGTGGACAGACATCTCAAGCACATGCATGCCATCTATTTGACTACTGACTCTTTTTAAAATTTTTAAAATATTAAAAATATATGCTATGAAATACCTCTACAGAGTTAGTTTGGAACAGAACTGCATATAAGCCTGAGTGAAATGTAATGCTACATGAAGCTGACATTGGGACTGATTTCAGTTCCTAAGTTCTAACAAAAAATTTTAAAAAGTACATTTTCTATCTCAAAAGATCTCTTTGCATTGTGATACTAGAGGACTAGTTAGGCAGAAAGGTAATTTAGCAAATATTGTATTTGTTTGTTTTCAGGCAGATCAGGTCCCTGACCTAGTTGTTTCTATATCCATACTCATGTTAGAACTAGCAGGAGACCAAACAGAACTAGCAGAAGACCCAGCAGGAGGAATATGTGGACAGGGGTAGAAGTTATTTTACTTTTGCTAACAGCTGACACTTTGATTAGTTAATATCAACTGTGACACCACACCACCTACTAAATAATGCTCTTATTGCTGATATCATCAGTTAGGTAGATATAAAAGGAGGCTTCAATCCTAGCAATGCCACACTTTCCTAAATCTTCACTCACATAGATATGAGGATCAAATAATTGTCAGGTCCACAGAACTAAAACCCACTGTCATTAGCGAGCAAGGTACTTTTGGCTGGGAAGCAACTAAATCAATGGTATACTTTCCAGGGTATGTTATGGGAAAACTATTAACATGCAAGAGAACTAGGCAGTTTTTGACATGACACTCTAGGGAGTGATCTGTGCTCTGTAAAATTGCAAGGCATAAAAGTTTATTTATGAATCATACACAATTTTGTGACAGTCTGTGAATATCTGAACTCCAACTAGGCACTGGGTTGCAGGCTGAGTCACTCAGCAAATGCCATGACTTGAGTTTAAAAATCTTGCAAACATAAGCTTGAGTTTGTACAGATGAATGTATCAGGTCTCCTGTCCTCAAGCCGGGTTTATCTTCTGCTCCAGTGCCTTTCAGCAACTACACTTGAGGTCTCCACAGCACACTTGGAAACCGCTTGGTAAAATATTGAAGATAAAATGAGGAATTTAATAGGAGTGGAGTACAGGAAGGAATAAAGATGATTTTAAGCACCAACTGTAAATATAGAAATCTGCGGAAGAAATAGATCATACAAATTAACTGTCTCGATGTGGTTTTCAGGTGTGCATTAGCACACTCCTTAGCAAAAACTTTTAGCAATACCCTATGAGAGCCTTGCGCTGGCTGATTGAATAAAAACATCTGCAGGAGATAAAGCTCTGGTTTACTAAAGATAATTTTTCAGCTTCAAATACGAAATGAAACTGTGCAGATGATTTCAGAATAGCTTGGAGCATGATAACTTTGAGCTCAAGTAACTTGTGTAACACGCATTGACATGGAAACAAACAGATGCAGCAGAACTCTGATTTAATAAAGTGGGTAACACAGAGGACTAAAGAACTTCTATATTCAAAAATATTTTCAACTACAGCAAGAATTTATCAGGAGATTCTTTTTCCAAGTGACTTGGTGTGACTTATCTGAAAATAAATGACCAATGGGACTAAGGTGAGACTATGCTGACATGTTTATTCAGATCAGCTTCCGAAAATAGCTTCTAGAGTCTGTTAAATAACTTTGCTGCTTGTTGTCTTTCAGATTGCAAAATAACCTCTCCAAAATGGAAACACAAACCATCCTAATTCTTACCAGGTCTGTCTCATAATAAGTTGTCATCTTTTTCTTCTAAAGTCCAAGAGAAAATTCAAAGCAAGAATAAAAGCTATGAAAATTTCTTACTTAAGCTAAACATAAACCTTCAGAGGCTGGAAATCTGAATGGTTAATTGTTTCCAGTTTAACTGTCCCAATTCTGAGACAGCTTTGATATTATATGCAGAATTCCTAAAAAAAATCCTAAAGAATTCTTCAAGCTACTCTAAAATGAGACATTTAAAATACAAAAAAATACATTGGAACAAATAGAAAGATCTGGCATTCCACTGAGCTAAACAGAATTACAATCCACAAAAGAAATCATCATCCTGTTTAGTCTGGAGAAGAGGAGGCTCAGGGGAGACCTCATCACTCTCTATAACTCCCTGAAAGGAGGCTGTGGCCAGGTGGGGATTGGTCACTTCTCCCAGGCAACTATCGGTAAGGCAAGAGGGCATGGTCTTAAGCTCTGCCAGGGGAGGCTTAGGTTGGATGTTAGGAAGAAATTCTTTCATCATCATGGCCAGGCTTCGTGAACAAAGATTTGAGAAGGGCTCTACCCACACTTGCTACAAGAGCGCTGCCCAGGGAGGTGGTGGATTCTCCGTCCCTGGAGGTTTTTAAGATGAGATTGGATGTAACACTTAGTGCCATGGTCTAGTAATCACGGTGGTAGTGGATCAAGAATTGGACTTGATGATTTTGGAGATCCTTTCCAGCACAGCTGATTCTATGATTCTGCGATACCACTAAATTATAAAATGTATGTTGGCTACAGTGACATAGGTATTTCACCCATCCTCTATATTTAAATTATATCTAGAAATTGTCCCTCTGCAGGTGAGGTTTTAAAAATACTTTTTTAAAAAAAAGTATAACCAAGCAATCTCTCTTGAATGCCTGGTGTTTCTTTATGTGGGGTAAGAGACTGTTTTAGAAATACCTCCATGTTTTATTTGTATTTGCTGAAGACAAAGTGACTTCTCCCCTCTACCGTTATAACGCTCAGTTGCTTCTCTTCCTCCCCAAAAAGTCAATATTCTGTTTGTGCCTCTGAGTTTGAGACTGCATACAGTGAATCTGCAATGGTAGAAGACTCATGTGGTCCCTGAGCAACCATGACATGCTGCTGGTGAAGGCTGACTCTCCCATCAAGGGAACCATCAAGGCCAGATGCAGCAACTTCCTCTGTCCTGCCAGAAGCCTTTCTTCTTTCAAAGTACTGAGGGAGGTGTAGGCTGCTGGCCTTCATCCCAAGATACATCTGAATCTGGCTGTTTGTTTAGCACTCAGCTTATGATTCAACAGCAAAATAGCAAAGTTGAACTCAGTGGATCATGTCTGTCAGGAAGAAGACCCTCTGTTTCCCTTGTACTGAATTTGTTCCACCTTTCGAGGGCTGGGAAAGATGGGGAGGAGGAACAGAGAGAAAGCATCAAGCACGGTCATGCAGTTTAGTGGTTAGGATACTAAGGAAAAATTAGAGGTCCCAGTGTGTGTGTTAGTTGCAATTTGTTAGTTAGTAGCAATTCAGCCTCACTGAATGACTGTTCAGTATCAATATGAAACCATTTACTGTGAGGTCTATATAGATATCACCCTGTCTTGCTCCCTATAGTCTAGCAGTCTGTAAAACATGGAATTATTTTGTAGATATCAGACTGGCTTAAAAGACAGTTTTTCATGTGTTGGTAAGGAGAGAATTTTATGGTGAGATAGGGGAAAAAGAAAAAACTGAATCCATGTCTTCTACTTGCCTTTGTATTGCAATCGTATAGCTACTGCAGAAAACATGGAAGATCCCTTCCTAAATGAGATTTTTGTGGCACGATTGAGCTTTTCCTACCCCTTTCTACTGTATGTGAGGGCTGTAATTCCCTCAGAAACTGAAAAACTTTCCCTTCACAGAAATAGAGATAAGGACAAAAAGTGGTGATGACGAAAGTTAATGCTGAGTGCTAGAGTGTTTACATTTTATTACTACTTCTTTCGGATTTACCTCTTTCTTCCTATAGCTGCTCCTTCTAATTAATTCACCAACCTCTACACGGGGCATACAACTTTTCATACTGATTTCCTACCCACCACTCCTACAATCTGATAGTCACCTCAGCTAACAGATAAATGAAATGAAAGCAGTTTTGAAGATAACATTTTTCCCTTAAAATATAAAGTATTAAGTAAATATTAAAGTAAATAGAACTCTTCCACAAAGCAGTGGCCTCTAAAATGAGAATATTTTACTGTTGCAATACACCTGAACTTATCATTCACAAAAAAATATCATAGGCTAAGATCCTCTTATTTGATATCTGCAATGAAGTATCTGCAATGCGTTTAGTTTTCTACCTGGGCTCAAAATTAATATGGTATAGTTCTACTGCAAGGCAGAAAACTGCTGCTCTTTATAGCTTTGTATTTGCAATAAATTTCTCTGAAATGTTATGTTTAAATATTATATAATTTTTAAGCTTCAACATAAAACATATGCTCCAAGCAATCACTTCTCTTTCAACTCTCGATATTAAAGCTTATGAAATATTTCTGTTCCAAGGTGCACTATTTATCACATTAGGAGAGTTGCTGAAGTTTGCAACAACTTTGATAGCAATTACTAAAGATTAGGTCTGGGTTTTTAAACATTTAAACATTTATATTTTATACATTTTATATTTTTAAAAGTTAATAGCAGCTAGTTTCAAATGCCCAAACCATCTGCACTCTCTGTGTCTGCATTACAGAGAAAGAAATCTATAAACAGGTGAAATTCAGTTCTTCCATTTTCTTTACCACCTGTGGAGCTGTTGCTTCTTCTACAGCAGCAAGAAGGAGAAAAAGAGATATGATGAACTGCAGATGTGTTAACATCAATGGGAAGAGCATAGACATAAACCAAAAGAGGGCACTTCACAAATACTTTTACAGCTCCTTAACAAGTAACAATGTTAGCAATTTTACTGATTATAAGGCACATTTTAGAAGTAATTTAATAGTTCATTATAATTAAATTATCTTCCATATTAATAAGTATTTATATTTCTAGATTTACCTCCCGAAACCATGAAGAATGCAAGAGTTCAGAGCTTTGAAAATTGGAGTGTGCCCCCCTTTGACTACAAAAAAAGCCCCAGATGACTAATCTCTACAAAGGTATACCTCATTATGTGCTAAGATGAGGGAATTAAATGAGAAAATTAAATGGGCATTAAAATGAGGACATTAAAATGAGGAAAGAGAAAACCAGACCAGATATATTAAGGCCTAGATTCAGCCAGAGGTTCATGCAACTCCTGAGATCAAAGCTATCTTTTGAGGCACCTTACTCTAACAAGGAATTTTGTCAGAAAACACTGACTCATGCACAAACCATCTTGAGTTTTATTACTGCTCACATAGGGTTCCTCTGAATGCTGCCAGGAATAACAGCCCAGTAGTCAGCACCTTGGTATGTTCAGGACTTATCACTAACTCCAACAGCATCTGTCTTAGGAGCAACTCATGGAATTCTCAAGAACCCACTAAGTACCAGTAATTCTAAATAACTGTTCTCATAAAGTTATTCAACTAAACTACTATGAACACTACTCAACTTCCTAACAGAGAACAGTAAAAATGAGCAAGTCAAACTATGAGGAAACTCTGGTGAAGCCCATGAGTTGAATGAATGGACCTCACTGAATTTTGTGAAATCCAACAAGTACAGGAGTAACTGCTCTATCAATATGAATATTTTTTTCTTGAAGGTAGGTGAAGGGGGATCAGAAGAAGATACTCACCACATCAGTGTCCAAGAGAATTTCCTATAAATAGCCCCAAATGCCTTGCCCAGCATCCCATAAAACTTAACAGTCACCCTCCTACCGTTCCAAGTCTCCTACCCAGCTCTTCCTTGCAGATACTAAGTCCACAGAGTGCCACTGAACTAATGCCATAACTACACTTTTATGCTAAATGCTTTCCAATCACATACAGTCTTAAACTGAGTCAGTAGTGCATCTAAATACAGAGTGAAGTCCTTTTTAAGTTTGTACTACAGTGCTCTGATCGGTAACTCTATTGAATAAACTTATCTCCCAAAAAAATGGAAAGCAGGTGCAGCTGCAGTATGATGTTTATGTTATGTGCATAGTATCTGGCATAATAAAACTTATTTTATTTTGAATTAAAAATTAAAATTCATAATACATTACTGTATTATGAATTAAAATAAATTTTATTTATTAAAATAAAAAGATATACTGGAATTTACCTCTATGCAAATCCAGAATAAGGCTACCAAAGTGTTTTCATTCTCTTAATCAGTGGAACAGCACAAACATATGCATACTAGCCACTAGAGCTTTACCAGTATACAAGGCAAACATGCTTAAAGGTCTTCTTAAAGCTCGTCTTTAAACCCCTTTGACAAAGCCTCTTCAGGGGTTTTTAAATTCCTTTTTTCATTTAGCTTTTTAGAATTTAACTGTTTCACATAAATTATGGAGCCTTTCCACTGGAATGGAAGGCAATAAGGATGTGAGCTCTGTGAAAGTCTCAAAACAGTTAGCGTGGAACAGCCATGAAGACATATACAAATGTTGCAGAGCAGACATTTATCTATTCAGAATCCATTAATGGATCTTCAAAACAAAAACTTCTACGGTGCATGCTTGGAAAACTATTGCTTTCTTACTGAGACTAGAAGACTGAGAAACTGAGTGGGAAAAATCACAAAAATGGAAGAAATGCACTAGAAATGGACTGGAAATTGCAAAGGCCAGGTTACAATACCTCTGGAGAAAAAACAGCTTGTTTCAATACAACAGAAAACTTAGTTAAATTTAAGGAATTATTTTGTATATGCATAATTAAGTATTGAAAATGTGATCCAGTCCATAATGAGGGAAAATTTTTGAGAAGTTTCAAGAATTTTATATGTTAAATAAAACAAGCATATTTGCGAATGCTAAAATAGTGGAAGAATCAAATCCATGTGAGCTGATTGGTCTGAAACAGAGAAGGTAATATTTTATCAATATGCAGCTCAGCATAATTTCTCTAATGAATATATTTCTTTCCTGAAGTAATGGGCAAACACTGATACTTGGGAAAGGAAGCATTTCTGATAAACAGCGACAAACTCTTTGCAATGGCCATTTCTTTAATAGTCAGTTAATATTTATTTTTCCCTATACCACTTAACATTTTTTTAAAATTTATTTAAAGTAAGTCTTCTTCTGCAGCTTTCAAAAACTTTTCACAGGTTTTGGCAGCAAAAACTAGATATAGTCTTCAGTTCTTAGAAGTCTCAGTCATCAGCATTACTGCACCACTGTACTACCTTTTCATTAGAGCTGTCTACTTTTCATCTGTCTGGGTTATTTTCTTGACTCTCTCAGCATTTTCTCAGGGTCAAGACAGGAGCATAAGGTTTGCTTTGGTAACATTTTTAAAGGAATGACTATCACCATGGTGTATGAAGCAACTATATACATCACTGAATACCATACAGACTGTTAGAATGGGCTAATATAATTTCTTCTCATCACTTGAAATTCATTCTAGTTTGGACCATCCTTTCTAGGACTGAAGCATTATAATGTAGAAAATATATGAAAAGATAAAGACTTAAAGTCTAGGGCAACTGGTTTATTCTCCCTACTACTGTTTTAGCATTTAAAAGAGTAGATGTCTGTCAGAACAACAGGTACTCCAAAAATATTTTTCTTACAACAACTGACAGAGAATTTGCTTAGTCAAAGTTGTCCTCACACTCTTGGAAAAAAAGTCTGAATAAAAGAATTTTCAGTGTTCTTTTCATTTAGCACTAATCATACTTTCAATTTTGATTTAGCTTCCACATATACTTAAAAATAAAAGGAGATACTAGAAAACTCAAGGTTCTAAAGGATAAGAGAAAACTGTAACATGGAAAGTTGATGTTTTCCAACAATTATTTAATCATACATTGGATCTGTATTAACCAAATAAGAAAAACATACTGGGAAACAAAAATTCTGCTTATGATAAATATTACAGAGTTGGGATTAAAAAATATGTTTCCTAATGTAAAATACACAAATTTCAATCAATGTGTAAGCCCAGGTAATCCAAATGAGAAAGCTGGCCTTTGACTCTGAACAAACATCTCTGGTCAAATCCTGGTAAAAGTCCTCAGATTACATATTACCTTTCTCTCCTGCAAACTTTATCAACCCCAGCTTTATTGTTTTTTCTAACATGTTTATTGGTTGGGAAGTACTGCAAAGACACTGCATCTCACCCTTTTGCCCTGAGAGGACCTCTTCTGAAGTTAATGCCAAACCACCAAATGAGCTGTTCTAATTATATGAATTTTTGCTTCTGATAAAGGATCTCACTGGAAGTTTCCATCCCAAATATTGAGGTATTTTAATAGCAGTCATATCCCACAGTTTGACAATTGAGGACCTAAAGCCTTGTTTCTCTTGTTTCTCTTCCTTTTGAGGAAGTTCTGTGTTCACAATGAGGTGGTGTCAAAACAGAAACATCTGCACTAAAGTTGTCTGCAAATTTAACTGGAACAAGTTTTTGAACCAATCTTCGAAATTTGTTACAAGTTACAATTTAGATGCCCAATTTTTGTTTAGTAATTCCAAAATAAATTTCTGATTTTGTTTCAGCTGAATACCTCACTTATCCATTATTTTAACCTGTGCCTCCAGCAGCATCCAGCTCCTCATAGTTTGATTCCTAAGTGGCAGTGCAGATGTGCAAGACATTTTCAGCAATTTGCTTAGAAGTCTATACAGTTTAAATTTACAAGTTTCTAGAATAATCATTTTAGCATTATCGAGAAAAAAAATTCCTCTATATAACTTCATTAACATAATTTCAAGTATATTTCATTATCACAGAAAATCTTTACACTTATATTAGAAAAGGAGATCAAAGTAATCAGTATGTGTTTCAAGAAAGAAATACTTTATCTGTCACATTATTAGGATGCAAAAAAATATACAAATATGAGAACAGCTGCATGGGACTGGATCTAATTCTGCCTAGCGCTCTACACATCAGACATCAGCAAGGGCCTAGAGTAGAGCCAACATACCATGATACTTTCATGGCCTAGTTTTTCATCTTCAAGGGATTTTCAGGCCAGGGTCTTCCTAAACTAGAGGTGATATGGCTTTGTTTAACAGCTGTTGAAGGATCTTTCTTCCCTGAATTAAGTTGGAAGTGTTTTGTTATCTACAGATTCATCTTAGGTGACATCAAGAACTAAGTTTAATGCACATCAGATGGGGGCAAAAATGATGTTAAAAAACTATTACTTGAAGACATTTCTGCCAGGCTCTAAAACACAGTGTTCTTGAAGGTTATATAATATTTTAAATAAACAGGTTTATGCCTTCAATTTTCAGGCCAAAGTATCATTCCAGTACTACTGACTTTACCTTGGTATATTGCTCACGCTCATGTTCTTGGCTAGAACCAGACCCTGATGTCTGATTATAACGGTGCACTTTCATTTTCATCTGTCTCGTTCGCTCCTCCACTACTAAGCTTGCTGCAAAAACACACAATGAAGATCGATTAAAAATAGTGAAAAATTTTTGGAAAAAAACAAATGGTTTAGCATCAATTTTAGCTTATTTCCACCTCCACAAAACAAAGAAATGTACAAACGTAGAACAAGCAGGGTTTAAACACAGAACAAGGGAACACTAATGTCAAGAAATCAACCATGTCCACTGTGAGAGTCTTCACCTGAAAATGTGCAGACATCCCAATTCCTACACATAATCAAGCTGGTGCAACAGATATGAAAAGAGTGAAAGAATTTAGCTGATACGCTGAATTATAAACCTGCTAAATATTCTGGATGCAGGGGAAATAAATGCATGATAATCTAACAATGTATTTGCTTAAATGTATGAAATTTTATAGTGGCATTCTAAGAACTAATCCATTAAACAGGTATTAAAATTTATTTTTAAAGTAATTAGCTCCTACTACTATCTTGAAACACAACTGCTTGCCACAGCTGCAGACTATTTGAGAGTAATAATTTCTCCATTCCACCAGTCATACCAAAAATACAGTAAATTTGTAGCTTTTTTTTTTTTAAACAAAAATCACTTTAAAATCACTACTTTGCTCTCAAGGGTTCACCTTTATTTCAAATATTTTATTTTTTTTCTGCTGTTTTAATTTTTCCTATGACAGTGTTCTGTTAAAAACAGAAATCTTATTTTCAGCCTTCAAGAAACTGGGGGGCTATAAAGAGCATCCTCTTCAATTTGATCAGGTTAATGAATTAATTAATTAATAGGCAATTAATATTGGCTGTGCCTGCCACAGGTAGATGACCTTGCACTAACAGAGAGTAGTGCAGATGCCTCTGGGCTAAGGATTCCTTAAATTAAGTTAACCTTTGTGGTAGTGAATAAATTTCAGAGGGAATTATGTATTCTGAAATTTGGAGCCCTGTAAATGCAAAGCAATACCAGTGACTACAATACCATGAGAACTGGCACTTTTTAACAGGTCTAGAACTAAACTCAAATATTTACCAGTAACTATTTTAAATCACAGGATTACTCACTATGTTCATTGTGGTTTAACAGGTTATAACATCCCAGAATAACTTCTTTTAAGCTGGCATTTGTGGTCAAAAATTAAGACTGGAATTTTATACAGGAAAACCTCCACAAAATCTTCTGCTTTTGGGTCAACCACGGATTTATATCATTATCTCCAAAACAACTACTTTTAAAAGTCAAACAGCCGCTTCCCAGACCAATGATGGGAGAGAGATAGCAACTTAAAAGCTGCATGGAATCAACTTCCAATCACAAAACACAGAGAATTTTAAAATACTGGAAAATAAGTACTGTTTCCTGTTTGTTAAAGATCTGTATTTTGAATTAGGAGGTACTGAAGTTCCATATGTGGCTTTTATACTGTTAATTAACTGTGGCATTCTTTACACACCTATTTTTTTTGTTTGTGCTTTGCAAGCACAAAAATACAAGGGCAAAAAAAAGCAGTCAACTCAGGTCTGGATATTTAAAACTGTATGTTACTGCAAAAATCATGATTGTGTGCACATGTACCATCTGTAATATCCTTGTGGAAATAACAGAATATCTATGTGCTGGTTGGGTATGAAAAAATATACAGAGACATCATCGTGAAAAGTATGTTGCTTTCATGTCCTCCCTTCACATTTCTTATTTAAAAATAGGAAAATTAAATACACTAAATTACATTAAAATTCTCCTACAACTGCAAATTTAAGGTGTGAAATAAAGTTATCATAAGCCTCAATCTCCCACACACAGAGTTCAATCTATCAAATTCTGCACATGCAGAATGTCACACTGGGCCCAGCAATTATTCCAGATGACTAATTATGTCAGTAAACGTGTACCTTAATTGCAATGAGTCCAGTTCCACCATCAGATATGCAGGCACAGCTCCAATTACTTCAATGGAAGTTGCATGGAGGTATCTGAAGGCAAAATTGAGCACTTTAGGTGAAATTTTTAAAGATGGCCTCTTACTTTAAGGACAGATATGAAAGGATTAAGATATATCAATTAGGGACTGGAGTAAAAAATTTGATATCTTAATCCTATCATACATGCTTGAAATAGACTGAGGATATGAAATCAGAGGGAAAAAGTGAGACCCCTTTAAAAATTTAGCCCTATCTGTGTATGGTGCACAGATTAGAGTTACTCTAAAAAATAACTCTTTCATTGTGTGAATTTTAGGTGCTTTACCCTGTCAACTGTATGTTATACTAAACAATGTGTATGATATAATGTTAGTCTGTATTAGTTATGATGTCAGAGAAAGAATATTCTATTATGTAATGAAATGCTGTTTCAGAGATTATTAATGCAGTCAAGATTGGGTAAATATTCAACTTTAATTCTGTAATTCTTGATTTTTGTAATTTTTAAATCCTTAACCTTAACACACTTATGTTCTGGTTTTCATTGTTAAATATCATTATATAAAATAACACATGAACAATTAATGGGACTGTGAAGTAAATCTAAATTCTCTAATGGAGAAATTTGAGATTCTGCATGGAGTAAAATGGAATTTAGCACCAACTGGCTGTTAATTTATTTCCAAGCATGCAATTGTATGAAACATTAACTCTGCTCTAGAAAATATAACTGTGTTCTTTCTAGCTTTGTTTACCAACTACATCTGAGCATATTTTGTGTGTAGCTCAGTTCTGTGATAAAAAATTTCATCTGTCTGACAAGTAGCCCTGTATAACCTCTACATGTTAATCACAAGAAGCAGAAAAAATCTAACATGGTAGCAAAAGCACATTAGCAAAACTGTAACAACCATGGGTAACAACACCAGATGATCACATTACTTTCTTGGAACACAGCTGGTTACCACAGGTAACAAAAACTTGACACAAAAAAAAAAACACTTCAAGAACTTAGCCTGCCTCTCAGAAAAATATGGGTATATTTTCTTTTTGGACATCAGTATTTACAGAGTGTTTTTCCTAGAGGTCTTGAGAGGTGAGACTACACAGTAATTTACAGATCAAAGCACTGTAATCCTAAGACCTTTAAATTGTACAGTGGCCATAGAAATTAAAAACCTGGAGATTTACCATAAGTGTCTTAAATTAATGGTGTAACTACAACTATTACAGTTTTGTCAACAAGTTACTCTCTGGTGTCAGAAGTTATGCTGCAAAGAGCTATAACTCTGATGTTTTCAAGAGCTGATGATTCAGTTATGAGATTGATCAGTATAAGAAGTAATTGAAAGAAGAGAACTCATTGATCAGACCACTTAAATAAGGGGTCCGAGTTTATAGCCTAAGATTTTACCACTATTACATCATGTGAAGGTTGTACAACAATAATGTACATAGAGAATTGAACCATGCAGGAGAGAAAAGACAGACATATGAATGGAATCAACATGTTGTATTTCAATTTCATTAATCCATTTATAAACCAGTCTGACCCCTGTAATCCCAGGTGTACCAGGTTTGGCTGGGATGGAGGCAGTTTGCTTCACATCTGCCTGTGTGGTGCCAAGTTTTAGAGTTGTGACTAAGTGTTGATAACAAACTGATATTTTAGAAATTCCTGAGCAGTGCTTGCATAGCACGAAGGCCTACCCTGTTTCTCATGCAACCCACCATGCCGTCCCATCTCCCTCTAGCCCCAAGTAGGCCGTGAGACAAGACAGGTGGGACAGCTGACCCTAACTGACCAAAGGGACAGTCCATATCACATAGCATCATCCTCAGCAAGAAAACTGGGAGTAATATAAAATACACAAGTTCATAATACACTTCTTAAAAGAAGTAGGGAATAAACTAAAGAAAATAGCTACAGGTCTCATTTTCAGCCTGCTATCAACCCTGAAAGAAAATTTGTTGTTTTTTCTTAAAGGAGAGCACCACATAATTTTTTTAACAATTTATCTCTTTACTAAGACTTTATGTGCTGGTGATACTCCTTTTATATGTGAGCACTATGGTAAGATTTATAGTTACACCTGAAGGCATTAACTAGTTGACATCCCTCGTTTTTATTCCTACCCTTAGAAAACTGGTATGGGCATGCTTCAACCTTTATCTGCTGTTTAACTGATAGAGAAGTTACACCTGGCTAGAATCCTAACTGTTCAGAATACATGCCACCTTTTCAATTATGTACAAAATAACAGTAATACTACAATAACAATATACTATACTAATGTATTAAATGTAGATGGGCAGATAACTTTTTTTTTCAACACAACTTATGTAGACAGAACATATCATGGTACATTTCTGTTATCCACAGAATGTGAATCTAACAATTCAAGAAATGTGATTTTAAAAGAAATTTAATTTGCATTGGCATCAACAACAGACCAATCCTATGAAAATTAGTGAGAGTTAAAAAAGCACCAGTAACAACAGTGACCAGTGCAAAAGAAAAGGAAGTAATTTAAAAGTCTAAACTTCTGTATTTCAGGTTTTAAAGGGGGTCTAAACTCTTTATTAATTACAAAATTATTTAAATGTCATGATGCTATAAACATCTATCTATTAAGCTGATAGCATAATATATGAAAACTATGTGGGATCATTTAAATAAGGATTGTGCACAGGCAGCAATACTGAATAGCAAGCAACAGCAAAAATGCTATAGCTGCCTTTCTAGCTCTAGTTTTTAATTCCTGAGCTTTAACTGTTTATTTTTATTTAACTCTTTAGGTATCCAGCTCTTTCATATTACAATAATCATCAAAGAGACTACATTCTGCAGACTTTGGAAAACAGTGACTCTTGTCAATAAATAACATCTAAAAAAACATACACTTGACAAAAAAGGTCGGTAAAGTCAGATAAGTATTAACATATACGTTTAAAAAGTCAGGAGGTTAAGCATAGTAACGGTTTTCCATCACTTGCAGTCACTAAGTGAAAACACCTTTCTAAAAGGACATTCTTGTTCAAACCCAAGTATGGGCTTAATGCCAGAATGAGTGGTGACACTACCTTGTCTGTGATTGGAACTGATAATCATACTTTTCTTTTCTAGACTACAGAAAACCTATGGATGCCTCAGCACTGGCTGTACTATTTTCTGTAATGGTGGAGTCTAGAACAAACACAGGATTTTCTCTTGAGGCACTTCTTGTTTCTATTCAAGATGATCAAGACAGAAAAAGGAGGTGTAGGCAAACAGTACAACTCAGGAAGTCTTAACTACAATATTAAATCTTTGAGTAAGCTACATAACAAGATGAAATTGGCATCAAGATTTCAGATAGCTGTAACTCTTTCCAAAATATATCACACATCCTTTATCATGTGAACTTCAAGGGAAAAAGTCTAGAGGTGTAAAATGACAGAAAGATTGCTTGCATAAGGAAGCTACTGAGAAGTGAGTTGAAGTGAAAATTTATCTCATAAAGACTATTTTATAGTAACAGTGTTTCTGGGGACAAAACCAGCATGTTCTGGCAGGGGAACAGAGAATTGCACTTATCACAGAAGCCAACAGAGGTCTGTCTGACCTATTCTTCAATTTCAGTCTTCATAATCAGTAAAAAAGCTGAACAGTGACAAACAGCTACAGCTGTAAGGCAGCACATAGAAGTATGTACACTTAGTCTTTCTACACAGAAAAAGCCAGAAGTTTCATCTGTCTGTGCTACTTAGATGCTCTGTGGATGGGAATCAGGGGGACAAAAAAAAACTGGTTTGAGGAACTGAGAAGCGGTGGCTGAAGAAGAAACTAGGCAGGACTTATGTCCATAACAAAGACAGGGAAATAAAGTAGTGGTGTGATTTGGATGGGAGAATCCCCTGGTGTAAAGCTGCCTGTGTGGCACAGTAAAGAGAATTCACACTGGTATTGCACCAGGATGATCCATTTCAGAAATAATACAGAGTCTCCAGTTCATTTCTGTTCATCCTTCAGGATGAATTTTGTAATATGCACACACAAAATATTCTTGTGACAGGTCTCACAACTTAAAAAATTCAGAGCAAACTTTACCATGAAATTGAAAAAGCATACAAAATTTTGGAATCATGAGCAGATAAATGTTTTGAAATATAAGGCTAGTAACACTGAAAAATCAGTTTGTTGCTAAGATAAAGAACTTGTTAGGGCTTCTTTGGATAAACAACTTCAAAGAGTACTTCATGTCAACATACAGATAGTAAGGGAGAGGACTCTGAAGCCTTCTCTGCAGCCCTGTGCCCTCTACCTGAGTAGAGCTGCTGTGACTACTTTCAGCTTGTGTGCATTAATTTCCTTTCCATGGGAGCTCATCCTGCTCTGGACCTCCTCCCAGCCAGAATTGGGGCATGACAAAAGCACGCAGCTGGGAAATTAGCTTGGATATCCCAGTACACACAAAGGCATGGTAGTCATCTTGAGTTTCAGAACTGACTCCAGAAGGAAGATAAGCCAAAATAAAAATCTGAACTGGCTGACAAAACATTCAGTTCTTCCTCAAAGATTTTCGAGGATGATCCACACAGAAGCTTCCATTTAAAATGAAACAACAATAAAACAAACATATATCTCTTGAAATTTGGAAAAGAAAGTAAGCCACTGATTTTGACAGCAAACCAAGTCAGCATTTTCATAATCTGCTGAAGACTTTCAACCTTTCCCATTGATAAAACATGGGACAGATGCTTGATTACTTTGTTGCAGATTTATCTGGTCAGTGTTGTTCACATCTGTAGTATTTGCTTTCCCTCATACTTCTGTCTCTTCCCACATAATATCCTGTAACTCCCCCATCCTCATCTCCCATTCACCTACTGTCTATTCTTTTAACCTCTTACCAGAAGTGACACTGGGCTACTAGTGTAAGTCAGCTTAGTTTAAGATGTTCATGGTCCCCAAAACTGCCAGCACTCCACTTCTTCCCTCTCCTTTTGCCCAGCTCTTTTCTGTCTCTGGGTTGCATCTGCAATCCTTGAATCAGAGGAATCTGCATGCAAATATCCCACCACCTTCTACACATGCCCAAAACTTGGGCCAGATCCATCCAAATCTTGTGGAAACAAGTTTTTTTACAAACCTGTTACAGGCAGTCTAGTTTGTCTGCATAAAGTCCATTGTTTTAAACAAAACACCATCCACTGCAGCCCAAATCACGGGACAAGGTTTGTGAACTTGAAAGAGGCATAATCAACAAACAGGTAAGATTGATTTGTACTGTTCTGTTTGAGAAAAATATAAATATTGAAGCAAGCAAAAATTACAGAAATAATTTGTAAACCCAACCACTCTTAGCACTTTCTTATGACATTTCACAGTATATTCCTAAACTTGCAAAAATAACTTGTAATTGCTAATGTCTAAATTAAATATTATTTCTTTTTCATTTTTTTTTAGCATTATTGTGAAAACATATTCATGTATGCTTGGCATCGGTGTTGGAATTTGTAGCTAGTACTGCAGCTGCTGTATTTTTACCTAAGAATTCACCCTTTCAGAAAGTAAAGTAGTTGAAGGAAATTCTTTGATTCCAGTTCAACTCATAGTTTGGCTTTGACTCACCAAAGCCTGTATTCAGACCAGAATTTCCTAAGATATGTGGGACTCAGGAATAAAGGTTAGAAAAGTTTAATCTACATTATTAATGTTTGTGCAGCATAGTATTTGTTTTTTAAATTAAAAGGTTGGGCTTTTTTCTTTTTTTTTTTCCCTCTCCAAACTTCATTTGAATCTTGATATAAATCCTACTTTCAGCTAAAAGGAAAAAAAAGTAGGACATTTCTGCAATGTGGCCTTTAGAGACATGACAGACTACACTTTTCATTTTGTGGGACAGCCTTAGATACCTGTTGTTTGATTCCCTAGTATCAGCACAGACATGGAGAATCGACAGGAGGTCAAATTCATAAGAAGTGAGCACTGTATGTCTGCCCCTAGAAACTTGTCCTACATCAGCATTAACTTTCTGAGTGTGAAAGGACTGACATGTAAATAGAACACAGCTCAGAATCTCTCTGCACACAAAGGATAGTTTCTGTCATCATCACCTCCAGCTGTTCCTAGGTGCACACCTATGAAACATCCTTCAGAGATATCAAGGCTGCATCATTAGAAGCAGGTACTGTGCTCAAGAAAAGTTGAGGAAAAATCTTAATTCTTTGTGTGAACTTTACCTCAATCAAGCACCTTCTGAGCCATGTAAAATATCATGACTACTCTTGTTATATCCACTATATTGCATTTCAATAGGAACATGAAAAATCAAAAGAGAAATCATTTTCAGATTTTAATGAGGGGCATCAGATAGCATAGAGATATTTAAGAAAGAACTTTATCACATGTCAAACACTGTTAACGGAATATTACATGCTGACATGGCATATATTGAGGGAAAAGCCAGTATCAACAGCTGCCAAACATTTGTAAAAAATTACGTAAATATTTACCTTTTGTGGGAGAGTTAAAAGTCTCTTGCTCTTCAATGAATTAAATGCACGGAATGATGGAAACAGAAAAAGAAATCAGCAAATTTAAAGTTAGATAAAGAAATGTGTTACATGTGACAATGGCATGTACAGTAGGCAGTACTCCAGCATATGTAAAAGTAATGTAGAAAATTAAAATGATAAACCATGACAAATAATAAAGCCTGTGACTTTTTCTTTAAAATCAAGAGGAACAATGAAGTTACAGAGAAGCAGATTGTGGAGTCTTTAAGTATTCTGCTAGAGCAGTACCATCATACCCAAATTTAAGAATGACATAAAAATCTTAAAATTGGTTTAATCATTCTCCCTCCTGAGCCACATAGTACTTTTTTAATTCTGAAGCCTTTTCTGCAATAATGAGTGTTACAAATTTATTTTCTATTAACTGAAATCTATAATACTCAATAACCATTGGACTATTGAAAATCAGTTTTTAAGGAAAACATACAAGATTATGAGGCTTGTACTTATTTGCAAGAGTTAGCAGTGCTAGAAACAAATACTCTCCAATCTTTACTCCTGAGTAAAGATTCCACAAGCTGCTTCAAAATATGAAGTGCCACCTAATAATTTAAAAATAAAACCAGGTATATGAAGACAAAACAAACAACACTGAAAGTCTGAGATCTAACTGAAGTTGACTTTTTCTTATATTGATAGATCAGAAAAAAGATTTTACTGAAAGGGTTTGATCTTTTGTCATTACCCCAACCATACTCCCACTGCAATGACATTTCGATGATCAAGTACATACAAATGTACAAATGGAACAGTTTTCACTAGGAACTCTTTTTTTTTTTTTTTTGATCTTAAGTTGGTTACAAATAAAAAGATACTTGCAATTCAATGTATTATTTGACAACATACTGATTTTCTGTACAAAACTATGATTCTTATTTGTTTAAAAGGAAATATAGGACAACACTTCATTCGTCTGTGACGTGACTACCATTGTACATATATCACACATATGAACTTTATACGTGTAATTCCCATTCAGTACCAGCAGAATGTTCATGTCATTTTCCCTCATGTAACAACAGCAGCACACACACACACATGCACTTCACCCTGAATACAAGATATGTACAAACCTTGTGCAGCCTTTTCCAACATAACCCAAGATACAACAATGCCTAAGGCTGGATGAACTTTTGCTTTTCTCAGCGTCACTCCAAAGGCCTCTTGCCACTGGAAACACACACACCCACCCTACTTCAGTTATGTTTGCAAATGTTCTTTATGCTTTAAAAGACTGTTAATTATCACAAACCTTACTCTCATTATAGGACTTCTGAAATAGGAAACCACATTGCTGAAGCTATGAAAAAGAAACCGTGCTGTGAAGACCCAAATAGAAGCAGGCAGAAGGAGATAGACCTTGTTTTGCAAGTATTAGCCCTGAAAGAGTGTTTCTATACTACAATCACTGCACATTGATGGTCCATAAATTTCACAGTATTTTTTTTGTTATTTACTTGCTATATTTCCTACTATAATCCCTACTGTTATCTACTACAGGTAAAAAGGAGTGAAGGAAAATGTTCCAGATCTTCAAGGTGTATTAGTTTTCTTGATCAATACGATTAACCATCATATAAAAATGCAGAGACCCACCCTCAAATCTATTCAAGCAAGAATTCCTGTGATGCTTGATAGCTGCAATGACAGTGGACAGACTGAGTAAAGATCACAGAGGCGTGCTTTGCAAAAAAGTATCATTTAAACACAATGCAACTACATCAGAAAGTTGTTTTAGAAACAGCTGAGAAACAAAGTCAACCCAGAATCCCCATCCCTCTTAACAATTTGCACTGTTCCACTCAAACATGATGCAAATAAAAAAACAGTGAAGCAAACCTCTTACAGCTTAGCACAGAATGACATGTTGAAAATACACCATTGTCCTTACCACGGCTTAGAATTTCACTGCTTTAGTCACTGAGCCAAAACATCTTCATAGCATTAGGTCCTTTTATAAAATTATTAGTTAACACAAAAAAAAAATCAAACCCACTTCTTCAGTAACACAAGGTAGGGTAATGACTATTAAATTGTGACGTCTTGAGAACACACACAGACTCATCTATACAAGGCTAACTTTCAATATTAAAGCATCTCCAGACTTTTAGATACAATAACATCCCATGTGTCTTGGAGTCTAAGAAATACTGCTGACAGGATTGCAAAGGAAAGAAATACAACTATGTCTTCCTTGAATATTACTGTAAGTAAAATAAAAATCATATTGCCTAAAAATTACAGAAGCCTATAATCTTAACTGCAACCACTTTAAAATGTCTGTGCGTGCTGGACTTGCTAGAAATATTTACTTAGAATTGTCTAAAATGAAAATAACTATGCCTCTCCTCTACTCCAAAGCTACACAAAGCTGTTCTCCCCATTAGAACATAATGACCAAGAAGCCTTTTATTTTTTTGCCTGTGTGCATAATAATGCTGTTTTGAGGTTTTAGTCCTTAAACTGGATTTCTCTCTACATTTAAGTTTTTTATTCTGTTCCTGATCAGCATTACCAGCCCTATTTCTGTAATGGAATAGGGAGCACTACTTTGATCTTTTGTGCACCAACCACTTCTGTGATTTTTATTTTAAATAAAGGACCTCGTAAAACCACCTTGTTCTCATAAGCTGAAATTTTATGATTTACAAACTGCCAGACAGAGTAGTAACTAAGACAAAATCACCTAGTAGAGACAAGAAAACAACCTTTTTTTTGTTCTAAATTTGACAACAAAATGGAATGTCTGAGATGCAATGTCAGTCCTTAAAGAAGCCTTATTAGCATGAATATGGTCACTTGACATGATAGGTAGAGATTAAGAGTCAAAATGTCACTCTGTTTCTCCAGATGGAAACCGCCACCAGTCTCTTGCTCCTTCATTAACTCTCATTTGTTCCATGAGAGCTTTAAAGAGAAAGAAAATTACTTCCCTGAAATTGCTTCCCTGGATTTGCTTCTATGTCTCCTGAATACTCAAAAAGCAAATACGGAGCCCATCCTTGATATACAGACACATAATCTTTTTACAGCAATCACTGTGACTTGTATAACAGACTTAGATTCAGAGATGTATATATTTAGATGTGCACTCAACCCTCAGCGAACAAAAGGATTTGTAAAGAGTGCAAAGAAGTACTTTACTATAAAAATGATACCTTATGGAATATTATACAGGTTTTCGTGGAAACGCAGGATGTCAATACTGACTATCAAAATGAAGTTGCATTTGTAAATGAAGAAAACACATTTTTAAATGTTTCCTATGACATTTGTATACTGCACTACATTTTGACATCATCTCCATCTATGGTGACTGAATTTAAACCAACAAGGACACAATGCAGTTTCAAGTACAGGTAATGTAAATCTTTTGCAGAACTCAAAATGCTTTGGATTCAGTCCTACATTAAGGTCAGATCACTTCTAGTCACTACATTTGACACTGATACTCATTTGACAGGGATTAAAGAGATGAAACTAATATTAAAATTTGATACTGTAAATCAGAGCAAATACTGCAGTCTTGTAGACTTACTGAATTTAATTTCTTGCAGTAGTAAAAAGTTAGATATACTAGCACATTTATTTCAGCAGATATGACAAAACTATTTAAAAACCTTTTATAAAACTTATTCAATTTACTACTTCTCTGCAAATACATTCTGAGCCTGAACAGAGTATCAAATGTGGGTAAATTCAGAAAACCTTCCTTTCAGAACCACAAGTCAGTCACTTAGACAAAACCAAAGTACTATTGTAGAGAAGGAAATCTCTTTAACCTTTAAATCCATGTGCTGTATTACAGCCATATGACACGGGTGGTATGATACATAACAATAAAGCAAATGATATGACACATCCTATTCGTGCATTTTATATATAAGACGCAAGCTTATCAACCACAAGTGTAAGCAAGAGTTCACTGAAACAGCATTAGTTTACAGGTGTTCACAGTATCAACAGCTTTCTAAACTCAGAGGAGTTTTAGTCTTCTGCTCAACTTTTTTTTTTTTTCCTCTTCTGTACACATCCCACCTCTGCTCAGTTTCATGTTAAGTTCTACATGCATTTCCAATGCCTTCAGCAAAACATAAACTCATATTTTACTCTCACACATCAGCTATCAAGGACAGCAGAAAGATGATATAAGAATATCCAAATAAAAGCCAACTTAAAATTAAGAGCTGATTCATCATTATGTATTGCACCAAGTTCTGACACTGAAGAAGAAACATGAAAATTGAAATTCATTACTTATTACATTTCCCTAAAAAGCACTCAACTTGCTAATATGCGGAAATAGGAACTGCAAATGTAGTTTGCAACTAGTTTATAATCCAGACAGTTTTAGATTCACTACAAAATGAGAAGATCCGAATGTAAAGTTTAAAATTATTAAAAGCCACTTATATTAGCATATTTATCATTCAAAATAAATAGATTAATAAAACAAGAGTACAGTTTATATGTGCTAATTGAAGGTTTAGTATGTCATCACCACAAAATTAATGCAAACTGATTGCACGTCAATGCAAGCCGTCATACACGAAATCCCCCATGGTAATCTGTCATGACAAGGCCATCATGGTCAGCAACATCATCTATCCAAGACTGTGATTAATAGACAGTTCTGTAAAGCACTACAATATTTCATTAGAAGCATTTCTTTAATTTCCAGATAAAAGAAAACCTCGTGGTATGTGGCAATCTCACTCATTGCTTGTAGTCAATGCAAAAAGGGTTTTTAAAACACAGAAGAAAACATGAATGTGCCAGTATTAGACATTGTGCCACTTCAGTTTACCACAATAATTCATACTCTGTATGTTGGTAGAAAAGGAAACAGCAATGTACATATTTTTTGATATGAGTATGTAAAACACATCTTCCATAACCATTAGGTCTACATTGTCTTTTTCATAAGAGCAGTCTTTGCCTGATCAGTTTTTTCTTAAGCAGGAAAGGGCTTGTGACTTGTGCTTTAACATTTCCCATGGTGATTATTTTCATTCTTTAGTCACTGAAGTATGAACTCCAGACAAAACCCAGGTTTTTGATATTTATTATTAATCTATGTTAATAATGCACAACAATAAATATAAACCACAAAATAAGAAATGAGAAAGACTGTCAAAATGTTGCAAAAATCTTTGCCCCTATTCTTTTTAGCTGATAACATATGAGGTATGTGTTGGAAGCTACCATGACTAATAGAAATTTTAAATATAAAAGGCTACTAGAAAATTAAGGCAATTAAACCACATGTAATAATAATCACCAGTCAAACTCTGCTACATATCCCAAACTAAAAATATTCTTTCATTCTCTTCTATTGCTTTATTGGTAGAAACATAGCATTGGGTGCATAGTTATGCAAGTAGACTGAGTAAAGAAAGGTAAAAAATTAAAGAGTTTGAGCTATCATAAGCTCATTATTTGATACCTTGCTCTATACTGCCACTTCTTACTGGAACTTGCGGTAGCTGTCTTCCCCTACGACTGCTGAAGGATGTGTCTGCAGGAGGAGACTGTGTGGGACTTCCTTGTTGATGTGTTCTGCAAATGAAATTAAGATAAAAGCAAAATAAGACAAATGAAGAGAGTTTTTATATTCTGAATTTGAAACACATATTAAGTTGCAGATACCGAAGAGGGGTGTGAAAAAGTCTGCTCTTGGTCTATGCCATATGCACATACCCAGGTCTAGATATCTAGTAAACTTATAAGGCATCACAATTAATTTCTCTAACTACATTCAACTGAGAAGAAATTATTTCCTTTGTTTTGGTTTGGGTGGTGATTTTTAAATTTATTTATTTGGGGGGGAGTTGTGGGGTTTTTTTCCTTTTTTTTTAGATAAAGTACTAGTTAAAAAACATTGAATGAAAAGCAGGGTTTTTTTAGAACCATTTATGATTATGACTCACAATTTATACATTCTCCTGCACTGGTTCAAGGGCAATAAAAAATCCCACCTCTGTGACTCATTAAGTTTAGTATTCCCTTTGTGCTGATGCAATAAATGCAGAAGGCCACAGAAAACTGGACAGCAAGTACCTATTCCCATAGGGTAGCATGTGTTTTTTCCCTGAACTCAAAGAAGGAAAAAAAACCTTTAACCTTAGTATTGGGGTGTGGGGGTTGTGTGTGTGTGTATCTGTGCAAAGAATGTACAAGATTTTTAATATTTATACCTAAGTGAAAATCCTAAACCTCTTGGTTGAATTCTAGCTAGCACTGTTTCAGAACAATGTGACTACTTGATTTCTTATATACAGATGCAGCTTTGAGTCTAACACATCAAACACCTTCGGAATGCTGGCATTTAACCTAAGTATGGGCACTTATAATAACTATAAGGAAAAAGTTTAAGAAAGTAAAACAAAGATGTGAAACAGCAGACCACTGAGGAGAGCTTATTATGAAATGTCCTTGCCAGTTACAGACTCACTATAGTGGATAAGCACTGTTTATCTTCTACACTAAGTTTGCAAGTAGATAATTTATAATTTTAAGTAACAAATTTGTGCAAATTCAAAATGCTGTTGGCTTTCACTACATAGACCAACTGACTTGTAACAGCAGCTTGTAAGATCAGTTAGCTGTGTGAACAGCACATGATTTTCCACACAGTGTTTAAGAAAAGTACTTTGATAATTTTCAGATGGATACAGAACAAAACACAACAATGGAGAGAAAAAACACAGCCAACCTTTTACTCTTACTTAGCATAACTATTTAAATTCAACAGCAAGAAGTATCACCTGGATGGTGAAGATAGATGACATAAAGGATATGGGAGAAGTGTAAATACCATGAAGAGAGGATAATCTATAGTGCCAGAATGAGTGAACGTGCCATGTATGCTCAGAAAAGTACAACACCACACTGAAACCTGGGAGGCAGAACATGAAGGCTATGCTGTACACATAATAGCAACCTTGTCAGAAGTGGAGAAGGTGGCGCCGACCCTCCAGATGCTAGGTGATGTACAGAGCATAAGGGTTTGACACTAGACTGCTCACTCGACCTTGAGCGAGTGTGATGTTTTCCCCTAATGACTGGATGTTCAGTCGTTCGTGGGGTTGGAAGTCCCCTTCGAGAAAGAGATGGTAGCAGACCCCTAAAACATCAGTGCCAAAAAGAAATCGTTCAGTAGTTAGCTCCAGGCAGATCTTCCCATGCCCTCCTCCATCAAAGAACATTGCAAATCCTGGCTGCAGGACCAGGATTGATGTTTCAGATAGAAGTTATTAATTCTGACTGCAAATCCGGTTTCAAAATGACAAACTGCAGAACACTCACCACGGCAGATACACATGACCCTAATTGTGGAACTGTTGAACTGCACTGCTTATAGCAGAAAGCTGGCCAAAAACTCTAGCTGCACCTTAAATACAGCAAACACAAGCTAACAACACTTATGACACAGGGACTAGACCAGAGTAGGCTATGAATACCTGGTTTTATGACAAATCATTTCTGTTTCTAAAACATAATTCTATGATTCTATGATTCTATATATTTTACCTTTATTAAAAATATTAATTGCATTTCAATTAGTGTCTTAAAAAATGACAATATGGAGGCACATATGTAATTCCCTGTTTCCCTAACAGTTTGAAATAAGAAATCTATTTAAGTATCTATAAGTACTAAAAAAGAAATATAGTTTTGAAGGAACTATAATTAAAATTAATTATATTATGCAGTAAAATGATTAAATTTTTTAGCATAATAAAGCATAATTAATACTAGTTCAATAATTGAATACACTGCAAGTAAAGGATAAGCTGAAACATTTCAGGTTTGTAGAGTGCCAAAGTATTCTAAATGTGCCTTTTTACTTTTCCTTGGCTTTCCAACAGTGCAGCATTTTGTAAATGGTACTATTACATCTTCTTCTACATATATGGTACTATTATATCTGTTATTTCAGAAATTTCAATGTCTTGTGACATCATTTCGTTGTGGGGTGGTTTTGCTTGGGTTCTTTTTAATTTCTGTAGACTCACACACCCAGTATAATTTTCCCACAAAATACAGTCAAAGTAACCAAGGAACTGTCTGGTTCCTATGACTATCATACACTAAGGAGTTATCCTAAAAAAATCCCTATATATGAAATTACATGCAGATGCCTACCAAGGATAACAAACAGGTTTAGATTCAAAGCCATTTTATCAGTAACAGTTTATGTGGAAGACCAGTCACAATGCAAAAAAATTCAAGATTCTGTTGCCCTTGCTTATATTCTCTCTTAAACCCTAACACTTCTTCAGCTTAACTCCTGGCTTGCCCTGGTGATAACCGTGACATTCTTGAAGAGACTGAATCTCCTGATTCTGAAAGATGTTTATGATAACGAAGATGAGCTGAATTCTGAAAATGCCTGTTTCTCCATGCTGAATGTAAAAGTAATCCATCCCAACTGTTGCACGTAACCAGCTTTTAAGCATCTGTTTTATCAGATGTCTAAACATCATAACATCCATAAGGTAAATATGGATCCCACTCAATATCAGAAACTTCTGGTTTGCTTTTACTATGAATAAATGCTTTAATCTAAAAAAGTCATCAGGTTCTCAGTTCTGATATTTTTCATTTTAGAGACTAAACATCTTGGAATTTATTTGATAGCCTAGTGAAACAATGTGAGTCTGTCCTGCCATTACACAACAGGGCAGGACTTACCTGCAACTCAGAAACTTATCTCCTTCTCCAGTAATACTCTTTTTACAGACATGTCCCCTTCCAAGAGAAAGATAGAGGATCTGCTTAACTCAAAGACCAATAAGGCTCAAGATTTGCATTAGCTGGGTTATTACAATGAGATGAATACGTAACCTGGGATGCAAATGAAAAGAGAGCTAAAAGGCAACTGAAGAAAAACTAGAATGGAGTTAAGGACTTGCTGGTCTAGGAGAAAGATCTGTTGCTTGAAGGAAGAAGCCTGCAAATGGCTGATCTCTAGAATGAGACAAAAAGGAACAAGAAACAAGCATGGGAGACAAAAAGCTAGTGAAGAAATGAGACAGAATTGAGATAAGAAGTATGAAGAGGAGAGAAATTTGGGGAAAAAATGATACCTGGTGAGCAATGAAACTGCAATGGGCACATACATATGTATCTCATCTCCTGGTTTCTCACAGGTGGTAACACCGCAAGCAGAAAACCTATTAATTCAGCTGATAATGATCTACAGGGGAATCCTACAGGTTCCAGCTTCACCAGCATACAAGAAAACTCAAATTCCTTTCTCTTCAGACAGATGCCTCAGTGACACATATTAAATAAAACATGCTGCCACCTAAGAAACTATAAAGAAAAACTAATAAGACAGCATCACCAATCTAGTACACCCCTGGCATCGTGTCCTATGCAAAATATAGAAAACACAGTCAAAGACTGTGTGTATCCTAGCATAAATGACAGGTAACATCACATCTGGCATTTCTGGGGTGATCAGTTAGGGCTGAAGCAAAAAAAATTTTAGGATTGAGATGAACCAAATTTTACAAGTTTTGCATATTCAGACAAGATCAGAAAATGCTGGATTTTCATGGAATCAGTTTTCCTCCTTCAGAACATTTTACTGAATTTCATCTTGAAGGCTTATCTCATTGAATTAAGAGAAGGTTTAGGTTCTTTAAACTATTCTGAAAAGGTTGGTCTTTTCCCTTTCATGTACATTTCCTAAGACATCACAATACATAGAACATTTAATTTTACACAACATACTGAAATGCTCTATAGAGAAGCTGACAGCATGCTGATACGTTATTCCAGTAATCTGCTTAACTAATAGATAAGATTTGCAAATTGCAAAATACAGAGCAATTCTTAGAAAAAAATGGATATTTGAAGAAGAAAGGGTCTTGAATTATGCTTGATAAGAAAATTAATTGCCAACCCTATTATCAAAACTTTTTGGCACTAGTGCAATATTACATCTATGAAGAAATACTGAACTATAGCACTTGGAATTATTTAGGCATTTTGTCTCACATCTACTACCGTGAATCATTTTAGGGAAACAGAAACCTACAGTATGAGCCACGGAGATGCAAAAAGAAGCAGCACAATTCATGTTTCTCTATGCTCTTGTTCACTGGGCTCATTGCTGAGTGGTTACCAAGAACCAAACCCCTTTCTCACTCTTCAGGAGTTAGAATAAAAGAGGTGAAAAATGGTTTTAGTGATCTCTGTGGCAAAACAATCCCTGATTTAATCATAGCAAGGATTTCAGTCATCATTTAGGTAATTTCTCTTATTCAAACTGAAAAAGAAACTGGGTTGTTGTGACAACAGAATCATCAAACTCAATAAAAATGTAACCATTGCTTTTCCATCAGGAACAATAATCTGGGACTTGAAGCAGTAAAACAAAATAAAAGCTCTGAATTTTGCTACATAATGTGTGTTTTCACTGAAAGCAGAGATGTCTATCTTGTTTATGGAAGATTTTCAGCTCTCACAATGTAAACAGATGTACAGTCCACCTCTGCTCATCAAGGTAACATAAATCTATTTCTGACAGAGGCAGAACCTCACTCCTCACTGCTCTTATTTTTGCAAGACACAGGGTTTAAAATTTAACTAGATGTTCTTATGATTCAATATATATCTTTGTTTTTTTCAATTTTACTTAAGAATTTGAATATGGAATCCCATGCTACTGTAGCATCAACGTTAAAAGTTATAATGATAATACAAGTTCAGGAAAATTCAATAAATACAAAAGTTAAAGTTTCAATGTTTATATTAACTCTATGTAATGATACATGTTGAAATTTTCTATACATATATAAATGTGTAACAACTTTTTTATATATTGAAGTGAAATTAACTTGATAACAGCCATTTTGAATTAATAATCTATATGTCTATCTAATCTATTTTATCATCCTCAAAAGTAATCTAAAATAAAGATTTTTTTTTTTTAAAAATCGATGGGTAAGTGCAGAAAATAACTGCTAATTTTTACCATTAAATTTATCTGCAATGATGAATGCCAGAAAAATTCCATATGTATGCAATGCAGTGCTAATTATACAGATACAAAGTAAATAATACTGTCGCTTACAACAACATTGCTTTGGGTACTGTCACAGATGTTCTAAAAAAGTTGTATTAGAGGTATATTTAAAAAACTGGAATCAGACTAATAATAAGAGATGTTTACACATCCATCAGCAATCCTACCTTTCTGTTTCAGTTGCGGAGCTTTTCCTAGTTTGTTTTTGGCTGCTATATCTTTCCACTTTTCTGGACTGCCTGTGAAATGACATGTCAGAAAAAGAAATAAACAAAGAACAAAAAGAATACAGAAATATGAAGATTATTTATTCGTGTATTATAAAGGTAATAACAGAAATGGTTGACAGATAAGAAAGTGACAATGATCATCGTGAACAGGCTGGTGAATTTGAGGCATAAGAGGCATTGCACTGATTAGGTTTGATTGAGGCTCATGATGTGAGAATGATGAGGCACCAAAAGAGGGAAGAAAACATTAATCCTGACTGAGCCTGCAACTAGTTCCCCCTTCCCAGTCTGTATTTGATTAAAACAATGCCTCATCATAGGCCTATAAGTCATCTCTTAAAAGCATGAAAAAGAAACTCAGAGTAGAAAGCAGGAATAAAATGTTGCAGAAAGTACCAGAAAATACTATTCAAATGTAAACTTTAGTTTGAATCTAAATTTCAAAAGCAAAACAAATACTGCATCATATCAGATTTAAGTAAGGGTGTCACTATATTAATAAAAACTTTGCTTTTAAAATTCTTGTCCTATTAAAAATTGTTAGTTTTTGGAAACAGTTTAAACCAATTCAATTTTTCTTCTAGTCAATATAAATAAGATAGACATTTATTTCATTTCTTCACTCATTTTCTACAAAAATCTTTTATAGAATCCATCTGACATTTGGACAGTGAGGCACTATTTACCTCTGACAGTCTAAGCACTTACTTTGATAGAAAATAAGAACAACGAACAGCAATATGAGTCAATACATGTAAGAACAAAGTTAAAGCCATATTTCATTACTACCCAGGACTATAAACATACTATGTAAATCTCTGTAAATCTTGTGTTCCAAAATTTTCAGTACTATCCATAGTAATGTGACCATTTACAATTTAAAACCTCTAAAAACAATCAATGTATACTAGCTTTTTAGAAGAAAAAGTGCATAGAGTATTTCAGGAGTGGTCAAAACCAAGGAGCGATGATTATTCATTCATAGACCAGAAACTCTGACAAACTTTAACACATGTAAGATCTTGTAATGATACAATCACTGTCATGTATTAAGCTATATAAGAATTACTGTGGGCAAAACAAATAGATAAAAATAATATTTAAAGTAATATGTTCTCCTTTAAACCTTTGTGGTTATAAAGAGTAATCCAATGTCTGACCTGGAAGATACCTAAACAGCTGTGACACTAAATTATACCCAAAGAACATAATCACAGTGGATTTTCATTGTTTGTACCCACTGCAATATTTGATGAGCATTATACTGTGATGCAGTATACTCCATAACAAAGAAAACACTGCAGCAAAATATAAAATGCTTTCTGCATAAGCAGAGGTCATTACCTGAAGCTTTCTGGGTTTTGAAATAATATATTTTCTTACAAAAAAATAGTATTTCAGATTAAAAATTAAAATCCCTTTTGTCCTCAAGCTATTTTTTTCAGATTTGTTTTTTGTATATTCTACTTACTTTTCAATTCTTTTCCTTTACCAGGACAAATATAAGGTAGGTACACAGGAAACCACACATATTAAATGCTGCAGCTTTACATAAAACCTGCAGTTAGCAAAGTATTTAAAATTATGGCTAGATCCACTGTATGCAGCAGCATTATCATTCAAATTACGAAACCCTCTTCATTTTCTGTTTAGTTGGGTGGTTGGAGCTTCTTTTACTCCTTGTGTCACTTGCTTAGATTGTGACATTACGTGCAATGAAGAAAAAGAGCACATAGTGACTACTTTTAGTAGAATGGAAAAGCTGAGAGTAGGACATGCTTTCCTGTGAATAGCAACAAATTAATACATAGCACTAACGAGCTGAATACACTTATTTCTCTGCTCTCAGTGCTGCCCTTGGGACATTTATATAAAATCAGTTTCCTTTCTGTTTCCTTCCTCTTGCTGAGATGATAATGTATAAATTTCCATGTGGCTCAACAGCTTCCTACACTGCTTGGAGTCCTGGCTCAGCTTGAGCACAGTGTGGGCATTGGCAGGTGGGCATTTACAAGCAGGTGTCCTTTTGTGCTCAAATACAGTGTAAGGAGAGTGCACTGGGGTAAGAGCACTCATGTCATACTCAAATTTACCTCTTAAACGTACCTTTAAGGAGAATAAATATTATCCATGAGTAATACATGCATATATGTACTTGTACATAAAACCAAAAAAAGAAATAAAATATGTGAAAGTATGCAGAGCATGTGAAGAATATACTATAACCAATACCTCATTTATCTATGATTTTAGTAAATAAGGATACCTCTGTGCTGCTCCAGGTTTAGCACTTAGGTGGTCTACACTGTCCTGTTTTGGAATGCAAGACTCCAGCGTCCTTGTTCTTCACAATATTTGGAAACATGGATGTGTATTTGGACAGAATGAGCAGAAACAAAGAGATGGTCACATGCAGTGAAGGTGGAGACATGCAGTCAAATATATAAACCAAAAGCATTAAGGCACTATCTCCTGAAAAAGGCTATATTTCTCATTTCCCCTTCCACTGATTTAATTCAAAGACTGTAGGGAAATGTTAAAATTTTTAGATGTAATATCGACAACTTAAGATGTAATAAACAATAGAATGAAAGTTACAACAATGATTTAAAAAACCTTTATATTCTACATGCTGAATGGCAGCACTGTAGTTTATTAGGTGCTATTATCCTTCTCCAGAATATATCCATGCTATCATTCACTAGATTAATATATAACCTATAAAGAACATATTCCCTTACGAAGATGTGCATTTTGTCATTATACTGTGAAGTTCTCCTGAAAATACAAGCAAATTTCATCATTTTATACATTTTGATGAAAACTTTGTATTTTGTAATAATTAACAACAATAGCAAAGTAGAATAACTGACTCATCTTTCTTTAAAAACAAACAAAACAAACAAACAAACAGAAACTCAAATGAAGATCAGACTATTTCTGAATGTCTGGATATTAAATTTGGATTTTAATGATAAAACTCAGGAAAATTTGCAGTCCACTATTAATCTAGGTAACGCAATATATTTGCATCTATACTGACACTGAAGTCAGGAAATGCTAAGATTTCTCTTTCAGATCATAAATCTACCAACTGTGACACCAAATCAGTGATCAATAGGTATCATACATAGATAAGCACTTTATATTATTTTGTATACAGACAAACTGTTTAAGTTCACGTTCCAAATACCTAAGTGCCTGCATATTTTTAACACTGTTGAGTGTAAACAAAAACTACACAGAGAAATATGACAATATTCCTGTCAAAATTAAGAACTATTATTCCTAAAGTGACAAAATAACATTTTGATATAATTCAGTGTCTAACATTTTAAAATTATTTATTACTGGCTTGTACAAGAGACCTCAGTGTTTTGCAGTGACTCTGCTACTTTATGTAGCCTTAAAGCCATCAAGACTGTCATGTTCAACACTTCCTGATCTTTACTGAAGTTTTCTAAAAGGCTGGATCTACATGGTATGTGAGCTGGGAGGTCACAAATACTCTGAGGGTTTTCTACCTCCTCGTGCTCATTCTTAGCAGTTCAATCCACGTCTGGCAAAACTGCTTCCCTGATCAAGTCATTTAGTGGTTGCCAAAAGATGAGAAAGGATCAATCAGACCAAATCGTTCTTTCACAGGAATTGAACAGCACAGCAAAGCAAATTCATGGAAGTACCAAAGGGGCACTTGATCTACAGCTGGATTCGGGATGACTCTTGGATAAGCAACCTTATAGATGCATGCATGACTGACAAAAGCTACTTCTCTTAACTGAAAATATAATAATTAATTTTTATAGGCTTTTTTTATTCACTCTTGGTTATATGCTGACAATATATGCAGACCTCTCAAAAAGAACAGTCTGAATTAAATCTCCACCTACCACTAAATGCTCAGTTTTCATTTCCCTTGTTTTTATCATCACTTAAATTTCACAGTTTCACAGTTCTCCAGATACCAGTCTGTCTATGCTGTAGGCATTAGACATTTAGACCTTCTAATTCTAATTTCCAATAAAATAAGAAAACCCTAAAAACCTTCCAGCAATGAAGCTATCAAATTCAAATGAAAAACTGTTCTTTAAAATATCTTGTAGAAATACATGATACTAACCAAACATTTGTTAATTCTTAACACTGAAATAATACATAACTCATGTCTCATCATGTAAATGAAGGAGTCACTTCTTTCTGTTACAGCAAATGAACAAAGTCCAGAATAACAATAATCTTGCAAGGACTTCTCTTAAAATTTATTTTAGAATTCATTATGAATAAATAAAATGTTGCAAAAAAATATCAAAATTGGAAATAATGCATGTCATATGCTTTTAAGAACTATATTCATTAATAGACCTTGATTGCACCCCATATGCAAATTTGGCCAATTTGTAGGATAAATCTGTAATGTACTTAAATGAAGAGTAAGATGATACCTGGTAAAGTCAATTAATCTGTGAAATATTATTTGCAAGTGGTGATAAGTAGTTAGTTAGCCCTGCTGATCCATCAGACAGTCATTCCCCAGCACCTGCTGCTTCAGTTGTCAAGTTGTTACAAGTATATCTTAAAAAACCATATAAAAGTTATAGAACTGACTAGTGTTGGCCCATTGAAATAATAGTAAATAATGAGAAGAAATGAAAACTAAGAGTGGAAAACAAAGGTAAAGTACCTTTGATTCCCTCACTGATACTCTGCCTGCAGACAAGGTGGTCTACTATCTTGTATTGGACATGCAATGCAAAGAGTCCAATGTTCTCAGAAGTTCTTTTATTCTGGGAGAAAGATCCTAGAACTGGTAGGCTGCAAACACTCATCAGGATTGAGGTCAACCTAAACCCCTTCTAGGTTCATCCATGACAGCCTCACTGGGATTTGGTGACACAATAAGGCACCAATTTCACTTAGAAAATTAGATTGCTCTTTATCCAACTCAAAATCCTTCCCACAACAGATTCTATATCCTACAGATACTTTACTGTAAAATGATTGCTAACTGGTATTAGATGATTTCAGTTATTCTCCACAAAATTTCAGCTGACATAAAAAGGCCTACAATTCTGCATTGGAAATGGCAGAATTTAAATGAAGACCTAATTTCACAAAAATGTGGTATGACTAGGATTGAATTTGAATTGCTGATACAATATTTCACTGTCTGATACTCTGAAGTCAAAGGCAATCATTCCATGGAATCAAAAAATGAGAAGAAAAATTACTTAAAAATTCCTAAAAGACATAAAGTACATTTTTAAACTATTAATAGCTGTCCCACCAAATAAATGGATGTGTTGGCAAAATTTCTGGAAATGCAGTATCTGTAAGGGGGGAAAACTTTGAAATAATTTCCAATTTCACCAATTTAATTTCATAGTTTATATTGCTAACTCGAATAAGAAAAGAATTGCTCTCCAAACACAATTGCATGCTTCCCTCTTTGTATGAGTGGAATATATCCAGTATCAGGCAAATAAGATAAATCATAGTATAAATATTAGTAATGTGGATAAACTTTAGCAGAAGGTGAGCACTGGCACTACAGTAACTGAGTTTTATCAGTACAGTAGTATTGGAGGTTCAAGCTTGAAGCTTCATAACATCATGTACAGATTATTTACATAAACCATCTGTATCCTGTCACTTACTGTAGTATAAAAGACATAAAGGGAAAATTTTTAATTTGCATGTCAACAGTAATTATAATATCTGATTAAAACAACCCCAGATCTAGCTGACACAAAAATACCAAAAATTAATACTGCCAAAGTAATGAAAACCACAAACTGACATGATTAGAAAGCTCACGAGAAGTAAATAAAAAAAAAAAAAAAGTGCTTTCATCAATCATAGGTGATATTCTTTAAAGCCCTGATGGTCTTAACCAAAACCTACCTTATTAGGAACACCTGCTCCATGGAGACCATCTTGATTTGGACAGAATTTACAAACAGTGCCAATTTTTACATACATTAACTAGAAAATGTTAACAAGACTTCCAGTTTGTGGGGTTTTTTCCCCATTAGGAACAGTTGGTTAAGAAAAGGAAAACCAAAACCAATACAAATAAACATATATACAAGAATATGATCTACAACAAATATTTATAGTATTATAAAGCACCACAGTGAAAACACCACCACCATTTACAGACGCAGCTAAAAACAGACTAAAGGACATTAACACAGATGGTGTTCTGTTGTATCAGACATCTTATTTCATGGCTCGTGCCCATTCAGGCAAACAAAAAACTTGAAAAGATGTTAATTCCTAGGTGCTTTATAACAGTTCAACAAAATGCAGAGATGATGTCTAAACTGCTGCTTTATTTTGGGCTTCTGGAGGTTGTAATTCTTTCTCCGCATACATGCATACTTCTAAATGTCAGTGTACTCCTCTGAGAGTGCAAGATGCAGTAAGCCATTTTTCAACTGGGAGGAGCTGACTAGTACCTGTCATCCTCCGGAGATGCATGCTGGATATGAATCCTGGGACTAGTAGGTCGTCTCCTCTCTAGGGAGGGGGACAATCTACTCCTGTTTGCCCATTCAATAAAACAGGGAAAAAAAATACGATATTTAGTGTGTGATAAAATTAAATATATGGGATTTGGAACTGGAAAAATACCCCAAAAAGTAAAGAAACTCTGTAATTTAATTTTTTTTAACAGTTTTCTAATACTAAAGTATAATTTTCTTAACGTTGCTTACTACAGAAACATATCTGAAACAAAGAGAATGTATGCTCAAAGATGCAGAATTTAGACCAATATAAATCTTCTACATGGCGTACAATTAAGTTTTCAAATATTCTCAAATGCTAGACTATCTAGAAGCCTGTCATTTGCATAGGAAGCTGCAATTCCAAACTAGAAGAGCTTTTCAAAGACCATATGATGCTCATTTCCTTGTCATTTTGCTAAGCCCAAAGCTCCTAGCTCTTTGCACAGAAAAATGTAATCTCAGTAAAAATGCAGGACTAGGAATTTTAAGAAAAAGTCTACAGTATAAAGTCACCCTTTTCTGGACTGCAGTGAAAGAGTACAGGTAAATTATTTAGCTACAACTAAGCTACAAACATTTATGTACAAGTACTTGGGTAATCTTTTATCATTTGAAAATATATATTGAAAGTGTGTGTGGCCAACTTCCTCTTCTGTCCATTTCTCTTTATCCCCAAAGTACATGTCATTATGTTACATAATTAAATTTAACAAAAAGGACCAGAACTGAGAATGAAAACTGGTGTATCACATGATTTCTTTTCTTGAAAAAGCTCATTTAATTTAGAATTATATATATATTGTATTACAGACTCATGTTGCTTATTTTACTGGGATGTTATGTATTCGTAACAGTACAACTAATACAACAATCTTAAAATATACTGGTTTATTGGTCAATAGCAAAATCTTTATACAAACTCTGCAGAAGTATCTAATATTTCCCTTTCTGAGGTATTTTTCCAGTCCATGCAATAAGGAAAAGGGTTTGATTTATGGAACATGCAAATAACAAAAATTTCAGGGACATTAGCATTATTTGAACAGTTAGGTAGGCCCTTCAGAAGTTTTAAGAGCAAATAGGCTGTTAGTAATTAGTTTCTTTTTCTCTCCAAAGCAAGGGTTAAAGAAAATGTTAATGCATCAGTGCACTCAGTCAAAGCCCTTAATATGCTGATATTCTCTACAAATTTTAAAGAGCATTTGATAGAATTAACCAGGTCATTGAATATGAGGTTTGAGAACATGCTCCCTTTCACTAAATGTTGAGTGACTGTGAGCCAAAGTACAACACAAACATGTAATAACCTACTTCTTTACATGGTTGAAAAGAACTGGAAACAAAATATATTGCAGCTCTAATGGGAACAGTTATTACACTGTACGTAATTTTAAATGTAAATGGAGATATTCAACATAACTGTGAAAGGCATGCAACATAAAAGTCAACACGAAATCAGGACTGGCCTTAATTGGATCAAGTGGCAGCTCCAACTTCCCTGTTATCTATTTATGATGAGGTAATAGTTAATCCTTGTCTCTTGTTTAGGTGGCAGTGACCAGATGACAGCAAACATCCTGCTTTGCTTCCTACTGCAGTGAAGCACCTCCGAACAAACCTGACACAGCTCTGGGGCAGGTATGCTGACCCTGTTGTACATGAAGTAACCCCTGGGCTGTGCTCCTTGGTTTTATTTGCTCAGATCTCCACTAGCTAACCTCTCAGGCCAAAAGCCTACAAAAAGTTCCAGTCTATACAACTGCTCTTTTGCCGACTGCTAATACACACAACAAATGATTGTAACATGAGCCATACTATATATTATTAAGTGAGTATCACTGACTGCAATCTTAAATCAATCTAGGGAAGATGCTATAATGATGAGAAACCATTGCTGAATGAGTTTAGATTATGCCCTTAAACTTCATGCCTAGGTGCTTTCCTGACTGGATGTTGTAAACAAATTTCTCCATTCTAAAGAAATAGCACCCAATTTACAAGGAAAAAAAAAGCAAAAATTTTGAGACACGGTGAAAAGAACAGTAAAAAAAAACCCCATACTAAAGGAAGTAGTAGCAGGAAGAACATTTTTTATGGCACTAGAGGATATTTATGACTATATTACAAACTTAAATAAGACTTGCAGATCATCATAAGAACTTCAACAACACAGTAAAAAAACCCAAACAAAACAGTTTGGAATAAATAGGGGGATGGGGCATGAGAGGAGGGAAGAGAAAAAAAAGGCAGGCATGATGCAGCTGCATAGCGGTATTTGTAGGGGCTGGATATTTTTGAGTGTCCCAGAGTACACCGTGCAAAACAGAAGTATATGAAGGATTAAGCTCTGTTCCAAACCAGTCCATTTACCAAAAAACTTTGGCAGCCCTTGTTAAGGCAAGGTCAGTTTGCCATGCAAGTTGTATGGATGTTACTTGCTCAAATGATGGAACTTGAAGAAGGAAACAAGGAATTTTGTTGTTGTTGCTTTGGTTCTGGTTTAGTGCAACTAACAAGACTTGTATATCACAAATTCATGTATACAGCTGAAAGTATTTTTCTACTAGTATAAATGGGTCAATAAAATTACTTTTACTGGCAAAGCAGCATCTTAAAAACCAGTAACTAGTCTGACCCTTCCAAATTATATGAATGACTTTGTAGAGAGTCCAAGGATTAAAACCATTTCCACAAATCAGTGACACAGAGAAATGGGGCTCTACTGTCCTGTGGTTACACACAGCCAATTTAACCATTTTGTTAAAAAAGGATTAGGTGGTCCATTTTAGCTTTTGATCTCAAATGCAATCTAATTTATATCCTCTGAGACAAAAGGTTAGGGGGAATAAGTAGAAATATTCCACCTATTCCACAGGTGAATATACTCCTAATTTTGTTGAAGAAAATATATATAAAGCAATATTTAGAAGTCTGTATTTTGAGGCATAAACATCTAAACTTTTAAACAAAATCTACAATGACATTCATGGAGGGGAGAGAAGAAACACCATGCAAACAACTAACAATGACTTCAACATAAGTCCCTCAAATATAATGATAATAAAATGGTGCTGTAGATTGGACTTCACAAAACCATGCAGCATTTCTCTTTGCTACAAGCAGGTCCAACACTACACCTGATGGTTGTCTGTCTCATCTTTGCTTAGTCTCCAATGATGAAAACACCCTTTGCCACATCATATATTACAGCATTTCATCATACCTGCTTTCAAAAAAGTTTCCTAGAGCTTAAGAACTTGATTTACAGTATTTTAAGTCTTCTGTTCTCATCTTGTCCAGCACAAAACCAAAATGCTTTCTGTCCTGAACTTAATTCTGTTCTTCAAATTAAAGACTCCTCTATTATTACACAGAACTGATGACTAACCACACGTTGAAGTGTAAGGAGGTTCCACATTCTACAGTGGAGAATTAAATCTTCTACAATTTGCTTCCAGCAAAAAAAATATAATAATTACATGGGCTTCATGTCTTTAATGTAACATATTCCTCCAAAACTTGGGCTGTACTGGAAAAACATCTATGTCAGAAGAAAAGAAAAAAATTATGTCCTTAATCCTCTGCCAAAGCCACACAGATTTTATTATTTTCAATGAAGCCATCAAGAAAAATCTGAATATGAAATTACTAAAAAAGATCTGATGAAGGATCCCAAGTCAAAAGCACCTATTTAGGACTTCTAAACACTAAAAAAAATTTTCATAGTGATGGGCAAGTTTTCTGGATCAGGTCTACTGATGATTTGGTAAAACCCCATTTAGTAGCAGTAGAGGCCATTAACAGAAACTAGACAATTTTCATTATGAAGAGCTCATGAAAACTCTTTCAGATTCTGCATAGTGTCACTGGACAGAGGTTGCTGGACATGAATTATAAAGACAGAACTAGTTAACATCAATGACAGAGGTAGTTTTGAGTATAAGATTTTAACTACGTAGTTTATAATTGCCAGTTACTGTTTCATTGAATATTCAACTTGATGGGTGGCATCTCAAAATAATTATAAAACATACTGCTCATGTCCATATGTTATAACATTAAATAACTGCTTGTAGATGAATGCAGTTGTATATATCTACACAGTTATTAATATGACGAGACAAATTTTTTTTTTTAAATCTAGAAAAATATACTGTTTTTCATTCTGAGTGGCTTTACTTCAGCTGAACTTTTTTCTTATTTTTTTAATAACAAGATATTCATAATTATCTATAGTGTCTTGAGCTCAGTCTTAAAAAGGAATGAACTACCATAGATCCATCAGAGTTATCTCAGCAGAGCATTAGTCACTCCTCTGCAACAAAGGCACAACTTGAAAAGAGCACAGCCACAGCCAAGGAGCAGTGGGAAGTGAAGAGGAAGGAAAGGGAAATTTCAAATTAAAAAAAAGAGAAACCCTAGCTCAAAGAGAAAAGTGCATTCTTAGTGCCTTTCTTCACATGTTCTCTACCACAATAAAGAAAATTATGTAACTGCTACAACCATCATACTGTGGGTTGACTGGCAAAACATTATTAACTGCCACATTAGTTAAATATGTATTGCACAGATTAAATTGTAATTCCACCCTATTCCCACTCAAAGGGAGCCTATTATAGCCCTTAGTGAACATAAAATCTCATTCTAAAATGGTATAATTCTTAGCCAAAAACAGGTGATCATGAAAATTCCCTTGTGGAATCATTCCATTCATCAAATACACCAGCAGTATCTGATTTACCTAAAAATTTGAACCAAGCTATTGTAATAGTAAAAATACAGAAAGCATCCATAACATGCCTGCAAAAGATATGTGACACAACAATATTTCATATAAATTGCAAACATGTCTTCTTAAGACTTCTGTGAACCTTAATGTCATAGAGTGAAAAAAAAACATAATGCAGTGATTTGCCTTGTAATCGCAAAAGCAGATGCAGCAGATTAGATTAGGAAAGCAATGAAGTTTGGATGATTTGTAAAAAATATATCACTAAACAAACTGCAGCTCTTGTGTGAAATATGAGTTTTATCATAATTTATAATTTATGCCACTGCTTTATTAGCAGTCCACAGAACAATCAAGAAACAAATATAAAACTTTTTAGCAAATGATGATGAAGATTCATAACCAAGTGATAGTTTCAAAATACTTAACACTGCAATGCTATTATCAGCATACTGAGGACTTTTGTAAACAATGAACATCAGCTTGAACTAAAACAAGGAAAATAGCCAGAAGCAGTTATAAACTCCGACACACAATTTACATGACATACATGAATATAGGAGCAAAAATGTCTACGAATACCAAAGCAGACAAGAATGTACAAGAATGTAGAGTTCTCATATGAAGAAAAACAAAACTGATAAAGATCACCAGCACAGATGACAAGAAATTCATAAGGTTTTATTATATACCTTTCTCGTTCTGGTGAATGCAAACTAGTATCTGGTCTCAAGCAGTTGGTACTAGCACTCCTAGCCCTGTCAAGGGAGGGCTGCAGTTCACTAGTGCCAGTGCATTGCATCCAATGGTAGAAGAGAAAGAAAAAGAAAACAAAGAAAGGAATACAATGTTAGATATTAACTCATAAAATAATGCTCTCTTTACAGAAAATGTAGGATCACAATGATTTAATTAAGGAAAACATAAAAAAGGCTGACTGGATGATAGCGTCAAGATTTGTTTAGAAAACAAAAGGAAAAAAAGACTGCTAGAAATTTTTTGCAAAGATTGTTGAAATGTTTAAAACTGAATGAGACAGAACAGCATCCGCTTGTAAGAAAAGTGGAATGAGAAATACCAAACAATAAATTTAAATCCTTATTAACAGCAGTAAATATTAAGCCAACATAAAAGAATGTGATACAACATATGTCATGTGAAGTCCCTTTACAGTGAAGCTTATTTATTCTGCAAATCCATATTAGATCCTAAACAAGGGGGGGATTAATCCTCAGTTTCTTACCTAACTGGCAGATCATCTCCAAATTTTGATATTCGTGAATTAAGGCAATCATGAAGGAGTGAAATATCCTGTCTAATCACGGATTTGGTCTTAGCACATGCAGGAAGAGTTGAGCTTTGTAAATTAAATAATTTAAACAAAATGAAAGTAAATTGGATATGTAACAGAAATTTCATACATAAACAAAAGAACGTAACAAAGAAAACCATGTAACATAAAATTTTAACAGCAAAAACAACTCCACCCAATAAAAATTAGCTTGGTTTGGATTTTTTGTAATGTAGGCATTAATTTAAACAATTATATGATATTTTAGGATTTGATCCCTTATGTCTCAGTTACAAAAATGTATGAAACATTTTATGTTTGGGTTTTTTCATTATGTAATAAGTCTAATATTTTTTTTTAATAACAGGAGCTTTAAACTCTACAGGAGTTTAAAGGGGACTCTAAACACTTCTTACCTGTACAAGTTCCAATGAGTACCATTTTCTAGTAAAGGCATCTTGGGTGGTAATGTTTTATAGTGCCTAACAGAACTTCTTGAATGTGGTGAGACAGAAAAACAGAACAAAAAAAAATGCCAGAAATAAAAAGACAGATAAAGGCAAGCCAAGACTGATCAGAAAGTAAAATAAATGCATAATATTCTATTACATTTTATACTTGCCAGAGTACTTTTCTCAGTATATGTTTTTTTCAACTACTGTGACAGCTAATTGGAGGACAAATTTTTGTATCTACCCTTTTCCTAATACAGTGGATGAACTCATGGCAATACTAGTACAGTTGAGATGTTTTCTTGAAATGAAGGTAATCTAAATTTCATTTATAGATATTTTTAATTAAAATATACAGGCTACTCTGAAGGATTAAGTTGATATTAAATTTGCTCTTTATTCCTCTAAGTGATGCCTTACTTCGACCTACAGAGACTTTAACATCTCCAGTAGCTAAACATGAAAATCTTGCTAACACAGGTAGTATCACAAATTTTTATATATATATATATACAGTTTCACAAATTTAACTAGAGATGTATTAGCATCTGGCTTTTTGAATGTGTAAATCTTTCGAAAGTTAAATTTCAAAATTTACCAGTAATTAAATGTCATTAATAATATGCTAATTAAAAACCTTAGGAGATCTACTACATCAGCCAGCACAGCAGCACTGAGGTGTTACATGACAACTGTTTAAGGTCATCTCAGATTTTAGAACAGGAAATGTTTCCTTTATCATCCAGCTCTACCCAGTGAACAAGGGGGAAATGTAAAGGCAGACAATGGCTGCTGAATGGGAATTATGGCCATTTAATGTTTAAGGGTTAATAAGAAAATTCTTACAATTTTCCATATTCCCTACCAGGACACAGGTGCAGAGCTGTTAGGAGAAGAACCAGCAGCCTTGAGGATTTTGGAGCATCAAGAACAATTTGTCCCATTAGGACATTTTGTTTCCTGTTAAGGCTTGGACCCAGACACAGCAGATTGACATTACAAACCCGGCTGTGTCACAGTCAGATGAATCAACTCTCTGCCTGGAAATCCTAGTGTTTGTAAAACCCTGAGGGATTTTATAGTGGAGCTTCAACCCTTCTCGTATGAGTTTAGTGGCCATCAATGGTGACGTCTCTGTCAGAGGTGACTACTGTGTTGCAAAGGAGGAATAAAGGATGTCCATCAGGTCAATCATGGCGTAGGAGCAGATAGTACCAATCAAAGTAAGAGTGACCTGAGGCATGGAATGTGACAACCAATGGTCTATAGCAACGACCATTTCTGCTGTTAGTCAATAATTGCATACAGATGGACAGGATGGACAGCTTGGACTAGTATTATTCCAAGCTGGTGTATTAAACTCATCATATATCTTAACTGTGTAGCTTGGACTACCAAATTTCTTTCATTTAACATGAAAACATTAACATTTCTTTTCTATTTTATGCTGAAGCTATCTTGACTACTAGTGAAGACATTATCCAGCAAGCTGTCTAGGAAATAAGGATAAAGTCTTATAATGTTTCTAATATGCATAAATGTCAGGCTACTAGAAATAAGCAAGGACAAAAGATGGCATAGAACAAATTCTTGCTGAAACTGTTTTTAAAAGTATTCAGTCAAGAATGGATATTGGCAATTTTGGGATATTATTTGAGATTAGGCTTTGTAAGCCTCAGAGTTAAATTTTTTAAAAAATCAACGTACTGTCTTCTATTGCCTTTATATTCACCTACAATACATTATATGTACCATTCCTCTCACTTTAAAAGGGTGAATTTGTTAATTTTTTTGATCATTTAAAAAAATACCAATAAATGGAATAAGGAAAAAGGCGAGCAAGGTCTGTACTCTTTGAATTCAGTGCAGCTCTTACCTAACTCTATTGCTGCCCATGCACAAATTTTAGCTGGTTAGCTGACCAGAATGGTTTATTGGATTTGTAAAACTATTGGAAAGCTATAATGGTTGATCAAAGTGCATCAAAAGTTCATAGTAAAATATTTTCTTAATTAATTAAGAATCTAAGAATTGTCACTGAAAAATTCTAATAACAATTATAATCTTTAAGAGGGAAAGGAGAAAGCTCATGGCTGGGGGCAGGAGCGGGGTGAAGCTATAGGATTTGCATCAGAAAGGACACAGGAAGGAGGCAGGAAAAACTGCTATTATATGACAATAAGCACATAAAAATAACAGGGAATTAAATAAATTTTTTAAAATTAAACACTAAAATCTTGAGGAAAAAGCTTTCTCAGTTGAAGCACAAGAATGAAAATCTTTCCACTGATAATAAAGATTTAAGTTTTAACACCTTCACTGATGAACAGATCTCATTGAAAAGTTTCATATTTTTTATTTTAGCTTTATACCACTATGCCTTAGAATCCTATGAGAGGATCTTTAATACTGTTTCGAATTTGATGATGAAAATTAAAGTAAGCCAAGGCCTACTAAAAAAAAAAAATCCCTTCCTTTGGAAGGGAAAACCCTATATTAAATAAATGAATAATGGCACTAGACAACATGGTTTTTTTAAGTTTGACGATTTTAAACACATAGTAAAGCTTTTAGTAACACCTAGATCTTGAACAGACAAATGGATAACTACCTGGTTGAAGGAGTTAACTGCTTTAAATTCAACATAAATTATTACTGATTCTAAATTGAAAATATTCTATTTTAATAGTATTGTAATAATTCTATTTTAATAATGGCAACAGACATGGTGAAAAAAAAAATGGTGGGGGAGCAGAATTTAGTTTTTTAGATTAAGATATTTCAGTCCCGTTTAGTTTTGCAATTTTGAGCTCCGAGCCTCGGAGCAAGAAATCAATGAAGACTGAAGATGAGCCCAAACTGCAAAGTCTGGATCCAATTTATAGAACAATTTTTAGATGCAAAAGCAAGCAATACAGGACTCCTCAAAGCTGGGATTCCCAGTAAGGCCTTGTAAATCAATGTTTTTTCCTCTACGTATGACTAAATCAGCACGAGATTAGGTGTCACAACAAGTAAAGGTTGTTGAATTGTGTGTGGCTGTAATATAAACACAAAAAGGCAAATAAAAGAAAACATAAAAACAACTAAACAGGAGTGTTTGAAATAACAGTGCTGTCATGCCTTGGGAATTCAGGACTTTTGTGACTGCACAGAAAATCCATCACAAAATACAACTGCAAAACCAGAATTTCTTCAATTGCTTTAATCCTTACTACTGAGGTTCACAAACATACATACATGTCTCAATCTGAATTAAAACGAACAAACAAGATCAACTGACATCTGGGTCACAATGTACTTGGACGTTTTTTATTTACTGGGACTAAATACCACCACGGAAAAAAAATGTGGGCACACAAAGTATAGACAACTAACCAGACGTGTTCATGATCACCAAATTCCTGTATTTACCTGATGGTATGTAGGCACTCAGCACTTCTTCCTCGTTTTGCTCTGGGCAGCATAAGAAGCTCACTGCACAGACAGGATGGGTGGTGAGTGAAACAGATATAATTATGAAGCATTAGATGACATGGGTTATGCCAATGATATGCAAATGAAAACATAAAAAGAAACAAGAAGCAACCACCCAGATAGATAGTCTGATAATATTCAAACTCCGACTGCACTTCTCTAAGAATATGAGCCAAAAAATGCCTGTAATAACAACATTTTCAACGAATTCCTTTTAGTGTGGCACCTACTTTTATGAGATTTCTCTTCAAAATTCAGAATTACTTTTTCAGAGCACTTAATGACGTAATGAATACATAATAAGGTTACAGTTTTCTATAACCTTCTGTCTCATGAACTAATTCATGAAGAAATACTTTTGGAAAAAAAGAAAGATGCTTGTTGTTTATTTTGTGTTGGGTTTTGTGGCTTTCTAAGCCACAAAATCATGCATGAAAAAGATGAGGGGGCTTGATAATGACTTACTGCAGATCAGTTTATGGGAAGAGTAGCCAGTCAACCTTTTGGGAAAATCAAAAATATGTGTTCACTGGAAATAATATGTTTTGCCAAACATAAATTCTGACTCATAGCTCTTGATTTTGTACTGCAATCCCAAAGAAACAAAAAAAAGCTCATCAGCTGTCAGACTTTTTGTTTCTTATTGTTTCAAATTGTGGAAAATCAACTGTCTATTCTATTTTTCATTTACTGTAACCAAACACATACTACAGCCAGCAAGATGGTAAAATTAATACATATTTATGCCTGTGGTAAATATGACTATGACATGAAATAGCCCTTGAAATAATCTTGCAGATTTACACGCTTCAAAATAATCAGAAAGACCAAGCTCCAAACCTCCTAAGTATCATAAATATGAAATTAAAGGTAAACTTCATGGAAAAATGCTAATTTTAAAAGAAGCAGGGAATTCTATGAAGTACTATGGTAAAAAGAAGAGAGAAAATGTTAAAAAACAGATAAAGCAGTAGTTGTTCAATGTGGTTTATGCTTCACGCCATTATAAAATGATCCATTTCATTGATGCAGTACAGCTAATATTTAAAATTCTAAACTGGGCAGCTTGAAATAATGGCTTGTGAGTCATGTATGAGATTTAATTGCATCTGGAGGCACTAGCCTGATTTTGATGCAACAAAATGAGCTAAACTTGAACTGAATTTTTTGATTTTCCTTTTAAGTAAAATTTCTGTTCACAAGCGTAGAGGACAGATAGAATTTAGAAGCAGGTTTCCAAATTACAAACAAATATGCATTTAAAAAAAAAACCTACTATTTTCTTAAGAGTTGTAAAGTAGATGCGAAGTCTATATTAAATCATGGGGCACTATGTTGAGAAAGAAAGAGTATCTATTGTAATTGGCCCACAGAAAAAAATAATATAAAATTCATCCAGAAATAAATGCAAATAGCATTTAGAATATAATAGCAAATCCACCATCAAATCTAATTAAAAAAAAACAAAGCAAAAGAATCCATCGCAGCAGATTACCAATAATGTGAGAAGAGGCTCACAGTTCTCTAATAAATTAAGTTGGTTTGGGATGCATTTAAAATAAAAATTATTATTCTAAAACAAGAGTTTTCTAATGTGAGCATTTTAGTAGTCACATTATCTGATTTTACTTACGAATAAAAGAAACACTAAAACAAAAAAAAAAAGTACCATGCTCTTGGAAATTGGACAATGATCCTAAATTCTGAACAAAGTGTCTAGCTAGATTTCCTAGTAAAAAGCTTTTACTGACTGTTTATATATACACACAGACATGTGTGTAAATATGCATACGAATATATATTAAAAAGTTAAAGTGGACAAATTAGTTTCACTGTTTTCTGATTTCCAGTTTCACTGGAAATTTATTACAAGAGATGCATTTGCAAGCGAGTGATAACAACTATTTTTACAAATGTTTATAATAATATAGACTATGTTAATATTAATTTTAGACCAGTAAGAGGTCATTGAGAAAATTATCACAATTAATCAACAACTGTAATTTCTGCCACATAACTCTTGGGTGATCACTCAACTTTGAAACCAAGTTTATGTTAGGTATCTATGAGAATGTACTTGTTTAGATGAAGGGTTCAGTAAATGGACAACATATAATGCCGATACTGCCCTTGATACTAATAAACAATGCTTAACTAAGATTTTTGTAAATTCTTGGATGTGACAGAGAGTCTTCATCAACTATCTGGTTTTAATCTTTCCTATGATGCTACTCTTATATACTGGAAGCCAGTCAAACCTGCAAGAGTTAAACAGCCTCCACAACTGAAGAAATCTTGGGAAAAGAAGAAAAGGAAAATGGCAAAGAGGCAGACAAAATTATTATTCAAAGAGAGTAAGTACATGGACCCATCTTTAAATCTTGCAAATAAGCCATGTACATCCTTATGTCTGATATGTAAACTTCTGAAAAAAGTTTTCTAAACACTGAAAAGAACTGAAGACTGTCTCCAAGACTGAACCAATCCAGCAGTCCACTGCTGCTGTAGCTCTGGTTTGATGGGTCATCCCCAAGAAAGCCTCAGTGTAAGGTCTGCTCCTCTCCAATCATAATTCATGCATAAACCACCAGTTAAGACATGGCTTGAGGCTTTACTGAAAGAAAAAATTCTAAACAGTTAAATGTATATATTTATACTGACAATAGCTACTTTTTAAAGCCTCTTCCTCTCCTAATCTGCTGAATAAGAGATCTATTCATTAAATGCCATCAGGAATATCTTGACTATATAACTACTTGAAATAAATAATAAGAGAAAAACATTTGTGACAAGTGGGCATTACTTGAATTAGTCTGACTAGAAATCTGACTACTATATTTAAAAAGCATTTTAATTCACCTCTGAAAGGAAATTCAGTATAATAATCCAGTTTAGTCAATTGTGTACACAATTCTTGCCTATGAAGTTGAATTTTTAAATGCTCCAAATGACTAATTCCCATACATATGTTACCATACTACAAAAGTAAAACAGGCAAGATCACACAGAAAACTGAACTAGTTTAGCTGCAAAACCCAGCATTTATTCAATCTCTATGTTGCTTCAAAACTGGACAAAGATTTCCAGAGATTTTTCTAATTTACCATTTACACATTTTCACATCACTATGAAAAGTATGTTCTGTACTGAATTTACTGGATCATTTGGAAAGGTTTTTTTCATCAGTTATAAAAAATAGTTGCTTACTGCCAAGAAAAAAACGCAAACATTTTACTAGAATAATTGATCTTATTAATTGATCATATGAATGGCAAAATTGGCCATTATATTCTAGCAATATGATTTTTTTAAGTAAACAATAACCCACAAACATTGATAATCTACTATTGTTTCACAGATACTGAGCTGAAATACCTTTTAAACCTTCTTTTCAGCTATAAACTAAAAAAAAAATTCTTATTTCTTCCATTTTATCTGAATATTATTCCTAGATATCACAAAATAGTGCCTACTAAGAGAGCCCAAGTATTCTCTGAGGAGTGTAGCCACTCAGTGTATTCCAGGGAGAGATCTGTATGTGTTACGCATTTTAGACTGGAAATTTTTGCAAATTACAACCAGCACTGCAACGATCCTTGATATGTTTGGGTACTGTACAAAGTTCACCAGAATATTACATAAAGAGCTGCATATATAGATGTCCAAAATCTATAAGCATATGGATGCAAATCAGAGCACATGCAGCTCCCAACTAGTAAGAATGCACGCCTGGTATCTTGCTGGCTACCAAAACTGGTAAATTCTAACATATTACAAGAATAGCTAGGGCGTACATGTAGATTTATGGCTTTCTAGCAAAAATCTCTAGGCTTCATTCATGGAAAAGCAGCAGAATACTCTAGGACAAACACCCAAGGATCATTATTCTAGATACATGCTATTATTGTCAACCCAGTGCACAACTTTACCAAAAAAATAGTATCGATAGTTTATTGACAGTACTACATCCATCAGTTAGGATGAGTTCTCTCCCTTCCCCATTGCTATCAGTCATGTTTCTAACGAAAACTTGAAAATTAGGCAAACCAACAAAGACATTTCTAAAATTTTTTCCAAGTTTAGGCTGACAGTGTACCTTTCTTGATCCGACAAATACTGACTATCCAACTCTCTGGACCTATAATCAACTGGAGTTCTGGAGGCATCATGGTGTCTAGTTGGAGAACGTGATCTTCTCATTTGATGAATTTCATCTAAACTCCTGAAAGGCAGAAATATGTATGATGATCTTGTTTTCTCATGAATAACACAGCTTAATGGATTGCAGTACAAGTTGGTTGAAGGAAGTTTTTCATCATTAAATTGCTAATACATTTCCAAAAGAATGCCTTTAAAAATTATATAATTTGTACATGTTATTATTTATTATCCTACAAATACACTTAAGTGGCTTTATACAACATTCAGCCACTCACTGAAAAGAAATTTCCAAACCTGTGTATTAGTTATGGTAGAGAGATGACGAATCACAGAGTAAATATCAGTAAGAGGAGGTATCTTACAAAGTTATGTTTCACCCCTTGAGTGCCCTTGAATATTTAATAAAAGCATATATCAAGTTCAAATACTGCACTATTTAATTCAGATGCAAAATAAGCTTTAAAATAGTGAGAAATTGCTGAAAAAGACAAAATTTAATAATGACAGATCACACAAACTTGCAACTACCTAGTGTTTCATTAATTTGTGATGCCTACCTCTGTAATGGCACATTTGGTAAACGTGAACGGGGCCTGCCCTGATCGTCGCCACGGTGAGGAGACACAGAACGTGAACGATGATGTGTTGTTCTTTGCTGCTCTGGCACAGTTAGCGTTGTGGATTTACTTTCTCTAGTACTAGATCTATAACCTACTGGCAAGAGGATAACAAAAGGAAATTAGGCAATAAAGGTCTGGGTTTGGAAAGAATTCAGATGGTTAGTCTTCCAGGAGCACATATCTAAATGCTTACACAACTTTCCAGTCATCATTCAGCTATTGTACATCCCAAGGTATCATGCAGGATAAACTACTAGCATTACCTTTAAATGTTTACATTTACAGAGACTGAAAAACTAAGATGTTTTTATTATGTACTGGAAGATGTGGAGGAGGGAACTGAAATAGTTTTCTGACTTGGGGAAGAGTACTCCAGGTACCCTGTAGTTCAAAAACTGTCATACAGTTTATATATATAGCTGGATTATATATAGCAAATATTTGAAAGGAATCTAAACAATGTAGGTTTGCCTCATTTAAAAAAAAGGAAAAAGCACACTTGCATAGGCCTGCTCATATATAAAGCATCTTTCTGCCTCTGGTTTCAGTTAAATACAAAGATGTTCTCCTACTGAACTTGGCCAAAGCCACCTGCCTAAAAAAAAAAAAAATAGTAGCATTTAGAGTATATTGTACAGAATACTGGCTGTTGCAAACTTTGCAAATATTTTTTCAAAATATTATGAATAGGCAGCAAAATTTCTCGCAGTTCGTTTTTATATAGGATTGTCTTGATTTCAACTAGGGTGGGTTAATTTCTTCTCAGTAGCTGTTCCAGTGCTGTGTTTTGCATTAGGAATGAGAACGGTGTTGATAACACATTGATGTTTTGGTTTTTTCTTAAGTTGTGTTTTTCCTAAGTCAAGGACTTTATTTTCTTGTTTCATTGTCTGCCAGTGAGGAAGTACTCAAAAGAAACTGAGAGGTAGCGTAGCTGGGACAGGTGGCCTGAACTGACCAAAGGGATATTCCACACCATAGAATGTCATACCCAGTATATGAACTGAGGAGAGTTACCTGGAAAGGGAGCCAGGTTTGGGAAGGGGGGTCTGGCATTGGTCAGCGGGCAATGAACAATTGCATTTCACATCACTTGTTTTTCCTTTTTTATTATCATTATTATTACTATAATTTACCATTATTACTGTATTTTACTTTATTTTCAACTGTTAAACTGTTTTTATCTCAACATAAAAGTTTTAGGTTGATTCTTCTCCCCATTCCAACAAGGTAGGGGGGCAGAGAGGAGGGGTTGAAAGAGTGGCTGTGTAGTGTTTAATTTCCAGCTGGGCTTAAACCATTGCAAGAATTTTTTAAAAAATCAGCAGATTGTTAATACATTTAAAGAATTGATATTGCTGTGCCTTTTCCCATGTAGCATGTCTTTCTGTACACTATGAATCCCATCCTAAAACAGACCATGAAGCTCAATCAGACAACAGCTTTTAAAAGGTAACCCTTATCTTTCCAAAAGAGCCTAAGGAGCTCTGCTCAGACTTCCCTTGCTCACTTCAAGACATTTAAATTACATTACAAGAATCCCTTGACAGAAAATCCCTTAATGATAGAAAAATTCATCCCTTAAGTCATCCCTTAATCACTTCAGAAATTCTTGCTTAGATTCCAAAATAATCATTTTGCTCCTTCTCTGAATTTGTCTAGCATTAACATTCCTGTAACACGTTATTTTGCTCAGTTAAAAAAAACAGCCTATATCAGAAATCATCATAAAGGAAAAGACTATGAATTCATAGCTCAGTTGCCAATTGGATAAATTAAATAAGTTTTACATTTTATGGATCTGGTTACAGAGTTTTAAGTTTGAGGGTTTTATGGTTTTTCATATAATTTGTATAATTCTTGTAGTTCTTCTCTGATCTTCTGTTAAAATATTAAAGTCCTCTTTTAAAAGTGTGGCCCATATACAGAGTCTGTATTAGGCTTGATCATGTATTCAGTGAAATTTAGTTGCTGTTTAGCTGAAAGTCTGAACCTTGATCATAAACATCAAGGAAGCAGTCACACTTCTTTCCCAAAATGTGCAACAGTCTACCATTGTATTCTAATGGCCTGTAGAAGCTGACAACATGCATGAAAGTATCTACTGAGGTTTATTAACCTTTCAACAAAGAAGGACACTAATGTTTCACGGGTTTTGATGAATTTCAGAGCTCTCTAATGCAGTTATAAAGAAACATGGGGATCATCATGATCTCAGGACAAGGTTTGGGTGCAAATACTGAAGCAAAAAAGTGACTCTATCAGGACTTCAATAGAGATTCCCTCATCTCATGTACTAAGATTGCTGCAAAAAATGTCCGGGTTTTTTGTCAGAGGAAAAATGACTACACATGACAAAAGCTGGATGTGTTCCCTTTCCCAAGATGCCTAAATGTAAGCTGTATGTGCGAAAAGATATTTTATTTTCCAAACAAGCTTATGTTAGAGAAAATCCTCTCATCTCTATCAGGAGAGTAGTTTACATTTGTTCAATGCTAAAATCAAAGAAATCCTAAACTTCTTTCCAAGCTTTAGGAGACTGTACTAAATTACATATAATTTAAATATAAAAAAATACATATAGATTTCAATTTGAAACATATTTCTAGAGCATTTCAAGTCTGCTTATAAAATTACACCTAGGATTATCCTGTGCACTTAAAAATGTGGTACAACAAGATGATTTTATGCTATACACTCTTCACAGCCAAGCTATTTAGGGAACAATACCTTAAACTTCTGCAGTGTGTGTACACAAAGCTTACAGAACAGATAGAGCAACAGCAATTCGTACTCAACTATTAGCTCAAGTATTGCCAGGTTGGTCATATCACATCCATACTTTCACAGTGACCATGACAGTGACAGCAACAGTAACATTTCCTGATATCCTCAGATATAAAAGCTCTGTGCTCTTCAGGGTGAGCAGAGAAAAATTTTGCATGGACCAGCATGACAACAGCAATCAAGCTTATGGTAGTTTATGCAGAAGAAGTTTCTCAGTTGATCATGGGAAACTGTCAGGTGTGATAGGAAACGAATACAGGATGGATGATGAAAATGGTTCTAGCAAATGTTTGATAGCAGAATTAATTTCCTTAAAGACAAAACAGATATCGACAAGGTATTGTGTTAATGTCACCCTGCTGCTAAAGGAGGCAGGTAAATATAATCCAGCCATTTATACAGATTACAATGGATAGAAAATAAACTATTCTGAAAAGTTATCCATAATATAAGCAAGGCACCTTATCAGAAATACCTCTTGGGATACTGCCAGCTGGATATCAGCTTTTTTTCATTTTAATTAGGAAAGCTACTAAAGTTTTGGTTAAACAGATAGGCCTCAAAACATGTTTGGGTTTTATTAAATCCTTTACTGACCCTTCTGGAGTATTGGGCTGCTCAGTGCAATACAGGCACAGAGTGACTGGTGTAAGACCAGCTCAGGATCACAAAGATGCTTCAAGAACTTGAGTATCTCTCATATAAGAAGAGGTTGAGAGATTTAAAATAATATTTTCTTTATGTAAGTAGAGGTTAGCATACCACAAAAAAACATCAAAATCACTTTTGTTAAAGCAGAACTTCAAATTAAAGTTACTCTTAGCTATTGATATAAACTCCTTTTAAAAGCAGTTCTATGAGCTGATTAAAAAAATGATACCTATATCATTGCAAGATACTAATAATAAATGAGGATAGTACAGTTACATGAAAGATAAAATATATTTGTGATTAAGACAAGGGGAAAATACTTTTTTTCAAATATCCTAGAAGTTACCAAAGTGCCGCTATTTTTGACATAGCAGTCTTTTACTTCCATTGACAAGCAATGGTTCTTTGCAGCTGCTGAAACCTCTAGAAAAATAGTTTTCTTTGCTATTACTAAATTCTAATACTGCATTTACTTCAGCAATTCATAAAACATTTGAAACTATTGTTTTAAGAATTTCCAATGTTAGTTAAACAGGCCAAAATATTTTTATCATTAATTTCTTTAGTTTTCCTGGAGATGAAGTGAAATTTTGGAGTTATGTGTTAGTTTTTTAGGAAATGAGCAATAAACTTTGTGAAAATCTTAAGAAATTAAGGGGAAAAATAACTTCCTTCTTTTCTCAATATTTCAGAAAAAAATAAAAATTAACAGCTTTAAGGCAGATTCTGCCTGACTAACCTGATCTCCTTGTATGATAAGATCACCCTCTTAGTGGATGAAGACAAGGCTGTGGATTTCATCTTCCTAGAGTCTGGTAAAGCCTTTGGCACTGTTTCACACAGGATTCACCCACAGAAACTGGCAGCTCATGACTTGGACAGCTGCACTGTTCACTGGGCAAAAAATCGTCTGGAAGGTTGGGCTCAGAGAATGGTGGTGAATGGCGTTACATCCAGTTGGTGGATGGCCACTAGTGGGGTTCCCCAAGGCTTAGTGTTGGGGCCAGCCCTGTTTTATGTCTTTATTAATGATCTGGACAAGGTGATTGAGTGCACCCTCGGTCAGTTTGCAGATAACACCAAGTTGGGTGAGAGCGTTGATTCCTGGAGGGCAGGAAGGCTCTGCAGAGGACAGGCTGGATCCACGGGCTGAGGCCAACAGTGTGAGGTTACACAAGGCCAAGTGCACCTGGGTCACAACAGCCCCATGAAGCACTACAGGTGTGGGGCAAAGTGGCTGGAAAGCGGCCCAGCAGAAAAGGACCTGGGGGTCTGGTTGATAGGCAGCTTAATGTGCCAGCAGTGTGCCCAGCTGGCCAAGAAGGCCAAAGGCATCCTATCAGAAATAGTGTGGCCAGCACGACCAGGGCAGTGATTTTCTGCCTGTACTCAGCACCGGTGAAGGCAGCGCCTCAAATCCTCTCTTCAGTTTTGGACCCCTCACTATAAGATAGTGAGGTGCTAGAGTGTGTCCAGAGAAGGGCAACAAAGCTGATGGAGGGTCTAGAAAGTAAGTTCTATGAGGAGCAGCTGAGGGAGCCAGGAATGTTTAGCCTGGAGAAAAGGTTCAGGGGGACCTTATTGCTTTCTACAGCTATCCAAAAGGAGGTTGTGCTGAGGTGAGGACTGGCCTCTTCTCAAAGGTAACAAGTGACAGCATAAGAGGAAATGGCCTCAAATTGTGCTAGGGAAGGTTTAGACTAGATATTAGGAAAAAGTTTCCCCTGAAAGGGTTGTCGAGCACTGGAACAGGCTTCCCAGGAAAGTGGTGGATCACCATCCCAGGAACTCTTCAAAGAGCATGTGGATGTGTCACTGAGGACATAGTTTAGTGCTGAGCACAGCAGTGCTGGGTTAACAGTTGGACTACATGGTCTTAGAGGCCCTTTCCAATCTAATGTTTCTAACATTCTGTGCATATATCTTTAAAACACAATGGTAGGTGACATTGACAAAAAAGTGGTAAAGGAAGGAAAAGGGAAATATTTAAAGGGAAATATTTTCTTTCGTGTCACATTTTTTAAACTCAGATTTGATATCTGTACTTCTGTTGAGAAGGAACATCTTAATCCTAGACTAATCTAGCTGAGGCCAATAGAGGCTATGCCAAAATGGTGTGTCACCATACTACAATGTGAATATTCACTCTTCCTTCCCACGTGCATACCTTGCAAGAGGATGCATGGGAAATCTGAACCAAACGAGCTGGGGTGCAGATTGGTGAGGACCATGGCTTTGAAGGGCAGTAGAAAAGCAGGGGTAAAGGCCCTGCAACACGACAAGGAACTTGCATGGAACTTAGTTTTAACAGAGGAGACTGTTAAATGGAGAAGATACTGTACTACTCATTCAGTGCAATGAAGGTAGCAGTTCAAAGTCTTGATGATTTAGCAGTGTGATAAAAAAGGAAGGTTGGACAGGAGGGTAGAAATGCATATATAAACTTGATCTCCAGTCACTTTTGCATCTGTGCCTAAGAGTTTCAAGCAATTCAATACACAGTGGGACCAGCAACCTTTTCTAGGTCTTAATGCAAAAACACATTTTCATATGTAATCTTGGCTGTTGTATATTTGTGGCTGATGACTCAGATTTTCTTTGCCCCTGTGTGCCTAAAGTTTAAAATCCTTTTAAGAATTCAAGGTGGACTGGCAAACAAAACTCCCACAGTCCTATCTGTATCCACTTCACACAGGGATCACAAACAGATGAACTCCACTTACAATTGCTGAAAAAATGTATTCATTAAACTCAAAATGGACAAACTTGTGCTTGTTCAGGTCAACTGATAGAATGTTTCTGATGATGTGGACTTCAGAAGGAGCTTCCTCACTAGACCCTTCGAGTTTCAGTTTGGAGACTCTCAGCTTATTGTAAATCCAATTCTAAAGATTAAATACTGCTCTTCTCTACAGTGATCTCTGAGAAAGCTTGAATACTTGCATTCATCAAAGGCACACCTGAGCATAAAGTCCTAAGAAATTTCAGTAAGGATCAGTTACTCAAGTACTGACCCAATATATTAAGCTGAACAATTTTGAATGTTTCCTATCAAATGGAAAATTATGTCTTTCAAATGCATCTATTGAAGGACTGGCAGGTGAAAAAACACCCCTGTTCTTAATACACTAAAACCTTAAACATAAGTAAGTCTACAAAGATATGCCATAGATAGACTACATTGTCAACTACAGAAAAAGAAAAAAAAAGGAAAAGAAGGAAAAATATTAAGAGCCTATAATTTATTTTCAATTTAAGTCTTCACTCTCTCTGCTGATGCAAAAATATCAAAACAAATATCATAACTAGACACACATGAACAAATTTCTCTCTTAGCAACTCAGGTGCTAAGTGTATAAAATTAATGAAAGAACCCAATCAGCATCAAAGGAAGGAGAATTTGGCTCAGTAAACATCAAAATGATACTGCATTAAAAAAAAAAAAAGTGATTTATTTGTCTGGTTATATAATGCATAAATAAATTGTGATATTATTTTAAACACAGATAGAGAGTTTTCCAAATCCTACCACGATTTAATTCAGTGATTTTCATCAGGAAGATCCACAGAAACTGATTTAGTACTGGCAATGAAATAGTGACTCTTCAGTTAGCTTGGGACAATTGGGAAACATATTTATCTGACATGTGGCAACAGTCAAATAGAACTAGAAAAGTGTGGCATCCAAGATAATCCTCAAGATTTTCAGTATGTAAGGAATGTTGAATTAAAAGTCAAACCATGACAGTCTCTAAAAGTATATATTTATGAACATTTAGGGTAATGATAGTTCATGAAGGCTTATGAAAACTATAAAAGATATAGCCATGCTACATGCATCTTAATCTACAGCCATGCATTATCAATAAAGTCCATGAGAGACTACATTATATCTAATTTTCAAGCAAAAAGTAAAATAACAAAATATGCTTTCAATAAACACTGAAATATTAATTCTTCTTTTAAAATGTGCAGGTTTTTAAAATTTAATTTATATTTTAAATAATGCTTGGAGCATTATGCAGTAAAAAATTAAACAATTTGGATGAACCAGTGGTTCACATATGAAGCATGATATGTAAAAGAAATATAAATGAATGAATAGTAGAATCTTTTAATTCCCCAAGATTTAGGTCAGGTACCATGGAATAATCAGGAAAACTGTTTCTTTTCACTATGCACTTTCAGAAACCAGTATCCTCAATATTCCAAAATGTGGTAAAGAAACAAAAACAAACAAGCAAAAAAGAAGAAGAATAAGAAGAAAGCAGGACCATACTCTTCACCCACGCACCTGGAGGAACAACTCCAATACCATCATCAACATCATAATCTGAGATGTCACTATCACTGATTGGCCGAGATCCTGCACAACAGTAAGGTAAACAAATACCTGAACATGTGGTCGTGTTATAAAATGTAAGAATATGCTCATTTAACATTTTACTGAAACTAAAAAGATGATTTTAAGTCAAAACAATAGAGAAGGAGAACTAAACTGCAGTGACTAACTGACATTTCACAAGACAGCTGTGCCAATTTAACATCTTACAGCTGCTGCAGCCTCCTTTTCCTTTATCTTTCCCTCAAGTCCTCAGTAATCCTCTACTAGGATAGTTTATCTCACTAAGCCTGCAGAAATCAAAAGTCAAATAAAGGAAAAAAATCTCTTTTGTGCTATTTCTGTGAATAAGCTGAATCAGCTTGTTGAACAGGAAGGGAGATGAGGCAGCATATGGTGAGAGAGGGGAAGCGGAAACAGCACTGCCAGCTTTTAGAAAAGCTCAAATATATCATGAAAACCAACCTTTAATTTGCTCTGTCTATACATATCCTCTGTTTGGACATGTATGCAGCAATTACAGGAGTATGATATATTTATAATTCATTCCTGAGTGTGCACCGATTTCCTACATATTGGCTGCAGTGAATGACTTCCATGTTTCAGAAAAATCAGAAAATAGCTTGGAAATGTATTTCAAAATAATCCCCTACACCCTTCATATATCTAAATAAATCTTAAATTAATTTAAACTAATAGAGAAGATACAATATTCATATGTTTCAATACATTCCTTCTTTTAGCATGCCTCATACAAACCTGAGATCAGACTCATGAAAACAACTCTACTTCCCAAATACATGCATACAATTTCTCTTTGTTGCCACAGTACACTTCTTGTCTGATTATATAATGACCATATTGGAGGCTGAGACTAACTTCATACAAAAAGTGGTTTTAAGCCCCTTAAGTCTTTAAGGACTTCCTTGTTTTAAAAGAAAATGCTTTTAATTATTAAAAAAAGTATTCCATAATTATGAACTTTCTATTTAAAAGGAACTTTATGCAAAAAAAATCTCTGAAGAATTTTCTTCTGCCATTGAAAACTAAATCAATTGCAGCAGTTTTCACCTACTAGAAAGCTATACATCGCAGGCATAAGGCTGGTATGTAATGTTGTAATTTACATCTCCTTTCTGCCACACATTTTAATTATTTTTAAAGACTATTTTTATCTTGTATAAGGAATTTAAATACCCTTATACCATATACAGCATTTAAAATTTAAAATTTAAAAGAGTTTAATGGAATTTGGACCTACTTTGTAATTTTTTGCTAGTGCTTTCTCCACCATGAACATGTCTTCTTGGCATGAAAGGTGATGGCTGAGGCAGAGGTAGTGAAGATTCATCATGTGTCTGTAGCTTATACCAATGTGGTTCATCATCTAAAAGTGCTGTCTCCAGCTCTATAAGAATCTAGCACAAAAATCACCAGGTTTTAATTTTACTTTTTGAAGGCACACACAGAAACACATATAAAATATATATATGCATATGTATTCAAAACCAAATGAACTCAAAAGAAATGTGATTGTATGTGTCACCTCTCCAAGAAATTCACTCTCTTCTTCTTGTACTCTTGGCTGATCCCATACGGTTATTTCAAGCATTCGTTCTCTAAAATCTCTACGATGTACGTGTGAGTAGAGAAAAGTTTGGTTCCATTTTGGCTCTAGACTTTTCTTTACTGTTTTGGTCCTTCTTTTACTCTTATCACTGAAATGTAAATAGTGATTGTAAATTGTTTGTAGAGATAAATCGCAAAATGCCATCTACTCATCAGCACTCAACTGTGTTCATTCTTTCTGATCTGATAATGCCGAAATGAAAAAAGCATTTGCTGCACAGTGAATCACATTCATACAAAAGTCCACAAAGTTAATTTGATACTGACTTGCATGATTGAAGTGCAATTTTTTGTTATAAATTATCTAGTTGTAAGAAATTGTAAAAAAGGAGTTCTTTACTTCACTAAAAGTTAATTCAATACATGGTAAATTAAAAAAAAAAAATTTCTGAACTGAAATACTACTACCTTCTGTCTGGAAGAAAATACATTTTTACATAGGGATTTCTGGGGCGTCCATCTACTCTTGGTGGCAAATCTGTTGCTTGCAGAACATTTACTATTAACTGATGTCCCACTTTGTCATACCAGAGTTTAACCTAGAAGAATCAAGTTAACATTACTGAAAATAGAGAAAAAGCAGAATTTTCAGAATCATCACAATAACACCAATGTAAAAGTAACCATTGTTAAATAAATAAAACACAATAAGATGTGTTTTATTTCAAATACCTTAATACTTAACTTAGATGGAAAAGATGATGGTATATACCTGACTTTTATATTTACCACATCTGAATAAAATGGTGGTGCCTGATTACACTTACATTGTTTACTGTAATCGCTGCATAATCTTGTATCTCTGAGTGCATTTAAACCATCATATGTCTTAGGTCTGAAGCTTAATACTACATCAAACAGGAAGCCCTGAATGCAGCTAAACTCGAGATATAGTTGAAATCTATCTATTCAAATTTGTAAGCCTTTCAAATGTTCTTCTGAAAAATGTAATATAAAGCTAAATAATTTCTTAAGAGAATCATAATATTATGAAATTTTGGAGCCTGTTGTAAACTTAAAAATTAATACGATCAATATAAAAATGTAAGAATGTACAAAACAAAATCTAAGTACTTACAGTATATTTAATAAGAAGAACTTCAATTAGTATTACAGACAGTTCCAGAATGTACTTTGTATCCCAGTTAAAATGCACTACTTAAAATGCTTAAAAAATGCTTAACAAATACACAGCTCTTTAAATGCTCCCATAAAGAAGATAAAGAGATACTATCCATAATGAGGATAAAGTGATACTACGCTTGTTAACTGCCGATTACCGGGCAGGTACAGAAAAGTCATACTTTTAAATGCTGGGGCCCCCAGATGCCAATTTACAAGGCACTTTTATGGGCTCCTATCAAGGTAAATTCCTGTGCTCTTCAGGTATCAAGACAATTCCTTACTTCCACTATGATTACCGTAAGGGCTTGAGTGGTGTTAAAAAACATTTGAAAGATGTTAGTCTTTACCAACAACAGACATATCTCTTAACCTTGTGAATGTGCAGGGCTGAGGACCGGCACTTCATAAATTTAAATTAACAACTCAAGAAACAAAATATGCTCACAGACAGCTGGCCTGGTAGGACTTGTGGTGCATCCCGTAGGGCTCCAGGGCTGGTTGGAGATATAACTGAAATGGAAGGCCTTTCCATCTTCTGAGATTCAAAAGAACTCGAACCTAAAACCAAGTGAGAAACAAATGAAGTTACCATTCAAAACTTTGAAGGGAATTTGGATAACTTATGAATTGCTCTTTTTTGAATTGTATAAATTTTGTACTTATACACACTATAACTGGATTAATACACAGAAAGGCTTTAAACTGCTGTAGACAGGATGATGAAAAGACTGCCTGCTTACCTTTCTCCCAGATTAAACCTGTCATTTTTTGCTTTGTTTGAAGTAACATGTAAAAAAGTGCTCCTCATATATCATTGACAAATCATAGCAAGTGTTTTAAATAAAATATTGTTCTCTGATAGAATTATACATCTTCCTTCCCACTCAAACTATTCTGATCATATTATCTCAAATCTTTGATGAACAAACCATATCTGTTTTATGGTTTATACTTCTGGTAGCCTCTGAAATTTTAATGGGAAGCTATGCAGTACATGCATCTGGCACGCAGGGTGTTCCAGCCAGTGCTGAATATTATCACTTCTCCACCAGTGAAACAGAGCCCTCACTATTGATATGAGCTCATGACAAGTGTAACAGCACTCGCTGACTGCACGAGACCCTGTCCCAGGGAGCGTTTCAGGTTGCATCTCAGAAAAGGCTCAGATGAGAAGGAGTGGGAGCCATGGCCCTCACATATTCTAGCTGACTACGTTCAAATGGCACCGCTGAAAAGAATGCCCTTCTTTTGAAGTATGACACAGAGAGTTCACCTAACCAACACTTAGCTAGGAACACTTTGTTAAGAAAAAGAGAAGCAAGAACACTGGGCTTATGCTGAATGGCGCAGGAGGTGAAATCCCAAAACAATTTGTACCTTTGGCAATCTCTTACGTCTGTTTTCTCTCTTTTGTTAGGGCAAGTAAATGACTGTTTGGGGCCATAGAATATCTGCAAGCATGGTACTAACAACACAAGATATAGAAGAAAATAAGGAAATTATGCTAACATTTGAAATCTGTATAGTTTTATTAAAATCTGCGCTGCTTCACATTTAATACACAAGACCAAAACCCGCTCAATTTTGTCGCACAAAAATCTCAGTGTTAACGTGATTTCTAGTGGTCATCTTTCACAAAAACTCATAGAATTTCAAGAAATTCAAGAAAATTTATAGCTGAAGCTACTATGCTAGGTACATTCTCATGCGTAGAAGAAGGAACAAGGAGTGTACTCACTAGACTCTAATGGGGGGTGAGAAGTCTCAGGAATCCGTGGAATATCACTACAATGTGAATACATAGTAATTAGAAACAACACAGATGAACTTCAGCTGTGACAAATGCATTTCTGGGACAGTTTTAGGATGTGTTTCTGTTCTAATGAGTTACAAGGTAAGAAAGAGGAAATATTACAAACATACTTCCCACTAGCATTCACAAAAATCTTACTAATGCAAACTACTTATTTTAGGTTAAGGAACTATCAGATGTACCAGTATGAGCACTGCAATGTTAATGCTGTGGATAGATTACATCATACTTTTACAATTAGAATAAAGTAAGAGAGCTTTTAGGAAGAAAAAGGTGGCAAAGGAAATACAGCTATGAATGTTCAACTAATTTTTGGAGGAACAAAAATCAAAAAAATAAGACAAAGATTAACTCACTAGTAATTTTTATATAAACGTCTCAAGGAGTTCAGAGAATGAAACTGATGAAAATTTCTTAAAATAATAAAAAAGAAAAACAAATAACATTAGCAATGGTAGACAAAGAGGGTAATAATGCATTTTTCCAAAAGACTAAAAACAAACAAACAAAAAAAATCAAATCATTTTACAATTGGGTATGGACATTTTTCAACATACACATACCCAGCACATATACAGGTATAAGCAAAATCAAACTGGTTAAGGGCACAAATAATTTTGTCATCAACAAATTTACTCTGCCATCCAAATCTAGATGATGATAGCTCTTGGTTCTCTTCTATTCTTAGCCATCATTGAAAATGCATTGCAAGAGCAAGAAACAACTGCTATTGTACAAATCTTAGCAAACCAAATGAGCAGGAAAATGGAAACAAGTCTCTTCAGTGAATTACTTCAAAATATTTTCATTCAAACAAACTAATCCAAAATGCAACTACAATAACATTTCTGAAGAAGATTTACAAGATTTTTTAACTCTATAGTTGAGCATTTTAAAGGTATTCAGGCATTTGTCTGTTCAGTGAAACACTATCTTACTGACTTGGGAGTCATTAAAATTAATACTCCTAGGTATATAAAAGTCACTTATTAAAAAGAAACAGACACTTGTATCAGAAAAGGAATGTAGCAGTGTCCAATCAGTTAGTCTTAAATTCACTTTTTATGTCCTGCATTTTAAACTTATGGTGCCTGTGTTTTAAAATAGACTATTTCAGCTCTGAGTTAATGTCTCACATTAGCTTACATCTCACATCTCTAAACAAGAATGTGCTTCTACTTGTCTTGACTTTGTAGAGACAAGGGTAATGTGGTTTCCTCAAACTCATGGAAATATAACTAAATTAGTCATTCTGGACATGGCGCAGCACTGCTTTACAAACATATGAACAGATTAATGACCTGATGCACAGCAGTGCTCCTAAGCAGACTTCTTCCTGGTAACATTTTCTCTCCTTGCAGAGGAGAATTTCAAGGGCATTTTTCACCAGCCTGAAATATTTACTCACCATATCAAACAGATTTTTATGTTCAATACAATGTTAAGTTTGCAATGTTTTCTTGTGCTAGAATATGAAAACTCGTCTGCAGTACAGCACTGGCAAATGACAAAAATAATCATATCTTTCCTAATACTTTATTAATCAGAAATAATTGAAAATACAATTTTAAAAATGCATTTTTCTAAACTCCTTGTTTCCTTGACAGAAAAAATATAATCTAGAACATAAATTTCAATTCCAGACAAATTACATGGTTTTCAACAGAAATGTTATCTGAAATCTCTAAAACTTAATAGTACAATGGACAGGTTTTAAAAAATATATGCACACATAATTTAGATTTAGATATAAATCTAGAATCAATTAGTATTTAGATATATATTTGTATACAGAGATGTATATTATGTGTGTGCATGTGGGTGTATATATATACAAATTATTAACAGAAAATCTCCTTCCTAATATATTTATCTTGTTAAAGTGCAGCTTCACAGTGCAAGGCACAAAAATAAAATAAATAGATAGATAAGGAAAGAAAGTATGCAGTATAGCACTGATCCCCAAAGTTGTGTCAGAGCATTCTAATATGCTCTGTAACAGTTCTGCTTTCTGCTGTTGATTTCAAAATGTCCTGAAGTATACCTATCCTTCTCTATATATGTGAATTCCTTACCAGTTCAATAATCCAGTTTACATATTAATTTCTTAAATATTAGATGCACAAAAGAAAGGTAACTTGAGTACTAGACTATCAAATATGTGAGTGGTATTTTTTTTAATGTTACCATTTTAATTAAAGAATGAAAATTCTCAAAGGAAACTATAACCTAAAACTTTTTATGTAAGAAAATTAGTCTTATCTAGCCTGCTTTTAATTTTGAATTGCAGAAAATATTCTGACTCTTCAGAAGAACCACTAGATCATGACTTAAAATATTCAAAACTAGAGTAGTCAAAGAAAATTATAAAAACAAAGTGAAAAGTTGCACAACATAATTTCACTCCCCTTTTGGAGCAATATGAATGTGAGAAAAGGAGTGTGAGACACACATCGAGTAGAGAGCTGCCGACATCAAACTTTATCTTTCTATCTCTACCTTGGAAGGCAAAGGTACTTTGTGGTCTTTTGTGATATTACATATTATTATCTTATGTCTGATCCTTCCAAGCCCCAATGAATACATAAATTACACCAACCTATACCTTAGGTCTAAACTACTCTATGCAGATACATGGTTTGTGAGGATCTCTATTCTGTAAAACATAGGAACAGCTATAATTTTTCTGACTGACAAGCCAAGAGGTTGAAGGCAAACCTAATTCAAACGTGGTTGTAACCCACACTTTTTCAGGTTGCTCTAGGAACAGATGTATCATCTTCTACACCCTAGAGTGTTTTAAAGAGTTTCTGAGTACCTCCCCCCGATGCTCACTTTGCTATTTCCAAAACCATTCCTTCCCATCAGAACCTGTAGATCAATCTGTAATTTGCACTAATTGCAACACTTGAGAAGCTCTCTGGAGTTCAGTACTGCCTGGTTTATGATGGAGGTTCAAACCCCTTGCAGGGACCTAAAGTACAGTAATGGTGCCCACACAGAGGAGCTGAACCACACCAGAAAAACAACTGTTTCTGCAGTTTTGGAAATCCAAGCAAAGATAGCTAGAATCTGATAAAGAAAACAAAGACAAATTAAAAAAAAAAAAAATTGTTTTACCTGCACTATCCCATAGAGATCACCCAGCACACAAGAGATGGTGAATTAGTTACCATGCCATGTTTCTTCTCCAGAAAGCATTCTGCCAGAGGATTTTCTATGCTGTCCTACGTTAACCATCTCTCACATTGTATGCATATTCATCCCCTCATATTTAGATAGCCAACCCATTAATTCTACTTTTTATAGGTTTCTTATCTACCTTGTGTTGCAGTCATTAGCAGTAGTGCCAATTAGCTTCTATGCAGTTTCCACGGTACTATTGTGGTTATACTGTTTATTGTTGTTATGCCTTCATCTGCTAATAGTGTTACGTGCTTCACATTTTTCTCTAATAAACATCCTACAATTACCCATTACTCAAAATTACATTTGCTGGTAGACACAGAAATCCAAATTTACAGGACTGAGCAAATTGTTTGGACAGCAATTTTGTAACTGGCAGTCTAATTTGCAGTCAGTCTAATTTGTGGGCTTAAAGTCCTTCCATTATTCACTTAAGACAAACTGTGTTATATTTGGGCTTTTTAGACCTAATATGCTAGGAATTTTTAAATCAAGACCATTAACTGTTCTGCTACATTATTTGCATTATTAATACTGAGAGATGAAAACACTTAAATTATGCAGACAAAATAACATTTTTTGAGCCTTTCGGGAAGCTATTCCCTCACAGGAATTTAAGTTGTAATGGATTATCACTCCATGCTGTATAAAGCAGCTTCAATTTTGCTGAATCAGCACCTCAAGTAGCCACCAAAACTCGATATACTAAATTTGCTGGATGGGATGAAATAAAATTCCCTGTCATGAAATCAAAACAATGACAAAGTTTAGAAAACAAGACAAGGCAAAGGTAGGGAGAAAATCAACATAATCTGTTAATGCAAGAGAAAAATTTCCCATTATACAACACAATTTACTTAGATTTAAAAAAAAATAAAAACAACAAAAACCAAAAAAACTCACAAACCCAAAAACAAACCCAAAAACAAACCAACAAAAACCAACCAAAACACCTGTGCATTATGCTCTTTCTTTTTGTTTACTAATATCAGGATTTCCTTTGTTGTATGTCTGAAATTTTTGGTTATTTTAAGATGGCAGACTGGTAAATCCCAATCTGATACAAAACAACAGGGCTTTGACTCATTACTACTGGAAAAAAAAGAGTTATCTGTAAATTTCAAAGTTATATGTTCTAGTCACTTTGGGATATTCATTTGTTATTCTCATTTAAATAAACCAAAACAACCCAACCATCAAGCAAAAGAAAAAAAATTGAGACACAGCTTTACATGAATAGTGTTATATTACGTAAAATACTCCATGCCGACTCCGTTTATCTCAAAATAAAAGCACAATCTGATGTGCTCAATTTTTGCCTATATATGGAAAAAATATACATGTGTCATCCAAAGCAAAACTCTACATTTTATTGGTACTATTTCTGGGTGCATTTTTTTAAGTGTAAAATCCGCTGCTCATATTCAGGAATGTTCTTTGATTTTGAACACACTTCAAAAAACTTTATTATGTTCTTTCAGTTTCTCATCAGGAATATGTCATTGGAATGAGGTCCTCTTGTACTTCATTTTTCAAAATTATTAGATTTATCCAATTTGTAAACTAAAATAATTCAATTGGCTTAATACTGAAATATTAAAAAAAGTTTTAATACTTAAAATTTAAGGACATATAACATTTGCAATTATGTTGATCAAATTATTTAAAATACTAATCTAGCACTTTGCTTTTACATCAGTTGTACAAATCTTTCTCCAGGTTTTCTTCTATTGAGACATGGAATTAAGTCATGTCCAGTATCAACATATCTCTTTTTTGATCATTTGATCATAAACACTCAACTTCAAATATTCTCTTAAGACATTTTATTTTAAATTACAAAGATGTAGGACTGAATTTGCAATTTTCAGTCTAAAATGCAAAATAAGGCTTCTATTCCCCCACAGTCTCCATCTGGATGGTAATTTTAGCCTTTAAGAGCCACTATTACTGCATCAAGCTTTTGTTTTCCATTAGAAGGTCAAACTGATAGCTGGAATTACCAATGAATGTTAGTTTTATTTAAGCAGTTTTAAAAGTGATTGCCATCAAAAAGGCAGAATTTATTTGCAAAATATAGCTACAATCACACAGTATAGACAAAATCAAAAATTAAAATGTAAAAGAAGCATGGTTTTGTCAGAAAGAAAACTAATAGTTTTTTGTTTCTAAAGCTGAAAACATATCATTTGAGACATGCAAAAATTGTAATTAGGATGAAATATAGCAATTTCAAAATTAATTAATCACATGTAAGGAGGAAACAGTTTATCATCTACGTATAGGGCAGTGTTATTTAGAGATATACAGTGGGTGCACATGAAATCTGAGAAGGTGACAAGCTATAGGAAGATTTAAATTGTTTTAATTTAAATTTTTTTTAACTGGCCAAGATTCACTTTTTATTGTTAATCACATGACTCTATTCTGCAATATAAATGTGAATTTAAAATATATGATTCTTATTCAGTCCAGTAAGACAGCTCAAAACATTCTTGATATCAATAAAACAACTATGACAATTCCAGGGCCAGCCCCACTGATCTTAGCAATTCAACAAGATTTTATTTTTTTTTTCTAGGCTCTATTTGGGAAATCAGTAATATAAGAATTTTTATGAACCTTGATTTATAATAAATGAAAATAATGCTTATAAACATAAAATGTTAATGCTAATTTTTGATGAAACTTTTTGTTTCCACTTTGACGACAACCATTTAAGGGTAAATACAGTCTTTTCTATTTAGTGCTGTTTTCTTTTTTTATCTCTTTAAAGAAGGCCTGTTTAAAATCCTATAGCATTGACTTCTTATGATCCTGAAATGCTTCCCTATAACTCATGAAGACTTCTATAAGTTATTCTGAAATAGTGAAACTGAAAGCCTGAAAACCACACTGAAAAGCACAGGCATACTTAATTCACCAATTTTTCTTTGCCACCTGACAAACATCGTCATAGTCCTTTGACCATACAGAGAGCATCATTTATACATATATATACATTAGTCACTGCAAAGATCCAAGATTGTAAATGGTATTAAAAAAATGGAATATACTGAATGTTAGTAATAGAAAGTGAATCATATTCCATTATTAAGCAATAACAAATAATGAACTCACAAATAATCCCTTTAGAAGACTCATTAGCAGAAGCAATAACTGTGCTTAAGAAGCAAGTCTTTAGCCTTACCCAATAGGCCTTGAAACAATAATTTCAACTTGAGGTTCTGATTTTGATTCTAAAATAATGTTGTAAACTTCTTCATTTGTAGCTCCAGGCAACGGTTTACCATTCCATTCTAGAACTTCGTCCCCTTGAATTTAAAAAGAAGTTTATCTCACTGTCATATTCTTTTACAAAGAATGAAATTTATATTAGCAAGTAACATTGCCTGAAATAATTTAAAAAGCCATGCTGAAACAAAACAAAAGGTTTTTGAGACACTATCAAGGCTTCTTTCTGTGAACACAGCTACACTTTGTACACATAAAACATATTAAAGAAACCATTTGTGCAAACATATTAAGTATTTCCTAAATAATACAGGACCTGTTATTGTGCTATGAAATGAAATTATTTTTAAAAGACCCTTAATAAATAATAAATAAATAACCCTAAATATAAATATATAAATATTTATAATATATATTATATATAATGTATAAAATACAAATATTATTTATAAAAATTATTAATAAAACTGGACAATAGGTTAATCTTCAAAAAATAAAAACATAAATACCTACTATTGAGCCTGTAAAAATCATGACATTTTATTACAATTTACATACTCTACATTTCCCTGCAGAAAGGACAGCCTTCACGGTCTGTGTCAAACAAATCAGAAATAAAAGAAATGAGTGAGGCCCTGTCTTCTGAGGATGTTGGAGGGGGACACAAAGGAAAACATGAACTGAAAGTCATTTAGATAATCTTCTTTTTTCAGTTTAAAAACTTAATCAGTACGCACATTACGTTGTATTTTGGCCTTATTATGAAAAGGTGGAAATCTTGAAGTATTTTTTCTGAAGAAAGATCAGTAGATACAATTGGGCTGCAGGAACCATAGGGTATGTTTTATCTCTCACACCTTATCATATGCTGCAGTCAAAAATTCACAACCACTCTCTCATGCCACATATATTTTATTATATTTATTGTGTTTATTGACAATGACTTTATGTTTATCAGATTCAGACAGGAACAACCCTTCACCTTCTGGCTTTGCTCCTTTCTGAGGAGATGCAGGCCAAATGATCAAACTTGCACTTGTTAAGAAGCCAAGGAAAACTTTCCTAACTGAAGTCCTTTCTAATAAAACATATTGCTTCAATTTCTCTTTCTGTTCAGCAATTGTCAGTCCTTTATCCAGAACATCCTATATTTTGGTATTTTAAGATAGTACTCCATAGGATATATCCACAGGAATATCCACATGATATTCCACTGGCTTTCAAAGCATTCTTTAAAACATGAGTGCTTGCTAATGTCAGATTTAATAAATTTTTCCTGACTTAAGTTTAATTTTCTACCATGCTGTTTAGTTGAGATGTTTTAAAATACTTCCAATATTTATTATATAATATTCTGTTGTGGGGGAACAAGAATTAGATATTACCCAGGAATTTCCTTTAAAATGTATACCACCTACTGAAAACAGTATTTAGAGATAACAGGCTTAATTTATAAAAGCATCCTAGACATGAAAAGGAACAAGACATGGCCAGTTTTGCAATAGCTATAATTTTAAAAGCAAAAAAAAAAACCCGAACAGGGGCATAAGTGAAATTTGTAATACTAAAAAAGGAGGATTTAAACCTCATTTACACAGTAATGAATGTATCACATTTTGAAGAAGACAAACTACGTGCAACATGATTAAGAATCTTAAAGAGGAACATGCAAGGTGTCTGTACAACTATTTTAAAGGACTTAAGGAGCTTTTTTTACTTTTGAGAGCCACTAGGAGATCAAAATTAAAAAAAAAAAAATACCAAGATGATTAAACACTAGATCATCATAGTCAGAATGCTAAATTAACAGAACTGACTCCAATTGCTCTTTCTGAAAACTAGATCCAAATCGAGATTTGAGTGAAATGACACCTCTGCTACTTCTAACCAAATCGCCACCATGCATCTTTGACTCAGTTCTTATCTTTTTGACCAGCCAAGCCTCTTACATTGTCTTTTTCATCTAGGATGATGTATTTAAGACTTACATTCTGATTTCTGCTCTCAGTAACATTACTGGCAACAGTAAAACACCGTTCAGATAGTCTAAACTCAGACATATCCTTGACACGGTCCTGTGCAAGCGGCTCTAGCTGACTCAGCTTAAGCAGTGGGGCTGGACTAGAGATCTCAAAAGGTCCCTATCCACCTCAACTATGATCCTGTAATTACAGTTTCAGATGAGATGGACTCCCTGGTGTTACAATCCACTGTAGTAGCTCACAGTTGGAAGTCAGTCAGTGAAGCAGCTGTTTGACACCTTACACTGCAGATGTTTAGGATAACCAAGATATCAGAACACAGCTGGCTGGCAGATCTACAGGACACTTGCACCCTTACGGAGGCATTTCTGCAGGTGAGGCATATGACCCAGGATATCTAAGATTCCTCTAGGACGGAATATTAATGGATCTTGCATTCTACCCCCACTTACTGACTCATGTTCAGCAGTGATAGTTTTCACTGAAAATCTCTGGTCTTATTTGAAATATTGATTTCTGAAATAGTAACTTGGGTTGGGTTGGTCAGCTAGTTCAAACCCCAGCTCTAAATAGGGCCAACATCAAAGGATAGACTATGCTGCTCAGAAATTTGACCAGATGAGATTTGAGCCTCTTGAAGGATATGCCTCCCATGGGTAACCTCTTCCATGTCTTAACTGACCCCTCTGGTTAGAAGAAAAAGGGTTTTCACAAAAAGGATCTCCCTCATTCCAGCTTGTGCATGTTGGTTCTTGTGTGATCAGTGTGATCTTGTGTGATCACATCTAAGAGCAGCTCCAGCTCTGGGGTCTCTACTGCCTCCCACTAGCCAGGTAAAAACAAGAATTAGACCCTCCAATAGTCTTTTTATTGCCAATCTGAACAAAAACATTTTTCTCAGCTTCTTGCACCTCATGTGCTTAATTTTCTGTCCCTCTGCCCAACCTAATCCAGTTTGACAGTACCTCTTTTGTACTAGACAAGCCCAAACCAGACACAGGACACCAGATAGGGTCTTATAAGCACTGAATAAGAGCAAGAACCACCTCTCTCAATCTGCTGGCTACAATCGTGTTAATACAGTCCTCTGCTTGACTGGCACTTGCTGCAAGGGCACTTTGCTGACTCACGTTCAACTGACTGTCCTCTAGCACCTCCAGACACTTCTCTGCCAAGCTGCTCTCCAGTTGATTGGCTCCTAGTGATTACTGCTGCACTGGGATGTTCTGTTCCTCAGGCAAGACTTCATATTTGCTGTTACTAAAATTTAAGAGGTTTGTACAAGTACTCAAAGATTTATCAACTACACAAATTTTGGAGGTTTCCTGTAAGGACAAAAGTGTGTTTTCCTAACAGCAAGGACTTGTCCACACTTTTTTTTGTGTGTTTTATTCCCATTCAATAGGATGAACAGACTTTCATTCATTGAAAATATATGCAAAACAATGTATTTTCTCTGTGAAATGATTCCGGCTATAAAACCATTTTTAGAAATTAAAAATAGCCTTGATTAAAAAAAAAAAAATCTTTACACTAGACTTTAAAAACGTATTATTTCAGTCCAAATAGTTCAAGATTCGTGGAGAGAAACTTATTTTCTTTAATTATAAGTTGCATTTAAAAATCTATAAGCAACTATAATATTTGGTGCTATCAATCCCAAGTATATTGACTCAGTAAAAAATAAAAATTAACAAATGCCAAAAACAAAGTAGGATATTTTTAGAGATTCATTCACCTTTCTACTTCTTGATTATTATCTGCTTCATGCAATTATCCTAAATTTATACAAGTTGACATGGAACTTCTGGGTTCCTGGGATGCTGCACAGACTTCAGTTTGCTAAGACAATATTTGGAAAGCACTTGCTTAGAGCCATGGTAAAAATATAAACCACCAAGAAGTAACTTGAAAACCAACTGCTGTGCATAATTCTCACTTCATTTAGAAGCTTGAAAAGTGTCAACAGCACAGACATTTATTTGTAAGTGCAACATATATATATCTTATAGAAATGAAATATTTCAGGACCATTTTCTTGTCTTGTGTTCCATTTTTATTTGTAACAATTCACACTGAAAGAAGGACTAATAAAATCCACTGTGTATGACAATGTGTCATCCTTCAGGTGACACTACAGTACAGATGAAGTTTTGTTTGTCACAATCAGTTTAAAAAAAAAGTTTTCATGGCTTCTGTAGAGTGTAACAAGCGGCTCCTGAGCTAGCAAACAAAAAATTACCAGTGACACTCAGTCCTGACACCAGTACTACTGAGGAGTTTCTTTTATTTTTCTAATACATCCAAGCAATTGGAGCTAATAGTAAATAAAAAATGTAGGCAACCATGGTATATCATAATACATTACAGTGGCATTCCATAATAACATTACAGCATTGTATTTTTAAAATTTTAGCTTATCACATGAGGTATGTTAATATAAATTAGAATTTGCATTTAATAGGCCACTATTAAAAGACAGTATATTTTATATATTGATTGATTTACCTGCTCTGAGATGCCCCACCACATCGGCCAAGCTACCTTTCTTCACTTTGGTAATGAAGGCACCGAGTCGACCTAATTCTGTCATTTTTCCTCCAACAACCTGGTTAATCATAAATTTGTGAGTATCCACGCCACAAACCAGATATCATATCAAGTATAAACATAGAGACAGATCAGTTTTCACATTTTTTAAAAAATTAAACCTGAAATATACATAAGCAAATCTATTGTTAATTTGGGTTTTACAAAGGCCTAAAGACAAAAAGAAGTAAAGCTAAACCAGAATGAATAAAATTGATATTCCTTTAAATGTGTTTGACTGATCAATTTTATGAAGTTTGCTAAGTGTCTGCATCTGTTGCAGAAAGAACACTTCTTAATTAATAACCATGCAAATGTACTTTTTAGAAATAATTGTCTATAATGTGCTCAAATTTAAATTGCAAGTGCACATCAAATCAAGTGTATGAAATCCTAAATTACAATTGGTACAACAATTGGAAACTTAGTAAATAAACTGCTATGAAACATGGACAACCAGTTCAAAAGAGTGTGAACCCAGGCCCTCTCATCTAAGCACATGACAGGAAAAACCATCAACTTCTGGCTTTTGTTAAACAAAACTGAACATATCTGGTTTTGAAGATAACTACATGATACAGGAACATCAGGAAAAAAAAAAAAAGGTGCTCTCAAGGGGTCAGATTTTAAATAAAATATAAATAAAGAAAATGCAGTCTTGCTGACCTGCTTTTCTCTTTAGCTATCTTACTTTTTTTGTGTTTTTTTTTTTTTTTTCCATAAGAATATCCTGGGAGGGGTTTTATAATAAAAACAGCGGAATGTTGATTCAGTAATTATTACTTCCACATGTTGCAATCACAATAACTAGTAGCAGCATTAATATCAAAAAAGATCCAGAAGCCTACCTGCCAACAATGTTATCACATGATAATGTGTAAAATTTATCCATGAGGGCCTTAGTTCATATTACAAAAAACTGAAACTGGAAAAATCGAAGACAAACTACTTTCTACATTTCCTACTAGGACCAACCTTTTTTTCCTCACATATTCAGATAGAATTGCTTGCCACCAGCAAATATCAGCCTTGTACTATAAACAACTAAACATGAAGTTGAGTGAAGCTGTTTTCCTCTTTTGTATTACCATGCCACACTATCTCAAGTCACAGTGGGAATATTTCAGATTTTGCATTGCTTCTGTTGTTCTCAGTGGAGAGAGAAAGACACCCAAATTAAATTCTCTCAGTCATTTTCGGAGCTCCATAGATTTAAAAATATACACGGAGAGAGAAATGCTTAAATTGTACTCCCCACCAGCTTCAAAAGTAGCACTGTCTCTCTCTCAAGTGTTCTTGAAATATAGAGACATGAATCTAAAAGTCTGATACAAATGACCAGGTTAGGGATTTAAATCAATTGAACAGTCCTGCCCATATCTCGGTTTTAGGGCACTGGATTAAGGAATTACATTTAATTTAACCTCTCCTATGATTTCAGAGGGTTTTTTGCAAATTTTTGTGTAAATTTTTAGCTTCTTCCTACAAAATTTTTATTTTCCAATGGCTGTGTGGATTTTAAAAAATGACCTTGTAAATATTTGCATTCATATATGATCAAATGATATTTATGTGTGTGGATTATTAAATGTATTACTTGACTGAATTGCAAACAGTGGAGTTAGGAAAGGACTCCCATTAGTGTATTGCAATGGGCAGTATATGTCTTGAAGACAGAAAGCTGAATAAACATACCCCTTCCAGTCAAAACAGTTCAGCTCCTTTGTCATGGACGCATGGAAGACTGCATAGAAGGAGCAAATGTATTTACATTCATAATTTGTCTATATAGCTTTCAAAACTTGCTCAAAAAGAGGAATACATTATTTTGTCAAAGGACCATATGGTTGGAGCATCCTCTGATTTAGTGTGTTAGATCTCTGTGTCTAAGGTCAGTGGAACTTTCTCTCATTTAGCAGACAAATCATGTAATACTCACTTTTAGCCCCAGTAATGCACCTGATTCTTTTGGCATAGTTGTTCTCTTATTAAGAATAACACGCCCAATTAAGCGATCTCCCTCTTTGGAAGGCTGCCACGTTACGGGATGCTGTTAAAAAAAACCCAAGTAGTGAAATTAAAGAAGTGTGAACAACTTCCAGTATTTAGATGCACACGTATAAACCAATACAATTTCTGTATCATTATGTCACAGTAGACATAAATATCCTTCAGATGTGTTACATATTGCACCTCAGCTTTCTATTATTATATCTGTTGGGCTCTGGCAACATTAAACATTTATGCCCTCGTTAAGAAAATCTCAACACTAAGTCTGCAGGTAGAATTATAATACATTTTAAAGTTCAATATGATTAAACATTTAAAACGTACCCTAGGTAATAAAATTAAATATTTATTTTTAAATTACATGACCCCGAAAAGTGCATTCAGAAATTCTGTTCTTTAGAAAAATACACGTTTTGCAGTTCTACCATATGGATGTTCACTTTATAATAAAATCAAAATGATTCTTTCCAACTCCGAGTCAATAGAAAAAATCACTAATCTGTCCCAGAGCAGCATCATACTAACAACTGCTTTTTTTGTGGTTTGCAGTGAACTTTAGTGTCATGACTATGAAAGAATTAAATTCAAGTTAAAATTCAGGCAATTCTACAAATACACATTTTGATGAAAATTTCTTTCTGATTTCCATTTCCAGGGTCCTCTAAACCAAGTTTTCATATAATTTGTATAGAATACTTTTTTACAGCCAAATAACTATGCTGAACTGAAATAATTAGCAAAAATTTTAATTTTTACCTATGAACCTCCTTTTTTCTATTTCTTACCGAACTAATAGGGGATGTTTCCCTGCTGTGCCACGTGGCAGGATCCAGCCAGTAATAATCCAAGTCACCTGGAAGAATATGAGTAGAAAGAAATGTGTAATCTCTCAAGCAGAGAAAGTCATATGAATGGTTACTTCTGCATGCATGAATTTTCAAGTGCAGTAGTTTGATGAAGCAAATACAAAACCTTTACTACGATCCAAATTAACATCTCAATTTGAAAGCAATGTGGCCTATTAATATAAAACCAAAACCACATAATGCATTTATTTGGATCTCTGCTTTTTCAGGAATTGCACCTTTAGAATTCATTGTGTGCACTGTCTGCTTTTTGCTTTGCCCAGTCATCCTCCAAGAACAGACCCCAAAGCACTGCATTCACAGCCCTCCTCCTCCCCATCATCTCCACAGCCAATGCTCAGGACTACAGCTAAGGACAACACGAGAGAGAATACTCGACAAAATAGGCTACAGTTAAGGACAGAACAGTCAACCACACCACACTCTAGTATTTGCAAAGATCAATACTGTGATGACAGGTACTGTGCAGACAGAGAGGCACAGGAGCTGGTAATGGATAACAGAGCACCAGGGAAAACACCCACACAAATAGAGCAAATAGTATCGACAGCAGGTATGAGGCTGCAATCTTCTATTTCACTTGGGACAAACATTTATACTATGTACATCAAGAATAAGCCCATGAATTACAGTGGTCTGGAAGCCATCAGCCTACCGGGTAAGGAGGGTACTGTGGGTAGGATTTGGGAGAAAAGGCAGCAAAGCATAACACCAAGTGAGTATATATGAATTTCTGGAAAGCTAAGGAAACCACCACAGTTTGATTAAATAGACTGCAGCTGTAAAGGGCTGACCTGCTAGCAGAAAACTACCAACTTCACTGGCAGTTTTCTGTGATAGAGGACTGATGTAACTGCACTCCAAGGAGAAAAAGGACAAGGCAGGAATTGCAAGAGAAAGAATAATGGGCAGTGCAACTCGGAGCATAATTTTCTTTACAAAGAGGAAGTGTACAGGTGATACTTAGAGGGACATAAGAGAATCATGTAGGCTAGACATGAGACAGATAAAGTAGGAATAAGGCTGAAATACTTCTGTGCTAGCACTAGTTTACCAGAATATATCTGTAAGCTCTGAACCTTGAGGTTTTATTCATCCTTTTAGGCATTTTCATAGTGTATTAATAAAAATGCAAAGTGTCATTAGAAATGAGAAAAACTTTTCCTAATGTGCTTTTGCAGTGACAGAAGTATATAAAAAAAGATCTAAAATAAACAAGAGATATTTTTAAATTTTATCTGGAAAAAAAAAAAAAAAAGTAGATTATTCTGCCATTTAGCTTACACTGCCTTTAAACATGGAGACAAAACCCCCACCAAACCAAAATCCAAACTATCACCTCTGAGCATAGTTTTAGATCTTGAAGGAAATAGTCACCTCTCAATGAGGTTTATATCCATATCTGCGCTTCAGGCATTTTTCACCCTCACTTGGGCACCTAAAATACGTTAGTGGAACAGTTTGATAACACTGCTTTCTGAGTGCACATGTGATTTTTTTCAAGTCTTTAAATGATTAGGGCCCAGGATAAGGGTTTTTTAATGGAACAACTCTTCACACACTTTCCTAACAACATTCCTACAAACTCTACAAATCATTTAAAAGTTACCAGGTGAAAATCCTAATTTGTCATTATAATCATACATTTATTGCCAATCCTCTCTCCACTTAGATATGCTCTATGTCTTTAGAAAATATATATAGTTCAGGCAATACATCTTCACTATCTTACTTTATAAAGCACATCTCTATAATACTACTGTTAGATGCCTGTGTGCTAGCAAGAGTAGTGATCTAATATCCTCTCATACACCTGTCTTTGCTGATTTTCCTATTCTCACCATCTACCTATGCTTTGCTACCTTTCTTCCCTGTTCATTATTTGCTATCATCCATCTTCTGTCTCCTTCTTCTTCTGGCTTTGGTGTCCTTTCATTAGGTTCAGTATTTTAACTCCTCCTTAACCTCAAACCCTTTGATACTAATCTACATTCCCATGAGCTCCTCCACACAGCTAAGCCTTAAGGAGTCTGTCCTTTTCACCTTCCCATCTGTCCCATGCTTTGTTAAATTCCAAGCCATCAGCTACATCCACAGCAGCCGGCCAAGACACCGATTCTTTCACTCTCTGCTCTCAGAAGCTGAGAGCAGCAAGTGCACTGAAAATGCAGCTCTACTGAGCTGGAACATGAACTGAGAAGCTCTAAAGGCAGCAATCAAATCAAACATCTTGACTGAAAGTCACTGAAAGTTGTAAGTCTACAATTTGGTGATTATTTTCAAAGCTGCAAAAATGCATGAATTGGAAAGAGAAGAGTACACATTCTGAAAAATTACTTAATTTTAAAATTCATGTTAAAATTCATTATGACACAGACTACTGGCACACAAATTTCTGGGTGAGTTTACAACTGTAAAAAGGGTTTTATAATGGAAAATGTCAGTTAATCTATTCGTAAGCACACATAAGATAGAACATAAAAATTAAGACATAAATTTAAAAACTCCCCAAATGAGCTTAAAAAATACTTCATGCCAGCAACACTGACATTAGAGACATCTGCAGTTCAGTACTCTTTTGTATCTTTAAAAATAATTTCTCCTTGATCATCCTATGTAACTGCTGCTTCTTTACTGGATACCTATCTTTACTGGATGCCCTTCTTGCACTGCCATACTCCAGAACTTCAACTACACAAAATAACTTTACTGCACTAGTATTATAGAGATCTGAGAATACATAAATTACTTGCAAAAACTTGTGATCTAAGAGCATAGCTTCAAAATTTCAGATTTTCTCTAAAAACCATCCACCAAAACTGAAAACACAAAAAATCCCTATGCACAGAGAACTCTGGTAAAACGCTCTGGTAGAACAGGGTAAAAGTCATTAAAAATAACTAGTAAAATAAGAAAAAATTGAGACACTATACAGAGGTAAAAACTACTTTTATAAGGAGTAAATAATTAATTTGTAGGATTAAGCTGCTTTTAAACACTTTTAAAATAATTCTTTAAATTTCAAAACAAGAATAACTTAAAAAGAATCCCCTATGAAAATATACATATACTGTATCATTATTATTTTTTTACATTCCTGATATGTATCTAAAACATATAAAAATACATTTCAACTTAAAGCATATTATTAAAAACACATTTGCAGTTTTAATGTGTGATTAAGACCAAAAGAGTGAAACAGAGTATATATTTGCAAAAACATTTTTTCCTGAGGGAATAATTCATAAGTTGTAACCTTAAAGCAACTAAATATTTTTCCTATTAATATGCTGCTGTTCGACTACTTTACTCTAGGATACAGAGAGATATAATAATATGTTACAAGACACAGATGTGTCAAGCTTTTTTTCCATGAGAAGTCTTTTAGCCTCCAATTGAATTTTAAGACAGAGTAAAACCCTTAATAAATTACCAGTGGTCTATCTGCAACATGTACATTTTCAAAATAAAGGGAAAGCAAAATTCACACCACCAAAAAAACCTTTTCTCTAAAATACTTCATCCTTGGCAGCACTATCCATACCAAAAGCTAATGCTGGGATACTGTGATTTCAAGTGAGATCCTGAAAAGCTGAGAAGTGCTGGAAACAACAGCCTTGTCTCTCTTATGAAGCCAAAACAAGCACAAAACAGGAGAGGGTTTGTTATCATGTATGGCCAGTCATCTGATTTCCAAAGAGTCTTGAATACTGGAGATAAAATACCCCTAGATGTCTCCCCGAATCCATCCAGACTACTGATATTCAGCAAAGAATGCACTTCAGTCTTTTACTCAAATCCAGACACATTAGATTCAGCAGATACTTAAGACAAGAAGCAGAGTTTAATTATAAGAGTCAGTCAGCCCATGTTAGGCATTTAATTGATCCTAAAAGGTCAATTAAATTAATACAGAAGTTCTATCAGGTAACTAGAAACTTAGATAAATAATTTTCAGAGGTTGCATCTAAAATTACTCAACAAACTGAATAGTCAGACTTGGTCTCTCTGATTAACACATAGAATCACAGAATGGCTTGAGTTGGAAGGGAACTTAAAGATCATTTAGTTTCAACCCCCTCCTTGCCATGGCTAGGGACACTTTCCATTAGACCAGTCTTCTCAGAGCCCTATCCAACCTGGCCTTGGACATTGTCAGGGATAGGGCATCCACAAACTCTCTGGGCAACCTGTTCCAGTGCCTCACCACCCTCGCAGTAAAGAAGTTATTCCTAATATATAATCTAAATCTACCCTCTTTCAGCTTGAAGCCATTCTCCTTTGTACTAACGTTACATGTTAAGTAAAAAGTCCCCTGTAAAAGGTCCCTCTGCAGCTTTTTTGTAGTCCTCCTTTAGGTGGTGGAGGTCTCCTAGAAGGTCTCCCCAGAGTCTACTCTTCTTCATGCTAAACAACCCCAATTCTCTCAGTATGTCTTCATAGCAGAGATACTCCCATCCTCTGATCATCTTCCTGGCCCTCCTCTGGACTCACTCCAACAGGTCTGTGTCCTTCTTATGTTGGGAGCCCAGCTCTGGATGCAGTACTCCAAGTGAGGTCTCACCACAGTGTAGTAGAGGGGAAGATTCACCTCCCTCGATCTGCTGGTCGCACCTCCTTTGATGCAGCCCAGGACACGTTTTGTTGGGGTAGCTTTGCAATATATAAAAATATGTTGAAGTTTTTAATGTTGCTTAAAGTGAACATGCTTCCAGAATGGCTTGGTAACTCTTTGTGTAAACCCTTCTTCTTCCCAAGATCCCTTTAGTCTTACCCTGTACCTTTGGAATGTCTAAGAGATAATTGAGAGCTCATCTATTGGTTGTTAACCCCTTATTGTCATTGGTTGTTCGTGAGACCTCCTGGACCCCCACTGGTTACACTGTAATCCTCCCAAAAGGTATTTAAGCAGCTACCCAGAACAATAAACTCTCTCTGCCTTCTCGCCCTGCCTGCTGCTGCTGTGTTCTGTGGTCTCTGCGGGGGCCATGGGACGCCATGTGGTGGGGGGAGGGGAAGGGAGCACCTTCCCTCTCCAGGACTAGAGGTAAAAGGAAAAGCCTCTTGCCTGGAGCTCCCCTCCCTATCCACCCTCAACGTTCGTCAACGTTTGGCTTTCTGAGCTGCAAGAGCCCATTGCCAGGTCATGTTGAGCTTTTCATCCACCAGCGCTGTCAAGTTCTTCTCTTCAGGGCTACTCTCAATTCATTCTCTGCCCAGCTTGTAGTTGTGCTTGGGTTTGCCCTGACCCATCTGTAGTACCTTGCATTTGCCCTTGTGAACTTCATGAGGTTCACACAGGCCCACCTCTCAAGCCTGTCAAGGTCCCTCTGTATGGCATTTCTTCCCTCCAGCATGTTAACCACACTGCAAAACTTGTGTCACTGGGAAACTTTCTGAGGGTGCACTTGATCCCATTGTCCCTGCCGCCTAAAAAGATGTTAAACAGCACCAGTCCCAACATTGATCCCTAAGGAATACCACTCATCACTGGTCTCCACTTGTACATGGAGGCATTGACCACAACTCTTTGAGTGCAAACTTTCACCAAATTTTTTATCCACCAAATGATCTATTCATTAAATCCATCTATCTCCAGTTTAGAGACAAGGATGTCATGCAGAACAGGGCTGAATGCTTTGCACAAGTCCAGGTACATTACATCAGTCACTCTTTATCCACCAATGCTGTAACCCCAGTGTAGAAGGCCACCAAATTTGTCAGGTATTATTTGTCCTTAGTGAAGCCATGTTGGCTGTCACCAGTCTCCTTCTTATTTTCCATGTGCCTTAGCATAGTTTTCAGGAGGATCTGCTCCATGACCTTGCTGGGCACAAAGGTCAGACTGACTAGCCTGTAGTTCCTTGAATCTTCCTTTTTTCCCCTTTTTAAAAATGGGGGTTATGTTTCCCCTTTTCCAGTTGGTGGGAACCTCACCAGACTGCGAAAACTTTTGAAATACTATGGATAGTGGCTAAGCCACTTCATCTGCCAGTTTCCTCAAGAATTGCAGAAGCATCTCATCAGGCCCCATGGACTTATGCACTTCAGGTTCCTTAGATTGTCTTAAACCTAATCTCCTCCAGTGGGCTACTTTTCTCCCAGTCCCTGCCTTTGCCTTCTGCAACCTGGGCATTGTGGCTGGAGCACTCATCAGTGAAGACTGAGGCAAAAAAGTCATTCAGTACCTCAGCCTTCCACATCCCAGATAATCAGGTCTCCTGTTTCCTTCCTGAAAGAGCCCACATTTTCCCTAGTCTTCTTTTTATCACTGACATACTTTCCTCTCAGCTTTCTTTGTTGCCCTTGATGTCCCTGGGCAGATTTAATTCTCTCAGGGCTCTAGCTTTCCTAACCTAATCCCTGTCTGCTCAGACAATTTCTCTGTATTCTTCCCAGGCTATCCGTCCTTGCTTCCACCCTCTGTAGGCTTCCTTTCTGTATCTGAGTCTTTACAGGAGCTCCTTTGTTCATCCATGCAGGCCTCCTGGGTTTTTTGCCTGACTTCCTCATTGTTGGGACTCATGGCTCCTGAGCCCAGAGAAGCCATTTTTCTTAGACCCCTCTTCCCTCCAGGCCTTTATCCCATGGTACTCTACCAAGCAGATCCCTGAACAGGACAAGACAACATGGACAACTTGTCATTTATGCATTTACTTTTGTTAATTTTTGGAGTTAAATATAGCCTGCAGCAATAAAGTTTATGAAAGACCTGGAACATCCTCCGTTGTGAAACTTTCCATGGAACTGGATCAATATCCTATGGAAATGAACAATTGTTTCCCAAAGTAAAAATCAATAGAAGCCACATACCAGCCTACAGAAAGTTACAACAGATGTTAAAAACCTCCATATATTAACTTGATTGCCTTTCTTTTTCATAGCCTGAGTTTTCATGAGTTGGAAAACCACTCTGCATGCTATTGGTAAATGTCCAGCTGCCACCATCAAAAACATCTGTTTGCTCTTACAGATGTGCTAGGTCATACTGTTAGGCAAGGAAGTACTTCTAAAATCAGGAAAAAAAATTCTAATCATTTTATCATGTCAGAAAAATAATTCACTGTATAAACAACATATGCTTAAACAACAAGCTGCTAAGTAACCACACAGAGAGAAAACATGAGTACCCTGGCTTGACAAGCAACCCTGGCAGTTACATGGCAAGCAGAGAATTCAAAAGCTACTTATTGCCTAATCATATGGAAAGCTTCACAAAAATGTTCATTATCTCCTTAGATTCAAACCGACCCACTTTAGATGTCTACAGTTTAGAACTTAAACCCTTGCAGAAAAAGGTCGGTATTTTACCGTCTATGCAGTTCAAGGACAGGCTGGATCATGCAGTGTATGGGAAGAATGTACCACAAGGCTATGAAATGTAGGTTTGCTTTTGTACTGAAAATATACAATTGCATTGGATTTCAGTTCTCTGCTGGCACATGTCCTAAACACTGAATATTAACACACTGTAAGACTCCAAAGTTAAAAAAAAGACTAGTACTCCATACCAGTGACAATTTATACATATAGTACTTCTATTTCAGGTACAGATCTGGCACACATGACTGTGATCCCTATAGCTCCCAAAGCTAGAACCAGCCTCTCAGACTGCTCCCTCAATACAACATTTATTTAGGTATTTTAATCTAATGATGAGATATACAATTTTTCTTCTATATCTTAATTAAATTTCTGAGTAACCAAAAAAAAATTGGAAAAGGGTCTATAGAGCTTTATCAAGCACTAAGCTTTCAGATTTAGAAAACTGACAACCTAGGCTTATTCAGTACAAACTAAAAATAAATGATTATTCCTGTTTAGAAGATAAGGACATTTCATACTCTTTCTCATGAAAAATGATCACTTCAGCATTTTATTTTGAAACAAACTCCTTAGTTTAAAAATCTTTTTTAAAGATTTACATTGTGAGCACAGCAGAAGTTGTAATGCTGAATTGATATTTGCAAACAAGAAATACAGAAATAATTAGGCAAGTAACTAGTGAACTCATTAAATACTATCTAGATTGTTAAGGGCAATAATATTAAGCTAAAATCTAGTGAAAAGGAATATCCATTTGACTTCTATCTTAGTTACTATTGTAAAGTTGTTTCTTTACAAGAGTTTGCAAATTCACAATTAGTTTCAATTTTGCAAAGGAATGATTTGTCAGTTGCTGATTATGAAAAAGTCAATATACTTTCTTTAGCTGGGTGCAAGGTGAATGTTCTGTGGACTATTTAAATTATAACATGAGCTTGTTATCCATTTATTTATTTAACAAGACTTTTTATTTCAAAAAGGTGTACAGTTTAGACTCACACTTTTTTATAAGAAAGTATTGTACTTGTGTTCATTGATGGCTGAAGGTTTCTCAAAAGATACATTTGCAAAAGATCTTCCAACGCAAAAACAACTGGGCCCATTTGTATGTTTCACAGAACGGACATCCTACCTGAATTATTTCAGTGTTGTTGCAAGGCTTTAAAAACTACTGAAAGCAAGGATTGCTTATCTTGCCAACAGAAGCTTAAAGCCAAAAAATCACAACCTGTCTAGTCAAGTAACAAATTGAGCATGTGGGTCCAAGAATATATATGACTCAGACAGGGATGGTCCACAGAAGCATATTCTGTAGGGTCATCAAAAAGTGTGAAAGACTTAAAAATGTAAAATACTAAGCAAGATAAATGAACTTCCATTGTTCTGAGAAGTTCTTTTGAAAGGTTTATTACAAATATTTTCTTGAGGATACCAGAAAAATGTTTAGCATTAGGAACTACAAAACAGCAGGCAAACATTTTAACTGATTTTTGATACTGTGGCATCTAAACACAAGGAAAATTTGTTATCTTAGGGATAGTTCTGAGTGCTGATTTTGCTGTCTCAGATTATTGTCTTGAGTGGAAGATAATTCTGTAGATGGATGGAAGCAGATTTCCTTTTCAAAATTTAGAGCTTCTCTGAATAAATTTGTTATCAATATTTACTTCCAACTCAATACTGACACTAACTGTATTAACAGTTTTATTGAGTTCTCGTTTCCTGTAATTAACACTTTTGGCTTTGGCATGATTGCTTGATAATATTTTTGTTCAGCATATAATGAAACTTGAAAAATGTATAACAAGTTATCTCAAAAAGTCACATGGTCTCGTAATTTTGAAGTTATGGATACACGACTATTCTATACTTTAAAAGCCAGATCAGGTCTTAATAATTTTTCTGCTGCTCTGAAGGAATTCCCAGCGCTTCAAATATCCCATTCTGTTCTTCAGCCTAGCACAATTTGTCTTTCCTCTGGGTTGTTTTTTTCTTTTCTCTCCTCTGTGTACATTTCAAACTACCTGAGTAGGTGTTAATTGCAAAAAAAGGTAATATTTCTATTTTGGTCTCTGCTGGTATTTTTTCCCTGAGAATTTTAAAAATTTTCAGTTGCATATTTTTTATCTTAGTATTTGTTAAAGACTGATTTATTAACAAATTATAATTGAAAATCAAAGTTGAAAACAAATTCTCCTCAAATCCCAGGGTGCTTCTATACTGCCAAAAGCTATAAATTTTAAGAAGGATTAGCAAACCAGAAAAAATTGTCAAGCATTTAAACAGCAGCCCCCACCTTGGAAGTCCCATGGAAACAATGTCCAGTAAGGTATCAGTGCCCCGGTAGCTAAATAAGGTGATGAAAAGAGGCAATGCCCAGAGACACTTCTTTGAACACACATTTTCTACTATTGTATGAAAAGAAGAAAGGCATTTCGGCTCAGTTACAGGAGAAAACACAGAGTGTTTATAAACATGCTGACAGAAACAACAGCAACTGAAATCAAGGCTTCTTATTATCCACAGGACCAGGGGAAGGGGAAAAGGCAGTGAGCCTTTGTGTTGATTGTTCAGCATACACACACAGAGTCCATTGTGCAAAGCTACTCAAGAAATAAGATTGCATTTCATAATCAAAGTTATTATTTAATTTTCATGAGGAGTAGGAGAGACCATTAATATTCAAATGAAAAGGAAATGTCTGAAGGAGGAAAAAACCCAAACTAATTTTTCTGAGCTTCAGGCCTGTAGAAGGAAATACAGCAGATGAAATTCTCTGATTAAAAAGAAAAGTATTTCAGCAGTACCATGAGGGAGACAAAGTCCAGAGCACCAAGATGAGCCTGATGAGGGTTTGGGGGTTTTTTTTGTTTGTTTTGGTTCAGTTGGGGGCTTTTTGTGTTTGGTTGTGTTGGGTTTTTTTTGGTTTGTTCCTTTTTTTTTTTTTTTTTTTTTTTTTTTTTTTTTTTTAATCAGCATTCATGAGAACCCTCAATTATGCTGCATAGATGATAATGAAAGGTTTTGTTTCTCCAGTTCAGAGGGGAATACTTAGCAGGAAGAATCCTTGTAGTGCACTGTAAGAGATCACAGACTAGTAAAACAACCAGCAAAGGACCTCTGGAGCTTTGCTTTCCACCAGTAAAGAGGAAAGAGCTAATAATATGAAAATTAACAAACTGGGAAAGGGAAGTAAGCTGAGCAGAAGAAAAATCAAAAATCTTTCTAAAAAATGTAACAAAACCCCTCAAAACTCAAAAAACATCCAACCACCAAAAACCTGAATCAAACCAAAACACCCCAGCCTTACAGAAGGTAAGGAAGCAGCCATGACAGCAAAAGTGGAAGCATATGAAAAAATAATACCAACATAAAAAAACCCTATCCCAATACAGAAGAAGGAGAAATTCTGTCAAAGACTGGCCAGCTAAATCATAAATGTTTCATTTTCCAGAAGAATCAATTGAAAGTTGCCTATGAGTGAGTAACTTGCAGGGATCGAGTACAAGGAAGCATACAAAAAAAATAAGAAACACACAAGATTCAGTGCAGACAGCAAAGTATGCAAAAACAATTGAGATTATTCTGGAACTATTTAGTCCCTAGTACTGGTACCTAGTACAAAATACTTGCCAGTTGAGACTACTATGGGAAGAGTCTGCTACCATTTGGCTCAATCAGCAAATTATGTGTAACAGCAGATGTCAAATATGTTCAATTGAGGAGTCTCTTTTATGAGATGTCATGGTAAGAGTCACACCAGGGAAAGGGTCGAAATAACTTGCATAAGGTGAAAACCTATTTAGAAAATAATATTCTAACAGCTAAAATTGGTAACAAAAATTCCCCAAGTTATTCATTAAGCAGGATCTGTAGTCTTTGTCTGGAATATAGTGTCACTGAATCACAGAATATGCTCAGTTGGAAGGAACCCACATGGATCATCAAGTTCAGTCCTTAGCCCTGCACATGATCATTCCCAAGATGACACCATGTGCCTGAGAGTATCATCCAAACAATTCTTGAACTCTGGTAGTCTCAGTGCTGTGACCACTTCCCTGCAGAGCCTGTTCCAGTGCCCAGCCACCCTAGTAATCGTCAACACTCACAACTACTGCTGTAGGCAATAAATCAGAAAGATATTAGAGTTGTAAGTGACTTGACCCCTAGGAGATAGGAATTATAGAAGGCCAGAACTGGACTTCAAAGCTATCTAGACAAACTAGAAAAACATGCCGGAAAAAGAGGACCCCAGTTCAGAGTCAACAAGGCTCCACACTCAGACCAGGATAAACAAGCGTAGAAACAGGGAGAAACCCACCAGTTGAGAATACCTTTGCAGAAGATGATGAGATGGAAATAATGTATCACAATGATAACAGGAGAGGATAGTATAAAAGCCTGGCCTCTGTTTGAAAACCATTACCCTTTCACTTTGGGAATTAGAAGGGTTGGCAAGAGATCAGGCTCTGCTTGCCCTGCCTACTTTTGTCACCGAATACATCAAAAGGTCAAATGGGTGAGGAATTTATAGTTTTATTGTTAGGGTTTTTTTAGTTTTGCTTTACTCTGCAATATGATTTTTCTTTTGGGCACCTGTGCACCTAACCAACACCCTGCCATGACAGTGACCTTGATGACAGCTCAGTCTCTCAGATTCTCTCCTTGCAGCACAGTTCAGTTTTCAAAGTGGAATATTTAGCATACTGAAGCATAGTTATGAGGGAGAGATGAGTTAAATTTAATGTCCAGAGAGCTATAGATAGCCTGGTTTAACAGTCCTTTATATCTCTATAGTTTCCTACACAAAAGAATCAAATGCTCTCAAGAGAGACTGTTACTTGACCTGGGGATATGGGGCTAAGTGATTTTAAAGTATCTTTTACATTTCCCAATTCCAGACTGTTGCAAAGACTGGAGACTTTCTGCTGTTTGCCTATTGCCCACAGTACAGCCTTGAATCTTCACTACACAAAACACCTCAGTATTTTTCAATTCTAATCCTACTTCACTTTCTTTATCTACTTTTGCAAAGATGTGCAAGAGGTCACTAGAATGCAGTTTAAGGCTGTCCACCACAGTGAGCAGCTTGAAGAAGGAACAGGGATTTACCTTCTTTATAAAGCTATACACGATATATTAAGTGGAAGAGAATGCAAGACTTTGATCTTAGCCGAAAGTTTTCTCCAGTCTTATCCTTTAAATTCCATGCAGAGCTAAGGCTGTCTGTTGTCTTCCCAGCCATACAAGCATTTTTTCTTCCTGATATTCCTGCTGCTGTTTCTGTTCCATCTCTGTTTTGACTGCTGTTCAACCCCATTTTCTCCCATGTGTCCCTCCATATTCTGCCTTCAGTGAACTCTAATTATCCCCTAAACTCTGCTGAATTAAATTAATTTTGCACATGGATATCTTAGTATACTTTATCTAACACAGATGTTATTTTCAAGAGGATAAAACCTCCTTCATTACTTATTCTATCATAAATCTTTAAGATTATTTCTTCTAGTGAAAAAATTACTTTTCAAAACCAACTTTTATAGACAGTGCCATCAGCTACTTAGATATAGGGTCTTAGAGGTATTTGTTATCCTGAACACACTGCCTAATCCCAAAGAACTTGCAATGGTGAGTCCTTCCTCTCACTTTCCCCTGTGATCCTTTAGTGATTTAGATGAGGAACTTATTTCAAATATAAAAGGAAAATACTGATGTCCTTACCTGATCAGAAATGCAATGCATCAACATGATGATGCAGAAACAATGTAAAACATAACCAGAACTGCACATTTATTATAACCCACATTTTATTAAAACCACAATTGTATATTATAATAAAAATATATTTTTATTCTATATACATGGGTTTAATGATTTTTCCCCCTAAGTAATATGCAAAAATAAAAGTAACAGAATCACATTCCATTCTGAACTTCTTAAGGCTCCTAACAATAACACAATACAGGAGACTGAGGACATATCAATTGTCTTCTGCCAAAGAGAAATAATACACAGAAATGTTTATTTGTTTCCTGAAATAAATTTCTATATTCTTTATCCATGACTCCTCCAAAATGCAGAAGTCATGATGCATTAAGAATATTATTATTACTTTTCAGAAACACATTTACATTTTGACATTTACTCTCAAAATACAGATCTTTTTTAGAAGCTCATTCTAAATAGCATCACTAGTGTCAAAATATATCTGACACTTTCAAAATATAAACATAACTAAAACTTAAAAGCAAACTGGTTCTTTATTCCCCACTTAGGATGAATATTTGCTACAATTAATACTTTACATTCTGAGGACAGAACATCACTCAAGCTGCACAGTTAAAAAGATACATAAAGATATATATATATTTTAAATATGAAATATAAAATATAACTAAAACCTCAGTACTATATAGCTCCTTATTTACCTGTCCCTGAATGAAACGTATGGAGCAGAAACTGAAGAACCCCAGCAAACATAGCAGCATCAGCAACAGAATGGTTAAAGCACAACTGGCATCTAGCACGTTGATGAATTCCAGCCTGCAACTGTAGCAAAACCGTAATGCAAGCAAAAATCCACTTCAGTGGGAAGGAGGCGATGTAAAAGAAGTCATAAGGTCCTTGCGTCCTGATTCTAAGCCAAATTATTCTGCAGTGTCAAACATTCGACACCACTGACACCAAACAGGGCGAACGAGAGTTCTTGTCATCAAAACAAATCTCTGCAGTGTAGTGCAAGCATCGATTACTGCATTAGTTCATACACGGCTGCTGCAATGACAAGGAGTTTCAGTCTCTAGGAGTTAATGATTTTAGGAATTCAGAATTAACAATCCTCAGGAAACAAGACAGGGGAAAAAAGGCTCCTTCCTATCTGGACAGAACAGGAAAGAAGTTTCTTAGTGCTTTAAAGCCAACAGTAAGTCACAAGCTCAGGTACCTAAGTAATCAATACCACTGCTGCAGTTATTATTTATATTCAGCAGTGGTGCGCTAAGCAAATTTAATGAACTGCACAGACGAAGAAACTGTGTAAAGCAAATGTGGCTCTTTTAATTTATGTAAAACATCCCAAGCTGTAGATTTACTTCTAGCATACTGAAAACACAATTGCCCTTGAAAAAACCCTACCATTTTTTACGAATTAATAGGACAATTTCATTATTTTTGAATACAATAGATGTGTGCAGGGAAACATAATTGTATATAAGAAAAATATATTCCAAATAAAAAAGCTGGAAATAACATTTTGTATTCCAAATTACATATTCCAGGTAAAAGAGAAAAGCAGAACCTATATTCCAACATATTTGGGATAGCCAGATGATTAGAAAATTACAGCTAATATAATTTACTAAAGTATTTAATCTAATTTAATCATATCCAAACCATACAACAACAAAACTGTTTCTGTGGCAGAGTCTTACTCTGTACAAAGAGATGTTTCTCTGCAGCTTATCTAGATACTGCAGGACTTCCAAAATACAATGCAGGACATCCAAAGTAAAAAACCTCTGCTGTTTAGAAACTAAAATGCAAGCAAGAGAAGCAAACAAACAGAAGCTTAGAAAGGATAAAATATAAATATTTATGCTAATGAGAGCTTACAGCTCTTTCATATTTAACAACATGTAGACCTATTAGTAATAATGAAAATACACTTAATCAAGTCGTTTCCCTGTAATTCTGGATCAAACCCAAGGTACTGAACACTGTCTTTCATACACTCTCCTGCATGACAGTCATCAGCAAAAGCTAAACTGAGATCCCTGACTACTGCTGACACTCAGTGTCCCCAGTAGCACTGTATTAGCAGGAAGACAACACAAATGTCTAATTCTGCTTTTTTCATGGACATGTCCATGTTAGGAGATAATTTTTTGGAGGTGGACAATGTCCAGGCTTTATATATTTAAAGAGACAGTGATCATCTGCTACTGACCAGGGAACATAGATCCAGCTTTGTCCTTAAGCCAGAAACATTTCCTGCAAAAGCAACAAAAGACAGAGTATGCCAAATGCCTATTGCTTTCACAGCTCATCCACTGATCCTTCTGCATTACTCCTTGAAGGAAAAGCTCCTCTTTTATCAGGGCAGGCATTTAGAGCTTTGCTTCACTTTCAGAACATTCTATACCTGGATCCTGAATGTTCACCTCACCTTACATCACACACTAAACAAGGCAGGGGATTTTGCCACAATGCAACTCAACAGATGAAAAATTCTTACAACCTCAGAATTCGTAAATTAGACTAAACTATATGGGCTTGTTTTCTGCCTTATTTAAAGTGTTCCTGTCATTCCCATGGCAGGTATGTGTCTGTGAAAAAATAATGAACCGTTTTCCAAAATGCATTTAAAAAGGTTGTTTGTGGCCTGTGGTGGTGTTCAGGCTCTCACTGTCTCCCATTCCTCTACATGCCAACCCCTCTCTGCTTCTCCAGCCTCTAGCAGGCAGCCCTCAATGCCTCTTTTACCCACTGCCATCCTTAGCCATAAGATCCACCCAAGCTCTGACTAAGTAGCCCAGTCCAACAGCTCCAGATTGTAGAGGTGTCTGCAAGTATTCACTGAAAAGCAAGGGAAGAGAGGAGCAACAGAAGAGTGTTTTGAGGTCAGAAAGGGCATTTTGCAGAAACAGACAGTGCCACCAACTCCAGTGTGCATTGCACATCCCTAAAGGTGGATTTCATTCCTCCCAGCCCCAGTCACATGGAGCCTTTCTGGTTCTCCCAAAGGCTCATCTGACAGCTGGGGAAACAAGTCCTAAGAGTTAGATTATTTACCTTTACATCCATTAACAGTATCAAAGCAGTAGGAAACTAACTGGAAATCTGGATACCATCCCATTGTCCTAGTAAAAATGCATCATTAAGTTATAGCACACTTTCAATCTTTGCTTTGGATAGCTCTGCCTTTGTAATCTCAGGAGGTTTTACCCTTGCAAATTATTTTATTGCCACTATCTTCTGAGGCACACTACACTATGCATCTGATACTTATATCTTGACTATCATGTTTTATCTCTTCATAATTCTCCTGCTAATAGTTGTTCTAGATCATAATCCATGCATGATACTCCTCAATTTATAAAACTTTCTAAGATCATTAGAAAAGTAGGACATTGAACAATCTCACAAAACCCTACTATTATTCAAGTTTTAAGAGAATAAATTCAAAGCATTAAGCATACTATTTAGCTTTATACCTGGGTGAAAATGGAACTTTCCTCTAAAGCAAAAGTTTTACAACACTTTTTTTGAAAGAAGAAAGCCAAAGAATGATCCCAAGCTTAATTCAGAAGCACAGAAAGGGCAACTTAATGAAAGAAACACCTACAATTTAAGTTGAAATTTAATTTAGGAAACAAGAGAAACAACAAAAAAAGATCCTTGTTAAAATCTCCAGATCTCAAAGCCAAGTTACAATGGGAAAGATATTCTAATACAAATGCAGGAGTCTTAGATAGAATATTAGGTATTTAATTTGACATTTTGTTCTGTAGCCCTGTCTAATCTGCTTCAAAAGGTCCTGGCGATTGTGGGAGATTAAAAGTGACTTGACAAGCCAAATGCCACACCTCTCCAGGGAAAGCTAGGAAAAAGGACCTGGAAAGCTACATACTGGGAGGGTTATGGAGCAAATCCTTCTGGAATGCATTCCTGAGCTCATGAAGGCCGATGACATGACTGGGAACCATCAAGATAGCTTTACCAAGAGCAAATCATGCCTGACCAATATGGTTTCTGTATGTGCAGGCAAGGAGAGAGTAGCAGATGTTGTTTAATGTAACTAAAAATAAAATAAGCAACAAAGCAGAAATTAGGTTGTTGCATGAACAGAGGAACATGCTGGAGCTAATAAGTTTGATCTTTTATTTAGTTTATTAATTACTAAGGGCTAAATTAATGTAGTGCTGCCGTTACTCCACAACTTTCAATTCAAACCTCAATCTGAGCCAATCAATTCAAAGTGAAAGTGAAGTAACTTGTCATCTGCCTGAACAAAACAATGTAAACACACACACTGGGAGGAAGCTGTGGTATGCCTCCCACTGGCATCCCAGAATGGCTTCATCATACTTTTTCTGGAAGGTCCTTTAGAGGAATTTTACAGAACATCACTCACCGTTTTGCAGCAGACTGGAAGACTACTAGAAGACTACTAGAGGACTACTAGCAGACAGAAGAGCATTTCTGCACAAACAAAGGACAGGGATCTCTTCAAGCACACAGGTCTGCAAGAGCCCGTAAAGGAACACCCCTCTATTTATTGCTACCCAGCATTCCAAGATCCACTGCCAATTGTTTAGTACTGTGCTGCCACCAATATTCTATTTCCCTTTCCTCCACCCCAACACACTTGATTGTTTTTAAAACGTCTGAGGAAAGTGATCATAACGGTGAAACCGGAAAGAGACAAGTAGACTGCTCACACCAGAAAATCTGTGTTGTGCCTTCAATTCCAGGCATGCAGTGGCTGAGATCTTTGCTATCCAACCTTCATGATCCAGGAATTTTGCAATGTGTTTATGTTAGGTATGTCATCTAATAAAAAAAGTCAGCATCTGCTCAGATAGACCGTTTTGATAGCTGACTTGACTGTGGATAATCTACTGACATCAAGACAGAACATCAGTGCATCAGTGTAAATCTGACAGTGCAGCCACTGTCACATCTACAGATGACTTTTGGACTTCCCTCCAACATCACAGGATGATGAATTCACCTCTTTACATAAAGAGATTTTGTCAAGTATTTCTCTTTGTGACAAGGGCAGTATGTAACATATTAACTTACAATACCTACAATACCTTACAAAGATCTGCTGGATAGCATTTTTTAGAGCCAAAGGTGATCTTAACCAAACTGTAATTCAAGAAGCAATTTGCTCAGCTATTCAATTGCTAACCAAAGCCAGATGTTTTCAGTTAAATGGTGACCAATATGTAGGCACTGACTTTACTGATCGATGGCATCAAAATATTCTTTTTGTTCCCAGCTTCAACTATTATTTTTAGGTGTTGTGTCCCTCCCTGTCTCCATGGAGACAGATTTCTCCCAACTTTCACGACCCACAGCATGGTGGATGTGGAAGACCCATATTCAAAGTCCCTTCCCTGCCTGTTGCAGGGTAAGCTGTAGGAAGTGGTGATGTGTCATCTTTTCCTTTGATAGCTGTGGTCTGGTACAGGCTTGAATTCACAGAACTAAATTCCTACAATCACTTCAGTGTTACTATCTGTAGGAAGAGACTGCAGGTATCTAATCTGCCAAAAGAGAAGCCAACCAAAAAGTATCATCTTGAAACCTGGACTACAGCAAAAACAGGAGAATCAACCTACAGTGACAACATCATTACAGCTTATTTAATTCAGACACGTGACCTTACCATTATTCCTTGAAACAACTTGAGACAAAAAGTCTCCACCCCCATTACACGATATAAACCAAAAAACAGTGCATGCTCTGAACTAATTCCTGTATAGGCTGTGATTGAAAGGTTATACAGACAAGGGTGATAGACATCTCTGTGTCACTATTTTATTCTGTTTCTCTATTTCAGGACACATTTGACAACTTAATTCACACTCTTTGCTTTTCTTTTCCTTACTGTCTAAGTCTGTGTGGACATAGTTTAATTTCTGAATCCTTTTACAATTCAGATTCCTCCCAGACCCTTTAATTCTAAAAATGTCAGATTTAAACGTAGAAATTAAAGCAGCACTACCATATGTAATAACCACTTAAATAAAGAGTCTCTATTAAGTAGCATTTTTTATTACTTTAAAATGTTATGTACCTTCCAAAAAAACTAACAAAAATACTAAAGCCACACATCTAAGTGCAGAGTTTAATGGTGACCATATTGTTTAAATGTTGTCAGAAAATTCTTTCCTAATCCTTATAATAATTTTCTAGGACAAAGTAAGATTAGGTCCACAATAGCACAGATAGCTGATGGTATAATGGCAACATGCCTAATCTATATTTGTTGTTGTAGCTTTTTTTTTAAGGGAACTGATGATGACAGATTAGAATTTTAAAGGATACATTTGAAGAGCAGTCAAAATGTAAATGGTAAATTTATTTAAAAGAAAAACCCTGTTTACTGGAAGAAATTAATACCTTCCTAAATGTCTCCTTTCGGTGGCTTTTACGAATACTCATTCCCTAAGACTTTCTAAGCAGTGAGATTTAAAACTTGGTAACAGGAACAGATTAACTAATTTGTTTTATGACTGACTTCAGAGCAACTTTTCTGTGGAAAAGAGCCAGCAGGAGCACACCTGGATATATTTCTAAGCATTCAGTTCAATTCCCATTCACAGGGGGCTGTTTTGCCTCTCCCAGACAGTCTCTGCTTAACAACGACAACTCCAGTACTCGCAAATCCATAATGTCTGTCTATGGGAAATAACTGAACCTACCTGGGTACACTGACAAGGTTCAGTGTGTTACATAATACACCAGAAATTTTTAAGAACCTACGTCTATCTGCCTCTATTTAAACTGGTATTTTTTAGTTCCTTTGTGAAGTCCAATTTTATCTGTAAGTGCAAATCACTTTTATACTATATTTTAAGTAAAATCTGAGCTGGCAGAGAATACCAAATTACCTGGCATAGCATGTATTTTCATGTAAACTTCTGTGATAGACCTCCAAAGCACAATAGGCAGGAACTGGCATTCTATGTCTGAGTGAGTCCCCAGAACTTTAGGGAGGTGAAAAAAAAATGGCTGTTTACTAGCCCTCAGCTTATGGCACTGATTAGTATTCACTGCCAATCAGAAGTTTTTGCTTATGCCCACAATTCACCTGAGAACCATATTGAATAAACTGCACACGAGTTAGAGTGAGTCAGCTGGGGAGCACTACTTTGCACAGCATGAGCTTCCTGCTCTGCAAAGCTGTGTCACTCCTACCCAAAACAGACAGGAGAACAATGCCAGGATCTGCAATGTCCACCTGAGATGTGGGAGCAGGGCTGAGGCACTCCAAGGACTGTATCCAGCTGCTTCACAATGACATTTCTTCATGTGACACCTGCTGATAATCTTTAATGCAGAACATTCTGACTTTCAAAGACTTGACAAAGGCAAAGAATAAAACAAAAATCTGCAGGATTTTATATTCACACATAGCTCCATTCACTGCCTTAATACCGCTCTGGACAATGCCCTGTAACTACATATCATGATCCCTGATGTATTTACCTGCAACAGAGGCACTGGAGTGCACATGTGCCTTCTAATAGCACACATGCATTCTATTTCATATAAACACCTATATTTATATCACAAGCATGTATCCCCCCCATAAAAACTCTTGCCTTAGTAATGTTCTGAAACTACAATCAAACAAAATCTATGAAAACATTCATATACATTAATGTATATTTTCTTTTTGCTCCTGAAGCGACTTTACTGCAGCACTCCCAAAGCAGACAATATGCTCACATTAAATAGGCATTTCTTAAGCATTAGGTCACAGAAAAAAAAATAAGTTGGAAGGAAAAGTACTTTGGGTAAGTAGGAAGAAAATATGCAACTTCACCAGAAGTATGAGCAAGATTGCTTAAGCCCAGAGTCATCTGTAAATGTGTAAGTCTAAACTTCACACAATTGTGAAAACTCAAACAAGAGTAACTTTCCCTTGTTATGTTTCGTTTGGTTGGTTGTTTTTTAATGAGGATAGGATTCAACTAAGTCCATGAATGACTGCTTCCATAGAGCTGTACTTGTCAGTGTAATTTTCATATCCAGAATACATCCCATACATCATCTGCAACACTAAAACTACAGGACAGTGTAAATCTGCCTGTGGAAAAAAATGCACATGGAGATAAGATCTTAAAAAGTTTCTTAAAATTACTGGTTTAAGCAGCAAAGTGTGCCTGCATTTCTAGATTCTCCCTGTGCTGAGAAACTGTCTTGCAGAGAAGCCAAGTGAGATTTGACTGCTCCATCTAGTGGCTTGTTAAGCAGAACATATGGCTTTATGGGTTAAAAAGGGACAAGTATGGAATTTTCTTTTTCTCTGAGCAACACAGCAAAACAAACTCTTAGAACCTAGATATTTTAATAGCATAATATATAAATGTAAAAATATTCACCTATTTTCCTGAACCTAACTTTAAACTTTAATTTAATTCTCTTTTATATTTCTAGATTATTCCTATTTATTAGCTGATTTATGCTATTTAGTTAATTAACTTTATTAAGATCAACAAAGTTTTAGAAATTTTTCTTTTGAATTTACAGTAAGTTACAGTTATATTTGAGTTCACATTTCCAGTGAAAATGCATCTTAGCTTTTCAATAAAATGAAATTTTCACTGGGATGAAATTAATAACAAGAAAAATAACAAAACATATACACTGACTCTTAACTATAAGAAGTAAATTTAAAAGTTCATGTCTGATTCAGAAAGTGATTTCTACTCTGTGAATGATAATTCCTAAGCAAAGCTAGAGCACCACTGAGTTTTAGTGGGACAAAGAAGTGTCTGCCATAAAGTCTAAGTCTATTTCATGGCTATTCTAAAAAATACTGAAACTTGGATCCTTTGGAAAACTAATATAATAACATGACTAAGTTGTTTTAAACAGAACACTTTTTACAACAATAATTTTGAGAATAACTAATTAGAACTGAAGCTCATATTGCAAAGGAAAGAATTACCAAATTGAGGACTTGGTTACAAAAACTAGAACTTTAAATTCGAGTAATTAATGTATATTATTAAATAATAAAATCCGTGCAAGGTAAAATCAGAGAAATATGTGATGTTCTTCATTTCCACTTGCTACATGTATATTTTGTCTTGAATTACACATATGAATGAAAGGTAGCCAAGGAATATAAAATAGAAGGTGAGAAACTTTCAGCATGGGCAGATAGTGATAGAACAAGGAGAAATGGTTTTCAGCTAAAAGAGAGAAGATTTAGACTAGCTATTACCTTACTCAGAGGGTAGTGAGGCATTGGAACATGTTGCCCAGAGAAACTGTGGATGCCCCATCCCTGGATGTGTTCAAGGCCAGGTTGGATGGGGCTTTGAGTAACCTGGTCTAGTGGAAGATGTCCCAGCCTATGTCAGGGAGATTGAAATTAGGTGATCTTTAAGGTCCCTTCCAACTCAAGCCATTCTACAATTCTGTGAATATAACCTTTTTACTTGTTCCTTTACCACACATAGTTCCCACAGCTAACATCATAGATATATTAAGTTAGGACCCCACATGCATTAAAAACCTCCATTCTTAAATTCTTTTTAGATCTGCATTTAAAATTGCAAAATAATCCCACGGTAGGAATGGCCCAAGTGAACCATACAACATTCATTTCTCAACTTGCTCAATGGACCAAGTTATACTCGGTCTAATTTGCATATAAGGTACAGCAAAGCCACAGGTCACCAAGTAAAGAATGATGATATTTGTTTTTCTAAAACAGAAAAGGTCATGTTTACAGACAGGAAGCAAATGTGAAAAGAAATTATTCTAAGTAAAATGTTTTCTTCGAAGTTCCTTCAGGGCTTGAAAGAACACTCAATAACATATTTAATACTGAAGGTCTAAAACAATACTGCTGTAGGCATGCATTTACTGCATAGCATCACAGTACTTCAAACACTTACACTCTTACAAAATACTTTGTTTAACAATTAGAAAGTTCCCATAAATAATTTTTGCAGTCAGTCAAGGGCATGATAAATGGAAGAAAAAGGTACTGAGTAATAATATGTCCATGCATTTAATAGGCATATATTTTATTACCATCAAGGCAAGTTGGAGTCATGTACTGAAATCTCACAAGATTAGGCAATATACAAACATAAAAAGAAACTCTGGACTCCACTGAACTTGCAAAATAAATGCAAGGTAAGAAAACAGCAGAGAAACAAATAAGGAACAGTGTCTACACTTACAGCAGTGTATTAAACAGTGTCAAATGGATTATCATTCATACTGTGTCCTTAAATAATCCCTGGAACAGTTGTGCCCTGGTTCAGCTGGTACTTTCTGTTTACTGCGACGCAGGAAACAGGCCAAGAATAAACCCAACAGACAGCTTCCATGCAGTCCCTCTCTTGAAGAATGTAAGAGCTTCATTGTATGGAAATGTGCCATGTTTCATTACTTGGCCAAAAATGTCAAAGAATGGCTCTTAAATTTACTAGTACAGTAAATATCACCCCTGAGACCATATAAGATGGGCATATTTGAAACCGTAACACATGTGCTTGGCATCACAGGGGAAATGGAGATAAGAATCAGCTTCAGAGCTTCCAAAGTGTAAGTGGGGAGTCCCTAATTTTGAGGCTCATAAGTTGTACAGATGGAGAAAGAAGGATCAAAGAAACAGTAAGAGAAATGTAAAAACAATGAGCAAATGTGGGAAAATAGTCTTCAGAGGGACATTCAGAATGGACAGGAACAGAATGAAATTACACACATTTAGTCAAAGGAAACACAGACATCTCATAATCATTACTTTCTCTCTGTTTCTCTTCGTGTTTTTCCTAGAGATCATTTATAAGCATACTGATTTTAGAGAACTAAATAGGCCAGTCTCTCTACTCAAAGTTGTGATTAAAGGAAGAAACTGGAATGGTTCCTGTGTGTTACAGTCATTAAGTGCATTTTTGTAAGAAAAACAATATATCAAAAAGATTCAGAGAAATATTAGCACGAAATACTAACCAATAATACTCAGTACCACATGGTATAACCATATGTTTGGACTCAATAGGATGATCAGAATGAATACACTAAGAAAAGGACACAAAATGAACATCTTCAGAAAAAAACCATAATCAGATCCTTGTTTGTTCCTAGCTAACTCTATAATTAAATAAAATCAAAATCAATAAAAGTGTATGCATTATTTTGGAAGCCAATAATTAACTTAGATTTTTCTTTCACGAGCTTTCATTTTTCACCAAAGTGGGGCAGATTTTGCATAGAGGCGGAAAAAAGCAAAGGTTTGGATTTCAGTCCCAAGACCTAACTTCATCCTTTAATATGCTGCACAGACTAGCCACAGTCGGGCATATTTACCAAACACAGTTTGGTTCATCCTTCACAGTTCACCTTTTCTTCTAAGCTCTCAGATCAAAGAGTAACAGTAAATCCTGAGTTCACATAACCTTTATGGTATGCAAAAAATATATGCATATAAAAAATGCTGACTAGAAAGAGCAGAGGAAGGACTCATCCTCTGGCTATAACACCATACCATGTTTCAGACTAGCTGAGTTTTAACTCCAGTTCACTGCATAGCTGTACTTTGAAAAGTGCTCAGCAGCTAAAATTAGGGCAAGTTTTTCAAAAGCTTTTTCAGCTCTCTCTTAGGCCCTTACAAAGCGCTCCATGACTAAGAGCTCCCACTGCTTGTCTCTCGCACCTGTTACCTCCAATGGTTTCCGCATGGAAAAAAACTGACTGCTGAATGCTTTTGAGAATCAATCTTTCATGGAGAAACCTAGTGAAGTTCTGGGTTTTTCTACAGGTCCAGACACCTGAAATCAAAGGTACCCTGGTTGTTAAGCATTAAGTCTTTTTAAACATACGACTCAAATCTGTCCATGCTTTAGTATCTACCCTTTTGTAATGCAAATAATCATTTTACTACTGGAAAAAATACTATTAGGATTAATTTCTTGATATTTCATTAATTAAATATGCAGAACAAAGGTAAGTGATGAGGAACAAGCAATTAATAAAACCATGAACACGTGAAAAATCAAGCCACACAGAAGACAGAGCATGTTAATAGTAATGAAAGGCCTTGCCAACTGCAACAGATGTAAGAAAAATCAAGATTTAACACTTTGTGACATCCTCTTGGTAAGTCAAAAACCAGATTGCTATTACATAAATTTGTACTGGAAAAGGCTATCAAATGTCACTTAAAGGGTAACAAAAAAGGATATGATACAGATAGGAATATGTGGATTTAACCCAATACGTCCCCAACTTGGCTCAGAGCCTGCCACAGGAAAAACAGCAGTATTTTTAACATAGAGCAAGGTCAGTGCAGGATATGAAGAAACTGATTTTTATTTTCAGGAATCCTCCATTTCAATTGAGTAAGAAATTATGATAACAATTATCCTTAACTTTGCTTATCTGTCCTCAGAGTTAACATGCTTTCATGTAGCAAGCTTCAACCTCCCTGACAGTAACTAAACCCTCCAAGGGAAGAGAAGAGCACTCACTCAACCTCTTCCTCTCCAGCTTCTTCTTTCTGTTTGCCTTTTTTCCCCTCTTTCTTTTCTAGTCTATTTAACCCCAATCCACCCCACCTTTCCTTATATATCATATTTTATAGACCTTGGTGACACTTTGCTGTTCACAGCCTTCTTAAGGTAAAAATGAAAAAGGGTTTTATTAGGATTTTAAAGGAAAATTCAGCCACATGTCTTCCATGACATCTTCATTTATATGGTTACATATCTCACTGAAGTGCTGGATATCTTGACAACAGTATAACCTTTTTCCTTGCCTGTGTTTGGCTTATCTCATTTGCAAATTCATGCATTTTAAATAATTTAATGCACATGAAACAGATTTCCTAATGCCTAACACTAACAAGCCCCACACTAATTTAACAAGCTCCATAAGCACTGTAAATAATTTCAGCTGCTCAAAAGCACTCAATACTGATAGCATTGATTAATGTCAGCTCTGACCAAAATTCTGAAACTGGAGCCATTTTAGCTTATATTTTCATTAAAATATAAATCAGATGTAGATCTAAATTACTGCACAAGGACCAGAAGATAAATTGGAACTAATTTCTAAGAACAAGTTTCCTAGCAAGGGTATTTTATTTTACATTAAGTTGAAGCTCAGCCACACTTTTAAACAAATTCAGCTCCAGTTTTAAAACTCCATGCCAACTCCATGCAAACAGATGTTAAAATATCCTAGCAGATGTTGCAGTAGAACTTGACTTGCCTACACTCCAGATTGAAAATACCTTAGTGAAAAAGTTTAACTAAAAAACATTTAAACCCAGCCTCCTCTTCTCTATAGCCTTTTCCTGGTGTTTTTTTTTTGGTCCCTTTGTAGACACTACTGCATGTGTGTGGTTTGTCTCTGACCCCACAAGCGACCTTCCTTGCCAACAATGCTTACAGAACTTGGAATAAATCACCAGGGCAAAGATTTCATACATGCTTTCCTTCCCCTGGCAGCGCTCCTAAGGACAAGTGTCCAAAGTGACACCAGGAACAACAGAAGAGGATGGAGAAAGGGACCAGATCCTCTCCTCCTGGAGCTGAGCCAGCACCGACACATTTGTTTGCAAACCTCTACTCGTGACCTCCCTGTCCTCTCCTCCTGCTCACAACCTCCCTGCCTCACACCTGGGCATAAACCTAGAAAACAGCAAGATGCCTGCCCATAACATTTTCTAATCAGAAGTTAATGTCATCAGAATGAAATGAAATGAAATTGGGTCGCCCTGTTCCTCACAGTGCTGTGCGAAACACACTATGAATGGAACAATCACACCTTCAGTGAAAGAAACCAGAAAGTCATCTCAGGAGGTTGTATTTCAAACAAGGCGCCAACTGTATCATGCTGTCCTCACTCCCAAATAAACCCATTAGCAAGTATGTAAGAGTGAGTTTTACTTAGCTTTTCAACATTTTGCTGACGGTATGTGAGTGTTAGAAATATTTTCAAACCTGAACAGCGTGAACAAAATACACTGTTAGGCAAATACAAACAGTAAGTATGCAAAATGTAAAACTATTAGCACATCTATTTACATAAAAGTACAGGAGGAGCTTTCAGTACCTCTTCACATTGCTCCAATTTCCAAAATTATTTTATCTTTCAAAAACTTCATGACATCTCTAGACATCTCATCTAGAATATCTCTTCTATCTATCATGGAATAAAATAAATTTTGTACAAAGTCATCGAGGCACATATCTACCAGTTTTACACAAATTCCTCATTTTCAACTTTAACAACTTTTCACAAACTTACTCCAAATACAATTTGCATTCTTCACTGGATGGCAGTAGGCAGAAGCTGTTCTCAGTTTTAAAATGAGGTCTGGATTTCATTTTTACTAGTATGGTTTATGTTATCCTAGTATGTCTTTGAAGCAAGTATGAATGTAATTTATGCCTTCTATGAGGACTCCTTTTGCCTTGCCAGGACTTCACTGGAAACTCAGTCCACCTATTGTTCAGCTATTACAGATTTCAGAATAAGGGTTCCTACAGCCTCAATTAATTATAGAATGAAAATAATTATCAGCAATCAGTAGTAGTATCTTGTAAAGAGTGCAGTTTTTTTTAAAAGAAATCTGACATGACCTTTTCGGACACTGCTAAACAGTTCTTTCTCTAGATTTACTCCAACATGGAAACAACTTGATATAAATCTTTGGATCCTCCACTAAAGAAGTAAAATCCTGGTGGATTGCAAATGAAATTATTTTTGGAGAGAAAGTACCTTCAAGTGCTTGTGAACCTTTTTTTTAATAATTTGTAATAAATACATATTAAATGGTTACAGGAAATAATAGGGAATGTACTAGCTAAAGTTGCTTGCTTTTTTTTAAGGCTTCTTATGCTCAGAAGACAGGGTAATGCAATACTAAACTGTTTCTAAGAAATGAAAATGTTTAAAAGTAACATTTGCACAGAATCTACTTTATATGATATTTTTGGCTACTGAAGTTCAATACAGTCTTAACTGCTTTATCTATGCCTTATATTTCTATCGATCGGGTACCATTTTCTTTTAAACACTTTTGTAACCTTTTGTTCATAGTACCTTCCATTTTGTTTTTTCCAGACAGAACTGAAAATAGTTCACCTTTATTACCTAGTTGAGGACTGCTTTATATTGGCACTCACCAAATGCAAACATTACTTTTAAGATCTTGGGGGTTTTTGTTGGGGCCATTCAAAGTTGAGAAAAATTTATTTGCTATAATCCTATCTTTCTAGCTTCATCTATATTACTTTGTTATCAGGTTTCTGACAGAGCTGATATTTAGATAAGAGAGGATGGATTCCAGGTCCTCCTGGGCTTATAAACTAAAGCATTATAACTGAAGAAATGGGAGGTGTAATTCTTTTTGTAGCAATGCTGCTAAATTGTAAAGAATGGTATTATGACCATGGTTACAATAGAGGCATGTTTTAATTATTTACTCTTTTTTTAACACTAAATATTTTTATTGTAGCATATTTTCTTTTAGAATATTGGAGAAATTCCAAAGTATTTCCTCAGGTGATAAAATTCCTTGCCTTTCCATCTATTCTTAGGAAAGACTTGCATATTAGTTCAAGTACTGCTGAAAATGTAATTGTAAATATAAATGTAATTGTAAATATAACTGGATACTTTACAAACAAAAATGCTTCTGCTTTCTCATTTGAATTCACATCTCCTAGCTCCTTTTTATGTACTATACCCCTCACACTTCCCAAGGCTTTCCACTTACAATCCTTGTCATGGGAAAAGTCATATCGAAAATGAGGCAAAAAAATTACAGTTACATCTCACAGCTATTAAACTTAAAAATATACTTCTGTAATTAATGCATTTAATGCATTGCATACCTCCTCAGATATATATATATTTATATATACACATATATTTATAATCTGATCAATAACACAGTGCTATCTTACTGACACTTAGATGTAAGTTCTCAAGGAATGCTCAACAATGTTAATTAAATATTGAGTTGGCAGTGGTCAGGCAGGTCCCTAACACTCTTATTAATAATTTTTATTCAAATAAAGTGAGGTGGCACTCTGATACAATACAAACCAAGGTCTCCACGGTCTAAAGGGGAGCTGAAATATGTCTGAGAGGTAACCAAAAACTTGATTCAGTTATTGAAAACTTAAGCCTTTAGCAACATTTAAAATCCTGAAAGCAACTATTGAAAGGTTTAACTTACAAAGGACCATTATAAAACAAACTATATCAGCATACTGATACCAGTTACTTTCATGCTGGATTTGACTTTCACAGCAACAACCTTGCAATTTAAAATGATAACCTACACTGAATATGGGAAAACTTTTCTACTTCATAAGCAACCTCAAATTGATAAACATAATGAAAGCAAAAGATTAAGATAGAAAATAAATGCTATATTACAGACTGTTACTACCAACTGAGGGAGTCAGGGAAAATTCCACAAATCCAAATGTCAACATAAAACATTGTCACAAAATAAGAAAAGGGATGTGTTCTCTTAGAAAGACAGAATAGTTGAGATTGGAAGAGTCCTCTGTAGGTCCCTAGTTAAAACCCCCTTCCTCAAAAGTTGTGTCTGCAGAGCAGATTTCACAGGGCCTTCTCCATTTGGGTTTCAAGCATCTCTGCAACATCTCTGTGTGATACACTCCACTAATTGACCAAACTCCCAGTCACAAAAAGGGAGTCTTTTTTTATGTCTTAGTGTAATCTGGAATAAGAGTTCAGGGCATGATCATCATCCCTCCTTAAAAATGAGCAGAAAAGCAAGCTTCCATATTTGAAATGGATTGTTTAGAAAGTTAAAACATACTATTCAGATAGGATAGGAGAGAAATGTTGTCTCTCTTATTTGTATACCTGGAATTTTAGGGGATGCTAGGAGACCACAACATCAGATAAAGACAGACAGACAGGTCAGCATATATGAATTAAAGACATATCAGGAAAGTTCCAGGAGCTAAAAGGCAAGGCAGACAAAGCCTTTGGCATTTTCAGTATGAATACGAAAAAAAACTTCCAAGTTACAAACACAAGTAATTAAACTAGAGAGCTAAAAGCTATTTCCAAAGGCACAAAGAGCTTTCAGCTCACTGTAGTGCCACTTAAAGACAATGTAGGGTTATAAGACAGTTGCTAAATTCTATCATAGTCTTTTCTGACAATGCTTATTCCCCGTACATGAATTTGATTCCCTTCTTCAGCCAGAAGAATGGCTTTGTTTAAAAGCACACAGTGTACTACAACTTATTCCTTATTGCTGAGTGTTACCATCAACAGAGCAAGACAAACCGAAATAACAGATTTTAAACATACTTATAGCTTGGAAAAACATTCATCTAGACAACTTTGTTTATTCTCATTTCTTTCCTACATAACACTCCCTTTGTCCCATATCTTGTCCTTATTAAAAATGAACTCTGGCAGATTTTTGCTATTTTACTGAATGTAGTAAAAATTTGCATCTCTTAAAACTGAGGTGCCGGTAAGATTTGATGCTTTAAAATGGTCTTTCTGCCTCTTACAGAACTCACTCTTCACTTCAATTAATCCATAGAAAACTATTCTACATACAGACAAAAGAATGAAGCAATGACCAAAGAAGTACAGATATCACTGAGAAAGTAAACTGGAACCCTTAAATTCTATCAGTTCTATGTGAAAGAGAGAAGAGAATGAAAAAGAAACTCATCAGCTGATGCTATCTGTTACCACCTCATCTAAGAATGTAGAAGGAAACATGTAAAGCAAATGTATCAGGTATCAGACACTTCTCAGTTGGGAAAAAGAAAGGCAAGGGGAAATAGAAAGGTGTATGATTAAAAAAGAGGCAAAAGAGAAAGAAAAATACAGATTTTTTTTTTTCCCCAAACCATGGCCATGTGCATAATATACAGAAAAGTCCTTACCTTTTTCACTGACACTTTCACTTTCTATCTCCACATCTTCACAGCTAGTATATTCTGGTGTTGATGCCCCTTCTTCCTCTGAGCTACTAACTGACATCTGCCTTTTCTTTCCGCCTCTTTTTGCTCTATGAGGCTTTGGAGGGGATGGCCGCACTGATTCCGACTGGTCAGAGCTAAGGGAATCATTCCTTAGCATGGTCTCCATTTTCTCCCGCTTTGCTTTTCGCATGAGAATAGCAGAGCTAGGATCAAGGCGGCTCTGTTTTATAAAGGAATCGTGGTTCTTGTATTCTACGTGTTCTATAGGAACTGGACTATGCCTGGGAGTTGGTGGGCTATGATTAGTTAATTGTTTAGAAACAGAAATTCTTACATCACCTGTTCTGTCTATAGAGTACGACCTCTGAGTTTCCACAAGAGATTTTCTGTCCTGAGTTCCCTGTAATTGTGAGCGTTTTCCTAATTTATTCTCAGGTACCTCCGCTTCCTCCATTTCTGTGTGTGGCAAAGCTACATCACTGTGTCTTCTCTCGTGTCGTGCTTTAGAAACTTTTGCATGCATGCGCATCTGCTGTTCCTCAGGATGCGGTTTTACAGGGTATCTTGCCAGATTGGGGTCACTCCTGTAACGGGTTTGATATTCATCTTCCTTCCTTTGTTTTTCATCATCAGGCACTTTGCCCTCCTCAAGTTTCTCTGGCAAGTCTGGGTAGTCCTGTGACTTGCCTTTCTCCAGCCTTCTGCCTTCATGCCGCTCTTTGCGCTCCCTGTCGTCTGTTGGTCCTTCTTTTTGAAGTGAGGATTTTGGCACACGCTTACGCTCACTCTTTAAACCTTTGCCATTCTGGTCGGAAACCAATACTGCCTTCTTCCTACAATGAAAAAGAGTACAGTAATATGAAGGATTGACCGGAAAATAGAAATACTTGCATACACAGTTATGGAAAATAGATTATAAATCAAGAAAAGCTAAAGCAAAACAGAAAAGTACTGTATCCATTAGCATGATCTAAACCTATTAATCCTTCCATCTCACTTTTATTTTCTAATAGTAAACAAAAACATAAATTATGTATGGCCTAATTAATGACTAAAATAAAAATATTAACATGGAAAAATACAAATAAAGAGAATTTACCCTTGTAAGTAGGAATACTCAAAGTTGTCTCTGCAGTAACTGCAGCACTATGTCAAAGTACTGGAGTATATTCTCCATTTTTCAGGTAGGAGTTATGAGAGTTACAGACTAACCACACATTATGAGTGACCTGACAGTACAGATATAAATACCACTAAATGGAGTATCTACCAAATATTACAGAAAGAAGCACTATGGATATAAAAAATGCAAAAGATAATATAAATGGAAACAATATTTGACCTACTTTTCTAGGTCACTCTAAAAAGAAGTGCCTATTTTATAAGCATATAAAGAAAATAAAATTGATTATTTGAGATAAATTAATAGCATTCCTTTCTCTAATAATAAAAGAGGATGAAAATTTTATTTATCTATACAAAGTAGAAAACAATGAATAATGAAGCTGCATGCAATTTTTTTTCTCTCTTCTTTCATATCTGTTCCGGGAAAATAAGCAAGCCAAAGAATTGTAAGATCCCCTTATGCTGGATATTTTCATTTCTCTCATCATTCCAGCTGCCCTTTTGTTTACCACTTCACATATGAATCCATTGATTTTGAAGAAGGATGAACACAGCTATAAAGGATATTTGAGATCAACTCACATCAGGACAAAGCCACTAGGATTTGTTTTGTGGCACTGAATCTTCCCTTCCACAATTAATATGTCTTTGGATTACATATCAAAGATCATGACAGAGATCCTCACAGAACCATATAACAGAACAAAGTTGGACATCATCCACATTAAATGTCTCTTTTTCCCATCTCCTGTTCCTCCTGAGTTTTTGGCAATAAATGAGACCTTATCTTACTATAGATAGGTATTTTATAGGACTTCATTTGGAACACTCAATGACAAGTAGAGAACACTACTTTTTGTATAATTAAGATAACCATCTTTCTTTTGGAAGCAAAGCAGGAATAGAAAGCATTTTGCTTCCCTACAACTGCTCTGGGGGCCTTCCCAGTGTCACGGGGGAAAAAATCAACTGAATTATGGGAGGGCACCATGTGTTTGTTTACATCATCCGTATACATAACACTAACCTGAATTTTGATACAGTTAAACCCAGAGAGATCTCACCCAGAGACAGATCTCATCTCAACAGTTAATTACTAGCCACTGCTCATCATCCATTTTCAGCTCCAACAGCTATGAAATCTTCTACAGCAGACTCATTTTGTTGCCACAGGCTCCCTCCTAAACTGCTCTGCCATCTGCCAGTCAGCAACCAAAAGAACAGCAATGGCTTCATTACATTAGTCTCTCTTGATTTGCTACTCCTCAATCCATTCATCACTGTGAATTCAGCTCAGGAATTACCTCATTTACTCATTTATAATAGTTTCCTTCTAGTTGGCTTTATTCTTGCACACAAACTGGTACCATTCTTGCATACAAGATGGTACCATTGCTGTTCTTGATGAATGTTAACTTTGCAGGTGTAAATGAGCTATTTTAATTGTATTATTTTTAATAATAAAACTGGAACTATCATTGACAAAAAGATGACACATGAGGATAACTGACAGAACTCCACAGGTTTTGGGTTTTGATTGTTTGGGTGGGGATTTTTTGGGGGAGTGCTGGCTTTAAAAATTCGAGTAAAGTTAAAGGCTTGTTCTTTGTTTAATAACTTTAAAATGCCTGCCAAATTTAAAATTTATAAGTAACCTGCAATTCTATATTTAAAGTGTACACTCAAATGCATTGAAGTAAATGGGAATATCTCTGAAATACTTTTTTCCCATCATTTCTGTTGCACAGAACAAATCAGATAATGTATTTGCTTGCAAAAATTTATTCTTCCCTGGTCACTAAATCAACTTACTCTCTGTTTTTGCACAAGGTGCAGCTGAACTAGAATTTATAATTTTGAGGCTCTACCAAGACAGAAAGCATTACCTCTCTTTTGGAGGTTCACTTCTAGATCTTGATGAAGCTTGCTTTTGGTCTGGGCCCATAGCTGGCTGGGATACTTCTGCTCCTTTCCTACGGTCAGAGTGTACAGTGGAAGAAGAGATTTCCTGTGATGAGGCAGCTGCTGTACTTAAGGGAGTCTGTGATCGTGATCGCTCTTGAAGTCTTGCTTTCTTTTCCCTCGGTGCATCCGATCTTCCACCAGTCGCTGTATCACTCAGTGTTCCGTCCTGGCTGGGTGAAGGCTGTGGTCCACTTCCAAAAAACCACGCTCCAGATTTCGTTAGGATTTCTTGTTGCTTTCGACATAAATTGCATACCCACATAACCTAGTTGAAGACAACAAGAAGAGTCAGCGCAACTGCCTCTCAACCCTGAAATGCATGCTCACTATCACAGAGCAGGTACGATCTCTCACTCTCTGAACTAGTGAGGCTGGTGCTCATGACAGGACCCAGAACATGCTTCTCCAAGCACTGACTGCACTGGCTAGAGCCAAGCATCCTACAGGCACATGCTATGCAAGCTTCTCCAAAATGTGTTGTCAATATACATCAGTCCTACCTGTAACAACTGCTCCCTCAGCCCAGCCCTAGCTCTCTTCTAAACAGACACCGACAACATGACCAATGCTTGCTGCTGGTGTTGATGCAACCTGGGGGGTGGGGTGGGCTGTTTTCATTGGTGTTAATCACTGTCAGGACAGACAAGCCCACCAGACTGTAAACAGGACTTGGACCTCAGTTAGTACTGAGTCCTGCCCAGCTAACTCAACTTCCGTTGCCACAGAAAACCGACACAGTATTTTCTTTTAAATAAATTTTCTCACATAACGTAACTCAACATTATCCTTAAAAAAACCAAATCATGTACCGTGCATGGTTTTAGCTACATCTTTAGAAACTACTTACCAGAGGTGTAAAGTAAGGCCTAAAGAAATCTGCTAATAGCAACTAAATACACCAATGAAATGAATACAGAAGTTCCATATTTTGTACTACTTGGAAACTATCATTTACCATCTCTTTAAGTTACAGCCGTAATTAACATATAAACAAATATGTCCCTGGAAATCACAACTAAGCTGTGTATGTACATAGACAGTTGTGCTTAGGACTTTTTTTTTTTTTTTTAATTCCGTATACCCAAATAAACAGGAACACATACATGAAAGAAAAACTCTACATTTCAAGTCTATATACATAAGATAGCCTAATGTACAGGATCTCACCAGAGAAAAATAAAAAAGTTAATCAAGACTCTAAAGTGTGTGAAAATTTAAGAAAAAATTGAGACAAAGACAAAAGTTTTGAGGCAGAACAAAAAAGGTAAAATGAATGAAGAACATACAAGAGAGAGGATTTTTGCCAGAAATAAAAACAGAGATAAGAGGAAACAAAGCTGATCATTAATAAGGAAAATCGTAATGAAAATCTTTTAATTTCATATGGAAAGAATAAAAGAATGGGTAAAATTGTAATGAAGGTAAGAAGGATAACACAAGTTAGAAAGCAAAATATGCTTAAATTATTTTGTGTAAACACAGGAATGATGCAACATTCACAAAATTATACGACAGATGAAAATTAAAAAGAAGAGAAAAAAATCACTTCATGGAAGAAATTGTAACAGGACAAACATCTGGTACCAAGCTCTCTTATTCTCTGGCCTGGGGAGGAAGTACATGGCTTACAAGGCCATGAAAACTTTAGGCATTTTACATATTTAAAATAATTGAGATTTATTTAAAACACGCCAGAATAGACTATCTTTTTAGATTTGAAAACTACATCAGAACTTCCAAATGCATGTCTGCACTGTTTGACCAAACCATACAGAAAAGACATCCAACTCTGGATTCAGCTCTGGATCCGGGTTGTACCTTTATCAAAAGATGACTGCTATATTTCTTCTATTTAAGGACAATAACGTACTTAATAACATCTTAATTAGAAAAACCCCAACCTTAATCAAAAGCTACATATATTATGATAAAAACAGATATCCCTCAGTAGGATAATAGGAATAGTAATTTTGACAAAAATAAATGCTAGTCCTTCAATCAAAAAAAAATCATTTGATTCCAAAATATCTAATTTCCTCCATCTAGTACACCTCATGAACCAGAGATTCAGTTTATCAGACTATCTGTTCTAAATAGAATAGACTTTTAGTCTATCTGATTATTATTACAGGTATTCAAACAAACCACCAAAACTAAAAGGAAAAAAAATCACATTTTATAATGCCTTTATAGAATCTGATACAGTTGTTATCAGATAGCAAGAGTGTGCATGCACATGTATTTGTGTATAAAATCTATGCCATAATGCTATAAACCAAGGTCAGTAACAAAAAATGCCATTACCTGTATTTTATCGGTTTCCAAGAATAGTTGAAAGTAGTATTAATGAAAAAAATTAATCAACTTGAGTTTGTTTAAAGGAAGGATAAGCAATACTAAAGTAAAATTTAAATGTTCTAATTAAATTACACATGCGTGTATGTATGCAAGCCCATTTAAATGCGTAAAGATGGTAACATACTTCATTTACAATTTTGTCTCTGATAATATAAATAAAGTATGTAATAAAATTCAATAAGTTACTGTTAATTTACATAATCAGCTTTGATACTGTAATTACTTTTATGCAAAACATTACGAGGTGCAAACAAATCGGAATAGCTAATGCACAAATAGACACCGAAAAATACAGAATACTGACAGAAGAAATACTAGACATTTAAATGCAAACCAATTTGCTTACAGTGAGCTTTAAACTCTGCAGTTTGGACACCATACAAACCAATCACCATAGATTATACATGTAAGAAATCTCCATTATACTCACATAGAAGCTACACTACCATCCCTGCTTAGGAATCTCTTCAGGAATTAACAAATGCTACGGTTTCCTTGAGATATATTCGCTCCAAAAGGAAAAATAAAAAGCTTTTCTTTAAGAGGAGAAAAAAAATCAAAACTTGAGGTGACAGAAGAGTTTCAGTGACAAAACTGTATATTGAAAAACATTTTTAGAGAAGTACGTGGAGCAAGCAATTTAGCGGCATGCAGGAATTATATCCTGATTGAGTATACTGGGATGTGGTCCAAACTAATCTAAACTAAAGCAGGTCTGTGTAATAACTTATCTTAACAATCCACAGATGTTAGGCAACCAAACAAATGCCCTGATGAAGGATTACAGTTCTCTAATGTGGCTTCTAGACCTCCGTGAGATGCATCAGTAAAATGAAGAGCGTTAGACTATTTTATTCTGGCCTGTCACTCCAAAAATAGTTTCTGTTTACTCTCCTCTGGACAGTGAGCTCTGATGCAGTACTACAGTAAGTCATTGAAGACATCTAGCATCTGGTTTTTGTTGTTGGATTGTTTCTGTTTTATTGCATCCTTGTGTATGTCAATGCAATTCCACACACAAAGCTATTAAAGAGAACCAGTAAAGTGTTCTTTATTCAAAGGATTCAGATGCATGGCTCTGGAAAAATGTGTACTTTCATAGCATAGCAAAAGGTTCTGGGCTTTACTGCTACTTTAAAAAAAAAAAAAAAAATCAACAAACAAACAAACAAAAAATAAACCAAAACAGTGGCACACACAGGACTCAGCAGAGGTGGGTGGGTCAATGGTTCCCACGGAAGATTCACGTGAAAACTTTACAGGCTGCGTGAAAACATGCTGGAAGGATCCCATGCTTGCCTTCATGTGGAATACAGAGTATTTCATTCACAGGAAAAATATTCCCCAAACTTACTCTTACAGGTACTGATGAATGTGATCCACAATGAGGAGGAACAGTATTCCTGTACTAACACAACATGAAATTCCAACTTGAAAGAGCCCATAGTAAATAATATATACAACTATACACACAGAAAAAGAGCATTTTTAATTACAAAAATTAGAACAATTCTTCATAATTACATATTTTGAACTTGCATTATAGAATGCAAAAAAAAGGCTTTTTTTTTCAAATTTGGAAACTTCCAAACATGCACTGGAAGGCTAAAGCCATATTGTGGGGGGCACGAAAATTATACCAAATTTGTATGATACATGCCAGGCAAAACTCAAACTGAGGTCAGAGCAAGTTCCCTAAATACGTCACCCAAGCCCGGATTCTGAGGAGGCTCCCTAAGGAGCACACTCCTTTACACGTCACTTGTTTAGAAATTGCAAACCCAGTTAGGCTGACTCCCACACATCCTGCTCCATCTCTGTGTGGTAAATTAGGGAACAAGTGTGCTAATGTAACAGGCCACAGGCTACTCTTTACTGAACCTTCACGCTATCTTAATTATTCTGAAGGGTGTACACACAACATTTTTTCAGGTTCTTGGTTTTGTTAATGTTCCTCCTATGCAATTTCAGGAGGCACTAGTTATCTCAGACAGATCTAATTAGGCAGACCCTCTTCTCTGCCTGAGGCACCATTAGCTTCAGCAGAGCTCTGCCACCACCCTACAAGTCTTGAAAGTCAGAGGGAAGAAATATTAACAACTTGCTCTTACAAAACTATTCATTCACAAAATTAAGTTAGATTATGTATCACCTAATGTTTCTGAGACAACACAAAAACATGCAGCAAACCATGAAATTACTATACAGCATTGCATTTATCTCTTTTGCTATATCAAAATGACTTCTGTAATAAAATCCTAGGTAAAGTGCCACGAACTGCTTCACTTCATTAAAATATAAATAAATAAAGATGGAATTCTACTTGAATACTTAATAAGTAAAAAATTCTGCCTTTCTAATGAAAGTGTTTGTGAATCCAAGCTTTCAGTAAATATATTTTTCAAACTTGTACAGACAGATGAGTTCATCCAATAGCTCCTGCTCAGCAAAAGGGAAGGTCTTCTCCCCATCTCCCTCCTCTCTTGCTCTTCTTTCTTCCTATCAGGGTTTGTCCTTTCTCTTTCTTGCTCCCAGATTCCCCATGCCACACACTCCCTCGTATCCTATTCCTTAACTGTCAGGTTCTCCCAGGAGCCACTTGTATTTAAAAACATCTTAGAAATTAATCTGTACTTTTTAAACTGGTTTCATTTTTTGTCACATCAATTTTTCTCATGGAGAGTATGATGAGTAGTGAAATCATGCAGCCAAAACCAGAAGCAAATGGGGATAGGGGGATGTTTTGCCTACAGCACTGTCTCACTGTCTCCTGCTAAATTACATCTTGTAATGACACCAATACTAGCACACTAGACTTTCACAGAAACACTTTTGAGCACTGAAGCCAAATGACACAAAATAAACTGCATCTATGCTAGGATCTCTGCTCTACTTCAAAGCAAGTTGGCTGCATACAAATTGCATCTGGTTGCACCACAGAACAACCCAACTCCCAAACTACCAGGAAAAAAAGATAAGAAAGTGCTAAGGGCAAAAGACAAAGACTGTGTCAAGAAGCTTTGTGTCACTTTGCATAAATACTCTAGAATCTGGGAATAGTCCCAGATTAAGTTTAATTTGTTAGACTGAAGTCTTCAAAAGGACCATGTAAGTCTCGGCCGTCCACCCCTCCAAGCAGGGAGGGGACCACTTTGCCCATGATGATATTCATCAAACATACAGGGTTCAGCCACTTTAGGACTGTGACATTAAAGTCATTTTAGCTCTCTGTTCTTCCATTATTGTGCACAGCAGATTTTCTTCAAAACTGAGGTTATAAGCTTGATATTTTTACTCTAGTTTGCCAAGAAAAGAAGGATTTTGCTGACAACTGATTAGGTTCTTCCCCCTTTCCTCTCCAAACCCTACAATAACGTTTTAATCCACTAGAAAAATGCAATAAAATTTTGCACAGGCATGAAAGCTTTCAAGTGATTATATTCTTAAAAGTTACATGAAACAAGCAGTTGTATAAAAGCCCTATAAATATTTAATTAGTGCAATTTTTTTTGGCATCACAGAATTGACATAGCAATTCAACCATAAGACACATTCATAGGAGATGAGGCTGCACTGCACACAGAACTACATGTCACCTTAAAGCCTGTGGTGCCATTTACGAGTTTGACTGAGAGCTTCCAGGAGGGGTGTTTAAAAGTCTGCCTTTACCAGAATTTTCCTCTTGCACTAGAGACTGCATTTCCTAGTCTTTTCCTGCTTGCCTTCCACACCTAACTGAGATGTTATCTTTTCAAATGAGATTCTATGTGTACAAATAAGGACGTGAGTAAGATGCTTGAATTTTTTCTGTCTACAAAGAAATGACCATAGTCATGGCAGGTATTTCAATTTCCAGACAAAGAGAATCCACTCACTTTCAAGTAGACATAGCAAAATAAAATTAAATCCTATGTCTACTGATAGGCTAGTGCCATTTGCAATAATTCAGCATATCCCATCTTGCTGCCACATGCCACTTTAGGAGGGTATAAGCCTATTGTAAGGGTTAGGTTACATCTGCCAGCCATATGTATGTGTCTTATGTACCATAGGGCATCAAAAAATCGCATCAGATGTCTACTTTGAGGTAACTGAGCAGACAGGTCACACACTGATCCTAGTCTTACTCCCGGCCCCAGTTTCTAAACTACTAACTGCCAATGGAAGGAGGTGGAAAAGATAAGGTGGAGCAATGTTTGAAGGAGTTAACATCAAAAGGATTTTTTTATCCTAGTTTTGTTTACATTGCTGTTAGCAACAGTGTTACTAGTCATATTAAGACAAAAATAAAACAAAAAACAACTGACTTTCTTCGCATGCCCTTCTGCCAAAATCTCTCAGCTACAGTTGCCGAACTTTCAGAAAGCTGCCAACAACTTCCACAAAAATTAAACACTATCTAGAAGAATCCTTCAGCAAACTGAGTGTTGCAAGTGAAACGCTCAGGCAACTATAAAGTAATAATATGAAATATCATCCCTAAACCAGCACACGGACAGGTTCCAGCCACAGTCAGAAAGTACTTCTTCAAGAATACCTTTGGAGTTCAAGGAAGAAAGCAAAATAACTAGTGGTGAAGGAAGGAGTTTTGTTTAAAAATTCACACCAGCATATTTAAATACAGTAATTTGAAATATTCTTCCCTGCAAGTTCTATGTGCTACACAAATAACTTAACTAATGCACATCACTAAAATATAATACAAGACTTTCACTTAGTTACAGCTGTGATCTTCTAAAGTAGGACTAGAGCTTTGGTCTCCCTCTTTTCTCATAGATCAGTTCATTTGTTAACTTTATTTCTCTTGCTTGAGTTTCCTTCAGTTTCTTCTGATATATTAATCATGAATTGCTAGCCTCATTTTCCCACTTTCTGTAATATCAGTCTCCGTTTCTCACAGACCATTAAGCTACCTTAGAAATCATTATCTCATAGATAATTTTTGTGTTTTCTTCTAGTCTTCTTTAAAAAAAAAAAAAAAAAACTAAAAAGTTTTCTATAACTATTTTAACATTTGGCTATCTTGATGAGCCACAGAAGCATCAACTGTACTCCTCTTAATGACTTCATGGTTTCCACAGTTACAGATATACATGGAATGGGGATTTTTTTTTTTTTTTTAATTGCAGAAATCTTACAAAATAAGGTAAATGGCACAAAACAGCTGTATAGTCAGGACTGACAAAGTTTTAGTTGTCATTAGAAAAACAGAGAACTCATCAGAAGCTTTCCACTCCATTTATCCACTTACATATTTACAAACTGCACTAAAAATATAAAAATGATCCAAATAAGAGTTTCTTTAATAGTGGATGAGTATGTACATAATTTCTGTGGGAACTTGCACTATAGCACCATTATTTATCTTTTCATACTCTTATATATTTTTAATACAAACTATGTCAAAACAAATGCAGTGGAGAGGCAAAAGAGATTTTTGGGGGGTTATAGACTGGAAAATAATTTATAACAAAAGGAAAGTCAAAACCATAACAATTAAAACTGCTTAGTATAAATCTTAAAATAAAATAAAAAAGATCATGGAAAGAAAATTAGGTGGGTCAACTGCTGAAGGTCACAGGGGAGTTGATAGACATGAACTAATTCTGATTCTGTATTCTCAAACAAACACACAGACAAAATATTAAAAATATTGTTATGAACTCTCCATATTTGGAGACACTCAAAATCCAACAGGATACAGCCCTGCCAATCTCATCTATTTGGGCTTGCTTTAAGCAAGGAGTTGGACTAGATGATCTCTAGAGGCCTCTTCAAAATCAAGCTCTCTGTGATTCTCTATGGAATAAAGCACTATGTTAAGTAATTTACTGCTGGAAGGTCTGTCTGTTTTTGTCTCACTATCTATACAGGTGTCTGCCCTAAAGCAAATAGTACATAAAAGCTGAAAAGTTCTGAGGGGAGAGGCACTGTACTCATACAATGGACTATGGAAAGCCCATAGCATACTGACCCATTTTCTTCCTAGAGTATACACCATAATGCCTGAACATAGCTATGAACACAGCTACTTCCTCAGCTATCCAAGAGCTTAAGATTACTTCCACCAAAAGCTGGTGGGGTGACTGAGTGCTTGAAAGCTTTCAATATGAGTTAGTGAGAACTAAGTTGTCTTATATTTATAGTATACATATATATATAGTATATATATATATAGAGAGAGAGAGAGATAGATGGTGTCCCCTCTAGTTTTCAGATACTGTCTGCCTAAAGCATATATTTGAAGCTCCCAGCCTGTAAAATGCATGTCACTGTTGAGTTAACCAGAGGAACATACTGGCCCTGACGGTCACCAGGAGCATGGGGTCACCGGGAGATCCGTTCTGGGCACCTCTGTCTGCAGAGGCGATTCAGGGAAAAAAAAAGAAAAATGGACACAGGAAACAAGCAAAGCTTACAGAGATTGCCTGGATCCATAGGAAGGGACAGTGGAGCTGAGACTAACAGAGCACTATGCAGACAACGAGGCAAAAATCCAAGGGCTGCTAGGAGGAGGATGATTATCACTGGCTGCATAAATTGGGACAGAAGGCAGAGAATAGCTGGAAGTTCAGGATTATTCCTAGTGGGAATGAGCTCAATATACAGCAGAGTGACATCATGTTAGGACAAAGATTTTTATGGATGACGTAACAAGGGAATGTATGGGAGAGTGTGCAAGCACGTTCAGATCTTTCAGTTCAAACAAGTGCCCCAAATCCTCTATTTTGGAGCAGAAAAAGCATTATTTTGGACATATTTCAGGATGATCTCATTGCAGTGATATCTGCTGTGAAGCTTCACAAAGGTCTTTTCAGACCACTTGGATTGATCATCTTTCCACTTGCTGACAATCATGCTTTATGACAGTTCTGCTTACACAGAATTTCCCTCTGTTCCCCACCAAGTCCTGTGCTGGGAAGCTCAGGCTTCTGAGTTTTGCTTAGAGCTCCCACACCCCCAACTCCACACAAAGCCTAGAATAAGGCTGCCAGAGCCTTGTAACCAGACTCTGAAATTAGTCATCTAATTTGTGAGTGATTCAGAGAGGGAGAGTGTGGCACCAGAGGTATGCTTCCCCCTGTGCCTATGCAGCTCCACACACAGCCCTGGCTCACCATGGCTGTCTGGGACAGTCAGTGCCCCTGCATTCCTGAGACTGAGCATAAAGATGTGAAATGGTCTCTAATTTGTTATAGATACTTTTTTTTATCACACACATAGTTCTAAATACAATCCGGATGAACCCAGAAATGTAAGTTTAAATAAACAAAATCATTACAAACCTCTGCCACTTTTATCCTGCATGTTTTAACTTTCCTTAAGCAAACAAAAGCAAGCACTCTCAGGGAAAAGAGTCAAATTCACAAATGATTGCACATTATTTTCTTATTATTTAGTTTTCAGAATTTAAAAAAAAAAATGCACACCATGCTGTAAATGTAGCTGGACCAGAACTTTTCATGCTTGAGGGATGTTAAGCATCATATGGTACCTACATAAATGAGTATTTTGCAACACTTTGTACGGCCCAGTAAGGGTTTTGACAAGGCACCAAACAGGATTATGCCCTATACATGTTATTTACATTCATGTTTAACCACCTATCCCAGACTGACCCTTAAATTTGTAGCTTTCTTTACACAATTAGAAATACTTAAGCTTGATTTTTATAAATGTAAATGCATGCATGGTATGCTTGCATTTACAGAAGACAGATTCTTCCCACCTTTCTATCATCACAGCAAGTTCTTAAAAGTTTAAAACAGCTGCTTTGAAAACAAACATACACTTTCTTTGTGCAACATTCTACCTTACACAGATCAGCAATCTGAACTCCTCTTCTGAAAAAGCTACCAGACTATCCTGAGGAGCCACAATATACCGTTAGAGTTGGCTCAATATCTGATTTGCAGGATGTCACAGGGTTTTTGGCTTTTTTTTTTTTTTTTTTTCATTTCATCTTTGTTGAGCCTACCTTCTGAGGTGTCCATGGTCCTTTCTTTTAATTCTCCCACCTCTCGCTCCAGGTGCAGAGTCTGAGGCTAAGTTGATTAAGTCTGTGCTATCTGTGCTATCAAGCTCGAGCACAAAGGAATCTCAGTAAATCTGGGATGGAAGATTTGAGGAAGGGGAAGAGAGAATATCAGTGTTCTACAGCAACTTGGAGTGGATAGTTAAGATATATTAAAAAAAAAAAAAACCTGGGGAAAACAAGGTATTTTTGGTAAGAAAAAGTGTAGATTTTTAGGAAAGTAAAGACTACACAGGGATTGAGAAAGGGTAAAAAACTGTGAGTTTGAATACGGAAGATATAATAGGTAAGGAAAACGGAAATGGGGCAGGAAAATGCAGTAGGAATTTTGAGCCAGTGTAAGAATATTACAAATTTTTTAACTAATCTAAACAGCACACACTTAACAGCCAATTCACAGACCATATCCAATATTAATATCAGATGTTTACTATTCTGAATTTGCAATACTATTGGCAGACCACACAGGGAAAGAGGGAAGTTTCAATTAGGTAAGATGATGGAAAGTAATGCAGAACAATACAGTTCAGAAATTCAAACAGTAATGATATTTCACTATCTGATGAAGCTACTGTTACAAAAACAGATTCAGAAATTGAGATCAGAACTTTGCTAGATGAGGAGACAATCATTCTGATCTTCTGCACTTACCTGTATATTCACAGATATCTAATGAGGCTTTGTATTTCCTAAACAAATAAAAGGCTTATAGTGATGACTTAAGGCTATGTGGGGAAGAGGCAACAGTTAAAGGATATTCTGCCTCTTTCTTATCAGAAACAGAGGGTTGCATACTCCACAGTGGTACAAATATAGGGACCATGAGCCTATATATATAAATTTGTGCTCACATGCTTGTTCAACAGAAGCAAGCAATGTTTTTCATCAGGCAACTGATTTTTACGTTGCAGGTTTATATGTGTGTTGGGACCCAAAAGAAATTTAATGGCCAACAAGACTGTGACCATCTTGTGAACTGAAAGGATCATTTTAACTTGTCTGATAAACATTCTGTGCACAGTACTGTTCCTCTTAGTCTCTATTTGATCCCTGCATGCTCTTGTGAATCCATCTTTGAGCTTTTTTTAATTCAGGTTATGTAATACAGCTGGCAGAATGAACCTAGACAAACAAATCAACCTCAGTTATCTAAATCCAAACCAAACATAATAGACAAATCAGACAATTCCACCTTCATCCAGGGCCAGAGGGTTTTATGAGAGGCTTCCTAGATTTTATGTCAGTAATATCTGCTATTTCTAGAATCTGAGTTTAATCTCTCCTCTGCATTTCTCTCTAGATTATAGTTAATTTTAACTCTGCACTGAAATTATGTCAGTAGACTATGTATTAATAAGGTTAGTACTGTTTTATTCTGGTTGTCTCTAAGTTTTAGGTGATTATACTAAAACCAGCGGTTTATCCCAGCTTAAATATGACTGGTTTATAAGAGGTCAGATTCTTCTGACTCTGTTGTCTTTAATAGCTTTCTCTTAACCACTTCAGTTCTTTAGACAGAAGAATACAGGGAAATCGGGAAGACCTGTGAGATAAGGTGGCCAAAAAGAACAAATGTCCAACAGGACATGGGCAAACAGGTAGAAAAGTTCAAAGTAGGATGAAAAGGTAGAGAGGCAACAACAAGTTGAGGATAAAATTTTAGAAAGGGCGAATAGGGAGAAAGTAGGACTAATATTAGAAATTATGAAGAAACTAGTGTGCTGGAAGAGCAACAAAACTGGATTGTCTTCTTGTCACATATCAAAGTTTTGAATACAGATGACACAGAAAAATAGAACTTACTTCAGAGAAAACTCTACTTCCTTTCCTTCTTTTTTTTTTTTTTTTTTTTTTTTTTTTTTTTTTTTTTTTTCCCAGTTTGTTTTTTTCCTTCAGAAAAGAAAGCAGTCCTTTGGGGACTTGGGGGTTTCTTTCTCTTTCAAGAAAAATGCTTTTAGGCAAGCTTTATATCTCTTCAGGCATAATCAGCAGAAGACATTACCAAGCTTAAACACACACACCTGCACTATGACAAACCACCTAACAAATGAGCTCACCAGGACTCTTAGTACACAGCAGAAAACAGTGGCAGATTGAATGTGAGACACTAAAGCTCTAAATGCAAACAGAGCACATCCTGCAGCTCTTGCAATAATTGGAGTCTTCTTTTGCAAATCCTTCACTTTTTTTTTTTTTTTGTCTTGCCTATTTTAAAGAAACAAACTATTCTGAAGTTTAACTTTGAACCACTAGCAGAGACCTTTATTTTTTTTGCCTTGAGCACCGGTGATCAAAGTTTTGGTAGCTGTATAGGAACTTGCTACTTGCAGAGTATGACAGAACTGAAAGATTTAAGATCTGCTCTGATTACTATAGTCTGCGTAAGTCAGACTATAGTACCACCTTTTCTGTATTATTTTAATGCCTCTCTTTCAAATTAAATCAAAGCAGAAGTGACCCTTCAGTTTCTAAAACTATATATCCTCATATCTAAAAGTACTTCTCCTCTCTACTATATAGTGAGATTGAAACACTTTTTTGAAAGAGTTGCTGAGACTATGTCATGTCACTTGGAGGGCAAGCCAAAGGAACTTTTCTTTTTGAAGCATTTATGGTATTTGCTATACTTAACCATCCAAAAATGTTTATGATACAGAATCTAAGTTCTTTGCATTCATTTTAATAGAATAATATGTGACATTTAAATTGGAAGAGGAAATTACTGGGCATCTAAAGTCAGCCATCCAGAAAGCTATCAGACATAAAGAAGGAAAGAAGATTAAGAAAGTACATACCTTTCAGCTATTCAGTACGATAAACTGCTAAGAAATAACGATTGCTGTTAAAATATATGCTGGACAGGTTATATACTCTAAAGGACAGAAAAACAAAACCAAGGCTAGAAACAAGGAGGAAAAGTTGATTTTCTTAGCCCATAAATATTGTGGTAGCTACATTTATAATACAGATACGACAAAAAATAAAGTTCTTAGTTGACAATGAACAGCTCTAAAATGAAACACTAAAATGCAGATTTGCTACCAAACCGAAGTCCTTAACCAAGTGAAAGGGCACATAGCACCCTATGTGAGAAGTTTTGAGAAAACAGCCAACTTACAAGAAATATAAGGTGTACATCTGGAAGCTCTTCTTGCCATAGTTTAGCAGATTGGCTAAACTATAATTTAAAAGAGTGGCTTCTAAAAACAAATATTAGAATTGTTAAAACCCAAATCTGGTCCTTCTGAGATTAAAATAGGAAGACTCTCTTTCCAATAGATAACTTGAAAATTTAAGCAGGCAGTCTGGAGAAAACTTTACCTAACAGTATGCAACAGATGTTGAGATCGCAAAAACCTCTTCCTACAGTTACTTTTGAGAGTCTAATATCTGTCTCATTACAAAATGAGCATGGTTTCTGAGAGGCACATAATATGTTAGCATAAGACTGCCTGGTAAGCCTGTCTGGAACTTCTGTAGCTTGAAGCATTAGACTTGCTCCTTGACCTGTGAGAAAGAACCTGCATGGCTAACTACACCTGTCTTTTGTATCCCAAATCTGTCAGCCAGCTTCTTTTTACAAAAAGAAGCAGTTTCTCCCAAGTCAACCAGATCAACTTCGGTTTTCTGCAATCACCATCCTACCCTCAAGAAGGCTAAAACATTCTACCCCAGATTAAGGCTTTTAATTCCCTTAGCTGATTATTGATCTTTATGAAGCTGAATACTCAGTTGAACTATATCTTTCTCATTATCTGAAGATTTGTACAGCAAATTTTCAACAAGAGTCTATGACTGTCTCATTGCAAGGCCATAGAGGTAAAAAAAGATTTTTGGTCTTCATAGGTCTATGAATTATACTCAAGAAATGGAAAAGAATTTACCAACACTAATAAGAATTTCCTTAATAAAATATTGAAAATTTAACCGGGGGTAATATAGAGTAATTTTCAGTAATACACAACATTTTCTTATCCATGACTGCCTTTCATGTGGGGGGAAAAAGCCAAAGTGAACTCTCTGCAGCAGAATATATTCACAACTTTTCACAATATCACAGACTGCATAAGCCCAGATACCCTGTTTTAAGGAGGTCAATCCATGTAGGAGACAAAAGACTAAAAAAATTACCTGCTGGTGCATGAATTGTCAGGTTGCATGTAGGGAAGAGAAGGAGTAGGTTTGCACAGAATATTCAGACCGACTGTGTAGAGTTTCATTTGAAATAAGACTAATTATAGGTTTCTAAATGTGTCTACAGGTGATCACTGCTGTCTGATTTCCTACTGTAACTAATGAAAATCTGTTGTAGGATTTAATTGCCTCAACACTTGCATTCAGTTCTACCTGCAATGCCTTAACATTTCCAAAATATGAGTGTGCAGCTGTAAGGTAGGACATGGGTTTTATCTGAGAGCCACCCTCACTGGAGTAGTGCCAGAGGCTACAATGAAACTCTGCAGTACCTTATATGACACTAGATGACTTGAGGCTCTATTTCCCTAAACAGGAACAACAGTGGAGAAATATTCAGAGCAAATTCAGTCTAATTCAGGGCAAGTTGAAGCACTCATCTCCCCTAGTAAGTATAATGAAAGCATAAATCCAGCTCACATATAATGTAGGGGTTCTAATCCAGAACTGATTCCTACTTAGTTTGACAGGTAAATGTATTGTCTTAATTTCTACAGAAATACTCTACAGAAGTGACCAAGAGGGCAGCTCCTCTAAAATGAGCAATAGGCTCTACTAAAGACTCACTTGTTGATTAGGAAAACACAAGCTGTATAAAGGAAAGGGGATATAACCTCCAACACAGGATATTAACAGACATGCAAGAGTGAAGTTATATCATTGATGAAAGCTTAGGGGTAAAAATCTTCTTCCATTTAATCCTCTTGTTGCTTTTTCTGCTGCACTGCACTTATATGGGCAAGAACTTGTCTCTGTGGTCTCTTTACCCACCCACAAAAGCAGTGACATCAGTCCCTGAAATAGGCTAGAAAAGCAGGTTTCTTTACAGCTAAAAGGACTGATCCAAATAATCCTGAAGGGTAAAGCTGTCAGGCTGACAAAGGTCTTGAGGGAAGTTTGCTGGATGTACCTTTAACTGTTGTTTATAGAAGCCATATGGCAAGAGAAGGAAAAAGGAGAGAGTAAAATTATCTTTGCTGATGCATGCATAGGTATGAGCTTTGATCACTTATCAAGTTGCAGAGATACAAGTTACACTAATATCCCAGCCACATACACACAGTTCCTCCAGTCATGACAACACAACCATCATATGCATGCTCATCTATTTATAGAGTCCCAGCAACATCTGCTCAGCTCTACGATTAATCTGTACTTCTCAGTAATACTTTTTAGAATGTAATATCCCAAATAATTTTCCCAAAACTCACCACTACAAAGGGTTTTGCTATAGGAGTCCGCTTTTTATGGACAAGTTAAATAAAAATATAATAGATTATTGAGAAAATAATATTCCTTCCAAATCTTCTGTAAACCTGTTGCATGTAAGTTAATGGACAGGTGTTTTAGCTGGAACACTGAAATTGCACAGTACATGATTAAACTTCAGCCTAAATACGGTACAGCTTTTTGGAAATCTCAGTCTGGACTAAAAAATATTATTAGGTGTTATGTGCCCTTTAAGGAAATGGAGATTACATTTTGTGCAGATCTTCACTTAAGCTCTTACCAGTCACTAAACAACTGACAACAGATACTTTATACCATTTTATAGTCACAGTTCTGGGGAGAGATTTGATTTACCTCCACAGAAAGGCTAACTTGCAAATGGGTTCTTACATTAATGGAATCAAAAAGCCCTCACAAAATATTACAGAAACTTTGTCTATAGATTTGCTTGCTTGACAAATACTGTTCTAAACTCAAACTCACATAGTATGCTTAATAAACTCATGTACCTCAGGTATTTGTATGACAAAGTATCCTAAGTCCTCACTGATTGCAGCACTGGAGATCTACAGACAGAAGCATCCATCTGTTACGTAAAATTACAAAATGCCCCAGAATGCAAAAGATATGAAAACATGGATGGAAGCATCTTTTATCTAGGACAATGCATGGCTAAAAATACACTAAATTTTAATCCTGAATGAGGATTAAGGTTATTTATTATAAAAAGAGAAAGAGCAAGAGAGCACAGATTTCATCTAGTCCTCATAATTACTTTGTTCTCTTGAAATTTTTTCAACTACTTGTCAGTTTCTCATAATGCCTAATAGGTCATAAATCTTATTAAATCTCTCTATGCAGTAAGAGCTCTTTTTAGCTAAAATCTCTCTGGTTTTGGGGTGCCAAAATAGACCCAGAATCCAGTTTACTAAATTTACTTCTATTTAGCATTTTGTGTTATTTTGTTACTACTAAAACCAAACAATTGTGCCACAGCAGAGTATATATATTATGAACATTTTAAATATTAGAAGTCATATTTAGTCTAAAACCCTACAAATCACATTAAAAATCTCATCACACAGAAGAATCTTACATGAATAAGGGCTACAATGACTCAAGCTGAAAGATACAAATTCCAAGAAATAAACAGATCAAGAAAAGAATTTGCCTTGTTAACAAGAGGTAACAATAAATTCAAAGCAATTCCTATAATGAATTAAAGGACTTGAAAAAGTAGGACTTGGTGAAAAGTTAAGACAATTAAATGTGCATAACACACCGAAAGGATATAAGAACAGTTCCAAACAAGTACAGTGATCTCTCAGATGAAACTGCAGCGTGTTTTATACACATTTTGCATGGATTTAAGGCTGAGTTTGCTTTTGAATGATAGTGACATTACTGGAAACATGTTGAAGTAATGAAGAACTGGAGGAGCCATAAACAGATTCCTGGGGTGACTATGCTTTGAAAATGATCATCTATACAGACCAATCTACACCAGTAGCCAAACACCTCTTCTTACAGAAGAATCTGGAAAAATATATAAACCTGAAATATTTACTCTATAATCCTTAAATATTTATAAGTATAAGCCTTAGTATTTATGAGAATGTTAATAATGATTCAGCAATAAGAATTTGTTTATAATAATAAAAGGTTCCTGCTACAAGAGAAAATCCTCATTAAAGAAGAAATGTTTCCTTTAAAATTAGGATTTTAATTGTATGCATCACTATTATTGCAGCTATCTACAGAACTTTTTGATGGCACAAGTGTAAGCAATAGGGCATCAAATACTATTAATGTCTTTCCAATCTATCAGAATTAGTAAGTGATAAGATGCAGAAAGAAAACTTGATTTCATGCGTACAAACACATCATTTTAGTAATTTTTTTAAATGGTTGATTTTTTTCTTGTCATTTTTTAAAATTATATCCATATTTTGACTAGTCAAGAATTATCAGAATTGCATCTGATGTAAACTGTTTTGTTTTAGCTTTTGCCTTATACCAGATATACATATGTCATCATATTAAATCTATAAGTTCATACTTGTTCATTTTCAAAACTGTGTGCACTGAATAGACAAGGATTAAAATCTACTATAAAATTAAAGTTTATAGGATCATCTTGATTATATTAGGTATATGATCAAACAGAAACCAGGCCCTTCTCATGACTTCTTCATATTGTGTTGCACTGCTAGTATTTTCTTTCATTATTATCCTCTTTCTTCTTAAGGTGCACCACACATGAAAAGTTTTCTGATTTTAATTGCTATAACTTTTTTCATTTATTCATCTTTTCAATATGTATCTGCAGTTGAAACTAATTAACTAAAACTATCTTCCTTTACACAAGAAGACCCTGATTCCACTTCTTAACTTACAGATATTTCTACATTTTTGTATTTTCTGAAACCATAATTATTTCTAAATTTCCTAATATCGTCTTTTCCTTGAAGTTTCAAATTTTAATGAATCAACAGATGCAAGACTCCAGCCAACATTGCTTACTACTAACTAAGGTAAAAGAAGGATAAAAGGGCTCACATTTGCTGACACATAAGCATTTGCAAGTTGAAAAAACCAAGAAGTTACTAATATTATTTTAACCACAAAATGAGGAACCAAAAATTCTTAAGGGACAGTATTCAAAACCAAAAGTGTATGCTATTGCATGACACTTCTTAAAATTAATACTTAAGAATACTCTTAACTCTTTATTACTATGAAATAACACACACCTGAGGAATATCATTAGTCTGGCAAAAAGTTTCTCTTGTTCAACTGAAAACACCTTACAAAACAGACATTGAAAACTCAGAAGAAATTGAAAGTCTTCTCCCAGCAAACATAGATAATACTACAACTGTAGAACAAGTTCCTGCAGCACATAATTCTAAGATAACTATCATGTAACACTATGGAGCAGCCACTGTGATCAGGTATCTGTAGCATTTTGGTTTAATGAGCAAAAGATGTCAGTAGCTGAGTTTGTGTCTTTTTTTTTTCCTTTAGTTTACTTATGTATTCAGCATCTGAGATTTTGTTTTAAATAACAATTTAAAAAAATCACACAGACTTCACTCACTGGAAAAAAACATTAGTTCTTTCGTATTATTTTTAAAGCTTGCATTTAAGTAGATATAGCATGTCAGAACTAAATTTTATAGTATCTTTTACTGTGAAAGCACACTTGTAAATGTAAAACAGAGTAATTTATTAGAAAATGCAACAAAAACATTTTCAGCAAAGTCAAGTGTAAATCCTCAATATACTTCTGGAAAAAAATATAAACCCAGAAAAATTATTTCAATATTTTGTATTCTGACTTTGCAGTGAGACTGACCTAAGGTGGGTAGGAAGATGTTCCTCTTCAGCACTGACATCACTGTATTCCCATCTGGGAAAGCAAGCTTTACCACCATGGAGTTTAATAGTGATTTCCCACACCTCAGACAGTATCTCAGCCTGTAGGATACACAACATCACTGGGAGAATCACTCGAAGGCTCTCCTGCTCCTCAGGTTTATACCATCAACTGAATTGGACCAGACAGAATACTGTTAAAATGACAAATATACTGCAATGAAAGCAATTAAAAGCTTAATCAGGTAGCTTTGTTTTTTTCTTTCCCTCTGAACACTAAGCTGAAAAAATCATTGTACTTGTGGTGGCCCTTTCTAAAGGATTCTGTGAAATTCTAAATTTCATTTGTCCAAACAGATTTATTCCCTAGCAAAACTTAAGGAGATTTTGTGTAAGCTTATAATGTGTGTAGTTACAATAAGCAAAAAGTAACAAAAATTACATGAATTATCCTTGACTCTTTTATTATTTGCCATGCAAGTCAAAAGACACATGGATACGCCAAAGTGTAAGGAGCAAGTTCCCTGCTTGAAAAAGGGAGTTTAGATCAGATGACCTTCAGAGTCTCCCTCCAGTCTCAACCATTCTGGGATTCTGTTACCGCTATGGCATAACATACCTTTTGTTAACGTAAATAGGTGCATAAATAATAATTCTTCAGTTGATTCCTGAGTTGAGGTCAAAAAAGAGGTTCTTTAAAGCTTTATTCTGCCCTGTACTTCCTGTATTAGACTACACAGTAGGATGCATATATATGTTATGCACTTAGCAAAAAGCCTGTACAATATATGCTCATACACACATATACTATATCTACATACATGGCATTAGGCAAGAGGAGATGCAATAAAGCTTGTCCTGAAAAGTCTGATAGACCTTTGTTTTTGCAACTGAAGGAATTATTACATTCATAGGTATTGCTGACATTTTCTTAACTAAAAAAAGAAACTAATTCAAATTAATTCCCATATTCTTGAATCTGTTAAATTGAAACAAAGGTACTGAAAATGCAAGACTAAAAGTAGGATAACATAACAAGTAGTAACACTGTGGGGGATTACAAGTTTGGGGTTTTTTTTGTTTATAATGTATTATACTTCACAAAGCTTCAGATTTTTTTTATGTATGGTCTCCACAGATCACTGTTACCCAGCTTGCATGCCAACAGTAAGAACAGACATGAAGGATTTAGGAGACCTTTATCACAGGTTAAGAAAGAAGGTTGCAGTAGCAGTAAATTTTCTTGGTCATCAACTGTAGAACTGCATGACAAGTGGCAGTTTAAGAGCTTGGCAAACAAGTAAACTAAACCTGGGTAAACTAAAGAGCTTAACCAAGTGGTTACTGATTTACTGACGATTTAAAGCTATAGTGGAATAAAACTGTCTAGTGGCTCTTCTACAGTTCAATTCTTAAATGAAGAAGCTCTGATCTGGTTAACTTCAAAGCATTAGCATCTCGTGCCTGCCTTTTTTTGTGAATAAGAAGTAACTGATCATTTTTGTTAGCTGGAAAATAACAAAAAAAGAAAGGTGTTAAAGGCAAATGTTTCTTCAGAAAACTCGGTACAGAGCAAACTAATTTAGGGATTTGCTTAAAAAATCTATACACTCACACTTGTTTGAAAGTGAACTAGCTTCCCAAAAAGCAGAATAAAGCGCTCTACATCTAACTTGAAATAGAAGGCCTCAGTTTCTTGCTGGTTGTTTGTTGGGTTTTGTTTGGTTGGTTGGTTGGTTGGTTGGTTGGTTGTTTTTTTTTTTTCTGGAAGCAGGAGTTCTAGGGAGGGATTATTGAAAAGCAGTGCTTATTTCCTGATGCATATAAAAAAAATTATGTTGAATGCTACAGAGAAAGAGAGAGAATTTATCTGCTATCAATTTGAAATTTGATACGTAACTTTGCGTCGTTCTGTTGGATTATTCTTTTTCTTGTTCTACAGCTGTGTTGGTCAGAATGTACATAAATTAGCCTTTTAATGGACAATTTGACCTAACAGTTCTGTGAAAGGGATGTAAAAATGATCTTGCCAATCCAGACATTTTGTTCTGACAATATTACCAACTTCTGTTGCAGCATTAGTACACAGCTGAATTGCAGGGCATATGTACCCAAGTTGGTAAGGCTTAAATTAGCAAGCCATTATGTAAGCAAATTTTAAGCATAATTTAAAGGAACTAAATGACAAACACCCTGTAAAAACAACTGACATCCAATTAGGGAAATGTTTCCAAGTTGTCTTTCTTTTCAAGTATAAATCACTGACATTCTACTAAAATGAAAACAATTTCAGTGAATGCCAGATTAGAAATGTGACTTTCTTCAGCACTGATTATCGACATTATTTTCTGCAATCACACGCTACTAAGTTCGGTGAAATCAATTCCCATATATTTATAATGTATTTTACATCCTGATTTCCTACCAGTTTTCTTTCACATATGTAAACAGAAAAATTAGTAGAAAACTGCTCTATTCTGTACAACTAACGTATCTGGAAAACACACAGGAAAATGGTGACAAAATCTTTTTCATCACTTGCTCCCAATTCTTTTCACTTTAAATTTGATCTAAAATTGGAACCCTAATGAAAACTAGTAGAATAGTAGACTGATTTCTATGGATAAATATATGGCTTGCTCTGGAACATAGACCTTCCACTAATTCTTTCAATGTCATACAAATTTCATTTAGCTCAATATAACCACAGCACCTCACAAGATATTTAAATTTTTATCAAAAAAAAAAAAAATTGCTCATTCAAGACCATTTTTGTAGCCTAAAATGAATCTCCATTTCTATAAACAGAAAGAAAAGGAGCCGTACAAGTTCATGTATCAGGTGTTTACAAAGGAAATACATCAGGAAGACTGAGGCAGGGCTCCGCCCACACCTTGCCAAACCATGGAGAAGCACCAGCTGGACATTTTCCTGTCTTGTCCACTGCCCTAACAACCACAACATTTCACATCCCACAGGAGAGTGAATGGAATAGAGAGAAGTAACTTACATGTATTGCTATTTTGGCAATTAAAATGCTGGTATATGGAACATAACTAAAATACATACAGAGTGAAAGTGCAGACATTCTACAAGGAACTAAAACCACCTAGAACATTGTGCCAAATTAGAAGCAAGTGGTCACTCCTGGCAGCTTTTTCTTAAGCAATTACCTGACTTCCTTCTGAAATGCTATCTCACATAACATCCTGTACTAATAATATTCTGCTTTCTTTAAAAGTATATGCAAATGCTCAGTGATTACAGTGAAAACTCTAGCTTTAACATTTTATTGGGTTATCTTTCCTTCCAGTAAATAAAATGAAATAGAATCTCAAGGCTTTACTTTAAGGATTGCAATTGTCTTTCTCCAAGCCAGGAGTGTTTAGGGCCAAGTTACACCCATGCAGTCTCATGTATTCACTGTCCTCTAGTTTGAATGTTATTCTTTAAAATTTCTGCATTTCTACATATCAATTCCATATGCTATAGATATCAATTATAATTGCTTTAGCTTTTGTCCTCCTCATCTCTCTAACCTTCTCTCACATGAGCAGCTTTCCATTTCTTGGATCGTCCTCTGTTTGACTTTCTTTGTTCCTATCAGTTAATATTTGTCAAAAATCAGTAACACGTGGTACACAACATCCCAGGTGAGGTATCATAAATTCTCTAACTATGCAGGAGATACTTAGAAACTATGATAACATTTGACTTTTCCTGAGCTTGGCACTTTGGTAAGTCACACTTCATCATCTTTTCCAAACAATGCATCCCTAACTTATAGGAACTTAGTGCATGTGTTTTGTATTAATATAATTTATTGTGCTAATAATTCACATGGAGAAAACAAGGGTAAATATGTTGAAAAAGTTTTTACTAATATGATACTTGCCAAATAATTTTTTTTGGTAGTCTGTTCCTATTATGTAGATTAGTCAGGAGTGTTGAGCCACTGAAAATAATTAAATATAATATTTTTCTCATGTTGCTCTATATTAGTTATACCAATTGTTCTGCTTATAAAACATGCTATTTGCTAGGTATGTATTAATATTTTGGAATTAATTAATATGTATTCCATTATCTTCCAAAGACAGGAACTGCTAAAGAAATGGTACTTTATAGAAGTGTTCCCCATGTTCCTCACACAATTGAACTAATTATTGGATACTCTCCCTCTGATTACCATTAACTTTTCAGCCTTTAAAGAGATGTAGCTCATCACACCACAGAAGATATTTTCATGTGCAATATTAATATTAGGGCTTTTTCTTGGCACGTGGAAGCTTGGAGTTCAACACAACAATATCTAAACCAAGACAAGTGCAAATAATAAGGATGTATTTAAGTGGCCTTAGGACAATCCCAATGAGTCACATATTTCTTCAGAACATATCTTCAGAGCACTTTAGTGCAATGGAGTCTGTTTTCTGGATCCCAATGATTTATCTCAAAGAAGAACACCTAAATTGTCCTCTCATCAAAGACACAATCTCTCCTGCATGCAGACACTATCACAGATTCAGTTACGTAGCAACGTTTGTGTTCCAAACTGAAGGGTGAACGATGCCTAAAGCATATAAGGGGGTCAGGTGAGGTTCTCCTGAATTGCTCCCCAAAACTTAGGTTGTTACATTGTACCTAACTGGCATTTACGGCATTTGATACTTTTGCTGTTTCTGACCCTAAAAAAGACTCTGTTGCAAGTGCACCAGTGTTTTAATGCACCCCAGAGGATGCATAATTGATGCACTGCTTTAATAAAAAATCAGTATATCAAGCTGAAACTTCTCTCACACTATCATAAGCCATTTAAATGAATAGGATAGAAAAGATCAGGAATTCCTGGATTATTTCAGCACTTTATTCAAAGTACCACACAGAAAAGCGGGGAAGGAAGCCGTATCAAGTTCATAGCCACTAAAAAAACAACCATGGTCTCAGAACACTACAGCCACAGAAAAAAAACTACTGCAATATGCAGGTGTGATAGAAATAATTTTCTCTGGGTGTGTTAAACAGTACGAAATTTCAGGTTACAGCTATGCTATTATATAAATTGGAGCATAGCACCACTTCATAATACAAGCATAACTTCATCATGTGCACATCAAAAACTACTTTGGATTGTAATGAACTTACACTTTTTTCAGCTGAGGTGCCAGCAAAGCTGGCTAATTCCCACTACTTAATGCTCCAAATTAAAATCTGGAATATCACCTTTTGCAGAGCTGCCCAACAAGAGGTGGTAAATGGACTGCAATATTCTGCTCAAGTACTGTCACCTTTTTGCTATGCAGAGGGTACAGAGATGAACAGGGAACTACCCTCACCTATTTAAAATAAGGCACAGGCATTAGTGGTGAATATGCCTGTACATGATCATAAAAGTTCTGCAGATTTTTGAAATGGTAACTATGCATTCAAAAAGGATTCACTCTGCCTTGCTCGCTACGCTTATGGTCAGTTTGAAGAGGTTTTAGTTTACTCAAGCATATTAATGCAAATGTAAATGAAAAAGCTGATTTCACAAGAATTCCCTGAATTTCTGCCACAGCCAGAAGTGAAACACAGCAAACCATGTAAAACAATGTAAAATTACAATTAAAATACTAAATTGGATTTCCTGAAGCTGATGGAAGGATTTTGCATGCAAAAAGTCAAAATTGTTAGCTAAAGGCATTTTTATGAAATAAAATTTTACTAGTCTTTATTGCCTCCTCTACTTCCTAGCCTAAAAATAACAAATATTTCTCAGTCCTTAATTTCTTTTATTGTTATAATTTTGACAACAGTCTTGGGTTTCCTTGTTGAGCTATCTTTAAAGCCTATGTTCAGCTGAGGATGGGCAGGGCCTGGGTATTAGGATTCCTGTCTTTCCCCCCTCCCCTGTGGATGATTTTAAAATTTCAGTTCAGTTTTTCACATTAATATGTATCCCAGTTAGCTAGCAACATTACAATAATAAATTATAAAAAGCATGTATTCTAACCACTTTGTCCTCCTTTGGGAAAGCATCCAAGGAAGCAGAATAAAAAGAGAAAAGAAAAAAAGAAGAGAAAAAGAATAAAATAGGCAAGTATTAATAGACAGATTTCAAAGAAATGCAATTCTAGTAACTCTCTATGAAGAGATAAAAACATAAAATTAAAAAAAAAGAGCTTTAAATAAAAAGATGACATTTACTACATATGCTGTAAACATGTTTTCCCACCCTGACCCACAGGAGCATAAAAAATGTAACAAACAAAAGGCAAGTTACAAATGAATGGACACTCTTCCTTTCTGTGACTTGAAACAGTGGGTGAAAAATACTTAAAATATATTCAATTTTTTTTTCTGAGAAAAGATAAGCTCTATCAAATGCACTTTAATTAACAGTATAATGCAATGTATCAAAGTAAATTGTATTTTCAGAGTTGCTATAATGACACCACCTGCAGGTGATGCAATGTAATGCATCTATTTATACTAATATATCAATATTGGAAGTTTTCACATATGGATATGCAAATCTTTGTCCAATTCACCTATATAATTTTTTTCAGATTGTGAATTTAATGAACAAGTACATCAACGCTATTGAAAGCTTCTAAAATAAAACTACATTGCATTTTTTTTGAGGTTAATCTCAATACTCTTCAATTTTGTGGACAGCTACTGCAAGTAACCACATGCAGATCAGAAGGAGAAAGATTTAGTCACCTGCCTGAAAGTAGGATACTTAACCCAGATCAATATATAGTTTATTTTATAAATATTTAAAATAAATTGACATAACACTTTCATTATTCTAAGAATAGTGGTTGAGACTTTCTTCTAACCAAAAATTGACCACTTTTATGTAAAAGAAATCTATAAATGTATATGAAAAGCTCTACAAGATTAAAAAAATGTAAAATTAAATGAGGTCAATAAAAAGTTATTAATGTGGAGTTGTACCTGAGTGAAAGAGTTCCTTCTTTCATTCTATGAAAAACAAGTATATTTTCTTCAAGCCATCAGTCAGTAGAACTATATACTATTATTATTTTTTGCTTTAATTAACTCTGTGAATCCTATTTGCTCCACAATCATTATATAAATTATTTTACTTTATACGCCCCTCATAATGAAGCAATAAATGAAACACTTAAGTAAAATGAAGCATGAAATGCCAAACTTAAGGTGAACAATCTGCAGTATGACAATGTCAAGGTGGCTTTTCTTAAGAGCACACATCAGGAGACTTACATTGTTTGATCGCAGAGAGACACGACCTCCACATCGAGCACAAAACTTGGTCCGGCAATAAGAGCATAAATGGCCACAACCATCTGCAAACTTTGTTTTATGACAGATTCCACATGTTGGAGCATCATCCTTGTGCTCTCCCTGGTAACGGCGGGCTTCTTCCCCTATCTTTCTTACTTGCTCTTTATAGCTTTCAAATTGTTGATGCAACCTCCTGCATAGATGAGAAAAAAGTTTATATAGCAAGAATAGGAGGAAAGACTACTACTGTGTATTTCTTCCTTTCAGTTTGCAACACTACCTAACACTCTTGGCATGTTCACAATACTAAATGTACCTCGTATCAAATACACTCTGCACATGAAAGAATGCCTAAGGCAATCTAAAGAAAAAAAAAATAGACATATTTATTCTTATTGGTTTCCTCCAATGATCATTTGCAAATAATTTTACTTGACCAGAAATTCATTCAAATGCATAGTACTAAACAAAACTGTCTACCATTTACTGAAAAAAAGGAAATAATTACCTGAGGAAATTTGCATTGCTTTGTAGCCAACTTTATTTATACAGCAGGTGTAATAAAAATATGTAAATCAATTTTCAGTTACAGTGTTTTCAAAATCTAAATTACAAACACATATAACTTAAATATTCCAAAACACATTCTACAATCACAGACCTTACAAGAATATGAGAATATCTTTTTTTATTTTAAATCTATACATTAACAATCTGTTATGTTTTCTCTTGTTAACTATGGAAGACTACTTAAGATTTGCTGGCCCTAATTACAGACATTTCTTCCAGCTTAGCTGCAAGAGTGTACAGAAGTATTAGCAGGTACAGAGATTCCTAAGATGAAGATTGGTGTTTAAAGATGTACCTTTTCTCTTCCAGCTGCCCCAGATAACAAACACCCTGATACTATGCCCACCAATTGGCTAAGCATGTTGCTACACAAATGACCGAGCTCCTAATCACCAGCTCAGAGAAGAGAACTCTCAGTTCCCTTTTAATAAATCAGGAATAATAATAATAATAATAATAATTATTATTACTATTATTATTATATAAAAAATCTTTCTTATCATTATTTCATTATCCCTGAGGAAAAAAATGTTCTCTGATTTGTTTCTATGAGATTTTGCTGGCAAAAAGGACATTTCATAGAAGAACCAAATAAAGGTCCAATCCAGGACTTCTCCTGAACCTTGCTGCATACTGCAACTGCTCTTTAGGCTCCTGTAGTGGGTTTCTGTGGCTGAGTTTTGTTGCACAAAGGGCTACAGAGGTGGCTCCTGTTAGAAGCTGCTAGAAGCTTCCTCTGTCCTGTGGAGCCATTGCCAGCCAGCTCCAGGATGGACTTCTTGGACCCTTCTGCTGGCCAAGGCTGAGCCAATTAGGAGTGACAGTAACAGCTCTGTGATAACATATTTAAGAATAGAAGGTTGTGGCACAGAAAGAATTCCAGCCAGGGAAGAGCTGAGTGAGAACATGTGAACAACAAGGTAGACACCAAGGTCAGTGCAGAAGGAGGGGCAGGACGTGCTCCAGGCACTGGAGCTGTGGCCCTGCAGCCCGTGGTGCAGACCATGGTGGGGCAGCTTTGCCCCTGCAGCCCATGGAGGGACATCGGGGTGCAGAGACCCCCCTGCAGCCCATGGAGGAGCCCATGCTGGAGCAGGTGGATGCATGAAGGAGGCTGTGACCCTGTGGGAGGCCCAGGATGGAGCAGGGTCCTGACAGGGACCTGCAGCCCATGGAAAGGGAAACCCACACCAGTGCAGGTTTTTCCGGGTAGGACTTGTGGCTGCTCTGGGAGACCAACGCTGGTACAGCTCATTTGTGAAGGACTGCACCCCATGAAGGAGTGACCCATGGGACAGCAATTTGGGAAGAACTTCTGCTGAAGGGATGGACTCACACCGGAGAGGTCCACCAAGGGCTGTCTCCAGTGGGAGGGACCCCATGGGAGCAGGGGAAGGACTCCTCTCTCTGAGCAGATGAGGGACAACATGAAAGGAAGGAGGGGTGGGGGGAAGGTGTTTTTAAGACTGTTTTATTTCTCACTCTTTGGTTCTTATCCTGTTAGTAATAAATATAAGTAATATCCCCACTCTGAGTCTGTTTTGCCCATGAAGGTAATTATTAACTGACCTCTCCCAGCTCTTATCTCTACTCTTGAACCCTTTACTGTTTTTTTTTAACTCTGTCCTCTGTCCAGTTGCAGAGGGAGAGTGAGAGAGTGGCTTTAGTGGGTACTTGGCATCTGGCCAGGGTCAACCCCCTACAGCACCGAATTTGATGTTCACCAGATCCTTCTCAGTGAACTAACCCATGAACCTGAATCAACATAACATTAATTCTCCTACCCAAATAAAACCTAAGCTCAGAAATTCCGTCACTTTGCTTACAGATTTGCTCTGCTCTGAGCAGGAAAGTGGAGACCCAGGAGGAATGTACGACATGAGCACCTGAATCCAGAAATTAAAGAGACCACTAAAGAGCAGGATGACCCTTTTTAAAGCAGCAACAAGCTCAGCTGTCACGAAGCTCAGTTTACTTCATCCAACCTGGAGTTTAATTTAAAAGGATATTTTAGCTGTTAACTATCTCACCATATCAAATCATCAAAAAAGAAAAATTTCTCTAGGTGCACCAGGACAGCACTGCAACTCATGACCTGTCATGAGCTTGGGCAAAGACCTCAGACCGCCAAGAGTCCAGCAGGGTACTTGGTACAACCATTTTTTTCACCATGCTGTGTGGAACCCGTTTTTTTTGCCCACTTTTCCAAATGTTGCTTTAAATCTACATCTGCATGGATAACATTAAAAAAATCATGAGCAGCTACACTGATTATTAAGAGAAACAGGGAATCTTGAGTTTAATAAATGGAAACAGTAGGTGTGTTATCTATAGAAGTGTTGGTAATATCCTTTATCTCCACTACCTGCTTTGAGCTACCCACTCCCTTAATTAGCACTGAGACTCACACCATTTAACCAATGCACTTGTAGTGACACAATTTCATGTTTCTGTGGGCTTTTGTGGGGGTGTGTGTATGCTTGTGAGGTGAACGTATTTGGACATTCAAGATGCAAGTAATCAGTATTTTTTGTATGAAATACTGTTTTAGTGACGCAGATATTTTTACTTGAACATGATATTCAGCCTAAAAAAATTACAGTTTAACTTGACTCCCAGGAATCATGGTAAAGTTGACATAATTCAGTTGGAAAGAAATAAAAATGCTTGTAACTACATAAATCAACCAGCACTCACACTTAAACCAGTGACTTCACATGGGCACACTCTAGTAAGGATGCAGCAATAGCAAAAGCTAAGCAGCCAAATAATCTATTCTCCCTCACTGCAAACATGATGCATTATACTTAATGCTTTATACTAATAAATTTGGCAGGAGTAGCAAAACCTTTGCAGTATTGAAAAACATGGGAAAAGTAGGTCAAAGAATTGGGCAAAATACTGGAGACAATTAATACTTTTGGCCATATAACTGGATTACACATACAAATTATCTTACACAGCTACTCACTTATGCATAGAAACAAAGACATCCAGAAATGTGTATAATATTTAGCTTAAAGAATGCAATTCAATAATGGAGAGGTCTGTAGGTAAATTTCTTCTTACATCAAATATTCTATTAAAAAATGGAACCATGGAAACTAAATCCAGTTCTTGTCCACGAAAGCAAAACCAAAAGCCCTGGGTGCTTTCAAACATGAAAAGGCAAGGTAACAGTAAGCACTGCCCCTTTTCCTGTTCTTTTCCAATTAGACCATCTACATTTGCATTTTTTCTATCTAATAGGAAGCATACAAAGTGTATTAATACAATTATGTTTTGTCCTTCTGTGTGCACCAAGGGTTAGATGAACATAGTAGCAACTTGGCAAAACTTAAGTGAGATGAGATTTCAGTTCTTTATAAATAAGTATCATTTATTTATAGATTTGTTAATTTCTGCATCTGTGTAAGACTCTTTTTACCATGAGGGGTTCAAAACCTTTATCCTGCATGTCATACACAGCACTACTGAGAAAACTCTAACATTGTATAGAATACAGGAAAATGACTGCAGATTTCAGAGAGCAGAAAGAATCTTATCCAGCTCACAGCAGGTCTGGTTCAATTAGTTCTTTTTTAACCACCTTTCCTACCTTTTTGAGGAAAAAGCTGGATTTCTGTATCTCTGGCTGTTCTATAACAACAGCAGCAAATCCCTCTCAACAGTTTTGCCTTATACAGAAATATATTAAGTATTAAGCAAGCACTATAATACAGATGGATGTTTTGCTCCATGACTTCCAGGCTATAGAGCAAATTTTCATCAGATGCAAGGAAAATTTAATTTTATTAAATATTCCCTAATGTAGACAAGCACCTAAAGGTTAAGCTAAAGACTTAATAACGCCATATAATACAGTGGCTTGGCAGACCCTTGAGGCAGATATCAATTCAAATCTCCTCTGACAGAAAGAGCAACCAGGCTACTATGCAAGAGGAATATATGCACATATCCACATGATTTTTATCATGCATCCTAAAATTCATCCATCTGGTTCTACTACTAAGCTCAATGGCACTTGAAGGATAAGCTCACTGCGATGACACTCTTGCCACACTTCACTTGCGCAGACCTCGCACCACTCTCAAAAAAATGGCTGCATCCACAAAAGCTGGCTTGGCTGGGGAGGGTGCTGCTATTTCACATTCACATGCATGACACATATGTATGATCAAAAAAAAAAGGTCATGCTATGGAAGAATCTTTGGGCACATCAGATCTCATGACTAAAACAAAATCTTCTGTTGCTCAAAGTCTGGAAGAGACTAAGCCGCTTGGAGAGGCACATCAGCCTAAGGACCTTACCACACATACATGAGAGACTGGCATCGCTACTCCCAGTGCCCAAAAAAACCCACACAGTTTTTACGTGTACAGTGAAAGGCTTAACCCCTTCACCTTTACTACATACCTATAACTCAAAATATGTTAAAGTTTTTTTTTTCCACAAGAAAACATGGTGGCTTCCTCCTCCCTTTTTTTTCAAAGACACTTCACAAAAAATCAGCTTTAGCTATGTGTCATACATGTACCATATTTTCACTTGAATATTCAGTATTTTACTTTGACAGTGTAAACTAGTAAAAAAAAATACTGATAGGCAATTCTGCAAAGCTTTACTCATGTCTTCATATAATTATCAAAAACTGCAAGCCTTGTAGAACACTCATGTGATAAATATCTTAAACAACTTAAACCTTTCAGATAGTTCACTGATATTAGGAGGACAAACAATGGACATTGAGGCTATTAATAATATTAGCTGATTAAAAAGTGACATATCAAGCCACACAAAAGTTATCATTTGTGGTGTTGGGTTCTGTGAAGATGGACCAAGATGTATATCTATACTCTGCAGTCATTTCCACTAAGCAGATACTGAAGCTGCAATCCAAGAATACAATATTTTTAACATAGTATGTTATTGCTTTTTTACAGTTTTAAATTCCGATGTTTTAAATGTTTTAAATACCTATCTGAAATATCTGCTGGTATATGCTGAAGAGTAGAAAGTTACAGAACCGTGAATTTGCATATTTACGCTCTGTCTGCAGAGGTTTTATAAAAATTACAAAGATTTCTGTCTCTTTCATGCTCAGTTACATTTTAAATGATTTTTAAACGTAGCATGGAACTACACTTTTTACTTCCTTAGAAATCCAGCAGATGGCACTGCAGATCGCATTTTCACTCTCCCAGTTCAACTCAAATGATTGTCTTGAAACGGAACACCTGATGTAATGTTATAAAAATATTGTGCCCTGTCATGAGTTCATGTTAGTAGAAAAAGTGCCACCTCCTAAATGACATAGCCTTAAGTAACTATATAACAGTAGCTACTGCATGTATGAAAAAAAAGCTTAGTAAAATGCAGTATTTTGTTCCATGTCACACAGACACATTATCACACTGAGCTCAGGCAAGTTTTTACATAAGATAAGCGGGGCTATTACGAATTTCTGTTCTTAGCATTATTTTTTTATGATAAATTAAAAAAAAAAAATGCAAGCAGCAATATTTAGCATGCCCAGAAGGGCAACAGATACATCTAAAAACCTGTTGGCAAACTTTAGGCAGCGACATCAAAGCTGTGACCTGAAAAAACACTGTTCAGTTGCTCTGTAAATCTAGAATTAGCTCAGTCTCACCACATGCCTTTCCAGTTTGCCAGCACTGCAGGTACTGATCTCCGGGAGGTGTTCCCAGAGGGAGCAGTGTGGCACCTAGCTTTTGTCTCAACCCCACTAGCACCTTAGCTGGGAAAAGCTGTCATCTTGTCATGGTTTTTGGGAATACATGCTTTAAACAACACAGCCAAGACAGGAAACTTTAGCAAGCTGCTGTGGATAGTTTTGTCTGAGTAAAGAAAACTGAGGAGTTTATGGGGCATCTGCATGTGTTGACTAGAAAAACAGCTGAAGTTGAGCGGAGAAGTCTAGATATATTTTCTAGTTACTTCATGCCATTTTAAGAGTAATCTGTCTGTAAAAAAATGCTTGTCCAAGGCAAGCAAGACGTGGTTCTCTGTAAGTTTTGAAACAGGTAGGAGCACAACTAATCAACTAATCTTTAGAGCAAAAAAGGCCATATTTCTTTAAGATAAGTACAGGCATTAATCAAAAGACTGCCAGTGAAAGAGTTAATGGCTTCCATATCCATCTTTTTTCTGCACAAACTGTGTGCTTGTTGCCCCTATTGTCCAACTCGTCACTTTTCTGTGACTTTACTTACTACATATTTGACCTTTCGTTTTTCTTTATTCCTGTAGGTCTCATCTCTCCCTCCTACACATTTTTAAATAAATATATCATAATAACTATTATAAAAAACATATAGCATGTACTATATCCTATATTATAAACAACAAATATTCCTCAAAATCTCAGATTTTACCTAGCCTGAAGGTTTCTTCATTCTCCCTTGTTCATTCAACACAAAGCTATGGATCAATTCTATTATTCTCTCAATTTAGTCTTCACCTGCTGCCCATGACATTTTTCACCTCACTAGCAATCATCTGACTCCTGCTGGGCATCAGCCTTTTCTCCTCCACATGCCAAGATCTCTTCTTCCTCCCTGTTTTACTGGTGCAAACACAAATCTCACAGGTCAGTCTCTCTACCTCACATTTGTCTCCTTCCGTCCGAACTGAAATGTTTGGCATAAATTACTGGCTCCTGTCATGGGTGACCTGTACATCAAATTTCATAAACTGAAATAAAGATTTCCTTGTACTTCCAGCAAACCTTATCACCCTCTCCATTCTGCTTTCCTCTCAGGACCAATAACCACTCTGCTACACACTGGACTCAGACCTATTTAGACCTCCACCTAAAATACCATAGTTGTAGAGACTAATTTTGCAATTTAAAACCAAACCAAATGAAACAAAACAAAACAAAAACAAACAAACAAACAAAAACCCCAAACAAACAAAAAACAAAACAAAACAAAAAATCCTCCACCAGAGTTTAACTAAATTCATATCCATCTAGCCTAGTCAGGTATTACCAGCTCATCCCTCAATTCCTTTTCTTGCCAGTGTAAGCCTGTCCTGCTAATAGTCCAATCACAATTCTGCAATAAATATAATTTAATTTATTTTACCTCTCTCTTTGTATTCCTCAGATCAATCTGCTTTTCTACTGCATAAACATAAATGGCTTATCTTCACCTTCAAAGACTTTGACAGCCTATTTCCATCTTGCTTATCATTTCTCATTCAGTACTGAGACACTTCTGCTCAAGGTAGTTTCAAGGAAGAATCACAGAAAGGTCTGGGTTGGAAAGGACCTTAAAGATCATCTAGTACCAAACCCCTGCCATGGGCAGGACACCACCCATTAGACTGGGTTGCTCAAAGTCCCATCCAACACAGCCTTTGAGGACTTGTTGCCCCTAATATGGGAGTATTAACAGCACCACCATCCCATTATCCTCCTAAAACTCTCCTGCACCTTCATGCCTTCAAAGATCTGGACAAAAATTAGGTATGTTAAAACTTTTACTTATCACGCCAGACAATACGGATTCCCTCATTGTTTTATTATTTGCCTAATACTTACAGTGCAGGCTGCCCTGTGGCAAAGATTGCCTTTCTTCCTTCATGTGTAAAAACACTCACTCAGAAGGGTTATAGTCCATGATAATTGCTTCCAGGCAACATGGTAACAGCAATCTCCTAACATGATTCAGAAATTCATGAAGGTAATATTTTTAATTTCTTTTAATCAGTTTATGATTCCCAGTTTATGATTCCAATCATTTACTTTTTGTTTTCCAACCCTCAGGCAATATACTTATGTTTTTCCCCATGATATGGGGGACAATTTTGTTATGGGACTCATGATAAAGTTCAGGCTTGGCCAAGATAAAGGTTTCACCCTTGTGGCGAAAGTGGCCACCACAACTGGAAACAAAAGTTGTTCACACGTAACAGATACTTTTAACCTCTATACAAGCTATCTTAATTCCAATTTCTTCCTTTAATCTATTATCAACTGCATACTTCGTAGCAGCATTCTCACAATACTATACAGGCTGAGGCAAAAAAGTCCCACATCTTGGTTAGAAAGCGGCTCTCCTCATTGCACTGGAGCAGAGACACACCAGCAAAGTGGCGTGGACTGCAGCTTTATTTCCAGGGCTCTTATCTGGTGCCTTTTCACCAGCAGTAACAGTCATTTGCAAGCTAACATTTCACTAAGGGCAGGTTTTCTGCAAGCATATAAATGACCTCATTAAATAACTTGCTTAAAATGCAATTTTTCAGCTTCCTGGAAGATTTCCTAACTTAGATTACTGGAAAACTTTATTTTCATAATATTTGTTTGGAGTTTTTTAAATTACTGCAGCCCACAGGCAGACTTCTTCCTCACACAACTGAATAGCTGTGAGTCAAAAATGTGCAATATTTACAATAAGGAATTTACATTCCAGCTTCCCACAGTTCCTCCCAAATGACCATTACGCTTTCTGAGGTATAAAAGAGAAACCAGATAACGAAGAAAACAACACATAATAGTACTAAAAAAGGCTAAATAGCTGAGGAATCCAGAAAGGAACTGCATGTTTTGAATTAAAAAGAACTTACATGCTGAGACATATTTAGTACTGAAGGAATCATTGACTTCTGCTGAAAAAAAATTATTAATGATTATCCCTTCTTTGTTTAAAAACATACATTCTTATGCCATGGCTTTTATGAAAAATGCAAATAATTTAAATCAACAGTTTTTCCTTTTTCATATTCAGAGTTAATAAAAATATGAAAACCAATACCATCACTAAAAAGATGTTCCATTCTCCTCATATGACTATTTCTACTGCCTCAATTAAGAGTACAGCTGCTATGCTTTAAGGTACTTGTGTGCAGAAAAAGCCTATGTTTCAAAAATTAAAGTCTTTCTTTTTCATGAAAAGTGTTTCTGTAGCATTACAAAGGGTTTTGTGGGGGTTTTGGAGTGATATTTGATACATTTCAACTCTGAAGAATTATTTGGAAACTAAAGGTTTTAACAGGTAAGAAAAAAAAAACCAAACACCAAGATTGAGGGAGTCAACAACTTTCTACTCAGTACTGCTTCATCCCAGCTTCATTTCAAGACTTAGAGCCCTTGCACTTTTGGGAACCTCTGTCCCCCTTCCTTGGCCTTTTTAAGGAGGTACAAACCCTTCCACCCAATTGCTGTCATGAGCTGCGATCTGGAAACACTCTTCTAGGGCAGGGTATTGGCCTTATTCATCATGTCCCAGATGGCTTGCACAAAAGCAAGGAAGAACACCTCTAGGTCATAGCACAAGTATGGAAAAGTCTGAAAGGGCAACACAAATCCAGAACACAAGAAAAACAGATAAAAGACATGACCCATCTGTCCGAGATGGAGAGGGAACTCCAAGTGTGGGAAATTACACCAGGGTGGAAGAGACTCCAGCTGTCTGTCCTAGAGGATGAAAGCTTTGTCAGAAAAGGTCACAGCAACAGAAGTCCAGGATTTCAGGTCAACCATGAGACCAGGTTTCACATAAAGCCCCTCAAGTAAGCTTATGATGTAAGTATAAACAGAAGAATTAGCATTAATGACTTTGAAAATGTCACAGAATAGGATGGTGAGTGGGAAATAGTTGCAAGGAGCTACCCATTACCCTATTTTCCATGGACAGGAAAAGGATATAGCTCCACTAACTTAACAATTTTTCAGTATCATCCAAGTAAAATTTGTCATTAAATTGACCACAAATAATTACACTGACCACAAATAATTGCACTGCATAAAATTCAGTGACACAGAGTTTAATATAATATGAAGTCTTCTCCAGTGAGTGAGCCTGCACATAGTTCCACACCAAAACAATATTCATAAACATTTGTACCTAAGCCCATTGGAAACATCTGTTTTAAAAACTATAAGCAACGACCACACTCCTCAATAGTTTCATTTGAATATCAAATTCAAAGCCTTTGAAAACATGGAAATGACAAGCTGTGGTACAACACACATTAACTTTGGTCTTGAGGAACAGAGTCCAGCATGCTTTTAGCATGCAGGCTGCCTCCATGCCTTAGGGCAACATATGACTCCGTACTGCACTGCAGAAACCGCACCATATTTGCTAAATGTTCAATGCTTCTACTTCTTTTATCATCCTACTTTAGCTAGAGTATCTGCCCTTGCAGCTATTGTTTGAATTTCACTTACTCATTATTAGTCCCACAGATTAAACTCTACTCTCATCCCACTACTGTCAGCTTCCCAGGTGAGCAGACTCCTGTGCCCTAATACAGTCAAATCAGCGGTTTGCGAGAATATAAAAGTACATGAAGTGGTATCATACAGAGAGGAGGCATGTCTACCCACTTGTCTTATACTTTTACATTTCCCTGAGCAGCCCCAACAGGCCACTGTCTCGAGCCGTAACGCGATCTTAAGGAAGGAAGACGGAGCTAAAGACGGTCAACCACACAATGAAACTGGGAAAACAAACATTGGAGTCAAAGAATTTGTTTAAAAAAGAAATAAAATAGAGGGAGAGGTAGAGGGGGTGAAGAGAGAGAAAAAGCATCAACTATGAAGGCACTTAATTGCAAGGGACAGCAAGCAGAGCACTTTGAAGACCTCCACAGAATCAGCAGGCTACAGAAACAGTATTCTACCCAGAGACCTAGTAGGATTCTGGAGACCCCAAAGTCACTGGGATCCTCTCTGTCAGACTTCTTCCTTCTCCCAGTGCTATATACTGACAGTTTGACTGGAGCCAGTAGAAGAGGGATGAGAACACCCCACAGTGTATCAATGCCTTGTCCCTTGGTCTTAACCAGTATGGGCATTTTTATACACCTCTCACCTCTGTGGACAACCCCACCAACACCAGTCATCCCACGTTGCCATCACCATATTTGCTATATTTTCCCTTTTAATTGCTTCACCACTCAGCTCTCCCAGTACAGACAATACAGCAAGAGAGCAGCTAGTTTGCTCTGAAGAGTTATCACCAGTTCCAAGTGACAGAGTTCAAACGTTTCATGAGTTCATACACACAGTGCTGTAAGCAGCCTCAGCTTTACCAAACGTAACCACTGTGAGATCCGGGCTCCAAATCTCACTGAATTATTGATATGGTTCAGAACCAACTCCCTGTGTGTGTGTGTGTGTGTGTGTGTGTGTGTGTGTGTGCGCATGTGAGGAAGGGCTGGGCCTGGACCTGCAGGTAGAAGGTAAGGGCAGCACATAAGGGCTGTGCTGAGGGCACAGGGCAGAGCTGAAGGCAGAGCTGAAGGCAGGGCAGAGCTGAAGGCCATGTAGCCAGGCTGTTGGTCAAGGCAGACCTGCCTGGTAGCCCACCCAAACCACACTCCTGCAGCCTGTGACTGATACAGCACAACTCTCTCCCTGGAAGGCACAGACCAGATAGCCTGCCTGGGAGGGAAAACTGAACCCTATAAATACATGAGACTCCATGTGGTCTCCCTCTTTTTCTCTCCCTCTTCTCCTTCTTCAGCCAACACTATGTGAATCATCAAATCTTGTCAGTAACCAATTTTTTTCCTTTCTTTCTTGTCTCTTTCTTTACCCCTTTTAATCTGTTTTCTTTTACTCTTTTCCTTCTCTTTTGGGTAACTTAAAACTAATGAACTGTCTTTTACTAAAGCTGGTATATGGATTATTTTTAGAGGGTGTTTCCTTTGAAATCGGTCTTTATGCTGAATGTTTTGGTAAAATGCTTTTTTCTTGGCTGTATTTTACTCCTATAAAAGCCTTTTGCCAAAATATCTTATTTTTCTCACTAAATTAAAAAGAATTTCTCTTAGATTATGTGACTCTTTCTCCAGATGCGAGTTTGAGGTTATAACGAACCAAAAAGCTTTTTAAAAGTCTTACATAAAAATGTAACCACTCTCGACAGTTTGTAGCTTAATCCAGAATGCAACAACCACTTAAAAAGTTATAGAAGTATCACTATGTCACAGTCCCACTCTTAATGAAGCATTAAAACACACATTCAGGGCCAAGCATTATCTACCTAATAAACACAGGGCCTCTAAACATATTCAGCTTTTTAAAGATTGCTGGAAGTATGCATGCATCAAACTTGCAGACATAAATGACTATATTATTTTACTTGTCACATTTATGCAATACCTGTTGCAGGAAAACCAGCCATAATGGTTAGGGGCAACAATATTCACACAACCACACAGTCAGAGTCCAGGATACCAAACGAGGGTGAGACATGACTACAAGAAAGAGAATCTGAGCCCACACAGTTGCATTAGTGCTTCTGGATTAAAAACAAACAAACAAAAATAAAAAAAAACAAATAAACAAAAAAGGCAACAGAATCAGAATCTGAGGAGGAGAGATAAAACCACTGACTGCAGCAGAAGTGTGAGCTTGAGCATCTCTTGCAACTGCACTGTCAAACCTATATGTTTTAAGAAATAAAGTTTGAGCATATTTCAAGGTGCAAATATTGACTTAATGTTGTTTGTATGTGACTTTAACAGGAATATATGACTCTTAGAAGAAAGGCTTTTCTTACTGAAAGTTAAAATAACACAATTTGTTACAGAGATTGTTTTAAAACTGAATTTCACTTCTCTAAAATTCTTCAGATTAACAGTTTCCATAAGACCCACTGTAAAAAGAGGCCTGAGAAATTTTCCCCGCCTACTCACATTATCAAATCACAACAAGGAGACCATCTCCCAGCATCTCTTCAATTCAGAACACCCTTACAATTTAGCCCCTGCTAATCTGGGAGGAAAGATCTCCCTCTCTTCCCAGCTACTTCAAAGATAAGCATCTATTCACCAATAAATTTTATATATATATATATATATATATATATATTTATATATATATATGTATAGATGAGGTTTATGCAAGACTTAGTTAAATTATGAAATCAGGGCTTACTCTGACACCAAAAGAAGACTGATAAAAATATTAAAGGCAGTTAATTAAAGTTAATAGTTAATTTGTCTTTGATCTTTCAGTGAAATTTTTTCATTCTGTGTTGTCTTTATATAGCAGAGCAGATGAACTGTTTTAGTACAGGTGTATCACAGAAAACAGATCCCAGAGACATCCGTGCTAGTACCATTTGCAAGATTGCAGAGCATTTCCTTTAACATCATTGCATTTGCAGATACAGGTAATTTTCATATATGGTTGCTTATTAAAAAACCCCAAACTCTACACATGTTAGACAGAAACTTATTTTATAAAACATTAAAAAAAAAAAAAACTGATGGAAAGTTACCCTATCTACTAACTAAGACTTGTCTTAATTTTCCTCATTTACTTAAATATTACTGAATCTAACCCATCACCCCAGTCTCTTTCCCTTGTTTTATAAAAGACACACAAAGCTTGTCTACCGAATGAGCTTACCTGTGTTAGTTTGAGACGGCATAACAATGCTTTAATGCTACTGAATGATCCTTGAAGCAGTACTGTCTGAGCCTCACAGGAAATTTTTCTAGTAAAATACTATTTTGTGAAGTGGCTCTGCCAGTAAATATCCCTTAAAATACATTAAACAGATGAGTAAAGAATAACTTGATTTATTTTCTCTTCAAAAACATCAGTTTTGTTTTATTATGGAACACAAATATCATTTATTTAAGCTAAACTTCACCACAATCAAATTTTTGTGAACATATAAACCTAATCTGTTTTCAGAGTGAAGCAAAAGAGGATGAAATAGTGGTCTCTTCAATTTTTGTAATTAATTTATTAGATCACATAATATGCTACTGAGGGCATGGGTTTTTTCCTAAGGATGGTTATCACATAGTAATCAACTGGCCATAAAATGGAGAATAACTAAAAGTCATGTAAAACAAAGTGTGCAAAGCCTGAAAGGGGTGGGGCTTGAGGTGGAGAGGCAGGGTGTTACAGCAGAAAAGCTCTATTTAAGGACTGGAGAGGGGGGAAAAATATTAATGAAAATCTTAAGGAAGACTCTTTAAAGTAAGGCATAGATTTGCACCTACACAAAATCACACACACACAGGAACCACTACTTGGTTCTCTTATTCTGAATGCAGAACTACTAACCACTAGACATTTTAATGAAGTAGTGCATGAAATAGAGAGAAAATTAAAGAGAAGCCTATTTATACAACTGAACAATATTAATCAGTAGCACTGCTAAGTTTGTCTGGCTGAATCACATAACCCAGGCAGGAGTTGTTCCCATCAACCAACCTACCTACAGCAGAGGCAGTCCATGCCAGGGGAGAGCAGAGCTCTTCCTCTCTTCCCAGCTACTTCAGAGATAAGCATCTATTCACCCATCAGAGGGGATCATCATCCCATCAGAGGGGACCACTCGATGTCTTAAGAGATCAGCCACTGTTTACAGGCAGTTGGTCCTGTATAGCCTTGCACTATTAAGCTGTTAAGTCTGTTTGGAAAATCTCTTGTCCAGCAATATCCAGGATAGCTGGCAGAAGATGAGCACATGATTATATGGCTTCACTATGTATACACAACTGTGTATTGCTGTTTTTCTTTGCCTGCTTCAAGAAGCCATAGAAAACAGAGGCACCTCTTCTAAAGTTTAAGCTTAAGAACAGCTGGCAAGTCAAGATTTTGGTATCTTAAAATACTATCAAATAAAAAACTCATCATGGCTAATACCACAAATATTGCTGCAGGCCCCTCTACTTCTAATTCAGTAATACAATCATTTTTTCATACTATTTGTTACCCTGACCCCCAAGTTTTATTACATTGTGACAGTTGGGGAAGTGATTTTTTTTTTTTTTTTTTTTTTTTGGTGTCAATACCATGAGATTGAAATGCTGGAGTAAAACAGAATCAGCCATCACTAATCCCAACACTTGCAAATCAAGATGTATTTTATCTGTGAAACCAGCTTAAAAAACAGTTCCATAGTGCAACCCCAACTAAGTTGAAATTAGCAACCAGAGTAAGAACAGACCCTGCTCTACTCTGACAATATTTGTTTTGTTACACTCACACAGTGGGAAAAGATGCTTAAATGCTCTATGGTCTGCTACGAACAGTGCCATGCACATAAGGTAAAAAAATAAAATCCCCAGTGCTGGAGTATATCCCTTCAGTCAGCTGATGCCTGGTAAAAAGCTTGGAAAGTTATGAGGTGTGGGTACCAGTTCAACATAACAGGAAATTACTTTGGAGCAATGTTTATTAAAACAGTTTTCTGAAACAGTCTTTCTCACACGTGCATTTGAAAATAAAAAAGAAATCTGAGTATTTTTGGCATCCAGTGTGTTAAACAGATGATAGGTATCAGATGGCAATACAGGGTGAGCAGCAAAAATATGACAAAGCACAGTGGTCTGTAAACAGAGAAAAGCTACTGAAATTCTAACTGCCATATGGTGGTAACAAACAGGACACGTGCAAAACAGGAAAAGATCTCACAGTGAGGGGTGTGATAAGAGCCAGCAAAATGCAGAACTGAAAAAAAATTACAATAGGACTGCAAGCACAACAGTGATAACGTTTCAAATTAATTATATTCAGCTGAGGCTCAGTGTGTACAGTATGTCTTCTACCTAAAAATAATTTAACAGCCTCGCTGAGAGCATCTCTAATTTATCATCCTGTTCACCTTCCTTTATAATTTCCATATTACAAGGAACAAAAAAGGCTCACACATCTATTTTAAATATACCATCAAAGTGCTTGAACACAAGATAATGATTAAGCTTGTCTCCAGCATTATTTAATTCTCTTCATTATTCTGGATGCCAAAGTAAACACAAATGAAAAGCATATGGCATCTTAGTGAATTAGAAAATTAGAAAAGGAGAACATTAACTGGTTTATTTTATGATTTAAGCATAGCACATGGTAAAATTAAAAATGTCAAGGCTCTTTATATTTATGATTTATTTTCATTCCTTCTTTTAATGTAGTCCCTATTGAAGTTAAATGTTCTCAAGAATACTATTTGTGAAAGAAAACCAATAGCATGCTCTCTACATTTTTATTACCAATTTTTTTTCCAGAATATTATTGCTTATAACTGTTTTAAGAAAATTGTCTTTAGTTTGAAATTGTTCTCAGTAGAAAAATGGAGCTTCTTTTGTGATGAGCATCCTTGCTTCTTGATGCTCACTAAGACTGTACAAGCTAAGAATTAAATCAGTGTTAGCAAAGAATTTTTCTGCAAAACTCTCTTACCTGATGAAGTTGTTGAGCAAAAAATGTAAGCCCAAAATTAGTGTAAACTATTTTTCCTTTGAACTAAATCTCCATAGAAAGGCCTATAGAAAAACATGACATCCAGTTTCAGGTTTTCTTCTCTTTTCCTTCCTGTATCTATCAACATTTTGATTAATTCCCAAGCCTACTACTTATGCCCAAACTCTTCCAAAAAGACATTCCCATAAAGAAATTTAGTGCACGTAGTTCCATACTGCTCATATATCAAAATATGGATTTTATTCCTGTAATAATGCATATCAGAAAATTGTCACATGGACAACATGGCAGAAGCACACCAAGAGAGATGCTTCAGTAACCACGAGCCCATTCATCACATCTAGCAGACCCACTGAGGTTCTCTCCTGAGGAGTCACACTCGTCATAGGTATGATTTTAAGAGAAGAAAAGCTTCTGTCAACCCATTTCCCATTTAAGTCCTGACAGAAAACCCCTAGGGCTCATTTTAAACCAATAATGTCTTAAATAACAGCAGTCAGCATCCTTTGGGAAACACTGCACAAAGCCTACTGACTTGTTTTATGATTCTGCCTGCTACTCTGAAGTACCCATAAATTTGGCAGAGAGATGTTTCTCTAACGGTTTTCCTTGGTTAATATTTTTCTTCTGTTCTGCAGTGGTTCTCACAACAGCACATTAAGTAGTGTGCAGTCATAGAGATTCAGATTCCCTGGTCATTTTGAACTTCCACAGGAGTCCACAGGCTGGTGAGCCATCATGTGCCATAAGCTCAGACTTTCAGAAGATTTGGTTCAGTGCTACAGAAGGTTCCAGGTACAAATCTCCAGTGCAATTGTGTCCATACAAAAAGCATTGAAAATTTTCAAGTGACCAAGTCATAATTTGTTCCACAATACTTGGATCTAATTATAGCATGAGTCTCCTACCTATTCTCCAGAAGGAAAAGATATTTCATTCCCCTTGGATAACCCTTTACAGGGCTGAAAGCTCTAAAGATTTAGTTCCTGTCATAAATCAGTATTTTTTTAACCTAAAAATGGATTTCCAGATGGAGCTAGATGTAAAGGAAGAATCTCATTCTTTTACATAAAGATATTTTATTGCTTGAGCCAGAAGTCTTTCCTCATCTAAGCAGAGTTCTTGTGGTTTTTGATGATCACTGACTTTTCATTCTGCCAAAGTCACAGATTTTTTCACAACTACATGGAACAGTCATAGAATGGGATCACTATTTTACAGTCTTATTCTGTGCCATGTTTTTGAAAAAGCACTCCCTCCTTTTACTTGGGGTACATGACGTAAAATTCCATGCTGTGTGTCAAGACTGCTTAAGGGACATTTTTATCCAGCACATTCTACAACATTCATAGAATCAACCAGTTTGGAAAAGACCTCTGAGATCATCAAGTCCAACCCTTGATCCAACACCACCATGGTTACTAGACTATGGCACTAAGTGCCACATCCAGTCTCATCTTAAAAACTACAGGGACGGAGAATCCACCACCTCCCTGAGCAGCCCACTCCAATGCCTGATCCCTCTCTCTGTAAAAAATTTCTTCCTAATATCCAACCTAAACTTTCCCTGGCAGAGCTTAAGACTGTGCCCTCTTGTCCTAAGGCTGGTTGCCTGGGAGAAGAGACCAACCCCCACCGGGCTACAACCTCCTTTCAGGTAGTTGTAGAGAGTGATGAGGTCTCCCCTGAGCCTCCTCTTCTCCAGACTAAACAACCCCAGCTCCCTCAGCCTCTCCTCACAGGACTTGTGTTCGAGTCCCTTCACCAGCCTTGTTGCCCTTCTTTGGACACTCTCCAGCACCTCAGTGTCCTTCCTGAACTGAGAGGCCCAGAACTGGACACAGTACTTGAGGTGTTCAGCTTCCTGTTGACTAGAACCTCCAGATCCCTCTCCATATAGTTGCTTTCCAGCCACTTTTTCCCCAGCCTGGAGCGCTGTAGGGGATTGTTGTGGCCAAAGTGCAGGACCCAGCATTGGGTCTTGTTAAACATCATACTACTGGATAAAAATCTTTTCTCCAAAAGCTGAACAGAAGGACTAAGAGAGAAGCTGTATGGGTACCTAGAGTGAGATCCTTCAAAACATCTGATGATGATTTCTTATCAGCTCTCTCCGCCCAAGTGGAACAACTAAAAATTTCCTTCTGTCAGCTGTAATCCAAAGAGCCACCAGTGCATTTCTGAAGTAGAAGTGAAAATCTGGAGGCTTCAGAAAAATTCCTGAAGCTCGCTAACAGTACGAATACTGAGAGTTTTACTATATTTCAAAGAAAATCACCTACCAAGCCATCTGTGCATTGCACCACGCTTTGGTCTACAGCCAGGACAGCACAGAGGTGAGCTGGGCACAGAACACTGACATCATCTAACCGTGTCACTGATGTGGTCTCATATCTGCCAGCTTCCTGAAAAGTAGGAAGTTACATACAATTTGCCAGACAAATTTGCCATGTTTAATGATGGGGCAAAACAAATCGGCCTTGCATGATGAAAGGTAGTATTTCTTCTACCTGAAAACAGGCAAGAAGTTCCTATCTATGGGTAGGAACAATTCTCATCTTTTTTTTCTTGCAATAAATTGCCAAGATTGTCAAAATAATATCCTAGTATGTCCAATATTATGTGTATATTCAAAAAACATCTTGCTAGGATTGCACCACATGAAATGCCATTTCTAACACTTTAGGAAGAGGGAAAAAAAAAAAAAAAAAAGAAAAAAAACCATCTAAGTCCTGAGGTTCAAGAAGTGCGTAACATTGTGTTGATGGGATCTGAAGCTGTATAATGCATTAACACTCAGATAAGAAATAAGTCTTGTTCAGAGAATACTGAGAGATCAGCAGCTCCTAGGTGAATCACACTCACCATTAAAAATGCATGCCCTGCTTCCAAGGACAGTCACTTCAACTCCCATCCCTCAGTGCTTATTCTGCCTTTCACTACTAGATTAAAAAGCTTTTAGTGGTGAATACTGTGCGTGTATGAAAGTGTTTACACTTTATAATCAAGTCACCTCTTGATCTCCTGTGCGACAAACTAAATAGATTGAAATCTCTAAATCCTCCACTGCAAAGTAGTTTCTCCAGAATCTGAAACATTATTGTAGTTCTTAACCGAACCTTTTGCAACCTTTCAACAAGCTTTAAAAACATAATGCCCTAAGAACTATGTCCTTCCTTTAGCCATTTTCCAAATGCAGCAATACAAATGCAAAGAGTGAATGTCAGGCTTAACAGCCTCTGTGGTCATCTGAGTGTCCCTTTTGAATTCTGGCTCTACGTCAGGAGTCTCATAAATTTGCAGAATTTACCTAATGCCCCAAATTTAACAAAGGAAAAAAGAACATCAGCCAACTAGACACTTCTGCAGCCTGGTGTTTCAGTCTTGTTCAGCACAAATAATTAAGGCCCAATTATTTTTAGACATTTATCCAAATCTGATGGGTCTCAAGCTTTCGTTGGTTACTATCAAAGTCAGAAACGACTTCTTGTCCTCACAGGATGCAAATATTTTTCTCCATTTTTTCCCCCATGTACTAACAGAAACAATTAATTTGTTTTTGTACATATTAGTAGTACTAATATTATTCTGGGACATATTGAAAAACACCTGAAAAGCAACACTGTCCTCAGTCACAGCCAGCACAGCTTCATGAGAGAAAGTCCTGAATATCAAACCTGATTTCCTTTTTTCACAAGGTAACCCACCTAGCTGATCAAGGCAAGCCATCTTCTTTTTGGATTTCAGTTAAGCTTTCAATACTCTCTCTCACAGAATCCTTCTGGACAAAATGTCCAGCACACAGTTGGATAAACACACCATGTGGTAGGTGAGCAATTGGCTCATGGGTTGAGCACAGAGGGTAATAGTGAATGGGGTAACATCAGACTGGTGGCCTGTCATGAGTGGGGTTCCCCAGGGCTCCATCTTAGGCCCTGTGCTCTTCAACATCTTCATTAATGACTTGGACACAGGACTTGAAGGGATACTAAGCAAGTTTGCAGATGAGACAAAACTGGGAGGAGCTGTTGACTCCCTCGAAGGCAGGGAGGCCCTGCAGAGAGACCTTGATGAATTAGAGGACTGGGCAATCACCAACCACATGAAGTTCAACAAGGGAAAGTGTCAGATTCTGCAACTAGGATGGGGCAACTCTGGATGTGCATACAGATGGGGAATGAGATGTTGGAAAGCAGTACCATGGAAAGGGACTTGGGGGTCCTGGTTGATGACAAGTTGAATCTGAGTCAGCAGTGCCCTGGCAGCCAGGAGGGCCAACCGTGTCCTGGGGGGCATCAGGCAAAGCATCACCAGCCAGGAGAGGGAGGAGATTGTCCTGCTCTGCTCTGCCCTGGGGTGCCCTCACCCTGAATATTGTGTGCAGTTTTAGGCACCACAATATAAGAATGATATTAATCTCTTAGAGAGTGTCCAAAGGAGGGCAATGAAGATGGTGAAGGGCCTTAAGGGAAAGCCATATGAGGAGCAGCTGAGGTCACTTGGTCAGTTCAGCGTGGAGAAGAGGAGACTGAGGGGAGACCTCATTGCAGTCTACAGCTTCCTTGGGAGGGGAAGAGGAGGGGCAAGCACTGATCTTTTCTCTGTAGTGACCAGTGACAGGACCTGGTCACCACATTCACTTCAGGAATGGCCTGAAGTTGTGTGAGGGGAGGTTTAGGTTGGATATTAGAAAATGGTTCTTCACCCAGAGAGTGGTTGGGCACTGGAACAGCCTCCCCAGGGAAGTGGTCACAGCACCAAGCCTGACAGAGTTCAAGAAGAGTTTGGATGATACTCTTAGGCATATGATGTGACTCTTGGGGATGGTCCTGTGCAGGGCTAAGGGTTGGACTCGATGATCCTTGCAGGTCACTTCCAACTCAGCATATTCTGTGATTCTGTGATCTGAAAAAGGAGCCAGTATTTTCCTTAGGGTATCTTCTGTCGAAAGTATATTTCCTGAGCAGCCTCTTTCTACCTGCAGATCTGGATTTTTTTTCTTTATTTATTTGGTATCCCTTACCAAATCCCTGTATTCCATAGCTTATCATTCTGAACAGTTTGTGTTTATAAGGAATAAAGACAGATGAGTAAAAGCAGCTGGCACTGCATCATTTTAAGTTACTCTGGTAGATTAGCCCGGTAAAGTATATACCATATTAAACTTGACAGGATACTGTTGAATGCAAGGAAATGAAAGTTTCAAAGTCTCATATTAGTATTTTCATCTCTGTAAAAAATACTAAAAATGTCCTATTTTCTTCTATGTAGCATCTACAAAGAATTATTATAAAAATCTTTCCTGCAGTTCTTAGTAAGCACATTTGAAATTTTTTAAAGCACAAAAATTAACTTGCATTTTTATGATGCACAGAATTTACAGATAAAGAATCCCAAATGATTATTTAATGAAAAGGAAGATAAAAATGAACAAATGAACAATGAAAAATGGCAATCAATTTCTTGTGGAAGAAAACCACTTAGTTTTCTTGGCCACTCAAGTGTATTCTTTTTCTTTGATCATTTGTACTAGTGAAAAATTTTCCAAGTCATAGAAAACAGCTTCTTTTCATAAAAAAAATCAACTGTCCCTCCTTAAGAAATAAGGCTCTCACTGTTCTAACATAACTGTTCTCCACCTCTCCTGTCAAAAACTCTAGATAATGTGAAACAGAGTAGAATTTAAAAAGTTAAGACTTATTTTACTTTCACAAAAAAATATATCTATTAATTGCAGAAAAATACTTCAGTGCATTGTATCTTATTTCCTTCTACTAATGTCCCTTAGCTAAATTTGAAAATCTTCAGTCAGGGGAAATTCCTTAGAAACAATTCTGAAATCCTTCCTTCATCCTTCTTCCTATTTTTAGATATCAGATGTTGGCAGGTAGGAAAGTTGATTTCTTGCAAATCCTGAATTTCAGCAGACCTCCTTTGATTTCCTTCTTCGAGGTTGCAACAGACAATTAGTATTCCGCGCTGTCAGAAAAGTTCTTAATTAAGTTCATGAAAGAGCTTTTGAATTCTTGACTGAAGTGGAACACTCTTGCTTATTGCTTGTGGTGCCATTGCTGCCAGCGCTAGGAATAGCTCTCCTGCTCCTCCTCGTGCATGCTCTTTAGCAGTGGTGCAGCACCGCTGGCCCCCTGGCAGCTCTGCTATCGCGACTGGCACTGCCGGAAAACTTCTCATGTGCCTTGCAGAGTCCATGCTGCCACTGCCAGTGTTCTCTAACAGCTTTGATCCTTCCTCTTAAATCATATATATTCATCTCCTACAAAATCCACCTTGTTACCATAAGAAAAAAAAAAAATCCTGAGTATCTGCCGTTCAATAGTTCTTTAAAACTTTGTGACCTGAAACGACCACTATAGAAAGCATCTAAAAAGTCTAACTGAGAAAAAGCATATTCCTTTGAGATGAAGTTCTGACACTTTTATAAACATTTTTAGACCCCAAAAAATAATGTAGCATTCTGTGATTTTCTCAGAGTAAATCTCAGTTTTAATCTTTAAGTATTTATTCTGATTTTACTTAGATAACTCTTTATCTCTGTCAAGGATATGATTTGCATTCTATTTGTAAGGAGAACAAAGATGGATCCAAACAAGAGACATTTACAGTGACAAGAAATGAGAGACAAAAGATAAAATTTCCAGATTAAATCTTTGCAAATGATCAAAACAAAAAGGGAATAGGAGATGACAATACAAATGCTACTCCAGGGAAAAAAAGCAAAAAAAGTTAAAGTACAGTGTTAGACAACTTCTGCCACTTATTCATTTTTTAGCAGTTTCAGAATCTTGTAATATACCCTTCTTCTTCTCTACTTGGAAAATATTAAATGCATTAGCAGGCTTCCACTATGGCAAACCAGTATTGGTGTATTTCCTTTACTTCCTTCTTATTCATTAGATGAAATTATGAAGTCAAGAGGACTAATAAGATATTTTATGTTTCTAGATCTGAGAGTGCAACAAAGTCTATAATGTATTAGACCATTTAGAGACAGAGTAATTTAGAAGAGTTTTTTTAGAGATTGACAAGTGTGTAAACAAACCAAACAAGAGCTGCTTAACTGCTCCTTAAAACCATGAGCCCCATGAACATAGATGTTCCCCAAAAAGTCCCAAATAGCAACTCGAATAGATGTGCTAGATTCCCCCAGTCGGGCAACTGAATCCTGCCTCTCCTTACAGTCAGTGGAGTCTATAGTGTCATTGCTTCATACCAAAATAGAAATCTGCTTTTGATTACCTTGGCCCTACCTGAGCTGCTTTAGTTTTAGTTCTGAAAGCAAAGTCAAAATAACTATTGTTGTTAACAAGACAAGGCAGAAGCCTGTTATGCTGGTTTAGAAAGTCACTTTTTCTGGGGGGAAAAAACCAAATACCTCTCCCAGGCATATAGAGACATAACACATACACACACCTCCCTCCCCCCACCCCAGAGAGAAAAAAGAAAACTCACACAGCTAAAAATGTCCCCAGCTCCTGCCTTGATGGACATTCAGATTATGGAAGTGCATCCAGGTAAAAACAGTCTAATATATTTCATACATTGAGTTAATGAAATAATGTCTGCTGCTTTCTACTTCATAAATTCCATGTGCTTATGCTGTCTTTTAGGGTGTTGTACATGAAAATTTCAGGCAACATATGTACAGAACATATGTATGTTCAACATATTTCAAGCACTTGATCACATAAATAGGTAAAGACATTCTGACTAGATATGGCTGTATTTGTACAAACCAGACAATTACACATTCCTCTCTTGATCCCTTATTTGAGGTCTTACAGATATGAACATGCTCAATTTGCAGATGAACAAATTCTTGGGAGACAAAAAAGTAACAGTGAGTAAGGAAGTCAAAACTAACAAAATACCTGATTGAGATGAAAAGGAAAACAGGGTTCTCACAATTTCCTCAGTTAAAAACATCCACGTATTTTGTTCTCCAAAATCTTTTGTCCTATGGATTTTCACTACAGTAGCATATGCTAAGGATTTAAAATTACAGTAGTTTCCTCATACTGGCACAGGATCCAAAGCCAAAACCAAGAATGCTGCTTGAGAATGGATGGTCTTACCACTATTCTTAATTATTTCTACAGCACAGGAATCCACAGCCTATCAAATAGCTACCAACTTTGTTCTTAACCACAGAGCTAAGTATATTAAAAGCTGGAGGTGAAGAGGTGGCAAGCACATCCACAGTCGAAAGGAGGATGTTTTTTGACTTGCTGCTGATCCACACTAATACAAGTTGTGTCTTGAAGGTACAAGAACAAGAGGTACCTTCAAGACTGACTTTTGCACTGGAGGGAGTGGGAGGGGAAAAGGAGTTGATTAAGTGAGGTTATATTCTTCAAATTTAGTTTCTAGTGAAAATATTTTACTAATATAAAAGTAAAAAGGACTGACACAAATACAAACGTGTGGGAAACTCATTAGGATGAGACAAGAGACTCCAGCTAGATGGAGTTTAAAAGCAGGTAACTCCTGCCACAAAGTGGAGCAGACTTAGACAGTGGCAAGGTGTCAAAACTTAGAAATGTAATGAGGGGGAAAAGGAGACATTGGTATAAAAATTGCTCTTCTTGTCTTCTATGACATGCAATATTGATGTCCCACAGAAAAAAAAAGGAAAGCAACATCTTCCATGTTTAACGCAACAACATTGGGAACAATCTTTCAAAAGTTTTAGTTTTTCTCCCAACTACATAACACTATTACCACAAACTGCATGATTATTTTAGATAATCATATATCACACTACATGGAGTTCATAATCATACTACCAGAAACATGTAACAAATTTAAATTCAAAATTAAAATAAGCTGTGGACACTGTCCTCAAGGTTTCCTACTAAGCTGTTCTTTTTATATATATGCTATATTAAGCACTTAAATGTAATTCTATCTGTCACTTTTACAAAGCCTTAATTTTCTTCTGATTTTTTTAAATAACGTGTTACCTCTTTCTACTTGCAGACTGACAATGTCTAGACTCTTCTCAGAGTTTTTTAACTAAATCTGATTTCATTTCTTCTACTACACAAAAATATACAAACCTTAAAATGCCTACCTTCCTTTAATTAAAAGACAAAGGTATCAGTCAGAGTAGGTCATCTTCTGAAATTCTCTTTTCTGTCCCTTATATGAGGAATTAGATGAATGTATCACTTCTATGGATACAAGTGGAATTCCAAGAACTGCTGCCTAGAATTTTGGTGAAGCAATGCCAACTTAGCAGAAGCTGAACTAAGGAATCTGAACACCTTACTGCTCTTGGCTTCGTGCTTCTTATGCATGCATTCATCTTCTCTTTTTGTGGGTCCTCCTGTTTTACAGTCTTTTATTTCTCATCCTCATGCTATCCAGAGTCATACAAACCATCAGGACCAGACCCACAGGATCAGGCAAATCCTCTGCCATTTCCAAACTGCTGTTCTCTAATACCTTTTATTAGGGAAATTAAATTTAACCAAGTTTAAAATAGTAATATTTGGATTTTGCTCACACTCTCACTGCGCTTTTTAACATATTCTTCTCTCCTTAATATTATTTCTTAAAATTATAATTTTCAAGACAGATCTTTTATCCTTTTTCTTGCTCTTTGTCATTGTAAATATTCACAGAGAATCTTTTCACCTATTCAATACTGCCTAACGTGATATTTTTAAAGCAACTGAAATTCCATTCTGAACACACCACAGGATTGCAATGTTACAAGTTACTACCAAGGAACATAAGGTTAGAAACCAAAGAGATGCCATCACCCTGTTGTGGGTTTGACTCTGGCTCGATTTTAAACACTTACTGAAAACTGTTTTCCCCCCTCCTGCCACCTCTACTCTTTTCAGAGGGGAGGAAAAAAAAGTTAGAGAATTCCTGGGTAAGACAGGAACTGGGAGACTCGCTTACTAATTAATTTTCACGGGCAAAAAGACTCAAAGTGAATAGAACTTAAATTTATTGCTAACAAACTTAAACTAAAAGCTAAATTTATTGCTAACAAAATAAGAACTAAAGAGTAAAAGAATAAAGCAGTCTTAAAACACAACACCTTCCTTCCACTCCCCCCTTCCCTCAGGGAGAAGGGAGTGCAGGGAGATGAGAAAAGGGGGAAAGTCACAGCCAGCAGCTGCTTCTGCCACTGTTAAAATCCATCTCTTAGATAGGAACTCTTTCCAGTTCACTGTCCTGGAGGATAACTTTTCCATCAGGCACAGAGGTCTCTCTCTCTTTGCATTCTGATGGTCTCCATGGACTGCAAGGGGACAACTTGCTTCACCATGGTCATCACTGTGGTCATCACCACAGTTACAGGGGGTAATGGCTTTGAGTCCTTCCCCTGTTTCCTGTGTGGTTCCTCCCCATGGGAGATGATCCTTGATAGACCTCTCCAGCGTGGGTCCATCCCTCAGGCCACAGTTCTTCCATAATCTGCTGTCCCTTGGGTCACGAATGAGCTGCATTAGCATGGATCCCCCACAGGGCCACAAGTCCTACCCGGGACAACTCGCTGTAGTGTAGGTTTCTCTCTCCATGGGCCACATCTCCAGCAGGACTCTGTTTCATCTTAGGCCTCCCACGGGGTCACAGCCTCCTCATGCCTGCTCCAGCATGGGCTCCTTTGTGAGTTGCAGAAAAGAGTCTCCTCTCCCCAGCAGTCTTCCATAGGCTTCAGGGGTCTCAGCTTTCAGTCTTTCCCCTGCTGGAAGGGGAGAGGGAGGCCTCTGGGCCTTTTCTTCCCCCCTCGGCTACAATGACCTTGGAGTCTACATTGCTATCTCATGTTCTCCTCTGCTCTCCTCTTCAGCTGGAATTTCTTCAGTGCAACAAACCTTCTGTTCCTCTGTTCTTGAACATGTTATAACAGAAGCGAATACCATTGGCTAGTAGTAGGAAGTTCCTCATTGAAGTGGCTATCACTGGCTTTCTCATAGAACAGTAAAAGCTTCTAGTGGCTTCTAATCAAAATCATCTCTATGGCCCCCTATTACCAAAAATTCAGTCACTTGAACCCATGACACTCCCACACAAAGTCCATACTCTGCGAATGTGTAGTCAAAAACTTGTGACTTACCACATTACAGAAAAAAAAATTGTGTCAAGTGTCTATGAAGAAAGAATACCATTAAAAAAAGGCACGATGAGAGTAGGTTAAGTTGAAGACATAACTGATGAAATGAGGGGCATGCATTTTATTCAAATCCTTTTCCAGTTCTGTGCTTCTGTTCATGAAGGAAAAATACTAGAGGTTGTCCACAAGTCTCTTTTGCTGCAGTATCTTACAAAAAAGTATAAAAGACATTTCTATGATTGCTAAAGAATATCAAAATTACTCCCTTATTTAAGATCTTCATTCATTTTTATTTCACCACAATAAAATCTGCAATGGCTTCCCACTACAAGTTGATATTGGGAAAGGTATGAGGGAACAAACCTGTTCCTTCTACCACAAAAACTTAGGATGTCATCTCTAACACATTCCCTCAATTCGACTCTGGGATTTGGAACGTATTCTCATGCACTTTTCTTTGACAGATTAATGCACTGAATATGGTAGCTCATTAAAACATTTTAAAATAAAGTACAGTTTGGGGATTTCTAATGTGAACATGATTTCTAGAATTACCTCAACACAGGATTTCTCCATTGCAGTATTTCCCTAGACATCACTGCAACTATGGAAAAGGAAAGCACCAAAGCACACTTTTCCTTTTAATTTGTAATTGCTCAGCACCGTAAAGTTGTGTAGGGAAGTTTGGTGGTCAATAACTGTTTGGTGCATGTATTCAAATAAATCCTCACTATAAGCAAATGAAATCAACAGTCTCTATTAATGGACAGAATACCAGCAGTAAATGATGAGCTGTATGCCTCTGTTGCTGCACAATACAGAACAAAGAAATGGAAAATGCATGAAGATGCCTCAGCGATGATGGACAGAGTCATTCTGCAAGTTATTGCCTGCCATCTCTATCCTTCTTCACAAGCACAGTTATCAGTGCTAAGCCTTCCTGACCAAAAGGTCAAAAAGATGTGGTCTTAAACAGGGAAAAGACAGTCTGTGAACCACTACCCATCATTTCTAGTCTGATGGTGGGAGAAACGCTGATTTCCTTCAACTTTTTCATACCAGACAAAGAGATTGTATGGAAAACACTCATAAAGTAAAGCAAAAGGTGGACTACATAGGACAGTGGAGGAGTAGGGAAGTTACATTCCCAGCTCTTCTGTGTTGGCCACAAAGCTTGCTTCCAGCAGGCAATGATTTAGAGAATATCCAGAAATTAAATCTCACCTAAAGAGCAGATTCCTGGTTAGGTAACAAGAATGCAAACACTCTCTTAGATTCATGTTGCTAGAACGGAATCTTTATGACCAAAAAAATTGTTCATACATCAACTGTGAAAGCAAAAGGCCTGGGAGTCACTGCCCCATGCTGACCAGCGAGTAGACTAGCTTGACACATTTAATAGCTATAGGTTATTTGTACATCTACAAGTGGGAATAAAATAAAGCTGATGTATTCAGGGCTTTGGAAAATTAACTGCCTGGCAGAAGATGTTCAGGACCAACATTTGCTCTAATTATTCCTCCTGTAAGCAGGAAAAAAATGACTGTCCTATCTTTGGTTAAAAATCTAGAAGCAGAGTCTCCCCCTCTCGCATGCCCTCCTTACTTAATTCCCCCTTCTACTCACCCTCTCCCCCTCCTTCTTTGTTCTATTTTCCACCTTCATTACCACCTCCTCCTCACCTCTCACATTCTCCCTTTTGTCTCCCTCACTCTCCCTCTCACTTTCTCTCCCCCTTTTCTACTCCTCATCCCACACACCCTCCTCTGTTAGCTTCACTACGTGAGAAGTTAAGAGGAAAGAAGAAAGAGAAAAGGCAGAAGGATTTACGGAGGTGGAGAACTACAAATAAAGAAGGAGAGACAAAAAAAGAAAGATGTGCTAAGCCATCCTATTTGTGTCAGTGAAAGCAAGGATATGAACCCAGAGTCCTGATCCGGCAGACAGATGCTAACTGGTAGGGAGCAATTCTGCCAGCAGGGACACCGTTTAAGAATTCAATCAATAGCAAATCTCTGGTGAAAACAAATAAGCAGGCAATATTCAAATGTAGATTGAAAACCATTAAAATCACCCTGGGTTTTAGGGGGAGAGTCTGATTTAGAAACTGTAGTACAAATGAAGTGACTCCCCACTCAGAACTGCTTCACATACAAAAATGGCTACACAAACAGTCATCTTCCCCCAAAACTACCTACAGCTGCCTATTCGTGTACAGACCATCACATGTACATCTGCTTATTCATAAAAATTATCTGGGAAGCATACTTTTTTTAATATTGAGATTTTACTGACAGTATTCATAATTATCAACCCAATTTATTCTTAGACACTCTCCTCCCAGGATTCACGAAGTATGTGTCAGAGTTCGCAGCAGGGATCCTCCGGAACTCCTAAGCCTGCCCAGCTTTCACTGTTTCAGGTCTATAGAATCAATCAAGCAGTATAGAGAGTGGTGGGGTTTTTTTTAATTAGATCATATCAGGATTATAATTAGCACTGTGTAGGAGCAGAATTAAGGTAACACAGCAAATGCATAACAATTCTACCCTGCCTGGCATGAGTAGTGTCAGCAGTAAAGCAGCTAATAGTGTCTGATTATTTTCTCCTTGCCACATGTGCTCTCATTTCATTTCCAGTGCAAGCCAATGGAAGCAGCTAGAGGAGGAGAGAGCAAGGGTGCTGGCTCAGTCCCCCAGTTGCAAGGCCCAGTAGGGCACGAAGGTGTCACAGACACTTTCACTCTGAGAATGCCTGGCTTCCAGGAGTAACAGCAACCTGCTGTGCCATGCACAGACGTGCAGGCCTGACATTAGGGGAAACACATACTTGGCTGAAGGCATCTTTTCCTCTGAGATGTTGGAAGGGAGACCAAGGTGTGGGAAGCAGGTTAGGCAGCATACACTCTTTCTCATCCTCTCCCACTGTGAGCACAGCTAACAGCTGAACAGAACTACACTGAGCCTGTTTGCAGTTATTCCCTTGGGACAGCTGCACAACCATCACCACATTACAAGGTGTAAGACATACAACAAATCTCACCTTGCCACACCAGAAGACAGGTGTTGTGGAAACGAAGCTGTAGTGAGGGAACCAGCAATCACGACAGAGACATCAGCTCAGTATAGTTTGCAGACTATTGTCCTTGCATCTCTGGCAGAGTGGGAGGCTGTCCCTTCAGCAGTTCTCTAGTAAAATCTGCTGAAGAACTCCAGCCATCTGCCCCTTCTCTATGTCTGCATTTCACAGTGAGTGAAATAGAATGAAGTTCACATTTTTCAATTTATCTCAACAAATGATTCCCTGATAATCTATATCTATTTAAACAAAAATAACTAAATACCAACAACTTGCAAAGCAGTCAATATGATTTAAAGCACCGTGACTGCCATAAGAAAGGTGAGATGAAACACAGCCATATTTCATCTTGTAGGATGGAAGGGGTCTCTGGACTTCATCTAGTCCAGAGTCCTACTTACTGCTGTAAGCAGCAAGTGTACCTCTGAAAAGCAAGGGAAGCCAGCCACTGAGCTAAATAACTAGGCAGGCAGAGGCAGTAGCCTCACTGACAAGGCAGCCAGTCCCTGAGTCCAAATGTGGAGAGCAAAACATGTACAGTGATGGTAGCCAAGCTCAGGCAAGAGTCCAGGTAAGTCTGTAGTAATGCAGGACACCCCATCAAACACCACTGTCCCCCACCATCAGTTCCTAAGCGATATCACCAGTAGCCAGTTGCCAATTCTGTTTTGGATGCAGATCACCAACCTCGGAACGCAGCAATCCAACCAATACTTATAAATCTTCAAGCTATCTATGAGGATGCTACTGAAGAATTTTTTTGAGAATTTGCTGAAGTACATTTCAAGCAACATTCATTACACTTCTCTTGTTTACAGAGCCAGTCATTTGTAGAAGGCAAATAGGTTGGTCAGGCATGATTTGTCATTGGTAATGCTGTGCTAGCTAGTTTTCAATCATCTTCTGGTCTTTCATGTGCTCAGAAAGGGGTTCTAGAAGAATTTGCTCCATAATCTTCCCAAATTCTGTGGACAGACCAAAAAACCCTGTAGGTGTCATTCTTCTTCAAGAGAGATGCAATGTTTATATTTATCCGATCACCAGGGATCTCTCATGATTGTCAGATAACAAAAAGCAGTCTTCTTATATGTGCAGGCTTTCTCCACAATCTCAGATGCATCTGTACCAAGATCTGTAGGAACCACTGCAAAAATTTGCTTAGATGCTCTCTAAACTATGTTCTATATCTAATAAAATTTTAGATCAAGCCCATATGTTGCACAGATTCGATCTGACCTGGGGTGCAGTAATTTATATTTTCACATGCCACTAGAGTCTTTAAGATCCTATTCATCCTATATATATTAACATTTGATCTACCAACAGCATTTGAAAATTCCCCTCAGACCAAGGAAAAGGATTCTTCCTCTCATCTAAACAAGATCCCTTTGAGTTGGATAAACTACATTTGTTGTCAAACAAGTAAGTTTTCTCAAATGCCAAAGCCATCCCTGCGAAGTTGGTAAAGCTGGCTTAAAAGATATTTTCTATTACTGTATGGCAAAAAAAGACATCTTTCAGTGCCTCAGATCTGGTTAATGCATGTCTGTGTGTGTAAATGCTCTCCACCCATACATGCACCTTCTAGCTTATTTAGCCACTTGCAGTGAACATCTCTTGCATATTCAGGAAAAATGCTCCATGCCCAGTCTCTCCACTGGGATCAAATTCCTGTGTACTTTCACATAATGGAATTTCAGTAGGATACGGTACCTTTGTCAGATAATCAGTTAATTCTATTCCATATTTTTTCCATTTTACTGCAGCCAGGACATAGGCATTCTCTCCATCCCGTGGAGAATTGGCTGCAGTTTTCTGCTCCTCTCTGCCTTCACTACAAAGGGAATTGCATTTAGACTGGCAGCAACAGTCTCATGGCTTATTAGTATTTCCTTTGCTGATCTTTGAAAGGCTGTACCCGGAGAGGAAGCATTTAGCAGCTAGGAAATGAGCCAAAGAAACACTTGAATACTTGAAGAGAGTTCTTTCCCAAACTAAAAAAATATTTTTACTTGACTGACTAAAAGTATTATACACTCTATAAAATTAATTTTAAGAAATCAAAAATTGTAAAAAAAAGCAATATTCAAGGGAATATTTATGAGATTGCTCCACAAAGTCCATTTCCTGAAGATACCTCTAAAATTTTCATCATTTCCTTACATTCCATTTTTCCCCCACATCACCCTCTTGAATCAGAATTCTGGACTGAATCTTAAAAATTAATAACCAAAAAACAGATATTGTTGTTTTGTGCCACGTTTCCCACTTACTTTTAAGCAGATAATCAAGTTTTTACATAAATGAATTAAAATACAGCTCAGAGACTGACTGTGATTATGAAGGCATCTTTTTTCCCTTACCCACTGTTATAAAAATGCTTAGCAAAAAATGAAGTCATACTACCCAATTTTTACAATTTCACACAACTGTATACTTTATACAGTATTTGATAATCACATTACTTTCATTTAGCTTAAAATTCAGATTTGCAACAGCTCTAACAACTAAGTGTAGTTGATACTTTATTGTCTTCTGATCCCACTGCCTAAGACTTGTCAGGAGGGAGAAATAAAGAGACAGAAACTCTGCAGCTGTCTTCTGGACAGAAGCCCTGGAGAAATGCAGGAAGGAGGAAGCAGTTCACCTGCTGTTTTTTCACACCTCCTTGCCTGAGTGTCAGGCACCATCACTACACCAGGAGAGTTGTTTTTTTGGGTCACCCTTAATCAGTTGCTGAGACACACCTAAGGGGTATGTTTAGACTGACATTTACTCTTCACTACAACATGCAAGAATTTCAAGGAAAGCATCTTTTTCCCTGCCTTGTTTTGGGAAGTCACAAAACAAATACCCTTGGATGTCTGGCAGATGCAGATCTTCAACTAAAAAAGAAATTCCAGGTGGTATGTATCAATCAAAAAGCTTAAAGTTTTTAAGTTGGAACTACTGAAAGTATGTGATTCCACTAAAAATGGGGTGCAAGGAGGGAGGGAAGAGAACACAAAGAACATGGGCTGAACCATGAACAGAGGCCAGTATTGCCAGAAAACCTCAGAGTCTGACTGCATCTTCCCTCACTTTTAGGAAGGGCTTGCTAATATCCTTCTGCAGGCAATCCTTACAGCATGTCCGTTCTCACAATTTTTCTCTTACATGTCTCTAACATATAATGTCCTGAATTTTATGTGCTTGACTCCTAACACCAAGACCATAGTTTTGAAGGATAATTACATGCCTTCAGTATAAAGAAGTAGTTAGCCTAAGGTCAGCAGGGCAATATGCATCCACTACAGATCATTAAACACATTTCAATCTATTTGATCTGCCTAATGATCAATATGGATTTTAAAAGTGTTCTCAACCCCACGGTGAAAAAGGCTAGAGAAGCATATGAGCAGTGCCTGCACCATCTGTGAGACAGCAGTATTAAAGAAAAACAAACTTTACACAAAAATCCCATGATATTGTTAAAGAAAGGTAAGCCCTAAATTCTTTGTTTCTTCACTAGGCTGAGTAGCTGCTACAAAAAATAAAAAAAGTAGATATCAGACATACTCCAAAGATATTGCTTCAGATTATTCACTATCATACTATATAAAAGCCAGTGCCAAGAAACACTGATTTGAAGTGGTGGTTGATCTAAACTATCCTGATGGTGTTGAACAATCTCTGTAAGTTGGCATGTATGTAGTGTTAATAAAAAGCTGGAAGACTGAAATTTCATGTTGCAAACTTGATGCCTATTATGTTTAAGACAGAAACCTTTAACCATTTTGTTAGAAAATAAAGTTATCAGAATGTTTCACAACTTGAAATGTTCTAATTTCCAATGTTCTCTAACAGACAACTTCTCAGCATGCTGCAGTAAACTGGGCCCTCTGCTAAATGGCCTCAATAAAATGGCAGCTTCCAGAGAGTAAATTAAAACTAAAGAAATCATCCCATTTTAAGTTTAAAATATGTAATCCAGAAATTCACACTTTAATTTTACATATACGTCCCAGAAAGATCAGAACTTTAGAGGTGCTTTAAGTGACACTGCTAATGCACAACTCTGCGATCCTTAGTCTTATATTTAGACCATTCTCTAAGACTTGTATTAAATACAGAAACCAAAGAAAAGGGAAACCATTTTCAGATTCATGTGAGAGAAACACACATTAACATCGACTTTGTGATTTTTTGACTGAAACTCTACGTGTGATCTGGGTTCTGCCACAAGGAGAAAAAATGTATATAAAAAAAAAGAGAGAGTTGGGATTTCACCAAAATGAGCATCCAGCCTCCAGAGCTCAGCTCTGGTGACAACAGATAGGCTCCACAGCAGTATCAGCAAGATGGATCATGTAGACAAAAACTGCAATCCTTATTTTTACAGCCCATTAACTAGCTATATATATACACATACATGCAGAGAAACATATGGAAACTTTCTTTTGGCTAAGGATGAATTATACAATGAACTTCAGGAAAGATGGAGGTTCATATGAAGTTGCAGAAAAAGTCATTAAAAAGCATTTAGAAATGAATGGCAGAACATCTTCTATTACAGATCATTTTTGATGCTTGATGATTTTTACTTCCTTCAAAATCTGTTTTAAAAAATTTTGTCTAACAGAAGCTACTTTTAAATCACAACACACAATTCTATCTCTACGCATGCAGTGCATCTCAGAGGTCACGGTGAAGGAGGACTCGGCAGCTTTAGGCCAGCAGGAAAACACCTCCTTGCAGTCAGCCTCAAGGAATCCCAGCACTGCCTACATCAAAGCTCCCTGCACCCTAGTCTCAGGAGAGCCCCCTGGGCTGCAGCGTAGGAGATGCCCTCCTTATGCCTCCATCTGACCATGCACCCCGAGGAGATGCCAGCACTGCGTCCCAGCCCTGGGCTAGGCCGGCACAGCCATGCTGCCCTCAGGTCACACCACCAGCACGCAGCTGCCTCGTGCCAGCTCCTTCCCTTACCATCACAGAGGCAACACCCACTGCTGCCAGCTAATCAAACAGCTTTATATTAATCCATAATTGATATTTTTTTAAAAAAGAAACTTTCAAAACATCAAACCGTCTTTCTTGGTCATTAATTCAACTCTCTGAATATTTTATATCTCCAGACACTTCTACTTGGGTGTACTTATTTTAAGAGCACTTCATCAAGCACTGATGCTACTTGTATACATCCATCACTTCTTGATTTCATTGTGTGTGTAAACATAAATAGAAATGCCTAGAGTTATAGCACTACCCAAACTGTATTGGAAAGATGTGAAATCACTTTCACTAACAACAGTGAAACTTAAAAAAACCAAAAATATATCTGATTCCATACACAGAACAGCTATGCCTACTTACATATGAATATTTCTGGCAAACAGAACCTTTTATTATTTATAAGACAGTAGTGGCTTCTTTTTCTCTGAAAAGAAACAAAATTTTCTCTTGTGTAAACAACTTATTTTTACTTAACTACCTTCCTAATTTTTTAATTCACAGCATACATCTTCTATTTTCAAATATCAAATATCTGCATTATCAATTCTATGCAGAATTATTTATGTGGGATAATGGGTCAAGAAGTAGGCTGGAAGATAAGAGCTTCTTTTGTATTTTGTATTTTTCTTTTGTATATTTGCCAAGTATTATAGAACTGATAATTTTGTGAAAATTGAATAGTCAATCCCATAGACATAATCAAAATAACAACTCTACCTCCTGCATTGCATTCCTAGTCTGTAAACCAAATTCCTGAGGAGCACAGCATCATCTACCCAGTTTCACTCCCCATCCACTTGCAGCTTTAGATTTATTACAGTTTAATGGGCTAGAGGTAGGGCTTGTGTTACCACTTGGATCAACTATCTGCAAAAATGTGATGCACTGTTTTCTTGGCAATCAAGGAACTACATCCTAGAAAGAACGCCCCGCTGAATTCACCTGCTAGCTTTTCTTCCAAGTCATCAATTAAATTATTTGCAACTGCTGTCCCAACTTCAATCATCTAACTTAAGGCTCAATAAGCAAGAAGAAGAGCAGATTTAATGCACATGTCCCCCAGTGGCTGCTTTTTAAAAGGCTCCTTAGAAGTCTAATTTTAAAAGCAGGATGGGAAGAGATGAAAAAAATGAGAGAAACTGCAAGGAGTGGGGAAATAATTTGTATTTTTTTACTGTAACATGAGTTCTATGAGACCTGCAGTGTTTCCAAAAATAGAAGCAATGCTAGTGAAAATAAATATTACACCATTTATGTGTTGCTTTTCTTGAGCATCTTCTCTCTGAAGGTACCAAAATATTTTCAAGTAATAATATCAGTTAAAAACTAAGAGTTCACTTATTTTTCACTTTTCTCAACTTTGCACAGAAAAATTTAGTGCCCTACTATTTACCACACAGTGTATCATCATTATCCAATAATGACAAAATACATGATGATAAGATAAAATTGGTGATGGGAAAATACAAGTTGATGCCAACAGTGACACTAGATCACACCAGACTTCCATGGTTATTCTAAGAGACTAAATTATCCTCAAGGATTTAAATGTTTTCCTGTTAACAAGGATCTACATCAGCTCACTGAGAAAACCTCACGGAACCTAGAAAATATTCATGACATCAGTAAACTCATAACAGAGTTTAGCAATTTGTCACATCTAAAAAGCAAAAAAATAAAAGGAATAATCTCATTTGAAATTAAAATCAATACACGATTCTTCATATTGATCAGCCTAGGCATGATCAATTATTAAGAGTACTTTTAAAGAAAATGTGCACCAAACTTAAATGTGGTTGCTCTGGGAAGGGCAACATTACTCTTTATCCAGGTAGCTTTACATATTAAAGGGTTAAACACCAGCTTCTTGCTATTAAGATTGTTACAAACAGAAAAAAGAGAGAGGCTTACAAACTTTATTTATTTATTTATTTATTAATATAAAAAGCCAGTTTTCTCACCTCACTAGGGCAGTCTCTCTCCAGGAAAAATAAGCATGTTCCATCACCCAAGTGGAAAAGAACACAGAGTGTAAGTAAATATTCTAAATAAGAACTTGTTGTGAATGACTATTATTTGGTAGGGTATTAAGTACACCTAGATCACACATTCAAAGCTGATTAATCTTTGTCAATTGAGATAAATAAGGAAACTTTGCCACTGTTTTTTTAATTCTTATTTCTAAACATAACAGCCTTCCATAGAACTGTCTAAAGTGTTGTGAGTGGCAATTTTTTTTCAGAAAATGTCTCCAGTGAGGAACAGCTGTCACATAACTGGCACATTGTTGAGCAGTTTTCAACATGATTTCCTCAGACAGAGATGGCAGATGCTTTTTTCTAGTTCTTTCCCACACTTTACACAACTACTGCCATCTTCTTCCTGCATTAATTATCCCTTTGATTTTCAGTTGTGCTATTTCTTCCCTATTGTTTATTCTGCTATGCTTTTTCACTTTCTATTTAATGTTTCCACTTTCTTTCCCACTTATTTTTTTAAAAACCTTGTTATTCTAAAGATTCCCTGCCTATTCTTAGTAGGGCAGTAGGATACACCTACTCTTATAAAACCATTGCAAAGTCTGAGGGAAAACTTGCATAAAATTACATACAACAATGTTATGCAAATACAAATATTCCACAACTCTACCTTGCTACATCTTCCCTAATCCTACTGACTAGCCTAACACCTGTCTCCCCCTTGTGTATTCCATGAATGAATTCCACTAATTTCATTTCCCCTTCTTCTAAGTCCATTTGTCTTACAAGTCACTGTGTCCCAGTCTCACTTTCTTTGCACTTCCCTCCATCATCCCAAAGATATCTTCTTTCAATTCTGTCAGGTCTGCCATCACAAAGTGGAAAAAATATCAGGACCAGGAAGGTAAAAAACATAGAGCTGGAAGGTCAGGTGAGAGTCACAACTGCCCCTGTCAGTGTATTACAGTAACTTTGTTAAGCTGTTTAGAAACAGAATCTAGAAATGCCCATCAAAACCCCAAAGCCAAGGAAGTCTGATATCATAAGATGAGAAGAAATTGCCTGCTGAAGAAAAGTTGATGGTTAGGTCCAGAGAAAGGATAGCTGCACTGGCAGTTGCAGGAAACCCCAGAACAAAGAAAATAAAAGCAAGAAAAGACAAAAGATTCCAGGAGTGTGTGGGCAGAAGGAAAATCAGCTTCAAAGCTTCCATTTTACCAGGATATATAAAATGCTTATTAAGATAAAATATGCAATACGTCCCTTTCATTGTCTGTTACTTCTCTGTCTCTTGAATGTATAGCTTCAACAGTATGTGCAATAAGTCTGATTCTCATGAACCATTTTAGTTGGTAGGGTCATCTTGACATCTTTGTGTCCAACCTTGCTGCTCAAGCAGGGTCAGTTAGTGCAGGTTTCAAGGGATGAAGTCTCCAGGTCCTCTTCCACAAGATTGCTTTCTAGTTCATTCCTTAGCCTGTACAATTGCCTGAGTTATTCCTCTCCAGATGCAAGACTTGACATTCTTTTGTTGAACTTCGTAAGATTCCTGTCTGCCCATTTCTTCTTCCTGTCCAGGTCCTTCTGAATTTCAATACACTCATCTCATGCATCAGCTATTCCTTCCAGTTTTGTGCCATCTGTGAACATGTTAAAGGTTTACTCTGTCTCACAGTTCAGCTCATTAATGAAGAGGTTAAACAGTACTGGACCTGGTATTGACCCCAAGAGTACATAACTTGTAACTTGTCTCCACCTCAATTATGTGCCACTGATCACCACCCTGTAGGCCCCCTCATTCAGACTGTTTTTAATCCACCTCACTCCCCAATTACCTAACCCACACCTTGTCAGTTTGTCTGTAAGGTTATTACAGGAGACACTGTCAAGTTTATATTACTGAAATAAAGGTAAATAATACCTATTGCTTTCCCCTTATCCACCCTGTCGTAAAAAGCTATGAGGTTGGTTAAGAATTTGTAAGTGCATAGTGTCTACCCATAATCACCTTCTCGTCATTTATTACTTTTTAAATCACTTCAACATGGTAATTCCTGACAGGATCTTTGAAATTGTTGGTTAAGGAGAATCAGAAACTTCCAGAAAGGAAATGAGACGTTACCATTCACCTCTAACTTTGAAGAATTCATGGAACATGCATACAGCACTAGAGAATCACAAAATCATAGAATGAGTAAGGTTGGAAGGACCACAGTGGGTCATCTTAACCAGCACATCTGTTCAAGCAGGATCATCCTGGAGCACATGGCACAGGATTGCATCCAGACAGTTCTTGAGCAGTGTGGAAGACTCCACAACCTCTCTGGGTAATCTGCTCCAGTACATGGTAACCTGCACAGGAAAGAAGTGCTTCCTAACGCTCATTAAAGTTGTATGCAGCAGCTATATATGTGGCTAAATACACATCACAGTATAAAATTCATTCCAGTGCCCTAAAGGACACCACTGAGCACAAGCAACAATAACTACTTGGGAGGAACTTACGAAAAATACCATAAGGTTAACTGCCCACTAGCTTAGCTGAACAATTTAGCTTAAAATAACCAAAGTATCATTCATAATGACTTCCTGTTTACTGGACAATTGACAGTACAGGACTCCTGAGGCTGACATGCAACATTTATTAACACCAAAACTCAGTTTTCTCTACTTCACATTGCAATGCAACTGCTTAATAGGCTGGCATTTTCTTTGTAAAATAGCTCAAAAGACTGAACTCTGCTCTACACTGCATATGCCACAAAAACGCCGATATATCACAAAACCCAAAGGAGAGCTACACACAGCTAAAACAGCACGCTCCTGTCACATATGCACTCCCTGAGTGCATAAACTTTGTGTCCATCCTTCCAGTTGACTGCTGAAACTGGTAGAACTGAAGGTCAGCTTCAGCACACCTGTAACCTCTTCTATCCAAGACACACCACCTTGTAGGACAAACCACCTCCATCCAGGACAAGAAAGAAGTTCCTTCAGTTTGGGTAGTCTAAAAAAGCCTTTCCTAAAAATCATGAGAAAGGGCATTATTCTAGGCTCATCCCATGAGACTTATTCTTCATTAACAGACAGTTAACAAGCAAGAAATAGTTCATGCTTTATAAGAGATACATGCTGTGGTTTGAAGATCTAATGGATGACTTGAAGAGCACAGAGCAGATTGGGTCAACAATTCTTACCAACAGCACACTGTGTTATTCATCACCACTTCCCTCATTTGCAAGCGTGATGCCTCTTGACACAGTCTCAACTTAAGCACCACCTCTTTTTCTCAAAATGTTTTTTTAATTCATTAAAAAGATGTGCTTAATTATCATAATGCAATAAATAGCCCATCAAATGTAGTGTATGATTTTTTTTCAAGATTCACATTCTCAATTTTAGGTTAGCAGTTTGGGATATTAGTTTAATTTTCTTTGCACATAGATATATTTCTAAATACAAGTGGTATCAATAAGAAAGAAATCCTTAGAGAGTGTTACATACTCCTCAGTGAAGCACAATTAAATCTATTCAACTAGACAGACATTATTTAGTAAGTACATTCCATAAGCTACCGATTCTGAAATTATGCTGTAATACAAAGGAACCAATTTCCACATTAATTTGTATTAATGCAATGACTTAAGATCAAGAATTCTCCTTATCCTATTCTTGCCTACTGTGAAACTGTGGCCTGAATTCCAGAAATATCTAACATTCTATAGGCAAAGCCCACAGAAAACTTCCATATTGTGAAGAACAGCTTTTAGTCCTGAAGAACAGATGCTTTTTGTCATTCTCTCTGGATCAACACTATTTATCCTAACCTTTTAGCTAAGGAAACCTTTCAAAAGTTATTATTTGCTAAAATTTGTGTTTTATTCAGAAGTAATTCAAAGAACTTTGGAGTTCTGCAATATGCTTTTTTCACACACAAAAACAAAAACTGTGAAGAAAAACAAACATCATTGTCCTGTAAAATAAAATTCTTTAAAAAGGAATGTGGAAGATTTTGGTGAATAGTCAGCTCTTTGATTACCACACTGCTCATAAATACCCTTAGTCTCTGAAACCTTCTAAAAGATAACCAAGCTTTTCAAAAGTAAACAATCACAAACTCAATCTTCCCCCAATACTGTAGATCATGTGCTTGATCTTCAGATCTCAGAGGTGAGTCTGTACTAAGTCTTGCTACAAAAATCTTTGTCCCATAGCCACTTTATTTGCATATCCTGTATAATACAAGAACAAATCCTCTGTATAAATTATGCCTGTTTGGGATTCATCAAGCTTCTTGTCACAGATACAGTTTTCTGCACCACTGGACAGAATGGCTCCTACAGGGGATGAAGTCAGCCAAAAGAGAAGCAATTCGACCAGAAACAAACAGATTAATTAAACCCACTAATTTATGAAAGAAAAGAGGCCAGCAATACCTATATACTCCAAATTATGTAAATTGTATTTGTCCACCTATTTAAGGAAGGAAGTCACATACAGAGCCCTACCCAGCTCTGTGCTGACAGCGACTCTTTGAAATGGTATCTGGATAAATTTCTCTGATTCTATTTAAGAAGCTGTTAAATCATTAACACGTAAAAAATGCATTACTTGGTTTTCCCATGGCAAGCTATGTTACATAAACATTCACCTGCTTTCTCTCCAAATTGCACTGTATTTTAAAAGCTATTATAAATTCATATTTTATCCTACTTCTGTTTTCATGGCTTGTAACAGATGGTAGAATTATTTAGTTTGTTTTCAGTTTATCGTGTACCTACTTTATATATGTTCAACCCAAAAAGGAAGCAAGTGAAGAAAAAGAGGAGGGCCAGCCCATTGCATTGCCCTGTTTACTTCCCTGGGGCCAGACAAGGGACTGCTTTGCTCCTCACAGCTCCTCAGCAGTTCATCAAAAACGGAGGGCACTGAAGAAGCCTAAATTTGAAAAGCTGCCAGGGAGACTTTCAAGGCAAACCACTGACAGACTGGAAGAACCCTGCTCTGGAGACCACAGAAAACTGCATGGAGTTTGCATGGCTCAGGGAAACTCTAAAGCTGGACCAATTCTTTCTTTTCAAAAGGTTCAAATAATGAGATTCACCTAGAAGACTAGAGTTTCCCCTAGTTAAACAGTTATTTTAGATTCTCTGAGTGTGTTCTAGTAAAACATAAATTTAGCTAATTGCTAGGTTTCTGCTATAACTTAGTTTGTTCAGCTTGAAGAAATAAACTGGGTACCTCTAATCAAAGACTCGACTCTGAATAGAGTCAACTGGTGGAGGTTCCCTACTTCTAATGATATTTTAAGTTCAATTCTCCTCTTGAGTTAGAGAGATAAAGATGCAAAAAAGATGCAAGCTAAGATGCTACAAAAACATAGCAGCTATCAATCCTAATATCCAGAAGTTTCTTAAAGCCCTATGGTTTGGGGGAGAAATAGTGATTAAGTTATTCTGAAGTAATTGTGTTTTCCAAAAACAAGGAACTATCCTCAACAATTAATAGTGAGAAAAGAGGATAGAATCATAGAGGAAAAAAAATAGATACAAATGGATGGATTACTATTCAATTTCATGCTTTTCTCAGTATAAAAGAAAGTACTTTTCAACAGCACTGACAAGAAAATGTAGATGAGAAGAATCTCACTCCAAATCACCTGCAGATTTAATGGTTTTCAGATGCTGACTTTTTCTTGCATTGCCTGTCATGTTATACTAGAAGCAGAAACAGAGATCTATCTATACATGTGGTTCCAGAAATGGTAAATACTTCTTTATTTGCTATAACTTCAAAAAGATGAAAGCTTCTAAGGGCAGTTAAGGTCTCCTTAAAAAATGCTTGATTCATATAATAAAATCTATGACAGTAATAATGAAAGTAAAAATGTTTTGCATTATTAAAGCATTTTTCTTAAAAAACCCTAACATTTGAAGCCAAAATTTACCTTTGTACTATGGTCCAAGTTCTGCCGGTCAGCAGGTCTGGTAGGAGGACTGGAATTACAGAAATAAGACTTACCATAATGCAGACCCTAAGAAAAGGCCATTAGAGTTGCCATTCTGTGTACAAATACCATTAATGACTTCAGACTGGAAAGCAGCCCGACACAATCACTTCCCATGTCAACAATAGTACTTCCTGTCAACACCACTGCTAATGGTGGTATCTTTCACTTTTGCCACTGTTGACTGTGACATCCAGTCAACAATAATGCAGTCTACGAACTCCTGGCTAAATTTGAAGATGACTGAGTAAACTGATCATGCATTATGTGAATTCAAAGTGTTTAACAGGGCTGTAAGGAATACTAATGGAAGTTCCCAAGAAAAAACGCATTCTGCATGCATGATACTAAAGCATTAAAATTATGAGCATGTCAAAATATCTACACAGCACTAGAACATTTAAAATATTGTTATCCCAATGATATAAGAACTCAAACTGAATCAAAATAAAAATCAAAAAAATTATTCTGACAATATCATGATGAATTCCTCATTTAAGAAGACAGACCTAGGAAATCTAACCCACAGAGACGTGCCCCAGTTTGTATGCAATTTTTCTGTTGAATTTAATTTTACAGAATCATGGGCATCCTTGAGCTTCAGAAGAACTGCTTGAGGTCCCTCATCTAACCCCATCCTGCATAAGCACGGTCTGCTACAGCAGGTTGCCTGGGACCATGTCCAATCCAGTTCTTGATTAACTCCAGTGATGGAAACTTCATGAACTTCAGACGACATAAAGTTAAGAGGCATTCAGTCTGACTTACTGTATTCATTTGAAGGCTTTTTCATTCTTTAGTAGCAGAGACAGACAGCTGTCCTCAAAAAACACATGCGCCATATACCATGCGGTTACCAACAAGGGAGAGAAACAGTCCTCAGCGCTGCACAGCCCACACCATCCTGGAAGGCTGGCAAGCCCTCACTTCACACAGACAGGATGGTGGGAAAGTGGTCCAGGAAAAAAAATGTCTTTTACTGCTTTTCTATTTTGCCATTATCACTTCATTGAAAATAGTTTTTTCATTCAGCATCTTTATCAAATTTTTAACTTAAAGGCAACCAAAAAAAAAAAATCCAGCTCTAACTACAATCTTCTGCCATTAGAATCAACCCATGATTTGGTTCGAAATTGTCTACATAAAAAAAACCAGGCTACCAAGGCTTGTAATTTGTGCTGCCACGTGCTATGCTTAAGGCTTAAAAAAAAAAATCCTTTGACTTATGGTAGTGCAAAATAAATCCAAATTATTTTAAGATCATTTCTGAAGATGCACGTAGTTTAAAGAGGCAATTAAATTTACCTGAAACATATACTCTAATGGGAAAGAGAAGTATGTTATCAGACCAAGTAATCTTATTAAAATTTCAGCAGCTGTAAAGAGTTTAAATTAGTCCTTTCAAGATTTATCAAGATGCTCAATAGAAAGACAAAGACTCAGATAGACCACATTCTACAAGATAATAAAAGATAATTCACCATACTGAGAAATAAGGAAGGAAAGGAAGGGAGGGAGCGAAGAAGGAGGGAGGAAGGGAGAAAGGGAGGAAGAAGGGAGGAAGGGAGGAAGGGAGGGAGGGAGGCAGGCAGGAAGGAAGGAAGGAAGGAAGGAAGGAAGGAAGGAAGGAAGGAAGGAAGGAAGGAAGGAAGGAAGCTATTGCAAATGGCTCTTATTTCAGCTGACAGACCTCAACATGATTTATTTAAATTTAAATAAAAAGTGGAATGATCTCCATTTTATTGATAAGGGTGCTACAGTCCACAGGAATAAAAATAATTCAGTGTGTATGGCTGGACAATTAATGAATGAAGAACAGCCTGGTACCATCTCAGGAAATGGGAGAGTACTCTATGCAAAGACACTGTCCATGGGAATTTTCTTCCTCCCTTCTACACTGTTGCTGCTCACTTTGCTGGAAGACTACAGCAGAGAAAAGCAGGCAGAACATGAAATCAGATTCCATGTACTGCACAGTTTAGAACATGTATGGTAGCCATACTACTGCTAAGCTGATGTTGAATGCAGCATGATCTAATTGCTTAGGGTAGGTTGCTGTTTCAGCTGCTAAAACACTTTCCACTTCTTGCAAAAAGCTAATATTGCTTTGCCAATGACTTAAAAGAAATATTGCTTTCTGATTAAATTTTAATCACGTAATTTTAAATACTTTTTCTGAATATTTACATGGTATGGTATTATGAAATATTACAGTATACCGCTCTGCGTTTACCACATGCGTAAGGAAAAGAATGAAATAAATATCTCAGGCTTAAAAACTTATATTTTTAAAACATTCTTGAAATTTTAATAGGCAAGCCCCAGAAATTCTTAAAGCATTTATTCCAAACCCTGACAGTCTCAAACAAAATATTTTAATTAAATTTAACAGCTCAAAAGCTATACTTTTTAACAATGTATGATTAGTCTTAGCTTTGGCTTAAGGCTATACAAAGTTCTGAACTAACAGAAACTACTCCATTCTTTGTAGCAGGGTTTATAATCTAGAGAAGAAGCAACAATGAAAATAGAAAGTTTACAGGATCAGAGTATAGCAAGGAAGAAAAATCTTCCTTCTTGATTCCTTATGCCTTAGAGTACCTTCAGTACCACTCTCTCAGGTATCACTAAAATCTGCTGTTTGAGATCTTGGCTTCATTTGATTATGTAGTTTACCTCTCTAAAAGAAAAAAAAAAAATGGATGGTGTAATTTCTCACTCTCTAATCCCTTAAGAAGACACTGTTCTCTACTCAGCCAGCCCCATGCAGCCTGGGCACCATTCCTGCATATTTCCTCATCTGGACAGAGGTCCCCAAGCAGCTGCAGAGTTAATTCTAGCAACTCCTATTGAGATACATCCCTTTAAGGAAAAGAATGACAAAACAATTGCTTCTCCTCAATTCCAGAAGACCAGGTTTCCAAATCAAAGATGTGAATGGCACACTCACAAACACTTTAAATTGTAGCCTATGCTAGCAAACAGCACTGAAGAAAAAAAGGAAAGGATTGTCAATACTTAGTCTATCGCTTTCTTCTACTTTGCACTGGCAAATGCTGACAGGAGTCTCACCAGATTTATCACAGCTGGAAGATGAGAATCAATCCAGGTTTACCAAAGTAGGAAAAATCTGAGATATGCCGGAACCAAACCTCCCAAACTCAAATCAAAAAATTCCATAATGAAAGGAAAACAGCAACCTCTCACTTTAAATCGCAACATGTAGTGCAATATAATCATTCACCCTCCAGAGGTAGTCAAGCAATATTTTGATTCTTGCCTTTCAGCCATTCTGAACAACTTAATTACCATCCTTTGCTAAAATGGATGCAGCAATGATGCAGGTTTAATTCTCAAGACATGTTTCATGGCGTGTTTGGTCGTTGGAGTGAATACTCCAATTCAGTAAAGCAAGCTGAACTAAACGTAGCTAAAGCTTTTTTGCTTGTACAATGATTTTAAGAGATTTCTAAATAACAACACAGAAATGCAGAAGAATATATTGCAAAGACATGTTGGAAGCAAAATTACTGACATTTGCAAGCCTTATATAGCAGACATCTCCTTCATCTTACTTCTTTTCCAGATCTGCTCTCTTGCTTCAGCATTAGTCCTATGCTTGTACTGTACAAGTATGTGGAACACACTAATAGGAAATACTTTGAGAGCACTAAATTTGATTTAATAACTAATGAAATTTATTAAATGATCACTTCATTACAGAGCATTTCTCCTTCCTATATGAAGGTTGGGTTTTACTTATAATTTAAAACACAGATTCAGATCTTGTTTCCAAAACATTATTTATATATTAACGAGCATATTTAGTTTCATTGTTTTATTTTACTGATACATTTTTAATTCTGCTTTATTTTATTATGTGATTCAAAGTGACAGCCTATTACAGACTTGATCTTTCCTGTCTGACTTTTCTGAAGTTTAGATTAATAAATATATTTATAATAACTATTTATACTGCCACTTTGGAATTACATTTAACATCTTCCATGCAACAGTAAATACTTATCTGTGACAGATCTACTTTGCCTCTGTAAAATATTGACTTCCTATTACCATCATGAGAAAATACAGAATTTTAGGAAATTAATTTCTCACCCATCTACTGTTTACTGTGGAGGCTTATAAAAGGCATATCAAGTTACCAAACTAATGGAGTAAAAATAGACATAATTGTTTAAATGATTATTTGTCCTTCCCATGCTTTATACTCATGATAGATAATAAATCACTTATATTTTGGGATTGAATCCAATTAACACAGCTGTAAGTAAATTAGAATTACTAATTAGCTTTTTGGTTTTACATGCTAGTAATATGGAGGCAGAGGTCTAAACTAACACTTTATTTTAAAGTTACATGTGCATTTAACACTGAGATACAAAATTGTGTGCTTACTTACCCAGAACACTGTTAGTCAGTGAGTCGCTTCTGCGATACTGGTCACAAGCAGCTAAAATATCCCATAAAGTTTTTAATGCAATAAAAATGCTAATATTCTACAGATTTTTTTTTTTTTAAACAGTGATTGTTTTCTTTACCACAGGGTGGTGGTAAAGTGGTTTAACACTTTTGAACTGTTCTCTCCATTAAATACTGAAAACTCTCAAGTCAAGTAATAGTTATCTTGCACTCCAAAGAGATAATTGTGGCTTATAAAGATATTTTTGTACATTTCTTAGCTCTTTTGTCCCCAGAGGACTGGAATATTCTGTTGGTTGACTGCAACAGTATTTTGATGAAACAGTGTACATCTCCAGCACAGATGTGTAACAGGCTGTCATTTTTGTCAGAACCAAAGAAATTCTCCATCAGATTAATATCTTAGTTTTGATGTAAAAGAGATTGTGAAATAGGCCCTCAGAATGGTCAATTTGCTTATTTAATTGACTCAGTATTCTTTCCCACTATTCTTAATTGAGTGAGTAGCTAGAATATAGATAATGCAGTACACGGATAAAATTACATGCTGTGTAAATTCTGCTACAAAAAATGATGTTAAAACAGTTCATAATTAAGCACATTTCAATTATATAACAAAAAAATACATTACAGTGACATTTCAAGTCTCCCTTTAACTGTTCCTAGCATGAAAAAACAATGGAATAATGGTCAAATTTGAAAAAAACTTGTTTCATCTTATGGGTTGAAATGACTAGTTAGGGCACCCAGAACAGCATTAACTTTCACCACTGAAGACAACAGGTGACAATCATTTGTTTACCTCATTTTTTGTATTTGTAGTGGAGTAAAAATATTAACTGGATTTTTTGTCTTTAAGAAACATCTCTCCTGGCTTCTATCACAACATGGCAAACTCACTGAAATATCTCTCTGAAATCGCAAGGTTCAAGCTAAAAAAAACAATTTAAAAATATCAAATTACATCAAGACGTGACAGGAAGATGGTGATAAAGGCAACCTAAAAAAATTCCCTAGGCACTAAGAAGCAGAGCAATTACTGAAGCATTCTCTCCCATTCTACTACCTAGCTAGACAGATCTCTTGGCTTTCTTAGATAATAGAAAGAAAATATTGTGATCCTAGGAAACATTATCAGATGCAGACAGTATCAAACACACAGAACACCTTCTCATCTCCTTTACTGCCCTGGAAATTCAGAAGAAGAGGTTATCATTCATCTGCTGGAGAAGTAGTGAAGTGACATTTGTGAGAATTTTCCTGTACTACAAGTCACTCCATCAAGACAAGCTGCCTCTGTTCATTCACTGAAGGCAGCACTTCTCCTGCAGGAAAGATTCACTAAGGAATCTTCTCGAATAGCCTTTCTGACCAACATATATATAGTGGGAGTACACAGCCTTCCTCTGAGCTTGAGCTCTGTTACTGTATGATTTTCCCAACATGGCCTTTTTGAGGGGAGCTGGTACACTGTGGACATGTACTCCTGGCCATGGTAAGTCCAGTCAGATATATTATCTGCCCTGACACCTTACTTCAATGAGGACTATAGGTACAGAAATGTAAAACCAAAATGTTGTAAAAGGCATCATATCCAAACTTAATTATTTTTTCTGCCTGACTTCAGAAACAGTTTGGCTTGTGGGCACTCCTGTCTCCTTTGGTTGAAAAAAACTAATCCCTGAACATCAGGTGATATTCACAAACAGATTTATGTCACTGAAAAACCCAAATTCTTTCAAAATAAACCTTAAAGAAATATTTAAGAGTAGCTTTACACAGCATACCTGCTTATCTGTTGTACATGACCCACACCTATGAACTAAGCAACCTGTTTCTCCCAAAAATAATAAAAAACACCCCCACAAATTACTATCACTATTTCTATTTTTAAATCTAAGCAAAATGCCATTAAGTGCCTTATAAGCACAAAGAAATAAAATTACAGAAAAACAACATGGCATAGAAGAACATAGAAAACATAGAAGAACAACACAGTTTCAAGCCCAGATAACTCCAAACAAATGTTCTCCTTCTGTTTAGGTCCTTACTGTATGCAAATCCCTATGGTAATTGAAGGCTATCTCTCTTCCATCAACTCTAAAACCTTCTCAGTAACAGACCTGATCAGCAGTAAGTCCACTCCTAGACTTGAGGTACATTTCATTTCAAAATGCTTTCCAGTTCAGAATTCAAATGTGTTCTGTCTGAACATACACACAAAGCAAAAACATGGCTGCTACTGAAATTAAAAGATTTAGAAGTCATCTACAAATCACAGCTCAAATACTGCAAGACTTCATTTGAATACTCCTACATTTAAAAAAAAAAAAAAAAGAAATTCACAACCTTCTGGTGTTAACTATTTCTTTTGGTAAAATTTGTATTTTAAGTTGTTTTCCTTTCCTGCGAACAAGTGTTGGCAGACTGTTCCAAGCCTGTCACTTCACTGCAGCTTATCTTTTTATTTCATTGATCTTCTAAATCAGCAAATTCCTACACTTTAAATACTAACCAAAATGCAGTTTTGGGTGTTAGCATACTAAGACTTAAAAATATTCAGAATAGCGTAAGTATTCCATGTGAAATATTTTCTCTCATTCATGCCTCCCTAACTACTCTAACTGATGGATGGGAATTTTTTGTATAGTTATTCAGCGTTGCTGTCCCCCTGGTCTTAATGATCTGCTTCATGAAGATGGACAACTTGCACACATTTGAAAAGCAAGTTATTATCACCATCACCTGCAGCAAAGTATTAAAAAGAAAAATAATTTAAACCGCAGTAACAATACATTTTAACATGTCACCATTGTTTTAAGACAGAACTGTCTGACCAACTGAAAGCAGTTTTCTCCCTTGAAGTGGTTTTGAAATCATGTCTAGAAGGGTCACTAATTCCACAGGTATCCAAGCTGAAAAAACAAATTGCTTATAAGCCAGTAACTCTTCAGACCAGAGCATAATGTTACTATTCTTCCTATTTGATTTTCTTTCAGCATGACAAACTTTTAATCAGATAACTGGGCCCTGGAGAAGCATGTGGCATGACTTATTTTTGTTGAAAATAATCAAGATAAACTATCTTTTCACTGAGTCATATGATCAAAATATTATTCCGGGAAATAAACTGTTTTCAGAATATAGGAGGTACAGAAGCGCTTCCACAGTAAGCAATGCTCACAGAGCTTCCCAAGAGTCTGCTGTAAAAGACAATCAAGCTCCTTAAAAAGGGAGCTTTGCAGTTCATGAAGGATGTAAATGAGAAGCCAGCTTTTAATTTCTTAAGGCACCCCCAAAGAAACTACAGTGTATGGTCTGCTCCTTTCTGCAGAAATTTCCAAGTTTATAGCTTTATGAAGTAAATACTACAGAAAGCATCTGAGATCTGCCAGCTGCCCTACATCACACTGTAGATTCCATATATCAGATCAAGGATGCAAAATGGTAAATCCCTGTTGGGAAATCCACAGAAGGGCCTTCTCAGAATTATGGTTCTTCATCCTCAGCACCAGATGAAGCTCTCCAGAAAGCTTGTAATCAGCTTTCCATTCTACTGTCTAGGTTCCTCACAATTAGAGAGACTCTGCATTTGCCAAATAACATGGATGGTTTGCAGTAAGGTCTTTCTTCAGGCTTTTTGATATGCTGTAAATCAACAGATATATCTACTTGGTACAGAAAAATCAGAGAATCATCAAATTGTTTAGTTTGGAAAAGACCCTAAGGATCACTGAGAGAGATAAAGTCTCCCCTGAGCCTTTTCTCCAACCTGAACACCCTCAGCTCCTTCAGCTACTCCTCACAGGACTTGTGCTCCAGACTCTTCACCAGCTTCATTGCCCTTTGCTGGACATAGTCCAGCATCTCAATGTCTTTCTTGTAGTGAGGGGCCCAAAATGGACAACAGGATTCAAGGTGCGGCTTCACCAGTGCCAAGTACACAGGGACAATCACTTCCCTGGTCCTGCTAGTCACACTATTTTTGCTGGCCAGGATGCCATTGGCCTTCTTGGCCACCTGCTTGGCACACTGCTGGCTCATGTCCAGCAAGCTGTTGACCAGTGCCCCAGGTCCTTTTTTGCTGGGCACCTGTCCAGACACTCTTCCCCCAACCTTTAGCACTGCATGGGATTGTTGTGACTCAAGTGCAGGACCCGGCACTTGGCCTTATTGAACCTCTCACCGTCGTCCCCAGCCCATCAATCCAGCCGGTCCACATCCTTCTGCAGAGCCTTCCTACCCTCCAGCTGATGAGTACTCTCATCCAATTTGGTGGTGTCCACAAACCTGCTGCTGAAGGCACACTCAATTCCCCCACTCATCAATAAAGACATCAAACAGGGCTGGTCCCAACACTGATCCCTGGGGAGCCACATTAGTGACTAGCCACCATCTGGACGTAACTCTATTCACCACCACTCTCTAGGCCCAGCCATCCAGCCAGTTTTTACCTATCAAAGAGTGCACCTATCCAAGCCACAAGTAGCCAGTTTATCCACAAGAATCCTGGGGGGGAAAGTATCAAAGGCTGTTTACTAAAGTACAGGTGCACTACATTCACAGCCTTTCCCTCATCCACTAAGCACATCTCTTGGTCATAGAAGGACATGCCTTTTTTAACTCATGTAGTCTGGGCCTGATGCCTTGGTTGTCCTGCATATTCTGTGTGATGGCACTCAGGATGATCTGCTCCATGACCTTCTCTGGCACCGAGGTCAGGCTGACAGGCCTGTATTTCCACAAATCCTCCTTTCAACCCTTCCTGTAGATAGATGCCACATTTGCCATCTTTCAGTCAGCTGGGGCCTCTCTGCTTATCCAGAACTGCTGGCAAATAATGGAAAGTAGCCCAGTGAGCACTTCTGCCAGCTCCCTCAGTACCTTCAGGTGGATCCCATCGGGGCCCATAGACTAAGTGGTGTAGAAGCTCACTAATAATTTCTTCTTGGATTATGGGGGCATTATTCTGCTCCCCATCCCTGTCTTCAATCTCAGGGGGCTGGGTACCCGGAGAACAACTGGTCTTGCTATTAAAAACTGAGGCATTAAGTGCCTCAGCCTTTTCCTCATCCTTTGTCACTATGTCTCCCCCCCCTTCCAGTAAAGGCTGGAGTATCTCCATGGGGTTCCTTTTGTTGCTGATTTATTTATAGAAACTTTCTTACTGTATTTTATGGTACAGACAGATTAAGTTCTGCTTGGGCTTTGGCCCTTCTAATTGTCTAGCTGTATAACCTCATGACATCCTTGCAGTCGTCCTGAGTTGGCTGTCTCTTCTTCCAGAGGTCATAAACTCTCTTCTTTCTTCCCAAACCCCAGCTAAAGCTTTTCTTACCTCCCATCTGTCTTTTGGCACATGGAGACAGCCTGCTCTTGCACCTCTAAGATTTTCTTTTTGAAGAATGTACAGCCTTCCTCGACTCCTTTGCCTCTCAGGGACTCTGTTGGCCAGTCTCCTGAACAGGCCATATTCTGCCCTCCAGAAGTCCAAGGACTCCACTCCTTACTTTCCCAAGAATTGAAAACTGAATTATTTCAAGATCACTATGCTCAAGATGGCCACCAGCAATCGCATCACACTCATCTATAATCATCATTCTATAATCACATTCTATAATGCCATAAGTGGATTAGTGTATCTCAGACACAGCCTGTGTGTCCAGTATGGTCCCCTGTTGATTCTCTAGGGTCCACCAAGTCCAAATGTGGCAGATTCCCTCATACATCTTACTCTGAACTCTTATTCCAGAAAAGGGAGATCAAAGCTAGCCTGGCATCTGCTGGCTGGGCACATACAAACCTCTCATGGGTATGGCTATCTGTAGACAAAAGAAAATGCAAACCTGCAGTTCAGAGATGCTTCACTGGTCGTACCATCTCCCAGCGCCACAGCCAAGACCTTCACACACCAGTCTCTCCACAGAAGCCAGACTCAAGGAGTTCATTAGCTACCACAAACAAATTTGCAAGTTACCTTCCACTGAGGCATGGCCAGGACCATTCCTCTTGAAGCCCTCACCAAAGCATGACCTATTCTGTGCTCCAGAGAAATGTTACCGTGAGCAGCAAGAGAAATCCAAACTACCCTCTCTACCCTAGCCTGTGTGAAAAAGAAAAAAATACAAGTCAAAATGAACAGAGAAGAAAACTAGAAAGAACTAAGAGCAATCGAAGACATTTTTCCAGTCATTCTGGATGAATGTGATCTTCTCCATCCACATCTGTTTTGCTCTGGTGGATCAGCAGCCCTTGCAGTGCTTTGGACTCCTCCACCTCAGAGCATCTACTGACTCCAGCTCCTGGAGGGCATGAGAGCCATATGGGTATTGCTGGCAATGCCCTCCTGTCGTGTGCCTGAGTAACCTCTTGGGTCATCATCCCATTTCCCACCAGCTGATGCAACGTACGAGGCTTTAGATAAAGAGGCCTTTGGACAGCTCTTGAGCATCATAACCATGACCAAAAAGAACATAAACTGAAGCATGGGGGATTGAAGTACGAGTGATGCAAATGGCTGCCAGACCATGGAAAAAAGAGCAGTTGATATTCCAATAAGAATTGGATTCCAGTGAGATGCAGAAGCCTGATTCCCACCAACCTTAACTGTACAGTGTTAATTCAGTATTATTTGTCCTTTCTGAGACTTTATTCTTCCTTCATTTGTTGTTGCTTGTACTAATGACTTAATATTCTTCCTTTCCTTGTGCTAATAATTGAATACTGAATAAATCTGTCCTGGAAAAATGTCAAAGAAAAGAAAAAAGCAACAAGGTATAGAAATGGGGATACTCTCAAACTCGGAAAGAAAAAACTGGACTAAAATGGTATGCAGGATAAAGTGAGGAGTGTTTTTTCATGAGGTCTTGCTACTCCAAAAATTTACCATCAATCAGGAAAAAAATTTAAACATTTATTATGTAGAATAATTAAAAAACAGATCTCTCCCACCACCTCTTTCACCATACAGACAACAAGATGGAGACAAATGTGACAGGAGAAGAAGTGATTTGGGCATAGACTCCATGGATAAACTTAATAATTTAAGAGCAGGAAAAAATCACCATTGTTCATAATACCATATTTTGGTGCATTTAGAAGAGATGCATTCAGAAATCTGTCTGGATGGCAGATGCTCTTATTGTCCCATGAAAGAGCCTGGAACAAAAAGCTTGTTTTAGAAATAGGCTAACAAGATACTGAATTCTGAGTCAGTAACCGGCTGTTCAGGAAGAATGTCTTAGATTGCCTGGTTCCATATTTTATCAGAACTCTAGGGTAGTCTCAACTGTTCTAAATTTATCCTGGCTTTTGGTTTTACATCTCAGTATACTCAGGTTCATTTTGTGTACAAGCGATTAGACAGAAAAGGCTCTAGAATATGGGCTATCTTCTGAGAGGATTTGTTTTATGAATTGGTGACTGATATCTCAAAAATTGAAGAGATGTCAAAAAGAAGATACTGCAGTCACTTTACTTTCATTTAACTCATTAAACCAAAAATCACAGGGAGCAAAGAGACATTAACTACCCTTTATTATTATTTTTTATTATTTTATATGTATGATATGCACTATATTTTATACAAATATATATATATATATATATAAACACACACACATAAATAAAATAATATTTTGTCCTAGGGGCTGGGATCAAAGCTACACTGGATTTTTACCCAGAAGTGTCAGTTTTTCAGTGCTCTGAAGCAGCATCACTGATTATAAATTCAAAAAGTCCTGTGTTTTATTACTTCCACATTTTTGGTCTCAGTGATGACAGTGAGATATTATTTGGTTCTATATATATCTCATATTATTATGAGATATTATTAGCTACAACTATAGCAGAGGTTTTCCCCTCCTCATCTTCCTGTGGAGCAGCAGTGGCTTAACTTTTCTATCTATAAAATCCCATGCAGAAATATGGATGCACACCTCAAACAACATGAGAAATAAGACCACTGAATCTAATTTCCTCAGATGGCCAGAGCAGGTGTGAGAAGTTCATTGTGCACATACACTGCTCATGTGTGTACTCTGCTGCACAGTCTGCACTGACTTCATAGCAAGTATGAAATGTCCTTGCACTCTAAGTGGGCATCTGGCTGATTGCTAACACACAGTAGTTATTTGTCTGGGATTTCCAGATATCTCACAACAGTCCAGCCAGAAGAGCAGCAGTCCCACAGACATCCCAGAGAAAACTGCCGATTCCTTCCCTCCCCATCTCAACCCCAAACTGGATGAAGCTTTGTAATATTACACCTAAGCAATCAACTCGAAAAAAAAGGATGAAAAGGATGGTTTCTGATTATCAGGAAGGCTAAAACTAGGGGGGGAAAGGTGGATGGGTTTTTTTAAACCCATTCATATCAAACGGAGTTGTGCCAACAAATCACACCATTGCCATAAGGAAACTTCTGGTAATTCAGGATTTAAACCCAGGGCTTACAATTTTAAATGTAAGGTCTGGAACAGTCTAACTCTTAGTAAAACACCTAGCACAGCAGCAGCAGCAGGCCTGAGACCACAAATCATGGTATGATGACAATAAATGATTTATCAAATAAAATATTTCATCCACAGATGCACAGAGCCTTCACATATTGGTGAACTCATTGTTTGGGGAACCCACTGACTCAGTTTCAGTTTTTAGATGATAAATTCATGCAAATTAACTTTACTCCCAGTATATAGAAGGATTATGAAACAGGATTTTAAGAAGCGCGAGAGCCCATTTTTATACACAATTTAGGCAGCCAGGAATCTAAAGTACAAATTATTTTCTTCAAAACTTGAAAATATTTGAGCTATAAATTTTTAGAAAAATTTTATAAAAAGTGCATTTATTCTGATTACACCTTTTCCACCCAGTTTAGAATTAAAAAGTAGCCAATTCTAATCATGACATTGAATTGAACATTGCTTTTGCAGGTTTTTCACAGATTGTTAGATTTTTAGTTTCCAAGAAAATTGCCTTATTCTATGTACCCTGTGGTTCAAGGAGTTAGAAAGCATGCACACTTCCATTCACACAGTACATGCCTTCATTCTTCCTACTCCCTTTCCTTTTCATCCTTTTTCCATTTTCCCTGGGCATTCAAAATTATTCTTCATAATTCAGCAAATACATTTTTTCCTGCATCTAAATCAGTATTTGTTTTTTTGGTTATTAATTTTTTTCCTCTGTAGTGAAGAACTATCGAGACTGCAATACTTTCTTCAAAAAGCCCAGTCTTCAGCACGTACTTAGAGTACATGAACTGAATAGACATTTTTGTACTTGATATTTATCAAAGTTCTCTCGGATCAGACAGTATTATCATCTTTCCCTCCATCATCTGACAGGACTGTGGCTTATGCCTGTGTCACTTACACTATGAAGAAAGCCTGGCTATCACTCCAGCTCCGTACATTTGCAGAAAAGCAGATATAGGTTTCCCAAAACCCACACACTGCTGAAAGGCTAAGCTTTATGCTTGTCAGATTATATTAAATAGTAAATATAAACAGAAAGAACTTCAAAAGGATGCAGGATTTGGCCTGTCTGACATTAGTTCATACAAACTCAAAATGGAAAAGGTGCTTTTAGGGTGCATATGAGGTCAGCCTCTAATTTCTGAATCTCAAGGAGGGTAACATCCGCTGTTTCCATCCTCTGAACCGCCAGAGAGGGCTGGGTGATAGAAGCAGACTAGGAAACATTGTCATGGCATACACAGTGCTGCTCTCAGCCAGCAAATTCAGGCGCTCCCTTGTCCCTTTGTCAAAAATTCCTTCCCATCTGCAGTTCTACTAAAGACAGTTCTGCAGTAACTTCCAGGAGCAACCAGATGAAGACTCTCCAAATCAAAAACAGGCAGCTAGCTAGTTTACTGCAATGGGCTCCAATACTCTTCATAAAATCACACAAGGAGATATTAGTTGTCTTAAACTCTACCTGCTCTACTGTAACATAAGAAGAAAGGGTCAGCTTTCCAAGAATAAAGGATCCTGAACCAGACTCTGTGGAAGTTCCAACAGAATAAGCCAAGAAAATAGCCCTTACTGTGGAGGGTTTCCTTATGGTTCTCCTGAAAGCATCCAGATACACTTATCCTGGAAGTCTACATTACAGCCATATAAGACAGATCTACAAGGAGAAATGTGCATAAACACATACAGTCTTCACACAGAAACAGGTCCTTTGGGAATGATTTTTGAAAGTTTTCAAGCTTAAAGGGAGATTTTTGAGTGGGTTGATGAAGTCTCATCTGGCACATGAGAGATTTCAGTAAGGAGTCTACCTGAGTTTTTAAGTTTTTAAACAATGATGTCCAACCTTTTGTCCTTGTATGTAGGCTCCAAGAAATGGCAGAACACACCTAAAAAGATAAGTTACTTAGCTTAGGAAATAAACTTCACTGCTGCATCTCGCAATGTTTTCCCTTACATGGGGAGACTTGACTACCATGACTTTAGTCATCCACATCAGTCACCCTGTGGTTTTTTCAGAAGAAAAAAGACAAATCTAGGAATATCTCATTTGTTTTCTACATTTAATTTAGACTGAGCCATAGGGAGTCTATATACAGAGGTTCCTATTCCTTTCAATTAACCAGTTTGTTTTTTTTTCATAACCAACTACCCTACAAGAAGCCAGTGATGTTGCAGGTGTTTATGTGTAGTCTGATGCATTCTATTTTAGCTGCCTGGAGGGCAATTAGTCAGTTAGCCAGTACTGCTGGCTTTTTCACATTTTCCCACCTTCACACAGAAGTAAGCAGAAAACCAGAGTAGTAGGTAGAAGAAATTTGTGTAAAAAACAGCACTGAGAGAGGTCTTGGCTAGAATGTATATTGCCAGCAAAGAAAAAACATGGGGAAATGTTTCCACAGGTATGTCACTCATCCTTGGAACAGCCATGGTACTTCTGTCACAGAGGTATTTGTGTGGTTTTCGGTTTTAAAAATGTTTAAAGACAAAAAATCAAATACGGCATTACAATTTTTCTTATCAACTAAACTATTTCTGTATAGAGTTATTAACACTGGAGTCTAAGAAATTACATACGAGCACAAAAAATACTTTCCTAGGTTGGGCAAATGGTCCATTCAATCCTATATTTTGGCTCTAATAAAAGATAGTAGACAAGGCTATACAGGGAGAACATATGAGCTGACAACTTTTTTTAGCCTTTTCCCCTTATTCTTCACAAGCATCCACTGCTGTTGTTTGGGGGATGCAGAATAAGATGGGGGCCCCAAAACCTTGAGAGGATATTAGCTATATTTGAAATGTCACTGAAAGCTGTAGCCTGTTACATGGGGAAGTTGCCAAGTTAAAAATAGAAACTACCAATCTGACTACAGCTGGGAGATGCATTTCACTGATGGACTGGCTTTTATTTAAAAGGATGAATCCCTTAAAAAAATTCCCAACATTGTAAAATGTTACCTATTACAGAACACCAAAACCTGCAGTGCTGACTGCAGAAAGAAATTAAAAGCAACCCAGTGCATTGCAATATATGTACTCATCAGCAGTAGGTCAGCAGAAAGCACTTTGATGACTATGCTGCTGCTGCTGCTTTTCTACTTTCTGACTTGCAGTAAAAGAGATAGAAATCTAAAAAGGTATCTCTAACAGCTGGGTGCTCAATTACTAAAGTGAGAGTAGTCTGCATGGGTTTGAATTTGCTTTTAAGGCATCATATTTCCCTATATGTTTAGAGCTGTATATAAACAGCTATGTAGCATTCCTCTCTAATATCAGCTGCTCTCCAGTAATAGACAAGGACTTCAAGCCAGCCTCCAAAAATTTCCCAGATGAATGCCCTTAAAATAAACAGACTTTACATTACTTGAAACTTACAAAAGATGAAATATCATGCAGGTGGAAAGCAAATTCACATTTGATTTCTTATCTCTGTTGTGAAATGTATCTTAAAAAGGAAGAGAGATGGTTTTAAAAATTGTATTTGTATAGCACTTCATTTTTCAAACTGCAACGAACCAAGTACACTCATTCGACACCCACGTAACTTATAAACTTAGATGCTTTCTAGGCACCTGTAAATCACTTCACTTGCATACAGTGAATTAACTGCATATGAATGTATGGATAAGAAAGGCTTTAAACCCCTTGCATGCTGCTGGACTTGAGCACCTTATAACTCAATAACTTCTCCATCTCAAGAGAGGAAACCAGACTACTGCTGGAAGGTACATTTATTGGCACATGAGATTCTGCCAGTCCAGCTCGTGAGTAAGAGTAACACACCTGGGAGAGTCACACCTCCAGGCTGACCTCACATACACTAATCTCTCAGCAGGACACACAGAATATGCTTTCTTTTTTTAATTGTGTGTTTTTCTTTAATGTACATATATTACACTTGTTAATACTAATGAAAGCACCGAGAATCTCTTGAGAACAAAGGGAAATCAGAGCCCCGAAGGGTATGCACTCACTCCTACTGAAAGCAATGACTGCCATAGTTTGAGCTGCCTGAACTACACCATGAAACCTCCTCAAAAGGGTATAAAGCATACATGCACTTTCATTGGAATATTGCCATAGTGATGTTTGGCTTATATATATTTTAATCAGAGCTTCTGAAAAAGCTCTTCTTCAAAGGGCCTACAGTGTACAATTTAATTAGCAATTTGTTAGAGAGCGACTGGGATCACTTTGAAATTCTGCCATCTGATAAGGAACAAGCACATTCAGTCTCAGGTGCCTTCTAAACCATACACAGACAGTGCTCCAGACCTTCATTTAAAATGAAAGCTTCTAGGCCAGCATTATATTCATCCAGACCATGCTTAGAGCAGTACTGGACCCAGGAGTCCATCTGCAAATAGGTCAAACACAGGAAAGTCAAGACTGATTATTCCACTTCTCAGGGGACATTTTTGGTTTGGTAAGGGGATAGTGTTTTTTAGTTTAGGATCCTAAGCCCCAACTTAAAAACCAAGCACCTTCTATTTTCAAGTGAATTCTTTAAACTCAAATGTAATGACAGCCTGGACGTAAACCCAGACTTAAAGACCATGTCCCAGTCAGTCATAGATCAGCATGAAGTGACAGGTTTGCAGCTTTCTGACAAGCAGGGAACTACACGGGCTAAATAGAATAAATGGAACAGCTAATACAATAGCATTTATTCACATTCAGTTTTGAATAAGTCAGATTTATAAATTAAAAATGGAAGTCTTTCAAGCTGCTGTAACTTCCCCATTTTGGATACAAACATGAAATAAAATCTTGTTGAGACCATCTATTAGATTGGCAGTCATTGCAATGAGGGGAAAATATAGATGCAGCAATTTTTAGAGTGGGAACACAAAGGATGGTTTGCTGCTCCTGACATGCTCTCCTCTTCAAATTAAACTTTTGCTGTCATTTATGTATTAAAAATATGCAGTACAAGAATATATTTCCTACCCACCTCAAAATTTCCCTTTTATCTATGGATCAAGACCCATTAATTTCCTAAAACTGATTGCTTTAAAGGCAAAAGACATATTCCAGATGGTATCATAAACTAGAGGCCACTCTCAGAATGTGATTTATTGCGTTTACCTGAACATAGAATCATTAGATATCCGTGTTCACTGTTGTGGGCTTTAGAAGAAAAGAATTGAAACATTTTACTTTATTCTAAGATTCTCTTTTTAATTAGATGCATTTAGCACACATCTTCTCATTACATTCATCATGTCATATTTGAGCAGCTTCTCAAATCACTTGTGATTGCACAAACACGTCCTCTGCAAGGGCCTGAAAGGCGGCTGCTGCTGCTGGCTCCACCTCTCAGCTCTGCAGTTTTTTTATGAATGACTAGCAATCACTGACAATGAATGACTGCCAACTGCCCACTCAACCCTTTCTACTCTTCCCTGCACGTACATACTAGAGAAGCAAACAAGCTCCGTGACTGCAAATGAGCCTTCAGTACACATACGGCATTCATCTTTCAAAACAGGAACTAAATGTTCTTCCGGATACTTGGAGTATAGAAATTAAATATTAAAAGCTTATGCAACATCCTTTTTCTTTTTTTTTTTTTTTCTTTTTTTAATTTTTTTTTATCAACCAGATAACTTTTTAGGCATTTAATCAAAGTGAAATTGTCTTTTTCTGAATGCTTCACTGCTTCGGCAGCAAACAGCAAAACTGGAATTAAAGAACCCTCACCTATTTCCAGCAAACTGAGATTTATCTGGAGCCAAAACATAAAAATCTCTCTGTTATTTTGCAATACTATATGCTGAGGCTTCAATATAAAAGACACTTTCCATCCAGAAGGCAGTTACTTCTATACCACCAACTTCTTAATTTAATGGACACATGAAAACAATCATTACAATTTCGCTTGCTTATTACAATAAGAATGACCTGTAAAGAACATTAAATGTCACTGTAGCTACCATCATAGCCCAATCAATCTAAAATTGTGACTAAGCAGAGGATAAAAACCCACACAGGAGAAACCTTTTTATTACAATTTAGTTACTAAGGCCAAATGTCAAAAAGTAGCTCAAATCAAGCAGTAGCTCTCTGCAGGCTCTGAAATGACTCTGTGATAACTGAAAATAAATAAAATAAAATAAAAAAATGAAATAAAATAAATAAAATAAATAAATAAAATAAAATAAAATAAAATAAAATAAAATAAAAATAAAATAAAATAAATAAAATAAAATAAAATAAAATAAAATAAAATAAAATAAAATAAAATAAAATAAAATAAAATAAAATAAAATAAAATAAAATAAAATAAAATAAAGTAAGGCATGCTCTATTGCATACTCCTTAAGATGCCCTTTCAGTTCTTGCAACCCTGCAACCAGTGTTGCCACTGCCAGGAAGAAGCCACAGGCTTTGCATTGAGTTTTCAAGGCTTCAGGTTTAAGGTTTGTCAGGCCTGCTTTGTCTGAACTTCCCTTGGCCTGTCTTCTGCTTGGTATCACTTGGTAGTAACTGCAACAGCAAATAACAAAGCTTTGCATCTGCTGTTTTCTAGAAGGGAAAACAGAGGTGTTTGGGACATGCGAAGAAGAGTGAACATGAGCAGGTTGCAATTAGCACACTCAGAAATATGAAAGTGGCACAGGTACAGACGTGCCGTCACTGAGGATTACTCAATCCAGACAAATATACACAATCTAGAACAGAAACATAGACAGAGTTGTCAGAAGAGGCAATGTTTGATGTCCTTTGCCTGCCTTAAGCGCAATTCAGCTAAAACAATGAGGGCTTGAAGAGATTTGAGCACAGTGAATTACCATCTAGAATACAACTCATCATCTTGAGTGCATGAAAAAAATTTCAGAAGTAGCTCATACTGAGGCTTGAGCTCGTGTTCTAATGTCCAACAATTATCAAGAACAGACTTAAAAATTAAATATAACACACTGGAAACTTATACACCATATTTCAGCATAATTATTGCTAATTAATGATCATGAATCACATGTAAAGGCTGGGGCATGGTGGAACGGACATAGGACATAAAGGGATCTTGTAAGTATCTTTAAAATATCAGCAAATTTAAGTAATTTAATTCACTAATAAGTATTCTTAATATAAATATGTTGATAACCAGACAACAGTACATGGGTTGCAAATCCCATTGTCCATACACTTTCTCTAACTGAATTGGGCTAAATGAAGCTCCAACTCATGCTCTGCTCATCTGAGCACAAACAAAAAAATGTAAGTAGTAATACATGTAGTGACAGAAGTATTTCAACATCTTTGTGTCAAAGCCTTAACTTGAGCTGAGACCCATGAAATCATCAAAAATGTAGCAAAAGATTTTAGTGAACTCCTCTTCAGGTATCGTGTCCTAAAGCAAACTGTTTCTCCTCTGCAAATCCCAGCAAATGCTGATAAGCACAGGATATGTAAACCAGTCTGAAAGGGAGGACAGAATTAAAATTTCCTTTGTGTCCTGAGTAAAAGTATTAAAACTAACCTTTCGGAGCAACTTTTTTTGCCGTGGTTTGGGTTTTTTGGGGGTTTGGAGTTTTTGTTAAGCCTTCTTGCAAAACAAATAAAATTACAGAGCCAAAGAAACAGAATAAATGTCTCTCTACTTAAGGAAGATCAAATGGCAACATAGGAATAGCAGTGAAGAAGGCCAGAAGATGAGCACATTCTTAACCAATTAGTTTGTTTGCCATCTCCAGCAGTATTAGGTAGTCTTAATGAGGATCACCTCTTCCTATGAATTTTGCCATGCTTACTTCCATCAATACACTATCACAAGCTACCACAAAACTGATATTAAAAAAGTGGAAGGAAACAGTTGTAGACACAGCCTTTGAAGTCTCTAACCCTGTTACAAGGGGGCCTTTCCTGTCCCACCACACTGACGTCCATCTGTAAACAAAGCATGTCCCCTCCTTGATGTTTGCTGCACACAGTTTATGAGAGCTGATCACTTTGCACTGGCTGGTTTCTAGGCCAGGCACCCAGGGAAGCTGATCAACCATTAAGGCTCCTGTGGTTAAGATTTTTGCTTCTGTCACAACAAAACCCAATATTTTCCACACAAGAATAGCATTACTCAGTTTTGCAGTTTTCATGGTCATCCTCCAGCTTGAGGCACATGCGAATATCCCCACAGGTGTTTCACTCACTACCCCACAGAAAGAAACAAACAAAAGGGCTGGGGATGAACCCAGACAAAATTGTTATTTGAAATAGTTGATATGTCCCCAAATCTGTTTTCATTTGTGTTTGCTCCCCTGGATATGTTGCATTTTCAGAACAGTCAACATGATTGCTTAACACATTGACACTAGTGCTATTCATAGCAAGTAAATCTCAGTAATTCCACTTTTTCTTTTGATCTATTTTTGCAGGTGTTCTGATGCTGAAATGATTAGGTTGAGAGCATACTTCTTTGTCTGAAAGTAATTCTGAGGCGAGACCAAAAAACCTTCATCACTGCAAGATCTGAAATACCATGAGTCTTTGGGACATAATTAAGGATTTTTTTCTAAGCTATTTAAGATTCTTATGACAGATAATGACTAAACAGTACTAACCATTCTTTCACATCCAATTCAAACAACTTTTATTGTATGATCAGGGAGAAAGCCAACATGTTAGCCATCGTAACATATTCAGGAAGACAGTTATGTTAACATAGCACAAAATCAGCTCTTCAATTATTCTTGATTACATCTAGGCTGCCCAGTTGGAAATAGCTGAAAGATACATTTAGACTACAGTAGGGGACATTTATTCTATAAATTATTTGCAAACTTTCAAACATCAGCATGGTTTTTACCTAAAATACATGTATCACCCTTACTCCATGTCTTCACTTTATCGGACATGTCATAATTCAGGTATTTGAAGGGTTGTCTCCAAACAAACAGCTAAATTGATATTTTGAATGCTGTTTTTTCCTCTTCTCATGTTCTATTCACTACATAAATTATGTAAGTGGAAGTAATTTATTAAATCTTTCACAGAGATACATCCACCATGAAACCAGGCAAGGGATGTGTGCATGACTATGGTGACAACACTTTAGACCTTCCTGGTTATGGGCTAAAATAATCCCATAAGATCTATGAAGAACCAGGGAAGCAGAGAAAAGCAGATACAGTGACATTGGGGTTTGGTTTTTTTCCTTTCTCTTAATGGAAATCCAAGTATTCCTTATGAAAAAAATCTATACTTCTCAATAGTTAATCACTTTTGTGGGTTCTATATCCTCTGTGAAGACATAATCCATATATGATCTCCACAGAGCTCATTCTGTACATCATCTATACTTGCATCCTCCTACACACACAAGATCATGGGATATTTGAGGTTGAAAGGGATCTCTGGAGATCATCTAGTCCAACCAACTGCTTGCAGCTGGGTCAGCTCTGACATCATATCAGGTTGCTCAGGGCTTTATCCAGTCAGTTTTGAAACTTTAAAGGATGGAGACTACACAATCTTGCTGGGCAACTGCTCACTGCTTGACTATCCTTATGATGGAAAAGCTTTTCCTTATATACCGAGTCTCTCAGTTTATGCCAAATACCTCTCATACTCCAACCAACACAATGCTCAGAAAAGCCTGGCTCCATCTTCCGAATAAACTCCTTGTAGGTACTGGAAGGCCATTAACAGGTTCCCTCCAAAGCCTTCTCTTCTCTCTTCACTGGGCTGACCAAGACCAGTTTCCTCAGCCTTTCCCACGGCAAGTGTTCCAGATACCTGACCATGCTGGTGAACTCTGCCAGTTCATCAGTATCCTTCCTGTACTGTGGGGTCCAAAACAACATGTACAGTATCAGGGGAGATGAAAAGGGAAAAGGTTCAAAAGATGCATTATTCTAGATGATGCCTAATGAGTGCTGAATAGAGGATAATCCCTACTCTCAATCTCATGGCTGCTATGTGCTGTTGGCCTTCTTTGCTACCAAGGTACACTGCTGGCTTATATTCAGCTTGCTGTCCATTAGGATGTCCCTGAACTGCTGCCAGTCAGTCAGTTCCCAGCCCACATTGTTACACTGCTTCCCAGATGCAGGAGTTTGCACTTGCCCTATTGAATTTCACTGGGTTCCTGTTAATCCACTTCTCTTGTTTATCAGGGTCTATTTAGATCTGTCTTCAAGCCTATCTACTAGTCCACCCAGTATAGCATTATCTGCAAATTTAACCAGAGTGCATTTCGTTGCCTTTTCCAGGTCACTGAAAAACACATTAAATGGTAGAGACCCATGTGGGCACTGCACTTGCCACCAGCACCCAGGCAGAACACAAACCATTAACTGCTATATTCTGAGCCTAAATATCCTACTGGGTTTTTACCCATCTTGTTGCTAGCCCATCCAGAGAGTAAAGTCCTAATCTGGACACAAGAATTCTGTGGGAAATTGTATAGAAATTTCTGATAATGCCAAGGTCAGTGACACACTGCTGTCTCATCCACACAGCTAGTCATTTCATCATAGCAAGGCAACTTACCTAATCACCAATTTGCCTTGAACCATATTCCAAAAGGATTCACTCCATGATTTTCCCAGGGACTGAAGTGAGTCTGACTGGCTTGCAGTTCTTCAAGTTAAAATTTTGGGCACAATCAGAAAATTAAGTACATTTTTAACCACTGGAACCCTAATGGAACATGTGGATGGGAACCTGAAGTGATTTTTGGCCACGTCCTGCATGAAGAAGAGCTTCTTCACAGCAATGGCAGCCACAGGTAACACGTCATGAGGTTTTTTTAAGCTAGATGACAAGGCTCCTCATCCGAGAGATTTTATGAAGATTACAAAGTTTCCTTTTAATTTTTCAATTATATTTCAAATTAGAATCCAAATAAGACTGCAATATATTGAAGAACAAGAAACTAATGCAGTCATTCTTTCCAATTCCCTAGTGTTTATGGATACTAATCAGAATGAACCTCCAAGTGCAGACACAGTATTGAAGGTCTGAGACAAGGAATAAGACCACCATGAAATAAAAGAGCATTAACTAAGGTCAGACATAAACTTCAGATAACAAATAATTATGAACAGGTATGATGCTGGGTAAGCAAGAAAGCAGAGGAAAAATTTGCTTTCATGCATGATTTAGGCAGAACATCTAGGTCCATAATTCATGTAAACAGCACCTCATATGTCATAGAAACATAAAAAGGTTTGAGTTTGAACGGACATTAAAGAACATCTAGTTCCAATACCCCTACTGTGGGCAGGGACACCTTCCATATACCAGGTTTCTCCAAGCCCCATTCAACCTAGTCTTGGGGATATCTCCTGGGATATATACCTCCTGGGATAGGGCATCCATAACTTCTCTGGGCAGCCTGTTTCAGTGCCTCATCACCCTCACAGTAAAGAACTTATTCCTAGTATCTCATCAAAACTTACAGTCTTTCAGTTTAAAGCCATTCTCCTTTTCCTATCACTACATGCCCCTGTAAAATGTCCCTCTCCAGCTTTCTTGTAGGCCCCCTTATGGTACTGGAAGGCTGCTGTAAGTCTCTCTGGAGCCTTCTCTTCTCCAGGCTGAACAACCCCAACTTTCTCAACCTGTCTTCATGGTAGAAGTGGTCCAACCCTCTGATCATCTTCATGGGCCTCCTCTGAACTTTCTCTTGGAGGTACATATCATTCTTATGTTGGAGGCCTAGATCTGGATGCAGTACTCCAGGTGGGGTCTCACCACAGTGGAGCAGAATGGGGAGAATCACCTCCCTTGACCCTGGCCACACTTCTTTCGACACAGCCAAACACAGGATGCAGCTTTCTGGGCTGCAAGTGCATGTTGCCAGGTCACACTGAGCTTCTCATTCACCAACACCCACCAAGTCCTTCTCCTCGGGGCTGCTCTCAATCCATTCTTCACCCAGCCTGTTCTGGTGCTTGGAATTGACCTGACCCTTCTGTAGAACCTTGCACTTGACCTTGTTGAGATTCATGAGATTTACACCTCTCAAACCTGTCATGGTCCCCCTGGATGGCATCCCTCCCCTTCAGCATGTTGACCACACAGCATAGCTTAGTGTCACTGGCAAACTTGTGAGGGTGCACTTGATCCCATTGCCCACGTCACCAACAAAAATGTTAAACAGCACTGGTCACAACACCAGTCCCTGAGGAACATTACTTGTCACTGGTCTCCACTTGGACACTGAGCCACTGACCACAACTCTTTGAGTCTAACCATGCAGCCAATTCCTTGTTCACTTCGTGGTCCATCAGTCAAATTCATGTCTCTCAGTCTACAGACAAGGATGTTGTGTGGCTACAGATAAAAAGTAATACCAGAGTACAAGCACTTACAAAATGTACCATGTAACCACGGATATAAACGTTTTATGAGCTCCAGCAGGGCCTTAAAAACATATTGCAAATTGGGTGGAAGACAAAATGATGCTTAAGGCAGGGGAAAGTGGGTCTTGAGCACTCAAGTCCTTGATCACCCAGCGTGTGGAAAAAAAAAATCAGAACAATTCCCCATCATATACCCCTGACTGATTAACTGGAAGCAAGGGAGAAAGAAAACACAAAGATTCCCCCCAAAGACTCCTTACTACTGGTTTTATGCAAAGTTAGCAGCCAGGAGTATTTCAGATATGTAATCAAACTCTAAAAAGAAGATAGTTACACAGAAATGGAGCTTATACAGAGACCTTCTGCAGACTGCAGGATATTATTCGGTAGCTTTGTAGCTTGTCAGACGCCCAAGCCCCTTGCTCAGCGCCAACCCACAGCATATCCCCAGGCCCCAAGAGATTTCCCAAGAAACACACCCTACTCTTTAAGTTGGTTTTGTTGGTCACTGAAGCCTCTGCAGGTAGTTGCCTCATTCCCAGATTGCCAGTTTATCTCCCACAGTTTACTAGCACACATTGCTCAGTTCAACGAAGCTTTATTTTGCCATTTCAAAATTTAATTCAGGCTAGTTGACTTCTAAAATTTCATTTCACTCTAGTGAAACCTGCCACACAATACTAGACCATATAAGCTTCACGAAGAAGGTCAACATCATCCCGATCTGCATGAGGTGAGAGCACTGCCAGCAGGTCTAGTGAGGTAGTCCTGCCCCTCTACTCAGACCTGGTGAGATCACATCTGGAGTGCTGTGTTCAGTTCTGGGCTTCCCAGTACAAAAGAGACATGGATCTACTGGAGCAGTTTCTGCACAGGACTGCAAAGACAAGTGAGGATCATACAGGGGGAGGCTGAGAGAGCTGGAACTGTTCAGCCTGGAGAACAGAAGGCTCGGGGGCAACTCGTTAATATGTATAAACATGTGATTGGAGGGTGCAAAGCAGACAGAGCCATGCTCTTCTCCGTGGGAACCAGTCAATGGGCAGGGGCAAAATGTCACAAATTGAAGTACAAGAAATTCCTTTTAAACATAAGAAAGAGTTGTGTTTTTTTTTAATCAAGAGGCTGATTGAACACAGGTTTCCTACAGAGACTGTAGAGTCTCCATGCTTGGAGTCAAAACCTGACTGAACATGGCCCTGAGTAATCTGCTTCAACTGATCCTGCTTGAGCATGGGAGCTGGTCTAGACAATCTCGAGAGATTCATTCCAATCTTAACTATTCTGTGAGTCTGTGTGCACTGGGGTGCCTTTTAGGTATGTGTTCTACAATATTTTGCACCACGCCAAGATTTTTCTCTTTATTTTTAACACACATGCTTCATTATTTCTAATAGAATCAGGCTACAACTACAGCAGTATAGTACAATAAGTTCAAAACTGTTCATTCAGAAGCTGAACATATAGTACCTGAAAATTCAGTCAAGAAGGGTGTTAAAAGCACTAACATTTTAAAGACAAAAGGACTGTGTATTGTTAGGACCCAAGTTATTGCAACATCTGAGTTAACTCCACAGTTTGAACACCCTCTCCTCTGCATGTAGTGAGTGCTCCATAGTGTCTCTAAATGAGGTCTTAGCAAACCCAACTAAGCATGTCTGAAAATGGGTAATAAATCCAGACTTCTACACAATTGACAACCACGTTTTTATGTTTATCAAAAATACCAGTGTCTTCCTTGCCACTGTCACCAACTTCATCCATTGGCAGCAGAAAGTGGAAACAACATGTAATTTATGGTTTTCAGTAAATATCGTTGTGACAAATTGTCAAAGGTAGAACCAACTTAGGTTTTGAAAGCTATTTGACAAATAGAAAAGACTAACAACTTCCTTTTAATGAAATCCAAATTTAGCTTTAATAATTAGAATTTTTATAAAAAGGAAATTGTCTTCCAAAGCGAAGATTGGCACTAGTTCATGTTGTCAAATTTGACAGCATGAAATCACAGAACAAATGACAGGATTCTGCAGCTGCTAAACACTGTCAAATACACTTTACAAGTTTTATTCTTATAAATTCATTATTAGGAAGCCCTCTTTTAACAAGGAACTGCCTCTCTTCACAAGGTACAATTTGGACAAAAATGGTTTGTTAAGATGACTTGTGGCACTTTGAACATTTAAAAACCCTGATCTACACGCAGCGTTGTACCAGAGCCCTACAGAGATGGCAAAAGTTTTGAAGCAGCTACAGCAGTTCAGGAGCAAGTTCCTACAGTTGTTTTGCATGAGATTACATGCACCAAGAGCCAAGGCACAAGCTAACCCAGATGACTTTGTATGGAAGGAGATGACAGCAAACACAATCCACTAAGGTAGCTCGGTGGTTGACTGTGACCTTCTGCTGGCACTGAACAGCTACTGAGGAGTAATGTTTTGAACCCACTCCAGCTACATGTATTGGATTTCATTTTTCTATGTAGAAATTAAAAATATAAACTTGGGTAACAAATATTGTCTGTGTGGGGTCACATCAGTATGATGCATGTTAAACTGCTGTACCTGTGTGGTTAGACAAGCAAGGTAGCACATGCTTTCAAAAATATAAATGTAGTCTCAAATATTTTAATTTACAAATCAGGCACAAATCCTTTGAATAATTATACTGCAAATAAATTATACTTCTTAAGAATAGAAAAAAAATGCTATATGAATTTAAAAAAAACCACAAACATTAAAGTTTCTCTTCATTGTTTTTAAAGAGAACTCAAAATCAATGTGATGATAAAAATAAAAGTGCTTTGAGAAAAGCATATGCTAACAAAACTTATTACTGAACTATTTTTTTACTGCATGTTCCATCTGATTTGTTGAAAATCATTCATAGTGGAATGTTTCAAAAGTCAAAAATGTAACTACATTCAAGGCAACTGCGGTGCACTTGAGTGGTATTCTCACCATTTTTTATAACAGCACATGTCAGCTGGACAGAGTAAACAAATGAGTCCTGCTCCTCACAGTCATTCTGCTCAAGACTGCCTTTCATAACTCACTTCTCTTGACTAGGGCTGCAGACACAACACACTTTTTTGCAGACCTTATTACAGCAGTTTACTCCAGCATCGACTAACTATATTCATTTCTGCCTCCAGACATCACTGTGGATCATATGACTGCTCCTGGTCTCGCTCAATTGAAAAATACCAGTGCTGCTTTAGATCAGTTCATGCTGGAAATGACTGCAATCACCCAGCTCCTCTACTCCCAAGCTCCAGCAAGATTCTCACAGTAAACATCCCTCCCTCTATGTCTTGGCAAGGCAATGTAATTTGGTGTCCAGAAAAAAACTTGGACAGGTCATTCTTACACCCTGTGGCACTGTGGTCAGAGGAAAAGAGCAGGTAAAACACTATTTCTATATGGCTTAGACATGGAGAATTCATTTGTGACACTAACAGGGAAAGTGCAATGTTCTTATGGAAGTTATAAAAAATGGAAAAACATAAAATGTAGAAGAACTGTTAAATCAAAAGGTCAAGTTTCATGATTTAAACAGAATTCATATATTGCAAATGGAAGAAATCTTACCATAATTACTATAATCAAAGATCATATAAATCAAATAATCAAAGAAGATTTCTTGGTCTCTGTCCGGTAAGAAGTCAGGGATAAATACTGATTGAGCTCCAAAGGAAAATATTTTTTTTATTTTATCACTAATATAAAAACCTTCTTTATTGGAAAACACTAGTGTATCATAATCACTATGTTTTATTTATTTCTATGTAGATGAATATATCTGTTTCTTTTATAAAATCATATGTTCCTATGAAAGATGAGCATGTCTATTTTCTGTTTATGATCAAGCTTGTTTCCTGACCTCTGCATATTGAAAGCATGGATTATTTATGACTACTTTAAATCATCTCATCCCCAGCACAATTAAAGCTACATTTGGTCTGCACCAGCTATACACTTTTTTCTTGTATTTGGTTAAGTTGTTGCATCTATTCCTAATACTATCTTATATTAAAACCTATTGACTGAAATTATCTACAGTAATTTTTGGAGTTCCAAAATACTCTAGTTACTGAACAAAAACATTTCAGCACTTACATAGAACTTCATCATCGGGCCTTACAAAGGGTTTTGCAGGAAATCCACTACACTTACTAGGAACAAGAGCTATAGCAAGAAGAAAAAATATTTTCCAGGTCACCCAGTAAAACACTGGAGAATCTTGTGAACTCCTAATTCCAGGTCTGTTAGTTTGAGGCATGGGTTTACCTTGAGCGTTTATTGACAGTTCACGTTTCTTTTCATTATAACATCACATCCAACTCCAGGCAGCCTTTGCCAGCTCTGTATCCACAGCCCTGACTGAAAATGTGAATGCTTCCCTGAGGGTTATTTTTATGTTTTCTTTTAGTGTTCATTAACACAGATTTTGGAGCAAGATCCCTCCTGTGCTATAACTCTCTGATGCATAGGACAGGCATCCAGGAACTGCTTCCAGCTTCCTGATCCTGAGCAAAGGGAATTAATTCTGACACATAGCTTCTGGCAAGCAGCTCCATGTTGCCTCAGTGACACAAGGAATGAGGTTCATCTTGCCTATCTTCACACACACCTACCAAAAAAATTGGTATCACTAGCTGAGTTATTCCCTCCAGGCTCCTTAAGTAGTCAACATAGAGAAATATGGACTGTAGGATGAGATGAATAGTACCCTAAAAGTACCCATTCCTCTCCAATGACTACTAAAGAAAATTTCAGACTACAAACTTGTTTGAAGATTTTAGGTACAGACATGCTCTTATGTTTGTTAAGCTGAATCCCACCAATGGTTTCTGAGCATATACTAGTACAGCTTTGGATTTGGATGTGGCACAGACAACATACCAAGAATATTTGGGGCCAGATTTTCTTCTTTTATGGTGTCTGAACAGCCAGAGGCTTGCAGTATACACACAGGAGAGCCTAATCTTCAACCTTACTTATGTAACAGTGATCATCTAATTCCTCTCAGCATGGTAAGATTTAAGAAAGACAACCAGCACTGCAACAGCCTGGAAAAGACACTCTCCCTTTGACACTTCACTTCTAAGATAAACTTTCAAAGGTATCACTCAGTTTTTCAGCCCATGATCAGGATTTACTCTCCTATCAATCTGGTGGGGAAATAAAAATCCCTGGATTAAATTAACTCTTAGACAGAAAGTTTTAGACTTTCCTTTAAGTAACATGACAAGAAGCTTGATCAACAAACAGCTCCCAAGCTGACCATCAGTAGTTTGTCTGTGAATTCAGATGAGAGAAAGACTGAGAAAACCCAAAACTCTCATTTAACTGGTTATTCAGTAGGATGGTAAACTCTCAATGGTTTCTCCCTTTCCTACTGTGTACATTGAACCAAATCATTATTCCAAAACATAATTTTCTGCCTTGGGGGAGTGAAGACATATTCATGACATCTTCCTAGTCACTGCGACCACAGAGTGCCTACCCTGGATGAAGGTGAGGAAAAAAGTGCCCGGTAACAGGATACTGCAGCAGAGCAGGCAGGAACTGAAAGCCCATCAGTTAGAGACAGCTGGAAACAGGGTGGAAGCAGCGCTGGCACCCCAGGAAAAAAGAGCATCTTTCCCACTTTCCATCAGGGACCGTGGAGGAAATAGTCCCATGTCCCACTCAGGGAACACATCCATGCACAAGAGAGAGGAGGAGAAATTTGGCCCTATTTTCTTCCCTTCTGGCCTGGTCCTAATCCTCTCAACAAACACACAAAGTTCCCTTTGACTTCCGTCGCTCCTGTTCTTGTGAGACAGAAGCACAATTTGCCTTTAGTTTCAGCACTCTATTTTTAAAATCAGTACTGCTTTACTGATTTTTTCAGGTCAAGCCAAGCTGCCCACGAGTCTGTTGATGCTCCATATGCTGCTGAAAGCTGGAGAGGAAGAAGGGCAAGTGAACACTGGCAGAGATCAAGCAGAAGGAGTTGGTATTTCAATGCCATGGCATGTGATTGAAGGTGGAAAGCATTTCCAGTTTGTGCTTCCCTAGAGGAAAGTTTCTCCTTTTAAAGATCTTTACACATAAATCCTTAGTGAATATGTAATATACTAAACATAAATGCTGGACACTGGAAGACTGGGCCATATTTTTCACATACAAAATACACAACTCCATTCAGAGAAAATGATAAATATATAGCACACTGGAGTCCGCCTCCATTTTATTCTTCACGTGTACATGGCATGAGAGAGGGGATGTATGGATTTCGAACGTTGTGAACTGAAGTCACTGCCACCGTCACTAGCTGGTTAGATCTGAAAAGGAAAAGGCTGTTTTTTCAGTTGGCTGCAATTGAAATCTCATGAGAACAGCTGCTGTCATTTGAGTTCAGTCCAAGATGGCAACATTTGAGAAAAACAACTGATCTTGTGAATTTCCCACCACTTGGAACTGAAATTTGGAGATGCCAGTATCAGATATTTTGTAAGTATAGAGTTGAAATTGAGAAAGGAAACTGAACCTGCTAAAGTACCTCTCCAGTCATTTCCTGTGTCATCCTCTCACCCTCATCTCATTTCCAGGGTCTTTGAAGGTCCACAACCTCCAGAAAGCTCCACAGTTGGAAACGGCAGCCAACAACAACCATTGACTGTTGGATACCATTTCCAATCGTGGAGCTTTCTGGAGATCACAAGCAATCTTACACTTCAAAAGGAAAACTCCAATTGGCAGAGGTAGCTTTCTCATAGAGCAGTTGAAATAAGGACTTTAAGTCTCACAAGTTAAATACACCACCACTGCCTCTGCTTTGAGGACATATCTCCAGGTCTCCCTTTTCTAATTCAAACATAGAGTAATGCAATTAAAATGAACTCTACTAAAATAAATTTTTATCCTACATACCCAGCTTTCTAAGGCTGACAATGAAGCACACAAGACAGATGTTAATCGTGCCGCTTAACGCATGACTGGGTGGAAGCTGTGGAAATGTGGGTGGTTTAGAACTAGATATAATACCAACCTACAGCTGCAGAATTAACTGAACTCTGCTACTGCTTTAACAGCAGATTTATTATTTATGGGGACTTACTCATACAACAGAAAGATCCTTTTAAAATGGCCTCATACTTAAAAAGTATTAACCAAGCACTCAAACCACTACTGAAGAGTCATAAGACAAGTTTTAAGAGGTAGTACTTGGTAACAGTAAAAACAAAAAATTGTATTTTTTACACCTGATACAATCTCTATAATGGTTTGAATGTATTCCTCTATTTTTGCTCATTGCAAACTCTCACCAAAATATCAAAACTCTCATTTAAAACCTTTTGTTACTGAAAATTATTCACATTGAAAGATCTGAAAGTAATTTTCACTTCAAACAAAGCTTTCAAAATACTAATTATCTTAAATTTGAGTTATGTGAATGATTAGGATGCATGACATACTTCTGCGTCCTCACTGAATGAATGTAAGTCTGTAAGGCAGGGCTGCAGTGCAAAAAACTGTGATAAATTCACATTAAATAACTGCATCAGACATTTGTAAGCATTTCTTTACATATGCATTTCTTTAAATATGCAGACTGTTCAAAGAATCATGTAAGTAGAGGTGCACAGAAAGCAAAAATAAAGTGTTTATAAATACAATGAAAATTTAATTTGGTTTTAAATGGTGATGAAAATGTGTTGAAGATGTTTCACTCTTTTTCTAGCTCTCAAGGCACTCAGCAGATGTTCAGTGAAGAAATGCATTTGAAATAGGTAAGAATGTAACACTTTTTCACTATTTCAAGTGCCAAACTGCAAAAGGATTATGAGCTACATAAATATTCATTCTCCTGTAAATGCTATCCTACATTCTGTACCTGCAGATGCTAATACTGACTTTAAAGGAATAGTTACCCTAAAAGTTAAAAGCAGCCATAAAATTCTACATTTGGAATAGAGACAGCATTCTGTGGGCAACACTGTCCCCACATCGCTCAGCTGGGTAGAGCACAGTGCTCCTAATGCCAGGGTCATGGGTTTGATCCCCATAGACGTCATTCACTTAAGAGTTAGACTCAACTATCCTTGTGGGTCCCTTCCAACTCAGAATACTCTGTGACTGTGACATCAAAATTTAAGTGATTCAAATGCTGATTTCAAGTTCTTTCTTGGTTATATTTTGTGTACTTGCAAAAAAATGTCAGAAGACTGTGATTTGACCTCAGTGGGTCAAGATATTCAGTTTTACGTCTTATGGAACAAATGGCAATAGCAGAGTAAAACTAAATTTTAAATTTCAAATTATATTATAGCATAAAAGCTTACTTCAGAACTGTCACACTGTGTTTGAAACCTAATAATTTCAGACACAGTGGTAGGTAAAACCTTATTTCCTTTCATTAGAGTAAAGTCATTAATATTTCTGTGATAACTACAGTACAACAAAATTGAATGCATTAATCTGATCAGTCTCCTGACGTGCTTTTAACTTTTCAACTGCTTTCTTAAAAAAATGACCAATGCAAATTGCATTATAACAGTCTGTGTATTTTGATTTTGTTGTTTGTATCACTGAATTCAAAATTAAAAAGAGGATATCTAAATTTAAAGTATTAATATATGAAAGAGTTATCACAATCACTAGCAATTAAATAGGTATGAACAATAACACTGAAATATTTCCTTAAAGGAGTCTACTTTCAGTAAAAAGTTTTGATATTTGACACTATGACTGGTTTGGTGGAATGTTTTTGCATTTGTTGTCCAAGTGTCAAGTGACTTTCTGTCAAGTAATTTTACACAGAGTTCTGCAGTGAGCACTTTTGTAAGTAAGAGTCTTCTCTTACTAACAAAAGACAAAGTATTCTCAAATAAGTGTTGAAAATTAAGAGATTAAGATAGTGTATGACATTTCAGAGAAACTTTCTGCAATTTGTGTGATCAAAATTCCACTAAAATCAGCTGGAGCTTTTGTCAACATCACAAGCAGGAAGGATCATGTAACACATGCTTGAGGTTTAAATACTCTTTTGCTCAATTTAACACAATTGCAGGTGTGGAGAAAAATCTAGAGAAAATAGTATCATTTTTTTTCTAGACTGATTAGAAATATGTAAGTAATTTACATGGTTTGGTTCACTGACCTGCATCATAACCCATCAATACTAACTGCATTGGTAATGAATTGCATTCACAATCTTTTCATTTAATTCAATGATCTGTAGAAACAGATTCTGTGACTGAATGCAGGAAAGTGCTATAAAAATATTATTTAGCAATAATTTTGAATTCAATATTATTCATTACCACATAAACTAAGTTAATACTGCCCTTTTTCTCCTGAGGGTAGTGACATACTATTCTCCTGAGTGGGCTTAAACTCATTGTCATTGGCCTGTCATCTTACAGAGTATCTAAAGAATCATGATTTCATAAGTTTTATCAAATGTGAAAACAGAAAAATTTATCTCAATCCAATTATATATTTTTATTGCTGCTAAAAAAGTCACCAAGTTTACTGTCTTGTGGGGGGTTGCTTTCTTTTTTAATTGGGCTGAAGTAAAGTGGGGGTAAAGCAAGGAGGTACATTGAAGAACTAAGTTACTTACATTTAACACATATTTACATTACTCATCAGTAAATAACCTGGTGGTCACAGGGGTTTTCAGTCATTATTCATTATTTAGAAGCCAAAAGCATGCTGCCTCTGCACAGCACATTAAAACAAAGGGTAAAATTTCACTGCAGTCACTGGCTTCTAGCACTTGCCAAGCATGAGCCAGTGCACAGAAACTGACCCTTATCAAGCAGCTGAATGGTTGTTACTAGTAGGAAATTCAAAGCCCTTCAGAATCTTAAATTTTTTAGACAATTTGTTCACGACTTTGAACACACACCCAGAACAACATCAATCACACCCATGAAGCTCACCAGAAGCACTTTGTTTATGCTTCTTGCAAAGCAAGGAAGGCCTCATAGGATCATAAAATCATTTGGGTTGGAAAACACCTCTAAGAGATCAAGTCCAGCTGTTAAACCATGATGCAATGTGCCACATCTGCATACATCATACAGCACCATCCTCTGTACGGGACACTGCAATGAAGAGCAGGGGACCAAAAACTGGACAGGGAAGCAGCTGGAGTTCAATGTAATTTAACCAATTCTTTATTATTCACTCCTGTCAGTCACTTCACAACTCCAGAGTATTAAAACTCAGGATTATTGACAACAGCCAGGGCCAGCATGCATGAGATGCTGAGATGCCACTCTGCATGTCGTCCAGGTTGTTTTGCATGGCTTAAGTGGCTTAACTGTTGGGGTAAGCTTTTGTAAATAAAAACACAAAACAGGCAGACTGATTTTTTTCCTCCTTGCTTATGACAGCAAATTTAGTACTTCAGTGTTAGTAAATATTTTGATTTTGTTGTCGTTTGAATTGAGAGTCAAAAAGATTATCTATTTAATCCTATTTCCCAGCAGTGAAGCAAAATGGATAGGTTTATTTATGACACTTTCTTTTAATATAACTAAGGAATTGGGGTACCAAAGAAGCCCTCCTTTAAAAAGGAACAGGTTTTCAAACTCTGACTACCTTGAAAATCCTCTAAGGTGTTTCATCTAACAACTATCATATTTCAATGGCAGTTTTTAAAACCAAGGCCACTATGCTTAATTGGCAGAATTTTTTTCAATATTGATGAGAAACTATCAAAAAGTGCAAAAGGAATGTGAGGAAACATAGAAACCCATTATCTTGAACAGATACTGAAAATATGAAGTGAACCACATGAAAATTAAACCTACCATGCTAAAAAAAGAGGCATGTTTCAACTGGGAATGAACATAGGAACATCATATTTCAAACAGCTAATGGTAAACAGGAAAAACAGGTAACATACAACGTCAGCATGCTTCTGAATTGCATTTACAGTAGGTAAATAACAGTTGCACTTAAAAAGATGAGAAAAGGATTATTTATCCTGACTTATGCCCCTCTTTAACTTACTTTAAATTTTAAATTTTAAACCAGTGTTTTTCAACTCACTGATTAATGACATACTAGTATGGTACAGCAGTTTCAAATACATAGCTGATAAAGAGATGCACAGTTAGGTTAAGACATTACAAAACTTTTTAACACTATGTATCTTCTAATTTTAAGCAAACACACATTTTGTCCTTACACCTACCTCCCACTTACCAGATTTTCTATACTGAGAGAGGTGCTATTGGCTGCAGAGAATTCAGCATCAAAGACCATCTGAAAAACAGTCTCAGTTGGCAGAGACTGGCATATTCTCAAGTACAGGTTTGCAAAATGGGAACTTCCTGGGTAGTGACTCTATATGACTACAGGACAAACCTCCTTGCTGACTCTGCACTTTCAAAAGCATTCAGATTTTGTACAAGTCTCATTCACTGTGCAGTGAATATGTGTGTTTCAGAGAATATGGGAAAACTACAGTTTATTCGTGCTGGTGAACCTTTTAATTATTCTGGGTTTTCTTTTATCCAGATCAATCTTCCTCAGGTAAAACCCACAAAGCTTCTGGATATTAAAACGTTATCTCCTTTCACTCTTGGTAGAGCTCAGAGACAATGAGTACTTGAAAGAACACAGCTCCGAACACTGTTCTCCTAAGACAGATGACATCAAACACAAGGAACAAACTTCTGCCAGCTTTAGAATGAGCAACTAAAGGAAGGAAAAGTTTCTCCAAACAGAAGCAAAAAAACCCAAAAAAAGTCAAAATCTGACAAATCTTATTGATTGTAACATTTTAGACAAAGCTGTGGGTGTCCTGGGTGCTGGGTGCTCTAGTGTTGTGCAGTCACAAAAGCATAGCCCCTGACAGCTGATTATCCAAGTACAGGGAACACCATAACACACGGACACAGACAGATGGGAGAGCAGAAGGAACGAATGAGTCAGTATTGGTCCATGTGTCAAAAGAGCTGGCACATGAAATTCCAGGTATAAATGCAGGTCCAGCAGCGAACAGTCATATAATAAAGAAGAACAAAACTTGCAACTAGTTGTAGAAGGGTGATTAAAACACTCAGTAGCCTGGGCATCCAGTGTTTCATTATGAACTACATAGTACATGGGACTTAACCCAGGCCTCGGTCATTCCATGATTTTGAAGGAAATTACTATCAAAGACGAAGGCAAATTTAGGAAAATTGAAAAGAAAAAAGAATTAAAGAATTTAAGAAAACACAAGTCACCCCTTCTAAGCAGAGGGAGGCACAGTTGATCATCATTTCAGTAAAGCTTTTGATACAGAGTCAAATGGGAAATCACTGGTTAAACCAAAGAAGGTTTCTTCATCAACCAAGCTGAAAAAAAGGCAGGAAAGCATTTATCTGAGAGGGGTACTGCCAGCCAAAAGGAGGATGACTAATCAAGTTTTACAGAACTGGGATTAGGATTGCCTGTATTTATCATTTATTTCAATAGCATTTGCAGAATAAGTGTAATTGTGATAAAGAAATTTTCTCGCGATACAAATTCTTGAGGCAAGGACAATTAAGGGAAAGATTGAACTGAACACAAAGTCAAATGACCTTGAGTAGCACAATAAGATTACAAACAGTAGTACAAAATGTAATGTCAGGCAGCTACAGATTAACAGCATCTATTACAAGCTATGAGTTCATTACCTGGAAACAAGTGAGGAAAGAGAGAGAGACCAACCAGCACAAGTCTGCTCGTTCATCACAGCGTGGCTCTGAACAACAAATGCAACCCCTGGATTATGGTAAATCTAGTGCATTACTGATAGAGATGCAAGAACTCTACCACTGCAAAAGCTCTCTCAAAACCTCATTTGTACTGAGAAATGATGTGAAAAACCCAGTGAAATCCTAACAATGTACCTAACTTTATATGTTAGGGTTTTGTAAAATTTTATAGAAACCGGCAGCAAATGATGTCCTACAAAACTTTATTGGACCTCTTGTTAAAGCTTTTTGGCAATGTTGCATATATTGTTACCTTGAATAATTCATATGTTGTATGTATTCTAATTATGTATGTATTAAAGTTTCACCTAAAGCCCTTCTAAACTCTCATTAATGCAAGATGTATTAAACAAAGACAGGAAATTAATTAGTGTGAGAGCAGGAAACAGTGGCCTGTGATGTTTTGCTGTAGAAGCAGTACAGGAAGGTCCCCCTTATGTCCACATACCAAGTAATAATCAGTAGTTAGCAATATATAATTGGTCAACTCTTAGGAATTCAAGGATTTATGAGCTTGAAAAATGTAATGAAAAAATTACATCAGGTAAATGTATAAGGGCAGAATATAAAATGAGAATGAAAAGAAGTGAAAGGCACCACTGGAATGACCAGAAGAAAAGCATAAGAGGAATGAACTTCCCTACCACTCCAAGGGCCTCTCCAACTGCAGCAATTATTTCAGCCTAGATCGGATGATGAGCCTGTCTGTAAGTTGTGTATCATGGTAGCCACCCACTGACAATTCTTGAGTTTTGAGAATAAATTAGGGCTCTGGCCAACCTCCTTCGCTGTTTGTAGGAAGAGGAAAGGAAAGCTTCTTGGAACATTCTACTAGGTAAAAATGCTACCGGGATGACCTGGGAATGAAGTCTTCCTTGAGCAAAGCAGATCGGAAGAGTTCATTTAGTCACCCAAACAAATCTTGCAGGAATGTAACAGTCTACTGTAATTACATGAGGGTACGATGCACAGCACAGCAGAGCTGAACAGTAAAAAATACATATACACTAGCTAGAAAATAAATTCAGCCTGAAATTTATAATATCTAACTAAGAGGGCAGAACTGAGGATTGATCTTTTCTAGCCAGCATTAGGAGGCCTTGTGACAAAAGAACTCTTTTGCAGAGATCTGAATAGTTACATGTACGTGTACAAGCAGCATCACTCAACACATCCGAAAATACTGAGCCCTCCTCTGCAGCTGAATACTGGAAAATGTAATTTTTAACTAGTTTCTAAAAGCACACCATGAATATCAAAAATAAAAATTACAGAGCTACCAGAATGGCCAGCCTCTTATATTTTACTCTTCCACAAATGCATAAGCAGCAAGAAGTACACTGGGAACATCAATGAAGACACCAAATATTTAGATTGAGCTTTTCAGGTCAGGTAATAAACACTGCATAGAAGATCTGAATCAGGCTCTAGCATGCAAGAGGAGGAGGACAGACAGAGTGCGGGAAACACCAACAGAATTATATGGTTACTCAATTTAGATATAAATATTATCCTTCTGATTCAGATGTGTGATCATCTTTTCATCGCTGATCCTTTAAAGTGCAAGCACACATAAAATCATGAGCAGATATTTTTATCAGTTATGCGAACTATTTTCTACTGTCATAATACCTGAATTATAAGGGAGCTGCTACCAAAAGCGATTTTATCACATAAAAGCAGAATGCTAAAGTAGTTACAGTTCAAATTATGACCTACCAATATATAAAAGTAGGAATTTTAAATCCAGGAATCATTATTTGACAAGTATCTTTCAGAACAAATTTAATTTACGTGTGTCTGTGTGTGTACTCATATACATGGTTTTCCTTCAGATAAAGACTTGAAAGACCAGCAAGTAGTTCAACTGCTATACAATGGGAGCTAATCTAGGCAGATATTGTCATATAAAGAAGTCTTTCCTCAAACTAGCACAGACGGAAGTGGGCAGCATCCACACTGACAATCTGATGTTTAGTGCAGTGGTTCTCACCTGGGAGAGGCACACCAGCTTTACAGGGACTGGAGGAACTCCAGTCCTGCTTTTGTAGGCAGTTTACACATTGATTTGAGCCACTTAGTTCTGCAAGCCAGCACATAGCTCTCCAGAGCAGCTCCCACATAAGGCTGCTGTTCTGGATCTGCCTGCCTTTGGCTGAAAGATAAGTTGAGAAGCCAGAATTAGCCTGCTGCTCACTGGTGATCATTCGGACCCAATCACTTGAGCACAAATCAGTGTGCTGACAAAACACTAGCAGCTGGGAGAAATTCAGTGCAGTAGCCAGTTCTCAGCTACCTCCACTGTTACAGTAATTTAACCTACAGCATGATGTTGAACTGATCTAGCCAGATCAAAAGCCGGTGGAGGCACCACTTTAACTGAACTCTACCCCTGATTCAGAAAGATACACTGGGTACTTCAAACATAGATTTCAAAACGGTACCATAACACAGCCACTGCTCTTTTCTGAGGGCTTTTCTCTTCTTCTCTTTTGCCAGGGAGAGGATGGAAATGCTGTTTTTTTCTGGAAGTAGAAGGGTGTTGAATCCAGCGATTGTCCATCATTCTGTGCCACTGTTAGGCTACAGTCAGGCCTCATCTTACTTATCATTGAATGAAATCTTGCACATGTGCCTTCAAAACTGTCCAATTTCAAAAGGACCAAAATGTGCCTTCTAAACCTAATGTTACCTGGCAGAGAAGGACTTTCTGGGAATTAGGATCTGTGATCTGTGAATTTCACAGAGAAGAATCTAGAGGAATTGTTTCTGGTATGCTGTGGCTTCATTCATGCATGAAAATCAGCTGTGATTTACACAGCTACCCAGAATACATCTCCAGGGTCTGGATCTTGAGTAAGTTCTAGTTTTCAGCTGGAATCTCCAGAGAAGAAGAAGATGTGACCCCTGTGCTGTGTTACCCCTTTCAAGTTATCTATGTACACTGACTACATAGGAACTAGTGTGCTGGAATCTACTTGCTGGATCATGCTCCTCAGGCCAGGTGCCTAGAGTTAGGGGGTGCAAAAGCTCCATTTCTAAAAAAAGCCATCTTTCTGGACATACTCTTACTATAGATCTAATCCAAAAAAGTTTATTCCTCCATTATAAGATCAAATAGATGTTCCCCAGTTTCATTTGTGTCAATCAACCATGCATATCTATGCATACAAAACATAAGATGAAAAGAAACCATAAATGCTATGTTATGTGGCTATCATTATTTGTCTTGTTTCACTGGACACTTCTGTTTATTATTTTTCACCTCTTTGTGAGAAGATGGTATATATTTCACCAGTATTTTCAGCTAAAGGAACCCCAAACAGATGTTTAGTGGCACCAGCACCACTGTGAACACAACTCGCTGCTGAGCCCACCCTGGCTCACACCCCGCACGGTCTTACTGATCATATATTGAAAAGCAAACACAGGAAGATAGATTTCCTTTCTGCAAGTAGCAATGCAAGATCTTCATATATGCACTTACTGCAGACTCCTCAGGCTGACTGAAAACAATTTGAGGGAGACAGAGAGAAGAAACTACCTTAGATGTACCACAAATTGCTCACAGCTCCCTACAGCACCTGGAAAGCACCTGCTTGTCTCCCTAAGACCAGAGGACACACAATTTCCATAGGTGACTAAACAAACAGGGGCATCATTTAAGCTACCTTTCAGCTATTAAACTGATGTGCTCAAAAAGTTTTGAAAACTTATATATTGCTGATACATATTGAGAAATGTACATACAGGAGAAATATGAACATGCTAATTCAGCTTACACATTTCTTGATTTCTGAGTTCTCACACATGGAAACCTAAAGTTGTCTTTATTTTTCCAAGAAATTTTTATGTGGAAAACCAAAAGTTTTTCTCCTAGAACTGAACACTCACATAGTCTGACAAATAAACATATACACCCAAGCACAGAGATAGGCACCAGATCCACAAAGTGCCATGTACATCTCATGTAGTTTTTGGAGTGCAGAATGCAGCCATCAAATCACAGTTGTTACCCCAACCTCCTTTACTAGTGAAATGGGCACTTTCAGGCTATGAGTCATTTTGTCTTAGCATAAAAGTAAAAAAAAAAAAAATAAGTTCTTCAAGGGTGTGATTCATCTGTCCTGCTTCTCTCCATTCCCCACACAGGGAGCCTTGGGTGACTAACTCAGACGTAGATGTCTACATTTTGCCATGTGAATCCCACTCACAGTCTGTAATTTCCCAAGCATATCATACAATAGCATGAGATTTCAAAACCAAAGAAGGGAGGTAATGGAGACAATTTCCCTATCCCACTCCGACCTGTGCCAAGTTAATTATATATGTTGCTCTTATACTCTATTTGGTCGCTAGAGAGATCTGACAACATACCTTGATTTGTAAAACTATCAAAATATTTTCCAAGTACTACTTTTTTCCTGATACTCAAGCTGAATGTTATTACAGAGCCAAGAAAAAGCTCACAATGAAGATCACACTTTCAAGGAAAGAAGGAGAGTCATATGAAATTATAATTCAATTGACTAGATGAAAATTTGTTCAAGGGAAAGAAATCTGCATGTCACAAGGTCTGGACATCTCAGAAGACAACCTAGATTCAGGCAATCTGAAAAGAGAAAGGGGGTTGATCTGTATTCTCGTAAACAACAAGAGCTAATCAAATTTTCCTAAATGGATAAATAGAAACAAAGGAAGAAGCAGGGATCCCTATAACTTCTCTGAATATTAACTTGAAAACTGTAGTCTCAAAATGAAACTCAGGATTGGAAAAGCTGAATTCTCAGTGGCGCTGGATTTTTAATCTACCCTGGAGGCAGCAAAAGGGTAGGAGAAAGAGGAAGCACTTTTTTCTTCATTCGAGGAGACCCAGAAATAGGAGGAAGAAATAACACAAGGTAATGTCTGAGGAAAGAATGAGCATGCACCATTTCAGAAGTTGGGAATCATCAGATTTTTTACTAAAATCAGGGAAATTTCTAATCCTACTACACAGAACATGCTCTTTCTAGAAGTCAAGACAGTGTCCACTTGAGCAGCCTCATCTATGAGAAATTAAATCTTTTTCCTCATTTGCCTCTTCTGATTTTGACGCTTTTCTCTTGTAGTTTCCACTTTTCTGAGCAAAAGCACTAGTTGCTTTTCTGAAATATTTACTGCTGTTTCTCAGTGTACAAAGCCAAACCAGATGACAGACATGGAACATACTTCTTCCTCAGAAGTGGAAAAAACAAATAAAGCAGTTCAGCACACAGAAATCTTTGAAGTACTTAAAAACAAAGACAAATCTCAGGATCCCAAGCAAGGGGACGTCTTCCTCAATAACCTGCAAGCTTTTATTTGAGGAAAGGTGTCAGACGAAAGGAGAGATCCCTATTAGTGAGTATTTTCAGTGTTCCCCTGAGAAGAGGCAGACAACAAAATTACAGCTCCTGACTGTGGAAAAACTCCTGTCACAAAGAATTAATGGTATTATCACACTGTGTGAGATATTATTACATTCCTACAAATATACCTTACAGAAATACTGGACCAACACTAGTGTCCACTTACACAAATCTTATCTGGAATTTCTACACCTCTGCTTTTTTTTTCAAGACATTTATTTGAGACATTTTACTTTTTTTTTTTTCAGTTTTGCCATTAATTACACAAAAATTTCCAGAAACATTTCCATATTAACATACTTGTCTTTTTTTAAGCGATACACAAGAACATCTCCACCTTTAAAGGATTTTCTTTCTTCACAACCAAGAGCAATGTAATTCTTCTATTAAAATACTTTGCCGACTCATTTCTTCCAGTACTCCTCCAATGCATTTAGGTCCCAAACCTGTAATGAGCACAGATGCAGGGGTCTGCCCACACACAGCAGGAAAAGGGCCATAATTCTGACTCATCTGGTAATTTATGCTTATATACTGGTGTTACAATAATGTTAATATTGCATGAAAATATTTCTATAACACTTATAATATTTGTCAAAAAATAATATTCAGAAATTGTCAAATTGCCACCATGATTCTTACATGATCAGAATATCTCATCTTCCAGTAGGCAGCGCTGGCGAGGGCACATCAGAACGCAGCAACCCAGCACATGTGCTTTGGTATTTCCACGGTTGGCAATGACCTGAGTTACCAACAGAGCTCAGAGTGGTAAGGAGAGAATACGCCAGAATAAAAATATCCATTTCAGGTTCTGTGAAACCCCCCATATTCCAGGGTGTAAAATACCTTGCCTGCTGCCAACCATATAGCAACAGATCTTTACTAAGGTCTAACACTGCTGTGTCTCATTAAAGTGTACATTCCCATGTTTTTATCTCTCCTTAACAAAGGTAAAAGATAACCAAGACTCTCAGAAAGTGCTTAACAAGTAGAAAAATCAAATTTACAATGGCTTATTTGTAGTAATAACTATACAGGACAGGTCCAGTGTAGAAGCAGGATAGGTTGCATGTAGAATAAACATAGAGAAGTTTTACATTTATATATATATATACTTCACCTCATCTAGGACAAATTTAAAATTTGATACCAGAATTTAAACTTTTGGGTTGTATTCCTACTGTTTCATTTAATCAATTAATTTGGTTAAATTAAAAAATGTGCCTCACCAACTTTTTCCTTTTCAAAAGTTGAAGCATAAATCATTGATGAAATATAAAACTTAGAAAATTTGGCAATTTTTACTTGGATGCACATCACCAATTTTATGCAAGTTTGCCACAGTTTGATTTCCTTTTGTTCAGAAAAGGCTATTTTGCCCTTCAATGCTTCCCTTTCAAGTATCTATTCTTTTTTCATTTTGTATATCAGGAGTTCCACAAATGCAGCTCCTAAAGTCTCAGTAAGCACTGATGGAATTGCTGAAATGCATTTCTTTTTCTTCTATGTCAAGAACACATAAAAAAAAAAAAAGACTCTCAGAGAAAAAAAATAAAAATCACAGAATAGTTTGAAACTGCTTGTCAAACTAAAGGGAAAGAATCAAATGCACAGGCAGTGGAAACAAGGACAGGTAGCCTGTGAAGAGTATAGAGATGAAGTTCATTTGTGTAGGGATAGGATGAGGAAGGCCAAGAAGCAGCAGGAACTGAACTTGTCAAGGGATGCAGAGAATAGCACAAAGTCCTACAGTATGCTAACCAGAAAAGGAAGGTCAAAGAAAATGCACCACCCAATAAACTGCTGGAAAACTGGTTACAATGGATGAGGAGAAGGCTAAAGTACTCAACAACTTTTTGCCTCAGTATTCAATGGCAACCTCTCTTCCCATGCCTCTCAAGTAGATGGTCAGCAAGATGGGGATGGGGGAAGAAAAGTACTTCCCACTGTAAGTAAAGATCAGGTTCAAGACCACCTGAGGAACCTGGATGTACATATGTCTGTGGAACTCATTAGGTGCATCACAGAGTCCTGAGAGAATTGGACAATGTAGCTGCCAAGCCACTCTCCAGGATATTTGAAAAGTCATGGCAGTCAGGTGAAGTCCCAGGTGACTGGAAAAAGGGAAATGTGGTACCCTGTGAATGACTGACCTGTCAGCCTCACTCTATGCCTGGGAAGACCACAGAACAGACCCTCCTAAATGCTATGTTAAGGCACATGGAGGACAGGGAGGTGATCTGGGACAGCCAGCACAGCTTCAGCAAGGGCAAGTTCTGCCTGACCAACCTAGTGGCCTTCTATGATGGAGTGATTACATCAGCAGACAAAGAAAGGGCTACTGATGTCATTTATCTGGACTTCTGTACCGCCTTTGACACAATTCCCCACAACATTCTTCTCTCTAAATTGAAGAGAGATGAATTTGATGGGTGGACTGTTAGGTAGATGAGGCATTGATTGGATGATCACATCCAGAGGATAGTAGTCAATGGCTCAGAGTCCTGATGGACACCAGTGACAAATGGTACCCCTCAAGGGTCCATGCTAGGACCAGTGTTATTTAATATCTTCATTAATCACATAGACAAAGGGATGGAGTGCACCCTAAGCAAATTTGCAGATGAATCCAAGCTGAGTGGTGCTATTGACACATCTGAAGGACAGGATGCCACCCAGAGGGACATGGACAAACTCAAGAAGTAGGCCCATGGGAATCTCATAAGGTTTAACAAGACCAAGGACAAGGTGCTGCACTTGGATTGGGACAACTCCTGGTATCAATACAGGCTGATGAACAAACCAAGAACAGCCCTGCCAAGAAGGACTTGGGGCTGCTGGCAGATGAGAGGCTGGACCTGAGCCAGTAATGTGCACCTGCAGCCCAGAAAGCCAATTGTATCCTGGGCTGCATCAACAGCAGTATGTCAAGCAGGTCGAGGGAGGTGATTCTGCCCTTCTACTCTGCCCTCGTGAGACCCCACCTGGAGTCCTGCATACAGCTTTGAAGTTCTCAGCACAGGAAGGACCTGGAGTGGGTCCAGAGGAGGCCACAAAGGTGATTAGAGGGATGGAGCACCTCTCCTATGAGGAAAGGCTAAGAGAACTGGGACTGTTCAGTCTGGCCTTCCAGCACCTAAAGGGACCTTACAAGAAAAATGGAGAGGGACTTTTTACATGTAATGATTGGACAAAAGAGAGTGGCTTTAAACTGAATGAAAGTAGGTTTAGATTAGATGTTAGGAATAAATGCCTTTCTGTGAGGGTGGTGAGGCACTGGCACAGGTTGACCAGAGAAGCTGCAGATGTCCCATCCTTGGAAGTGTTCAGGACCAGGTTGGATGGGGCTTTGAGCAACCTGGTCCAGTGGAAGGTGTCCCTGCCCACAGCCAGGGGGTTGGAACTTGGTGATCTTTAAGGTCCCTTCCAACCCAAGCCACACTACCATTCTATGATTGAAATAAAACTGCTCTGAAAGACTGAGATGAGTTTTTTAAAAGAATCATTAACATACTCAAATGACAGATGTAAGTATGAAAGATATGACTGTGTGTGAATGCATGCATGTGGCAGAGTGGGAAGATGTGTAATTACATAGATATGTATGTTACCGGATAAAACAAGCTTATATTTGGTAACAAAATAACCTTTACACATGCAATGCCTAAGTTCTCGAAATCTCCTCTTGGAAAGATCAATTCATTCAACTCTTCCAGATCCTTTCCAAGTTTCCCTGTTATGGGTCAATGTCACATAAGCCCTAACCCAAAGAAAAACATCTGGCACTTGTTTTAGCTCCCACTAATGATTAAAACCCCTGCTCTGATTCATTCCTTCCTGCATGAATTTAAAAAAAAAAAAACCAAAACCAGACCAACACAACAACTTTTCCTAACGCTACCTGAGTTGTGGCCTTTGGATATGCAAACACTAACACTGTGATTATATTTTGAGGGTCCACATTCCTAGGGAGCTGTAATGCAAGGAGAAATGGGAAGAGGGGTGCCTACAGGTTCATCATTCTTAAGCTAGAGGATGAGAAGTGGTGTCTGGAGTTTATTAGTTCTTCAATCACTTAAAGTCATTACTGCAATAAATTAAGATTGCTTGAAGGCATATGGAGCAATATACCATATGTGAAATAAAGAAATTAACAAAATTGCATGTGAAGAAACCATTATCTGATCCCTAGTTGCAATAATTCCCACTTCCTTAGCACTTTTCATCCAAGGATCTCAAAGCACTCAGAGGCCAAAATCTTCTAAAGATGAGTTCCTACTTTGCTCAGGGGTTACCACTGGCACACATTTGTGTCTATCTCTCACTGAAGGTATCTTTGAGGCCTTTAGATGTCCACAGCTGTATTCACAACTAAAGTCTGAAAGTCTGAAAATAGTAGATCTGCAGGCATGGGCCCATGCACAGCTGGAAGCCGCACCAGGAGGCACACAGGACCCAAATTGTACAAGCAGGACATTCACATCACCAGGTGGGCTTCCATAGGTCTTATGACACCTGACAGGAAAAGCACTTGAGAGCACAGTCTCTGCAGCTGGCTGTATTTGAGACAACTCTTCTGGAAACAGCAGGTACTGCCACCCATTATGCTTCCCTCATCCATAAACACACATCTTTGTATTACTGTATCCTTTCTCATTTCCTGCAAAGAAGTTTATCCTTTTCCTTCCACAACTAACTGTAAGAAGATACAGTTCAAAGTTAAGGAAATAAATAAATAAGAAAGACAAAGCACATTTGCTAGGACTGTTTGCCCACTAGGGAATCAAAATAGAAGTTTCCATCAGTGTGTGACATCTTATGGGGCTTCAGGAATGTAAAAGTCATGGTCTCATGAAGAAAAGCATTATGCCAAGGAAGGTAGACAGGGAATTGAAGGCAGAGGATTGAATTTTGCACACTTTAACTACTGGTCTTTCATTTCCAACACACAGCTCCTTTGGTAAGAGGTGAAATCCTCATGGCATGGCGCTGCAGAAGACTCGGGATGGTGGTAGCTGAGGACAAATCTCTGTAGTTCTGACTGTCAATGTCACACCTGTAGAGTTGATCTCAATGTCTGAAATAGCCCAGAACTGCACAGGTGCAATGCTGACATAAAGCTTTATTAATTCTCTTCCCTTTTACATGCAAATTATCTTCTATGCATCACAGAATCTCTTCCAATGACCTAAATTCACACACATTTCTGAACTGATTTATAACAAATACAGTGGTGGATGCACACACAAATACATGTACATATATAAGCCTTACATAAAACACATTTAAACATATCACAGAAAGACTGCATAAATTGCCAGTAAGGAGCGGTCAAGACCCTTGCCTGAGATGTGGTACATTTTGCTTCAAAAACAGTTTTTAGGATTCAAATTTGCATTCTTCATTGACGAATCTCAGCCATAAGGACGGAGAGTATTTGGATATATTCTCTCCCACAGCTTATGCAGCTGATACAAAAAACACTGAACTACTTAGTTACTCACTTTGTTAGAAATTACCAAATTGCCTTCCCAGCTCACTAGTTAAGACATATACTTAGAAAAGAAACCTGACTGAATATGATCCACTTTCTAATCAGATAAAACTTTTTAAATGCACAGAATGATTTGGGGGGGTTGCTCTTTGGCTTTGGTTGTGGGTTTTTGGTGGTTTGGTTTTTTTTCCAGAGGGTTAGAATTTCTGATAAAGCACAATTTAAAATACACCATTTTTGATCAATGTATATCCCAATTTTCTTTTTTTCCACTTCAGGGCTACATCCCAAAAAATAGTAATCAGCACACACACCAATACTGACCAAAGAGTGTGTCTTACTCTTTCTAGTCTACCTGGACTATGAAACACAGTAGGGCAAACATTCAGAAGTGTTCAGCTTTCAGTTCTTTCAAGCGCCAACACAAATATGATTTTGCAAGAATTTGGTTTGCTGGGTGAGAGCACTGGCACTGTGTTCTTGAAAAAATGAAGGCAGAAAGAGAAGACAGCCCTGCCTATGTTTTTGCAAAGTACATCAGCCTCCTGCAATTCAGTGCAATGGTGGCTCCATCAGAGCTAAAGCACATGCTTAGCTACCTCATTACCATACCAGTATAGGCAGAGGCATTCAATATATTCAGCATTGAAGCTCTCTTTCAAAAACACCACATCTGCACCAAAGCCAGCAGAGAGAATACCTATTGATTTCAATGGGGAAAGGATACCACCATGAGTCTCTAGAGAGAGTATCACACTTAACACATCACACTTTTCATACTTTTCATGAAACTTCAAGCAAACTTCCACCATTTATTCAGGATTAGATCTTTCAGAGATACAGAAATACAGTTAACAAATGAAATTCATTAGAAAGTCCTTTAAAAGATTCCTAAACAAATATCACCTCTTCTTAATGTGCTGTCTGTCACAACAGCACATTCTAGGATGTTTTAAGTGATTCCAGTCTCCAACAATTTGCATTGAAGCGGAAGACTTGAGAGTCTCCATATATGTTGATAAGTACATCAGAAAGAAAACATATATGTTGATAAGTACATTCAGCTCTGTCTGCAATTCTTTCCTAAATCATAAAAAACATACCCATAGCACAGTGATATTTTAGTTTAAGATAAAACTCTGAAACATCTTGATTTGAAAACTCTTGTTCTGTCTTAACATAAAACAGTCATCACTTAAAGCTTAAAAAAAAAAAAAAGTAAAAAGAAAAAAAGAAGGGGGCAGCAAGGTTGTTAAGAAGATAAAAAAATACACTCTTCAAAACAGAATTGTTTTTCCCTGTAACTTCCAACTAGCTTATATGCACCTATGAGTATATTTATCTAGGTATTTAATCCTTCTCAGAATTCCAACAAGTATCCTGGCTGCTAGAAAAATAGCATAGGGGGTCACAGTAATACATCATTAAGTGTCTTCAGGGCAATTAGCATTCTGATAGACATAACTCTCCTTAGCCTAAAAATATTCCTTGGGAGGTATGTCTGGGAAGTGAATGCAGTCATTTCTGATGCCCCATCTGGGACTGTGCACCTTGGAGACTTGAAGGACACCTTTCCTTCCCAGGTCATGTCTAACTGATCATTGCATGTAAGCAAGCCTATATAAATATACAAGAATAGTTCTAGAGCTGTGTATCAGGGTGCTCTTCATCTACTTCCTTTCTCAATTTTCTTCTATCAAACAGGTATTGTTGGGACTAATTCCACTAAACTATTAAAAAATACATTAGTAACAGTCATACTGCATTCATTTTGTGCAAAATTCAGGAATTTAAAAAAAAAAAAAACAAACCAAAACAAAAAAAAACAATAGTCCAGCTTCAAAGCGCAGATTTAAAAAAGCTCAGACCAACCTACAAAATGGGAATATTCAGATATACCCAACTTCTCTTTTATAACTTGAGGAAACTGGAGCATTGAGTCTTAATTATCAGTTCTCCAGCACTAAAAAGTTCATGGGTCTGTTACCAGCTATAGGCTACTCTAACACACTCCAGGAAAAAAAACACCACATTTTGGGTCCTATTCTGATCACAGCTTGGCCAAACATAAAGTTTTGATCTAAATAACTCTCATGTTATCCTGACATGACTTTTCTAAGCTATTTCAAAGTGGTTTGGTTCTTTTACTTTCATTAAAGATTGACCTACAAATTCCACATTTGTTTCACTATAAACAAAATACTTTTCAGCATCTTTGGAAAGGGGATATTTTTGGGAATACAAGGACACAGCTGTTTCTTTTGCACACACTTGAAACAGAATAATGGATGCTGTTAAAACACGTACAGAGTTACACACGGCTACTTGCCTCAGCCAAATGTGAGGTGTTAAGGGAGGAAGGATGGGAGTCTCGAGAACAACAGCTTTCTCAGGCTCTAATGAGCTGTTCCTCAGAGGAGCTGGAACTACAAAAACTCAGAAATTGTCAGAACCAGTGTGCTGAGGCTGTGGAGAAGAGAGGGCATGAAGCTGGATGTGAAGAGAAGTAAATGGAGAAGAGCAAGAGCACAGAGACCACATGTGATGAAAGATAAGGTTAGATGACAGATGGTAAGCAGGAGTGTAGCATGGCTTATATCTGTGCCAGAAACCACTAATAATACAAGGCTTATAGGTATAGAATCATGTATATATATATATATATACATATATATATATATCATATATATATATTATATATGATATATATACACACATACATTCAGAAAAATGCATTATAACACCTTTAAACAATACATAGATAAAGGTTTCCCCATTCATCTGTTCCCTCAGCGATGTGTTCAAACACATTCACTTGAAAACCAGCAGCAGCAAGTGCCTTCCTTGCTGTGCCCTCGGAAGTTATAGAAAATGGACACTCCTATGCATATTTTCCATGCCAGCCTAAAGGACAATTTGGTAGTGAATTAAAAATAGGGGGAAATTGTTGAACAAACAGTACTCTAAAATATTAAGCAAATTGAGAAGGACTTTCAGAAGACTCCATCTAGCATGTCTTAAAATGCTGTGTTTTTATATAAATCTTCACGCTAGAATAGACCAATGTAAGGAAAAAAAAAATCTGGACAGAAGCTATTAAAAGGCCCAAACTGTTTCCATTTCCATAACATTCTTCATTCCCTCACTACCACATCATCCAGTCTTATCTCTGTTTCTTACACTTGTAAGAATGTATGCAAACAGTAATGGAACAAGTGACTAGGAGATTGCAAAATCCAATTTTCCTGCTCCTCGTACAAATTTCCAATACACCAAAATACACCTACCCATGCTATCTTACTCGCTGCAAGAAACCCCATGTGTTAGCTGCTACAAAATGTATTTTAAAAGACAAACTTGGACCTCTAAACACACTTACACATACACTATCACAGACTATCTAAGACTAAGAGATCAATAATTACAATCGCACGGTTCTGCTCTATCACCACACTGTGCTTTAAAAAGAAAAACCCTTCAATTTCTGGTATTATCTAATGTTTTAGATATATTTCTAATTAAATCTCTGCACTTACTAAGCCATCAACAGATACCAAATACTTCGTTTTCACTGCAGAATAAAACAAACAGGAAAGGGAAAGTGTGAGTGGCATAACTTGCCACTGGAGGCAAAAATGAGGGACTAGAGGGAATGAGAACTCTCTGGGTCCTGTAAAAGGCCATTGCCAGAGTCATAAACTGGTATCTTTCTCACAGCTTAAATATTTTGCCTAATGCTTCTATTACTTTCTCATGCATTTTTTCCGTTCTTCTGGCCATTAAGTTCTCTGGACGTTGCTAAGTAATTCCTTCCAAAAGCTGACACAGTTCCAGGGCTCCATACAGGAGCTTTGAGGAACTCAAGTTTTTTTAACTTTTAAAATGAGACAGTTAGTCACAAGTTGCCATTATTGTCAAAATATCATCAATATAAAACCATTTATATACCCATTCCCCTAGCAGATTGCAATTCAATGTATATTTGTTAATCTGCACACCCTCCCTGCCAAAAGAAAAATGAAGAAAATCCCTCGGTATGCGCAGAACATGCGACTCATATATTATCATGGGCTATGAGGAAGAACGTTTTGCAGGCAACATTTTTTAAACTACTGAGACACTTGTTACACTACCAAAAGCATACTACTACTTCAGGCCTATAGCTTCTAGAACAGCCACTAATTTTTCAGTAGCTTCCTGTACTTCAGGGCACAGAAGACTGAAACTGCTCTACTTGGAAAGAAAGTTTTATTTTGGAGTCTGCACTTTATTATACACAAAATCAAGGTTTGTGGTGTCTGATTAAGGGCCAAATAAAGTCTAGGAAGTAGTGAAACTTTTCATTCTAATATAATTCGAATTCTACATTAGCAAGAATCTGATTTTAATACAGCTTTACATTAAGTAGCAAGGCTCACAGAAAAAGAATGTTAAAAAATCAGAAGATCCTTTTGAAGAACTATTTTAGTTTTCCTTTATAAGCAGACAAAATAAGATCTTCATATTAAATGCCTCATGAAGAAGTGTGGCCTTGGTTTCAAGCATTCAGTGAACTAAAGCAACAGAGAAAATTAACAGAAGATGTCAATAAAATTTTTTAAATATCTTTTGTTAAAGTTGGAGCAGCATTTATTCTTAGTATTGTCTGCAGATCCTGTGATGGCTAACTTAAAAAAAAAAAAAAAAAAAAAGACACTAAAATCACTTCTTTATATTGATTAAATTTGTTTAGATAAAAGTCTGCAAAAAGGCTTGTAATAACTCCCTTCAACATTTTTGATGACCTAAACATTAAATTATAGCCAAGAAAATAAAAAACATGCTTAGAGAGAGGATTTTGGAAGGGGGACTGAACAAAGGACTCTTTTATCAGAACTATATGGCCACCTTGACAATGCTTTTCAGATAACCTTTTTCTGTAGACAGAACCCCCAAAGGCAAATTTGTCATCCCTCCACCAGTGCAGGAGGGCCTTCCATTCCACTTCCAGTGGTGGAGTCACCCTCTTATCCCTGGAGGTATTTAAAAGATGTGTGGTATATGTGGCACTTACGGACATGGTTTAATAGTGGACTTGGCAGTGTTGCGTTAACAATTGGACTCAATTAACTTAAAGACCTTTTCCAATCCCAATCATTCTGCAATTCTATAATCTTCTTGTGGCGGAATTTTCATGCAAATAGAGTTTCGTTAAACATGCTCCCTGCTCATGCAGTGAACAATATTCCCTGTCATCAAACAGCAAAGCATGAAATTTTAACATAAGCAGAAATGCTGGTCACTAACTGTTTTAAATCTGTATGCAGTCTCAAATAACTCCATAACATGCAGGGAGCTGCACATCAGATCCACACCATGGGATCTTTGCCTCTTTATTAAAACAGCATTTGGGTATATCACTGAGCTGCATGGCCAGCTTTGGACAGAAAAAAGCAAGGGGAGAGATTCAAGGATATTCTCAGCAAAACACTGGTCAATGGCAAAGCTGTGCCTATGTAGATGGTGTACCTAACTGAGCTAGGTAACTGAGTTAGCTACATGAAATGCTTCATGTACATGAACCTTTCTCGGGAGCACAGTGTTGAACTTGGGGTTAAGCTACCACTGTAAAATAATAATTCCTTGTATTATGTATTATATACAATAGATTTATATGGTTTTTAGGCAAAATGATTTGTATTTATATCTAATTCAAAAGAAATTATCACCTTGAACAAAGCATGAGGCTTTGCTATCCAGGAAGCAGCAGGCCTCATAGAATCCCAACACAGTTCAAATTTTGGTACAGAGAATGAAGTCAGACGCAACTGCAGACATAACCAAGGTGGTTATTCAGACTTATTATTGTTTTGCCTTGCAGCACTGTGACCTGACACTATGGATTCTTAGGAGCAAAGCCTAGAGATTATCCAAACACATAGGAAAGTAGTGCCACTGAGACAAGAAATGATCTGAAGAAAGAAGACAGACAACTGAAGGGAAGAGAAAAGCATTATCTCAATCTAACTAAAGCAGACTTGAGGTACAGGCAGACTCCAGCTTCTCTAGAGTGGCAGCACACAAAGGTTAATTGTATCTCAAGTCTCTGTCCTATAACTTAACTTCAGACTGATTCTTTCCTAAAGTGAAATCAAGAAGTATGAACCTCAGAGTAGCAGCTGCAGAACAATGACAAATTTTCTGGATCACAATGACAGATAATTGCTACTGACACTTGTTACAGGCTTGCTAGAAGTCTTATAGCTACAGTTATACTCAGAATCATGGCAGCACAGTGCACCTTTGCAAAAAATCAGATAGTCTTGATTGTAATTTCTGGCAAACAAGCAGCTGAATTAGCAAAAGCCCATCACAGTTAACACTTCTGGCAAATCTCTACCCTCAAAGTTCCACCAAAAGTACTGAAGATGTGGAAAATGAATCATTAAATTGTCTTAAAGTGACCCCTCCAGAACTGCTGGATCCCAGCACACACTCCAGTTATTGTTTATCAGTTGTGGTTAGACAACTCAATATCAAGGGCTGCTACCGTTCAGGTATTTAACATTAATTAAATGAAAGAAAAACATTTATGTTTTCAGAAGACTAGTATCATTAATCACCTTGCTCTTGAGATGAATGACCATCCTGACGAAGATCAGTGACAAATGGTGGCCCTCAGGGGTCACGATTGGAACCACTGTTATTTAATATCTTCATTAATGACAGGGACAAAGGGATTGAGTGCACCCTCAGCATATTTGCAGATGACACCAAGTTGAGTGGTGAGGTTGACACACCTGTAGGATGGGATCCTATCCAGAGTGACCTGGGCAAGCTCAAGAAGTGGGCCCGTGGGAAGCTCAAAAGGTTTAACAAGACCAAGCACAAGATGCTGCACCTGGGTCAGATACCTGTGGTATCAGTACAGGCTGGGGGACGAAGAGATTGAGAACAGCCCTCCCAAGAAGGACTTAGGGCTGCTGTTGGATAAGAGGCTGGACACAAGCTGGCATTGTGCACTTGCAGCCCAGAAAGCCAATTGTATCCTGGGCTGCATCAAAAGCAGCATGGCCTGCAGGTCGAGGGAGGTGATTGTACTCTGTTCTTGAGAACCCCACCTTGACTGCTGCATCCAGCTCTGGGATCCCCAGGAGGGACATCCCTCTTGGAATGAGTCCAGAGAAAGTTGATTAGAGGGATGGAGCACCTCTCCTTTGAGGAAAGGCCAGGAGAATTGGGACTGTTCAGACTGGAAAAGAAAAGGCTTTGGGGTGATGTAATTGTAGTCTTCCAGTATCCAAAAGGGAGCCTACAAGAAAACAGGAAAGGGACTTTTTACAAGACCATGTAGTGACAGGACAAGGGGGAATGGGTTCAAATTGAAAGAAAGTAGGCTTAGATGAGATGTTAGGAAGAAATTCCTTACTGTGAGGGTGGTGAGGCACTGGCACAGGTTGACCAGAGAAGTTGTGGATGCCCCATCCTTGGAAGTGTTCAGGACCAGTTTGAATGGGGCTTTGAGCAACCCAGTCTAGTAGAAGGTGTCCCTGTCCACAGCAAGGAGATTGGAACTTGACGGTCCTTCCAACTCAAGCCATTTTGTGAGTTTGTGATTCCAAGATAGGTGAGTAGTCCTAGCATTATTCCCATATCCTGACTTCTTGAAATTACAAATTCAAAATTAGTAGACACTTGTTGGTACAGGAGCAAGATATCACTGATAAATGAAGTAGATGATGTCAAAATATTATTTCTATCAAAGTGTTTATTCTGTAATGTGGGGAAGAAATACAAAATTGTCAGTCCCAAGTTACCACATATCACAAATTACAAACACCCATCCCTTTCCTTCTTTCCCTAGTACAACTCCCAAGATGTCCTAGGTCCCTCAACCTTCTTTCCCAGAAGATCAGCTTACTTTTGTTTCTCTCCCTCTCCCCATTATTCCCTTTTTTTTTTTCGACTGGTTGTTTTTCGTTTTTTGTTTTTTGTGGTTTTTTTTGTTTGTTTGGGTTTTTTTTGTTTTTTTTTGGTTTTTTTTTTTTTTGGGTCTAATCAATATCACATATATAGGAGTGAGGGGTTTTTTGGGGGAGTATGGGCTGCTGCCTCTTAGTGCGCACACTTGTGGTCAGCAGCAGTCTGTGAACAATGGCATTTGCTTATGTAGCTGTGAAGACATGGTTACATATATTCCAGTTTGAGATTTCATTGTGTCTCCCTTATCAAGCACACTGAGACAGACTTCTCTTCCATATTAAAGTGCACATCCTTCAATCCTTCAGTGCAAGATTGTCTCCTGCAGTTAGCCCTCCCAAATGTAGCACTGATATACTTCTTTGCCTCTTTCATATCCATCTTCTGGCTATACAACATAACTACTACTTATCTGTTTTTCATCACTTTGGAAATCTCACTACTTTCTCCAACATCTAGAAAAGAAAAAGCTAGACCAGCCCAGAAAAGTCAAGGTTTAGTTCTGTGTTAACCACAGTGTTAATGTGTGACAACCTTTAATTGTGAAACGAAATCCACACTCTAGCCAAATGAGGTCTTCTACACTTGGGGGGAAAAGGCAATAAAGAGCTGGAAATGCTCCTCTTCTCCTTTCCAGCTGTTTCAAAGGATGGATCACAAAGTTCAGGATCGAGGCAGAGACTTCTCTGATGCCTCTATTGGATTTAGATGCTGTCTCCTCTCTCCCCTCCCTTTCCATTTTACCACTGGGGAAAATGAAGAGAGGAACAGCCAGATGTTCCAGATGGTGAGATCAATGCTAGAAGCGTCCAATCAGGCCCCTAGCAAAGAAGGAGTAAAATAAGGCTGCCTAATATCATGCTTGCTCATCCCAAATACACTACGAGATTATGCACCTATGTGTCTTATCTTAAAAACTAGAGCAAAGCTTCCCAATGCTGTCTCCTAAACTACTATATGTGATATGCATATGCATAGCCACACACACATCAGAAAGACCTCCAGATGCTGCCTGGGGACCAAAGAATTATCCCTACCCTCCAGAGTGCAGTACTGGGGAAAAACTACAGAAAAGTCCCAGGGAGTTTTTCCAGCCAAGAGAAGCTGCTGATTCAGCAAAGTGGGGACCTTTACAGATTCAGAGCACTTTATATGGAGAAGAGGAGGTTCAGGGGAGACCTCATCACTCTCTATAACTCCCTGAAAGGAGGTTGTAGCCAGGTGGGGGTTGGTCTCTTTTCCCAGGCAACTACCAATAAGATAAGAGGGCAGGGTCTCAAGCTCTGCCAGGGAAGGTTTAGGCTAGATGTTAGGAAGAAATACTTTACAGAGAGGGTAATCAGGCGTTGGAATGGGCTGCCCAGGGAGGTGGTGGATTCTCCATCCCTGGAGGTGTTTAAGAAGAGACTGGATGTGGCACCCAGTGCCATGGTCTAGTAACTGTGGTGGTAGTAGATCAAGGGTTGGACTTGATGATCCCAAAGGTCCTTTCCAATCTATCTGATTCTATGATTCTATATGATTTTGATTAAGATCTCTAATGTTCAGTGATCTCTTTGGCCCCAGTTATTCACCTGCTCAGTCTTTAGCTGTACTTGCATTCTCACTTCAAAGGTCAATGTTCTTTACTCCTTTTTCTTTCCATTTAGCTAATTCCTTTTAGCTCCATTTTTCACCCACCCAAAAAAAGCAGAGATGCCACCTTTAATTAAAAACAAAACTACACAAACACACACCGTTCCCTCAGGCACCAAGCCTGCACAGATTAATATGTACATGCACACAACCTCCAATATTCAGGCTGGAGATGACAAGGCTGGACAAATGCAGGGGACGTGGCACCCTGCCTATAAACCCTAAGACTAACAAAACATTTAGAGCTGCCTTACAGCTGATCTGCTTGTGCTCTTTAAACCTCATCTCCCTTCTCTCTGCTTTCTCTGTTAGGAAGATAAACTCCTGGTGTGGGGCATTTCTACAACCCTCTATCATACAGTTCCTGTGACAGCAGGGGTCTTTTTCTAAACAGAGGAAGTATTCTACTTATAAATAAAAAGATTAAAGCACATTCCAAGTATTAGAAACCATAAAAGCCCCAAAATCCTGAGACTGAATTAACACAGCAAATTGTTTTGAAAAATAATAATGTGGATTACTACCATCAGGTTTAGGAACTCAGAGCTGTGGCTGTGCTGGGTTTCCGAGTCCTCTGCTACAAACAAGGAAACCTAACCACTCCCTTTTTAAACCAGACCAGACCTCTTACATGGATCTACCTTTCACTGAGAAGGTTAGGGGCAGCCAAAGTATTAATCTAACTACTGGTGATTTTCTGGGAATATTGAATTCAAATGAACCGAGGTGTGCACTTCCTTCTTCAGTCAAGCTACCCTATGTGTCCAGATGCTCTTACTGTACTATCCAAGCCTGCTGAGATCTGTAAAAGCAGCTCTGCCAAACCCCAAGTGTCTGAACCTAATGACTCAGACCCTTCACAGTCATGAGGCTGGCTTACACTCCAAGCATTTCTGAATCCTTGTGTTTCCTACATGCCTTCTAATTTATTTATTATCACACTGAAAATAAATGTTCACCTCCTCCTGATTTGTAAGCTTAACTATCTCCAGTTCAAGCCCAAAGTGAAACAGACACATAAATAAGCAAGTCTCAGGTCTGCTACCAAAGAATCCATCACTTTTCATTACCCAATTCTCAGTGTGCAGAAGTGCTATTTTATGCTTGTTCTGTACTAGACAAATAGGCAGCTGCATCACTCATAGCCTACTTCCAGACTCCCATCCCAACTAATTCCAGCCTTCTCCTTCTCCTCCTCATATATTCCACCTCTGTCTGATCCCCAGCACCCTTCCTGTAACGCCCTCTGAGTCAAACTATTTCTGCTTTAAGGGACATGTACATTCTTACAGGTTTCCACTCACTTGTCATGTCCTTTCCCCTTTCCTGCTGTCCCTCACAAGGCTATACCATGCACTCTCATCCTCTCCCCTAATTTCTCCTCTCCCACTGCAACTAAGCAACCACAGCTTTTCTAGTGAATAGCCTTGCCAGCACAATATAAAAAGCTGACTATTTTGCAGTCTTTTCTCATTAATCTGGTGGTTACCTTGTGAGGGCATTTAAAACACCTTAGCCTACACAAGGTTAAGTTTAACACAGTAAAATAAAATAGGGATTTTATCAAAAAAAGTATCTCAGTTTCACTGATGGCAGTTTAATGATAATTCACATTCAAATGGTACTGCTTCTCATATGGAAGGAAATATGCTCTTACCTCAACAGCCATAATATTATTGGAGAAATGAAAGATCCCCAAAGGAAGGATAGCGATCTGAAAAATCACACAGGAGGGATCTGAAGAAAGTGACATGCTGCTACACAGGTCTGAAAACCTGACTGAGCTAAAACCTTTGCCACTGCTGTCTGTGTTCAGAGGGCCTGGGGACCACTTCCAGTAGAGGAAATACCCAGGATGTGCTCAAAGGAGCTCCATGCTGGTCAGCTACAGAAACCACTGCTTGCTCCTGGGCTCCCTCCTCTCCCTGCTGCCCACATCTGCAAAAACTGGTTTAAAATAGTGACTGGCTTCCCATCCATTCCTCACTCTTGACATCAAAGTGGAGTACCACTGGACATCTCAATACTAGCTGAGACTTCTGTTTAGACAAAAAAATACCCTCCTGGGAGACATCAGCACAGCTTCTATGCTGTCACCACAACTCTGGGGACAGCACAAACACACCCTCAGCCATCAATGGACAGTGCTTTGTATTTCTGAACATCGAATGCAGTTTGTCCCCTCATCAACTTTTTATGAACTGAGAATGGCATTTTCACTGAACAGGAAGTTTTGCAGGAAGCTCATCTTAAACAGAAATGTAATTTAATATGCTCAGAATTGCTCTTTAAGTCATTTTTATTCAGCTAAGATTTTATTTTATGAAGAATATAATTATAATACCTGGAATGAAGAAAAGGAAAAACTGCACATATTCCTAAAATATTACAGATTGGACTCTGATGTACTAGGTACAATGTATATAATACATAAGACATATGTAACATACATCCATGTAACCACCCTGATTTAAACATCTGGAATGTAAGTAAAGTTGATAGCCTTAATGGAACATGTATTTTGAGATAAAGACACATGCACCTTTATAAACAGTTTCTGAATTCAACTGGGAAGGACCATACCAGTATAGGGGATGATTTGAATGGTCTTTTAGTGAACAGACACTAGTAGTACTTTTCAGGCTTAAAAAAGGTAACAAAACGTATTTTGGGAACTTATAAAAATTGATGCTGATAACCCTGGGATGCAGCTCTCAAACATTTTGATATCAAATAAGAAAGGCACAACTTCACAGTACAAAAAACCCTGCAGACTGCTAGACTCCAATAAACAATGGTAACTGCATTGGGTTTGTGTGGTAAGGTTTTGGTAGCAGGGTGTCTACAGAGTGGCTCCTGTGAGAAGGTGCCAGAAGCTTCCCCCATGTCCAACACAGCCAGGGCCAGCTGCCTTCCAAGATGGACCTGCCACTTGCCAAGACAAAACACATAAGTGGTGGTGGTATAGCTGCTGGGATAATAATAGAATCATAGAATCCTCAAGGCTGGAAAACATCTCCAAGATCATTGAGTCCAACCTTTAACCAAACACCACCCTGTCAATTAAACCCTAGCACTAAATGCAATACCCAGTCGTTTCTTGAGCACTTTCAAGGATAGTGACTCAAACACTTCCCCAGGCAGCCCATTCCAATGCTTAACCGGTCTTTCAGTGAAGAAATTATTTCTGATGTCCAACCTGATCCTGCCCTGGGGCAGCTTGAGGCTGTTTCCTCTTGTTCCGTCTCTAGTTCCCCAGGAGAAGAGGCCGACTTCCACCTACAGCCTCCTTTCAGGTAGTTGTAGAGAGTGATAAGGTCTCCCCTGAGCCTCCTTACCTCCAGGCTAAACAACCCCAACTCTCTCAGCCACTCCTCATAAGACTTTCTCTCCAGAACCTTCAACAGCTTCACTGCCTTTCCCTGGACGCACTCCAGCATTTCAATGTCCTTCTTGCAGTGAGGGGCCCAGAACTGGACACAGCACCTGAGGTGCAGCCTCACCAGTGCTGAGAACATAGGGGCAATCACTGCCCTAGTCCTGCTGGCCACACTATTCTTGCTACAGCCCAGGACGCCATCGGCCTTCTTGGCCACCCGGGCACACTGCTGGCTCATATTCAGATGGCTGTTGACCAGTGCCCCAGGTCCTTTCCTGATGGGCATTTTTCCAGCCATTCTTCCCCCAGTCTGTAGCATTGCATGGGATTGTTGTGATCCAAGTGCAGGAACCAGCACTTTGTCTTGTTGAACCTCACACTTTTGGCCCTGGCCCACTAATCCAGCCTGTCCAGATCCCCCTGCAGAGCCTTCCCACCCTCCAGGAAATCAACACTCTTGCCTAACTTGGTGTTGTCTTCAAACTTACTGAGGGTACACTCAATCCCTTGTCCAGATCATGGATAAAGACGTTAAGCAGGACTGCCCCAATACGGAGCCCTGGGGCTCAGTACCACTAGTGACCAGCCACCAGCTGGATGTAGCACCATTCACCACCACTCTCTGGGCCTGGCCATCCAGCCAGGTTTTAACCCAGCAAAGAGTGCACTTGCCCACGCTGTCGGCTGCCAGCTTGTCCATGGGAAGTCAGTATCAAAGGCATTACTGAAGTCAAGGTAACTACATCCACAACCTTTCCCTTATCCACTAGGCATGTCACCCGGTCATTTAAGGAGATCAGGTTAGCCAAGCAGGACCTGCCTTTTCTAAACTCTCTTCTGGCTGGGCCTGATCCCCTGGTTGTTCTGTACATGCTGCATGATGGCACGCAAGATAACCTGTCCTATAACCTTTCCCAGCACTGAGGCTAACAGGCCTGTAGTTCCACAGATCCTCCTTCTGACCCTTCTTGTAGATGGGTTTCACACTGGTTAACAGGTAGATGCCCAAAGGAGGCTGTGATCCTGTGGGAAGCCCATGCAGGAACAGGCTCTTGGCAGTACCTGTGGCCCCGTGAAGAGTGGAACCCATGCTGAAGTGGACTTGTTGGCAGGACTTGTGACCCCATGAGGGACTCAAGCTGGAGCAGTCTGATCCTGAAGGACTCTACCCTTTGGAAGTGACGCATGCTGGAGCAGTTCATGCAGAACTGCAGCTTTTGGGAAGGACTCTTGTTGGAGAAGGTTGTGGAGGACTGTCTCCTGTGGAGGGACCCACACTGGAGCAGGGGAAGAGTGTGAGGAGTCCTCCACTGAGGAGGAAGGAGTGGCAGAGACAACGTGTGATGAACTGACTGCAGCCCCCATTCCCCAACCCCCACTCCCCAACCCCAACAGTATGAGATCAACCCCCAGGAAAATCAAGAGTGAAAAGCTGAGCCTGGGAAGAAGGGAAAGACAGGGAGAAGGTATTTTAAGATTTGGGTTTATTTCTCATTAGCCTACTCTGATTTTGATTTGCAATAAATTATTTCCCCAAGCTGAGTCTGTCTTGCTTGTGACAGTAACTGGTGAGTGATCTCTCCCTGCCCTTCACTGGACCCATGAGCCTTTTGCTATATTTTATCTCCCCTGTCCATCTAAGGAGGTGAATGAAAGAGCAGCTTTGGTGGGCACCTGGCATCCAGCCAGCGTGAACCCAGCACAGCACACAGCAATAAAAGCTTTCCTGTACTCTCTGTGGCCTCAGCTTTAGCCTGGAGGAAAATGTACTTTTCCTTTTTCTTCAGGGAAAACACTTTTAATTTTCTTGTTCATTCAGTTCTTGGCCTCTGACAAAGAAGTCAAAAGGGTGGCAGTTGCCGAAGTCACTTATTGATTTTCTTGCTTTATTTATGAATGCCAGACATGCAAGTGCCTGTCTTCAAATTTTAACACCTAGTATTTCACACCATTAAGTAAATTGCTAGAAAGATTAGTTCCTTTCCACCTCTGCAGCTTTCACATAATGAACGAGTTGCCCTCGCTAAAAGTTCATCAAACTTTGGCTTTCATGGAAAGCTCTCAAATTTAGGGCCTGTTCCCTAAAGCTACTTTAAGAAGGCTTTCTTGTGTGATCTCAGCTGACCTCCATTCTCCTACCAGTACACAGGAAGGAAAGCTCTGCTTTAAGATCAAATACATGCAATATGAAGCAGAGGGAAAAGTAAAAACATACAGTATGAGATCAATCCTTTAACTGATCAGTCAAGTCCAGACAGCTCCAGTTGACAGTTATTTTATGGTGAGTGCCATAATTCTTAGAAAAAAGCTTCTTTAAGGGGTGATGTTTCGCTTTAAGCTAATGTAGTTAAAAACAAACAAACAAACAAACAAAAAAAAAAACTTTGCAAAATAAATTATGAAGATATTTTGCCTATGAAAGTGAGAGCTTTTAAATTTAAAAACTACTGTCAATATCAAATCATCTAAAAACACAAAATACAAGAATCATAATATATTAGTGAGGTTCTATATTCTCAGAATAGATTTCTCATTAAAAAGTCAATATCTAATTTTGCTTTGAAATACAAGAAAAGTGTACTGTGCATCTAATCTCAAGGGAATTTACACATTTTTTACATGTGCACTAGCACAATAAATCCATATAATTCTGCAATTTCCACCTTTGAGTAAATACAGTTCCTTTCTATGAGTGTATTGAAAAACAGCTTTTTGGAGAAACCAAAGAAAAACAAAACATGCAATTAAGACTGCACAAAATTAGAGGTATGCAGACCACAAAGTAATTAAAAAAATACAAAAACACTTTCGAACAGTGAAAAATAAAGTGGGGCATTTTTTATTTTTTTTTTCAGAACAGTAGGTAGTGATGCCTTGGTTTCACTTTTCTTAAGTTTACTTTCTATGTAAGGCTTGGGGAGCAATTGAACAATTACTAGATGAATTTGAGAAAATGTGCTTTATTCTACAAAATTCAAGACTTACAGGGATGTATCCCGTTTAAACAGACTGAACAACACTTCAGTCTTATTCCAGTTAACAGATGTACTTCCAGTGACACTTGTTCCAAGGCAGAGAGTTACCACAGTTAATCAAACTTAGCAGAGGCACAGGACCACAGCAATTCAATGCTTTGCTGGTCCATGGCAGCAACTGTGCCACTTGTCCCTGTGATATGACTGCAGGCAAAATCGTTCCTAATATTCAGCTCCTGAACAACTTTCACCAATGCACTCTGCATGTTTTCAGCAATGCTAAGCAACATAACGTTGCAATTAACATCCATAAAACAACTTGTACATATTTCTGCACGGCCCGGTTCCATATTCTTAGGCACAGGTACATATACACATATAAAACCTCTTTGAACTCTCATCCATAAAGTGCAAACTCATTACCCTGATACTTTGCAGGTAGCACCCTGGGCCAAAATCAATAGAGTTAAACTAGGATGATCTAGAGCCCTTATAAATTCTGTCCTTTCTTCTTAAATGCCTAGCCCCATGCTCCATGTGCTCCATCAGCCAGCCACCTTCCTATAGCTAAAAACACATAGCCAACAGACTGGCAAACTGCATAGCTGAAGTTTGTCAATCAATGTCATTATTTTTGCCACAAATAACAGTGCAAAGGAGTCTTACAACCTAAAGTAACCAAAACACTCATAGATTTTTCACGTGCTTTTACTGCTCAAGCTTTTACATTTTTTCATCTACATCTGTGCAATATCATTTAATTAGTATGAAATATAGTCCTCTGATGTCAAATGTCAAAATGATTCTAAAGGTAAGACTGTAAATATGTTAAAGTGCAATAGCTTTATATAGAAAGAACTTTATATGAAACCCTAGGGAATTATAAATATAAATGAAAAATTACTTTGCTTTCTTAGAACATGCAAGTACTAAGGAAATTGTGTAAAGACAAGAGATTAGAAAGCTAAGACAGCTGGTTTTGCACAGCTCTTAATGCTTTTCCCAAGACCAATGGAATTGTCAAAAGAAAACAGTTACACTAAAAAATCACAGCTCGAAACGAAACATATTCAACCATCCAGTTCCAAAATGGCCTTTTCTTACATAAACTGCTTCATTGTCATGTCTCTTAAAAGTCCTGTTACTAAAAAATTTGATCTGTAGAATACTTTAATGTGATTAATATATACAGAAGAAAATAGTCCATAGTCAAATCTTTGGATTGGTTGTATAGTATAGGATTGTAGGGTTTTCTATACATCTGGAAAGAGAATGATATATCAATATAAGTATTACAAAACCCTAGTTTATGGATATGATTTTGAACTCTTCACAGTATACTGAAAGATTCTAGAATTAATATATATTTTAACAAAACGCACATAAAACCTTCATGAGCAGTGGCTACAAAAATTTAATGTGCTCTAGCTCATAGGCCAAACAAGGTTTGTAAAAAATGTGGCATCTTTTATCAGACTTAGCAGCATAAGATGTAGGCAGGGTTTTGGATACACAAATACTTTGATCAACTCACAGTATGCAGTATGGGTAACCAAGAGAAACACTTGAGAAGACACTTCACACTTAGGTCATTCAAGCATGTGAAGACTTCCATTAGCAATTTTCAGATCACACAGAGTGCTGTTTCTTGCTAGAAAAGTAGTACCCTTTTTCTCTGCAGTATAATAGTACTTACACTAAAATAGTGTGATTGGGCTGTGTTTCATTGATGAGACATGTCCTTATAAATTTCACATAATGAAGTTTTAAAAATAGCTCTTTATTAAGGGTCTTAAAGTAAATAACTGTATTTTCATGCAAGGCATTTAAACAACCATTCTAACTAGAATCTAATGTTTATCTAATGCCCAAAATACATAGAAAATTATTCTTAAGTTACACCCTAGATCCTCAAAATTCTGAAACAGTTAATTTGCTAAACCTACCACTGTCATCAATAAAAAGTCTAGCTTTATCTAGCTTTATTTTGTTCACCCCTGATCAAAAAGCAACTCTCAGGGCATATACCAATCTACAGTGATTCCAGGAGGACTTAATATAGGAAAGACAGAGATTAAATACATTAGGAGATCTCAAAAACTACAAATTTTTATTACAGATACCTGAAAAATCCCCATATAGAGACAGATGCATTCCTCTAACTTCAACAGTACTAATAAAGGCAAAGTGCATAAAGTCCTGAGACTGAAAATGAGACTCATCTGATGTGAACAAACTCAGAAATTAGTGCCCACATAGGTGTTCTAACTCAATCTAGAACTGCCTGGAAACAGCTATTCATCATGCCATGTCACTTCATGCCTCTGAAGTGGCAAGTATGAATGGTTTCATGTTTATCGTTATTCTGAACATTGCAATTAGTTCTTCTTGCCTCTGTAGAAGTCCCAAAAACTATATTTGGAACACAGCTTTCTTGTTTAAAACTCTCTCTGGACATAAGGAGCCAACACGCAATCAAATTTTGAGGATGATTACTTCAGTTATAAGCACAAAGAATTACAGTGCTATCCTATCAACTGTCTTACCTAAGAAACTGTTAAATTAAACCCATAGTGGTAATATTTTCTGCTGTTTGTTGTGAATACCAAAAATAAGTCTGACTAACATTTACTGCCTAGACTCCAAAACTAGGAAACACCATAAATATTGCATAATATTTAACTGTATCTATGAAGTATAAAAGAAGGGATAAAACAACTGCAACTCTTGGTAGACATAGAGAGCTTAAAAAGTATCTGCATCCTTACAGATCCAATACATGAATTTGACTGAGGTAAATCATATAGACCTGGTGAGGTGTAAATCATTCCAGTAATTGTAAATGTATGCAGGTATTTCCAAAAAGCAGAATGAAACCACTCTGTGTTTGTAATGGATGGCATAAGATTTTCTTATATGTTTTATCACTGCTGGAAATTAAAGTAAGACTATAGGTACCCTGGATTTTTCCCCAAAAACGTAATTGCATGTTGGCATCTATTAATTAAAACTGGTAGGCCCAGGGGAGAAGACAAGTGCAGCAGTCACCAGTGGGAAGAGCGAAGGAGAAGGTAGAACTGGCTAGAAATTATAATTGGCTCTAACTATTGGCAACCCAAAATAGACTTTCAGTTTTGTCATTTTCCACCTTCAATAACGCCTGCATCCCCACAAGCCTGAACACAAGGGCAGCAGTAATTTTAAATAGCCTTTTCTTTAAGTCATTAAGCTCAAGCCTTAAAATGCTTAGTAACTGCTTGATGAAGGAAGCACATTACATCTTTGTTAGTTGCTTTCCTATCCAAAGATACAAAAAATTCTTCATATGAGTTGACAGAAATAAAAGGGCATTGACAAGACTGAGAATTTCAAATCTTCTTTAATGTTGTTCTTCCTCTGCTGTTTTCCAGAAAAATAAACAACAGGACACTACCATCCCTCTCTAGAGAAGAAGTCTTTTCTGCATAATTCCTTTTAAGATAAGGTTTATAACAACTCTGTACTTTGAGAAGTTTCTGCACAGAGATCAAGTTCTTTCACCCAGTCTTTGTCTTCACCCTTCTGCAGGGCACAGATAATGACAATGAATTTGGAGAATGACAGACTTCTTAGTCAGAAAGTATTAGTGCGATGTAAGACAAAGCCAGGACTGAAGCTTTGGTAGCTTCTTGTATCAAGTGGAGAACCATATGGGAAGACACACATACAGAAATAATGCCCTGTGCATTTCAATAAAATTGCTTAAACGGGGGTCAGAAAAGAGTCTGGACAACAGCTGGCAGCTCAGAGCTTCCAAAAGTTCAATATATGTCAATCTGAAGTCCATGTATAGAACATGGTAGGGATGGTTCTACTGCCTGTGATCCCCTATCACCTCCTGTTCTTCTACAGTTTTTAAGGAAATTCTATCAATCTGCTATTGTCTGCTGACAGTCTCCTGCTCCTACCTTGGTGGTGACATGGGCACTCAGTAGAACAGTCAATGACTGTCTCATAATTGCCTTGTTGCATGACTGTGTGCAGTTGTGAATATATTTTGACTGTATATAGTAGTCTCCTTAGACTACTCGGTCCACCTTTCTGTGAAAAAATCACTGTAAATTCTCTGAAATTCCCTGAAAGTCATGAAAACACTCCTTACAATTCTGAGGTCAACACAAGTTGTCTCCTTTATCAGAACACATTTACGGTCACACCTGCCCTCTGAGAGTGATGAAAACTTGAAGCTTCAAATGTTGTTAAGTCTTTTCTGATGTTTCCATTGGCCAAAAGGCCACAACAGTTTCTGCACTGTTCAATTCTCTCTCTTCCTCTCTGAGCAAAGGCCTTGGACAGCAAACAGAAAGAGGCCAGAAGCAATGACTGCAAGCAATCCTCCCTCTGAATGATTTGAGAACATGTTAGTGGTCTCTCTTGTAAGCTTAAAACATTCAGCACAAAGACATGCCAGGTCCTGCAAAAAGAGATTAATGCCATGCAGCAGTACATGCTGGGGGCCAACCAGCTGGAAAGAAGTTCTGCAGAGAGGCAACTGAGAATTCCTGGTCCACACCAAGTTGAGCATGAACCAGCAACGTACACTTGCAGCAAAGAAGGCCAATGCCATCCTGGGCTGTACTGGAAAAGCATTGCCAGCAGTTCAAAAGAGGTGATCTTTGCTCTCTGCTGCAGTACTGGTTAAGCCACATCTAGATGCTAAGTCTACTTCTGGGCTCCTCGGTACAAGAAAGACATGCTGGAGCTGGTGCAGCAAGGAACCATAAAGACACCTAAGGGACTCAAGTACATGACATGAGGAAAGGCTGAGAGGGTGGGGACTGTTCAGGCTGACAAAAGAAGGCTCAAAAGGATCGTGTATTGATCCCCAGCGGTGAGGTCTAAAGAAGACAGAGACAAATTCTTCCCAGAGGAACCCAGTAACAGGACCAGAAGCAACAGACACTGAAATGCACAAGGTTCCATCTGAACCACAGGAAACACTTTTTACTGTGAGGGTAAGTGAACACTGAAAAAGCTGTCCAGGGACGTTGTGGAGTCTCTATCCTTGGAGATAGTCAAAAGCCACCTGCACACCGTCCTGCGCTACCTGCTGTAAGCGGCCCTGCTCTCAGTAGGGGGTTGGACAGGCTCCTACAGTCCTCCAGGAGTAGAATTGTTTCACCGTGGATTTTTACATTCAAGTGTCAGTATCAGCACTGGGCCTACCAGGGAGACGTGCAAGGCAGTATTTGAACAATCTGTCTAGGTGATTCTAGGGGCTTAAAACACTCATGCACACAGTAAGCAACCTGCACTCTGCTCCCTGCACCCCATAGGGTCTGAAACATGGTGGTTCCAAACTCCTTTAAGTACAAAGGAAGAAACAAAGGCTCCCAAGCAGCAGTCTCCGTTCCTCCTGCTCCACTGCACACAAAATGATATTCATGTGACCATGGAAAGAATAAGTAAGAAGCAGTCTGAATCAGAGGAGAGAATCTTGCTATTGTTTATCTGTTTTATTCTTTAATTCCTTTGTGCCAGACGCACAACCAGTTCCCAGAACTCTCAATTCCTCCACTGTTTCTCAGTGGGATTTAAGGTAGGCTTTAGATCCTTTTATCCTGAAGATAAGATGAAGACAGACTTCTTCATGATGGCCTCTTGACTCTTGCTTTTATTTCTGCAAAGTGGCCCAGTTTCACCAGAAGGGAGAAAGAATGATTCTACCTCTTCCTTCCCTACTGTTTATAGAAGGGCAAATATCATCAGAGGATTTACAGCATACAGACTAAGAAGGTCTTGGAACCCTACTTCCCTATGTTTCACTTAAGTACTATACAAAATGAGGGTGGCAGCAGCTGCCACTGTGAATTGAGCAGTAGTCAACATTTTCTGACAATGTTAAGTGTGGTCCAAGTGCTAGAAAGGAAGAGGAGAAGAAATTGTCTCCAGAAAACTGGTTAAGAGCACTAGCCTCCTGGTCAATTGGTTTAACTTCAATTAGGCAATAAGTAGTGCAGGCTGGAAGCTTCCAGGTGCCCACAGGAAATTATTAAGGGGTTATCGTGCAAACCCTGAAACAGATATTTTCACCAATTGCAAGTGACTTCAGGATTTGGCAGCCCTGAAATGTGAGCAGCTGCAATATCCCTGTTAATTTAAAAGACCTGAGCTCTACTAAAATCAAGGTTGTGTACCATACCAGAGAGTCAAAATAGGGTGTTAGGATCAACTTCTCCCTGCTTACTAACTGCCATGAAAAATCTTGAGATAACTTTTAAGCTGGGAAGGTTTCAAGTACCTGCTACCCTCTCTACTGAAGATACTCAAATAGAGTTATAAAACTACGAAGAACATTCCGCAACTGAGTTAACTTTCCTACTACTGCCACTACCTCAGCCAACATTTTTAAATCCCATCAGAAGCACAATAAGAACTTTTGGCCCAACTTAAATTTGCTCCAGCAAATGAAAGCCATGGTAACTAGGAATCACCTTCTAATTTCTGATCAAAATTTGAACAGAACTGGAACTCAACTAGCTGTGTGCACAGCTGCCATAGTTTACACTTAGTACTTGACTAACTCAATGAGATAAGGCACACAACTACATATCATCTTAAGTATATACACATATATAAATCTGTGATTTGTCTATGATTAAAATTTGGTGTATATTAACTGTGGTTGTTTCATTTCAAGGAACTTTATGCCCATAAACAATATAGTTGTCTCAGGCTATCTAGCGTTTGAATGTGCACTTTAAACTTTAAAACTATTTTTCCTTTAATTTCCTCCCCCCCACCCCATTTTTGCAAACGATGGTTTGTTTCTCTTCAGCCTCATTGTAAACTTACCCTCTCATGTTTCTTCAAAAATTTTTAGTCACATCAGTCACCTGTTGGGCAACATCTGGACTTCAGGCTAGACATCAGCCACTCAACATGAACTTCTTCCCTTCCAGCTACAGGAGTATCTACCAAGTAAAACAGCAAAAAATGCCTCCGATGTGAATTAGTCTGCAGAGGAGGCCACGGCACATTTTATTACTGTCCTATGCAAACATTTACTCATATAGGAACAGCAGAAGCTTGGGTGTTCAAGGCCTAGTTCCAATTAAAAGAGCTGATAGAGACTATAGTCTTCAGAGATAAGCACAAAATCTTATAGTCAGTCTGAAATGGGAAAACAAGAGTGGATGAGAGTTGAGTTGAGTCTACTATGGTAAAGCCCCACCTACACAACAGACTGCTCTCCATGCTGTTGTCAAAGGCGTGGCATGGAGGAAGGCAATGCTCTCCCAACCACAGAGGAACAAACCACAAAGTGCTGAAGCCCCAAGACGAGATGGGGGACTTTCTTCCTACTCCCAGACTTTTTAAATTTCTCTAACTCTTTTAAAAAAGGCTCCATTAATAGCCCTGTGTAACCAGAAGCATTCAGCAGGAGAGCAAGGCAGCTCCTCTTCAAGGAGAGCTCTCCCTATTGGGCTTGACATTTAGTTAGGCACCTGGGCCCATACGCTTTGGGAAGCCAAACTGTTTCCACAAAATTATAATGCAATGGCATTTGTCTAGGACACAATTTCTTCAAGTTGATAAGTGTACTGGGCACAGATAATCACTTCCTAACCACCAGATTATCAGCCTAAGGTGGCTAGAAGCAGTAACACTGCCTGTCCCCTTCATGTTAGGAAAGTGGCCATTGCTGTGACAGCAGCACTCTGAGCTTCACACTGAGCATCGATTCACAATGCAGAGGTCATGTCAGGTCTTTCAGAGAACTTAGGCAGATGACTACGTAGTTGCGACTCCCTGACAAGTTTAGCTGTAAGACAGACTGCAAGCAATTCAGCAGCCAAGACACTCACATGCTCTGGTGTTATATGCCTTGGACACAGAGGAACAAGTGCACCATTATGGAAAGATTTCATGGACTGCTTTCAAGGGTCCTCAGTTTGTACTTAGTGCCAGGCAAGCATTGAAGTGCTTATGTGGATTTGAGTCATGAGTGCCATACTGGGACTGCACTTCACTGCATGAAGGCATAGATATGGTCTCAGGAGTACCTAGTGGCACTGCCCCTATTACAGAAGGAATGCAGGACATGTTTTCAGAAGTGAAGGCAATTTCAAGGCAATCAGCTAACATTACAAGTGATCCTCAAGCCAAGGTACACCTGTTCATAAAAGAAGCAAAAGAAGGAAACTTCACAAAGCCCAAACTCCTCAGCTCATTGTTCCAAGGTATTCAACAGGTCATAGGATAGAAGAGCATTCCCCTTCTACAAACACACCCACAGTAGTGTGAAATCTGATATCAGAAGGGTGGAGGGAAGATGAGGTCTCTGCCACTGACGAGGTATACCTAGAAAAAGGAAGTCATACTAGCCAGTATAAGTTGTATGAATTATCCTAAGGGGGTGACAAGGTCTGTTAACCCCAGACTGCTGAAGGAAAATCAGCAGGCCAACAAACTGACAGACTGGGGAGTTCCTGGAAAGTGATGAGCAGGTGGTCTCAAACGGAAGCATTGCACTTCCATCATTCTCCAACACAAGCAGTTTAAGCAGTTCGCTGTCCATAGTCCTGCTCCCTGTAACAGCGCCCTGTTCGCAGGCTGGCACACTGCAGTACGTGCTGATGTCAGCATGAACTGGCAGAGAGCGTTTACAAGAAGGCTTTTAGCTCAGAAACAGAAACAGGGATCAGGAAGACTGAGAGGTACAGACTCAGAGGAGAGGGACACAGCCTCTTTACCGATGACCCTAATTGCCTACACTTCTGAAATTCATGCAGTTTGCTCACAGAAATGCTTCAAATTCCCCTGGATCCACAATTTTATGATGACCATGTGAAGAATACAGTTGTTTAACCAATAATTCTTCCTCCAGTTTTCTCCTATGAGGAGTGCTTGAAAGGAAAATTACAAGTACTGTTTTAGAAACTTTCATTGCTACCAGGACATCCAGAACAGGAGAGAAATGCTGCACCCTTTTTAGCCCTTATGATTCATGAGACAGCACATATCCGGCCTCTGATCAGCCCAGGATTGAAGGTAGCCTAGTTTGCAGCACCAATTCTCAGCTCCACTTTCAGGGAAAATTACAGATTTGCATGTGGGTGTTACAGATGGAAACATTTCTCCATCAGGTGGTTTTAAATGAAAACTAGTGGCACTTTTGTTGAGATATTTGGATAATCAGAAAATCTATCAATGAAGATAACAGAGATGGTAACAATATCTGACTTTTATAATATAGCTGTGTCATCTGATAGCACCATTGTGTATTTGCAACAAACCTTTATAAAATTATGGCAGTAAACTCTTGTCGATATTCCAGTCTTGAGAGAGTTACTCTCTGTAAAGGTGTGTCAAACTCTTATCCCAAAAAGGAAGGAAGTGCTCAGCAAATAGAAAAGCCAAATTATCTCAGAAAATCTAGTGGCCCTCTGTAAGAGTCGAATCATAACCCATAAGAAAACTATTTGCTGTGACCTGATTTTTTTAAACCTAATTATATAGCTAAAGTGAGTACATGTCTGTGAGTTTTCCAATGTATTTACTCTTAATTTCTGGCTCTTTAAAAAAGTACTGAAATCTATAAATCTATTTAAAATCACAATTTCTCAGGCCAGTGGAGACCCTGGACTGTTACTCTCATGATTTGAAAGAACTTTTGTAGGGAAATAAACTTTTAAGTTTGGGTATCAAAAATATCTGAACATAATATAAAGTAATTTCAAGTTGAATTCACAGCACAGTTTTTGATCTCTTCTAAAACTTATATTTAAAGTGTCCTAAATTCATTTAGTAAAACTGCTGAGGATTCAAATAATTTTGCAGAAGAGGAACTATCAGTACATAATTCAGAAGTACCAATGCAAAAGAAGAGCAGAAGAAAAGCAGAAGGGAGGTGAAAAAAGGAGGAAAATTTACCCTCCACCCAATATTAATAAGAATAGGGCTGAGAAAATACCATCTCTACCAACAGAAATCAATTCTTGCAGTGACTGTAAGACTTATAGTATTCCTCTTCAATATCATCAGTAATCTTCACTGAATAAAAGTTAAACATTTATAGAGAATTGGCTGTGCTGGAGGACAAGGAACACAAAAATACATGTAGTTTAGAGCCTCTGAGCTTTATTTAATTTTCTTCTGGTAAATAGAAACTGAGAAGGAATCCTTCACTTACATTTCCCCACACTTACTAAAAAAATGCCTTTTCATAAAACATTTTGCATTCCAATCACCCCACTTCCAAGGCTAGCCACACCCCGAGCACAATGAACTGCAATAGAAAACTGAACTCTTCATCTTGTACTGAGATCCAAGCACCACACTCCCGGACAGCTCCTCGCCAATAACACAGCAGCTGGGCCTCAGTACTCATCATTGCAATCAAGTCAAGTAGCCCCTTAAAAATTCAGAGTCAAGCATGTATAGGAAGGGACAAGGACAGCAATATACTAAAAGATTCTCCCAGCTTCACCACGCACAGTGCACAGGGCCAAAGTTGGGAGCCTGCAGGCGTTTGGTCTTTTTATCGGGCAGAGAAAGCCGTGGGGAAGAGCTGGCACCTGCATCGCTCAAGTGGGTATTTCCGATGCAGCCAAAAGAAACACCCGGATCACGTCACACCTTCAGCGCATCCCTTCCAAGCACAGGTGTACGCAATCTGGCGACAGTGAGGTAAGGATCCTGTGGCAAGGAAGGTCTGGATGGCGTCAGAGGCTCACACTGTGCCAGTCACCTCTCCCACTGCTTCCCCCCTCAGAGAGCGAACAGGCCTGATGGGCAGTCAGAAGAGGAGAAACCCTGATTCTCCTGCACAGGCCACAGCTCCAGTCTGTTTATTGTCATCGTTCGAAGCAGGCGATTCAGTAACGTTACGTTTGAAACCTCCGATTGACGGAGGAGGATAGAAAATGTGGTCACACGCACTGTTTGGCAGGGACGAGGGGGCGAGAGAGAAAAGGTTCAAAAGAGGTAGTGGGGATCTGGTTTCCAAACATGGCACCTACCCACACCCCACGCTCCCCGCACCCCTCCCCGTGCAGCCGTCAGCGAGATAAACCCACTCCCCCGCCGTCCCGCCACCACGCACGCACGCCCGCCCGCCTGCCTCCCCGCTGGAATGAGCAGTGCGACTAATTCCATCTATTTCCTAATTACGAACGCCCTGCTGCCCCACGGCGCGCTGCTTCCCGCCGCTGCCCCCGCTGGAGCAGGCGGCGGGCGGGCCGAGGCCGGCGGCACAGCACGGCCCGGCACGACCCGGCCCGGCCCGGCGGACACGGGGGGTGTGCCGGGCGGCGGCCGGGGGCAGCCGCCCCAGCCCCGCGGCGGGCGGCAGAGGGGGCCGAGCCAGGCGGGGGCAGCACGGCAGCCACGGAGGCTCCCGCACGGAGGGAAACCCCACCCAGCGGCCCCTCCTGGCAGAGGCGGGGTTTTGGGGACCCCAAAGGAATCCCACCTCGCCCCTCATCCCCATGTCGGGGTTTCCGCCCGCTTTGCACCGTCGGCTCCCTCGGGGCCGCCGTCCCGCTCCGTCCCGCCGTGCCAGGCTTCTCCGGCAGTGCCGCCTCGGGAGGAGCTGCCCGGGGTGGGGGAGGAGGAAGTTACGGGCCGGGAGCGGAGCGGGACCGGGGCTCCGCGGCGCCAGCCCCGCCGAGCAGGGCGAAGCCGGCCGGCTCCGGGCACTGGCCGGCTCCCGCTGTGGCAGCGCCCGCTCCGCCCGCCGGCGATCGGCGCATGAATGAGTGCCTGAATGAATGAATGACTGGCGTCTGCTTACTTGAGCATGGCCTCTTCTTTTTCTTCCTCCTCTTTCTGCCGGTCCATCACTGCCATGATGATGTTCCTCTCCTCCTCTGTCAGGTGGCTCAGGTCGGGCAGCTCCTGCATCGGCGGGGGCACCGTGGGCGGGCGAGGGCCGCGGGGCCCCACCGAAGAAGACATTTTTCTTTCCGCCTCTCCCTTACACCTTCTACCTTTGCACGGCGAACCCAGCCAGCCTCTCCTCCGCCCCCTTCACAGGGTAGTCCTCCGAGCAGCGGCAGCCGGCAGCTCTCTGGCAGCAGCGGAGGAGGCGGAGACCCAGCCTTTCATGGTTGCTTGCATCCACCCCGGCCCGGTGCTGCCGCTGCTCGCTCCCTTTGTTTCCGTGGCTTTGGGGAGCTCAGGGGCTGCCGCGCCGCCGCCCGCAGCCCATCCTCCCGGCGGGTGCGTGCGGGAGCGGGGGGGCGGTGCGCGCCGCCGGCCGGCCGGGAAGGGCGGGTGCTGCTGCTGCTGCCGCCGCCGAGATGCTCCGCTGCTGCGAGCCTGGCGCTGGAGAAGGGAGGGAGCGAGGCAGGGAGGGGGAGCTCGGTGCCGGTGAGGCGGAGTCCGAGGCGCGGCGCCGCTGCCCCTGCCCGCGCCGGGCACCAGGGCCGGCCGCGCCTCTCCTCGCCGCCCCCCCGGGCTCGTCCCGCGGCCGCACGGGCGCGGCGTGGGCCCCGGCACCGCCGTCCCCCTCACGTCCTCCTCGAGGCTTCCTCACCGCAGGTGCTCGCCCGGGTTCCTGCCAGGGCTGCCGGCTCGCCCGAGGCAGGGCCACCTGCGGGAGGGTGCGGGCTTGCTGCGGGGCTGCCAGAGGCGCCGCGAAGCCTTGGGCTGCTCCCTCGGGCGTGAACCGTGCTCGCCCTAGCTGCAGCCCCCTTGCCATAAGCCAGCGCTGTCACCACTCGACCGCCCCTTCCTGAGGGTCCCACGCTTCTGCATTTTCCTTCATACGCTTCTTACGCCCTAGTTAGTGGTCCCTAAGGCCGTGGTCCCCAATGCCATGGTCCCTACACATCTCCCACGGGGGTGGCGAGGGCTCTTATCTGTCAGACCCTTTCTTTACTGTGACCCACCAAAACCGGCTACGAAGCATGTCACAGTGTCAATCGCTCAACTGAGGGGACAGAACACAATGAAACAAAACATCATGTCCAGACATAGATCGCTTTCGTATCAATTCCTGATCTACCAGCTTTGAGTAACTTCTTTTTGGAGAGCAATATTGTGACAGTCCTTCTTTACAGGAGATGATCTGCATGTAATCCACTGGCCAGGAGCTCATGCCTATAGCTCTAAAGGGTTCCCTGCTCACACATGTGCCTGTCAGAGAATGAAGTCATTCAGGCTACTTAGAAATGCAAAGCTAAAATACAGAGAAAACTGCATTTTCAAAAAAAAAATGTGAACTACCACTAACACAACGTCTCAGTTGCACTTCTGCTGAGGTCACAGCATGAAAACAGCTCTGGTTTCTAAAGAAATAATCTGATAGGCACAACCCAAAGAGAAAAAAAGTCTATAATGGCAGGGTTCAATTCTTCTTGCTGCCAAACTTGCCAGGTTTGAAACAGGGAGAGGAACCAGCTTTCAGCCAGCCACGCTAATACCTCTCACACAAATTCTGAGAGCCATGAACCTTCATGACCCTTTGAATTTGAGAGGAATTACTGTGGCCATCTGCCTGTGTTCCCCCAAGAGATTTTCTGCAGGAGACAACTTGATAATACAAATTAAAAAGAATAAAAAACATAATAAGCACTACTGTTACCACCAGAACTTCTGCATGATAATGCCCGAGTTCAGCTCAGAAACTGAAGTCTCCCAACTCTTCCAGCACATGAAGGAAACAGAAACTTGAATGACCAACAGATGGCTCAGAAGAGATTAAAGTGGTGTTAATAAGCAAAGTACTATGAAAGGCTGGTAAATATAATAATGTCACACTCAGTTAAAGATACAAACACTCCGCTAACTCGTGAGGTGATTTGTCCCGGGGCCTGGCCACGTTATTACTGCTAGATGTAATCCTTCTAGCTAAGTACTAACAAATCAATAAAATCACTTCCTGCCATCTGTGACCAAAAGGGAAGATAGCCTTCGTGTAACAGTCTGGTACTAAAGAATTTATCCACTCTTTACCAACAGGCAGCTGCTTCAAGACTGAAGGAAGCAGGACTGAAAAAAATAAGATGATGAGAAGAAGGTAAGGTACCACCATATGTTTAACATCAGAAACGACTAAAACATTACATGACTGGAATGTTAATACTAGACACCATGATTATGTTGTTACAGCTATCTATAGGTAGTCCACACTCAATTCTTCAGATAATTTGGGTGCACCTGTGTATGCCAGGTAAAAGATGTAGCTCAAGTAACTGCAAGTATTAATTCATTAGAGCAGTGGCCTTAGTATTCAAGAGTTGCAGATTTAAGCCCAAACTAAACAAAATTTAAAAGGTCTAAGACCATAAAGTCCAAGTGTCTCCAAGATAATTTGATAAAGAAAATATTACATGAGGTTAAGTCACCCACTGACCTTTCTGCTTATTATTATTTAATGATAGTCATTTATATCTGTTCTGTATTTGTGTTACTTACTTTATACTGGGTCAAGCACATGAATTCTTACTGCTCTGTGTAAAATACAAAATGAATACAAAGAATATAAGATTTTACATATAGCTTCTTATAACTTTTATGTACAGTTTCTTTTAACTTAAAAGGGAAAGCTGAAAGCTCTTGTGGAATAAGGATGAAGAAAAATGATGGAAATTGGAGTGTGGACTTGAGCCAAGCCAATATTGTGACTCAAACTATGTTGCTGAAAAACACCTAATCACAGAGTCATTCAGGTTGGAAGGGACCCCTGGAGGACATCTGGTCCATCCTCCTGGTCAAACAGGGTCAGCTAGAGCAGGTTGCTCAGGACTGCATCCAGATGGCTTTGAGTCTCTCCAAGGATGGGAACTCCACAGCCTCTCTAGGCAACCTATGCCAATGCTCAGTCATCTGTACAGTAAAAAAGTGTTTTCTCATGTACAGAAAAAGACGCCCTGTATTTCAGTTTCTGCCCATTGCCTCCTGCTCTATCACTAGTCACCACCGAAAAGAGCCTGACTCAGTCTTGCTTGCGCTCCCCCATCAGATATTTATTCACACCTATAAGATCTGTCTGAGCCTTCTGTTCTCTAGGCTAACTAGTTCCGTCTCGCAGCCTTTCTTCATATGACATGCTGAAGTCCCTAAACAATTTTCATTGCCCTTTATTTGACCTGCTGCTCTATGTCCATGACTTTCATGTGCTGGGAAGCCACAAACTACAATTGGCACTCCAGATGTGGCTTCACTAGTGCTGAATAGATGGGAAGGTTCACCTCTCTCAGGCTTTTTGCAATGCTTTTCCTAATGCCTATGAAGTCTTAGACGCAGCAAATGATTTTACATTACTTTTTGTACAAAAGCAGTAGAATTTACTAGAGAGAAATTAAGAAGAATGCATAAAAGTAATTTCATTTTTGGTAGGGCTACATTAAGAGACTTAGCTCTTAATGTCATCGTTTCCAACCCTTATTGGTTGCTTTCTGATTTGCACACATTTGCTTTGTAAAGATGAAACACCTGACACTGTTGTCCAACCAACAATGTGTGGAAAGACCAGTTCTAGTGTATCCCAAAGTTGGAATAATACACAAGAGCCTTGAAGAGAATTTCATTGCCTGGATAGTAAGAATTACCCCTGCTTATTAACACTGTAAGGTGATAGATAAGGCCACACAAAAGAAGAAAAAAAACCCTCCTGATGGCTTCCTGGAAAACCCCAGCACCTGGGGAGAAATTCACAGAAACTTATAAAGGGATTAAAATGAAGAAATTGTCACAAATTTGCATTAATGAACTTGTTACTTCATGAGCTATTAGAGTGAGTATGTTTTTAGGTGCTGACAGTTTCATCAAGGGTGAAATAACTCGTAGGAGAAACCTGCGGAGGGGTTTTTCTACCGCTATTAAGTGCAGTCCCTATATATAAAAGGTATCAAGTGTCCTGTCCATCTCAGCAAATCTTTTAAGTGAAGGGTCTCATTAGGTAAGATGCTAACAGAACTTTTTGGACAATAAAAGGCTTTGATCTCCTGGAGTGGGGACACTGAAAGACAAAAAATAAACTAATATAGATTGGAAAGAAAATTCTTCTTTTCTGCCCCTTTTAATGTGACAGACATCCAAAATCTTGTCATTGACAGGCAGCCTATTAAATCCATTTCTCTGAAGTCCTATCTAGGGAAGACTGCTGTGAAATCTAGAAATGGAATATCAATATAGGTATTGCAACACATCAGGTAAATTACTTTCCTAAACTCGAGAAGCCAATCATTATAATAGAATCCATAACCTTTTATTCTCAGTTCATAACAACAAGTATTCACATATGTCCTATGCATGACACGTATATTTTTTATTATTGTAGACGTTCCCTCAATCTTAGGAATCTTCTGTTTCCCCTATATCTTCCTTTTGGATTGACCAAATGCCACATTCTAAATTTCTCAATTCCAATACTCCCTTTTCACTCACTGTGAGCAGTCATGACTTTGTTTTCTTTTTTGAGGCAAACTGCAAGAAGAAACAAACAATTCAAGGGGTTTTTCCTGTAGGTTCCTTGCCTAGAGGTATGATGGAAGACTGGGAGGAGTTTTCAGTCTGAGTGGGTTTGCCATGAAGGATGAAATATCCTGCAGCATCAAAGGCTCAAAGTAATTTCTTACAATAAGTTAATAGAAGTGGGACACTGTGACTTCTCCTTCACTCAAGAAGTTGAAGGATTTTCAACATTTCAAAGACAGACCAAATTCAAAATAGAATGTCAACATATAATGATTTTCAAGAGCCATTTTTGTTTTGGCATCTGACTCATGATTTCTCATCTCTTTAAGTTTGGTGGTACTGCAGTATTTTGAGAGAGAGAAGAAGGTCTGAGCTAGCTCTAGCATGAGAAGAAATGGAAACAGTCCTTTTCAAGGCAGACAGAAAGAACTGTCCCAAAGGAATTTCATTTCAGGTAGGGATTTCAGGGCCTATTCAAGACAAGATCTGTTATTATGCATAATTTTATAATGAATGCCTACACCCTGCAGCAACTAACATCTTAAAAAATTCTCTAAGGCAGAAGTCTTGGTCTTCTTTTAAATATATTGTATTAAAACAAAAACAAAAACAAAATAAACAAACAAAGAAATCCCTACCTCTAAAAAAAAACCTGCGCAGTTCCATTGACAGCAAACCTTATGGAGCCTGCTTTTGGATGACAGCTTTGGATTCTCTTGTGTCAAATAATGCAGCTGAGTTCACAGTTCCACCTGTTTTACTAGGCACACAAATTTGAGTCTCCTCTGTCTGGATGCTGATTTTTATAAAACCCACAGGAGCTCAGTGTTTTTAAACCTCTCCCTTTTTGTCAGGCTTATTTCAAATTGGTCAAGGGAGTCATATGTTATTGCTGGAGTACTGACAGAAAGCAGTGCAATTACATAGCTTGGTTTCCTTAAAAAAAAATAAACTAGAAACCCTGTCCCACCCCCATAGGTCTCTAATTATTCTCTTTTGCTCTTCTCAGTTTCCTCCTGTTTAGCTGTGAATTTCTGGCATGACAGTTTCCAGAAAATCATCCCATCCTTCAGGTGCAGCTTGCCAAAAATGCATAAACAGGAACTGTCACCTTCCTCCTCCTCGACATGATGCTTCTGTACATGCAGCTTCGAATCATACCCTTTTAGGTGCAACAGTGCATTTGCAAACTCCTATCTGATCTGAATCTGTAATGAGCTGATTCTTGTTTCAGTCGGTCTACTTTCCAAATATGTTTGTTAAATAATTATTTTTTAAATCAGAAATATTAGGAAGGTTTTAAGTTCAACATCATTTTCCAAAGTACTAAGATCAGTTTCCACTTTTTCCCCTTTAACTAGAAGAAAAGGCAAAAGTGATGTGACTGACACCACCCTCCATCCTAAAAAATCATCATCTACTTTTTGGTTCTCTTCTGGACCTATTGTGTAAAGCTGATGGTGCAGGCAAATTCAACCCCATTGAGTTCAGGGGAACTCTGATAAGGCCATTGCACAGAAAGATCCTAGGTTTGCAATGTATTTTTTACATCTGTCAGAAAGGCTGAGAAGTGCTATGGCTCAGACAGAAGAAACAGGAGCTCAGTGCTTTGAGTCAGCAATCTGGAAGTTGGAAAAGTTGGAAAATTACTCAGTTCAAGCATTGAAGTAACACAGTCTTTTCTATAATTATGAACCATATCTTTTTGGAATAAGAATTTTATTGTTGCTCTAGTGGTTTAGGTGAACATTATACATTATTATGGATTATTATATACGACTATATAATTAGTAAAGTAGCCTATAAATATAATGAGTATATACTTTACATTATAATAAATAAATTTGGGGGTTTTTTAAATCTATTTGCTGCCAGTTGAAGTATCTTCACATTATTTTTGCTGAAAAAGAAAATCTTCAATAAAATCTTGAATTTTTTATGCTATGACAGCAGTAGATAGTGCAGTAAGGGTAAGATCTAAATGACCTAATCAGCAAATAAACACAGTGCTAAAGTACACTAAGGGTTCTTGCCATACATGTAGTCAGAAGCCCTCCAAAACCTGCCAGCAGCCCAGAAATACTATTGTCAAGAGAATACAATAATCTCCTGGAGTTTTATCAAGCCTAATTGGCAGTAAACATCTGATTCCTTAGACAAGCTGTAAAGAAGGAGCAGGTAAGAGGATCTCAGTGAGGGGAAGACAGTGACATTTTGCAGAGCTGTTTAGACAGTGAAGGATGTACTATGGCAAGTTTTACTTTACAATCTACTGCAGCCTCATCAAAATCTCATCCATTTCTATTCATAAATTGCAAGATTCTTTAAAAGTCAGTGTTATGACTAAAACAGGCACAAGAGTCTTGATGGAACAGTTTGCCTAAAGAAGTAGTGG